>JAUIMM010000331.1:5175000-6375000 GCA_031769625.1 Taudactylus pleione | reverse complement strand
AATCTCTGGGAGAATGGCGAAGTGGTTATTTTTGCAGAGCGGGGGTGAATATAATAAATGGGTGGAGTGTTGGCCATTACAGATATGCCACTGCTGCCTACCCATTACAGATACACCACTGCTGCCTACCCATTACAGATATGCCACTGCTGCCCACCCATTACAGATACACCACTGCTGCACACCCGTTACAGATACACCACTGCTGCATACCCATTACAGATACGCCACTGCTGCACACCCATTACAGATACACCACTGCTGCACACCCATTACAGATATACGCTACTGATGCACACCCATTACAGATACGCCACTGCTGCCTACCCATTACAGATACACGACTGCTGCACACCCATTACAGATACACCACTGCTGCACACCCCATTACAGATAGACCACTGCTGCACACCCATTACTGATACGCCACTGCTGCCTACCCATTACAGATACGCCACTGCTGCCTACCCATTACAGAGACACCACTGCTGCACACCCATTACAGATACACCACTGCTGCATACCCATTACAGATACGCCACTGCTGCATACCCATTACAGATATGCCACTGCTGCCTACCCATTACAGATACACCACTGCTGCACACCCATTACAGATATACGCTACTGCTGCACACCCATTACAGATACGCCACTGCTGCACACCCATTACAGATACACCATTGCAGCACACCCATTACAGATACGCCACTGCTGCACACCCATTACAGATACGCCACTGCTGCATACCCATTACAGATACACCACTGCTGCCTACCCATTACAGATACGCCACTGCTGCCTACCCATTACAGTTACGCCACTGCTGCACACCCATTACAGTTACGCCACTGCTGCACACCCATTACAGATATGCCACTGCTGCACACCCATTACATATACGCCAATGCTGTCTACCCATTACAGATACACCACTGCTGCCTACCCATTACAGTTACGCCACTGCTGCCTACCCATTACAGTTACGTCACTGCTGCACACCCATTACAGATACGCCACTGCTGCACACCCATTACAGATATGCCACTGCTGCACACCCATTACATATACGCCACTGCTGCCTACCCATTACAGATATGCCACTGCTGCACACCCAGATACACCTCTGCTGCACACCCATTACAGATACTCCACTGCTGCACACCTATTACAGATACACCACTGCTGCACACCCATTACAGATACACCACTGCTGCACACCCATCACAGATACGCCACTGCTGCCTACCCATTACAGATACGCCACTGCTGCCTACCCATTACATATATACCACTGCTGCCTACCCATTACAGATACACCACTGCTGCCTACCCATTACAGATACGCCACTGCTGCACACCCATCACAGATACGCCACTGCTGCCTACCCATTACAGATACGCCACTGCTGCCTACCCATTACATATACACCACTGCTGCCTACCCATTACAGATACACCACTGCTGCCTACCCATTACAGATACGCCACTGCTGCACACCCATTACAGATACGCCACTGCTGCTTACCGTTCAGTGTATAAGTGTAGACGTGTAATATGTGGAGCAAGGTAGAAATCCCACTGATTGAATAAACATCAATGAATACATTATATCTGGACATCTCATTAATACCCATCAAGTTATATCTGCACACCCCTCTAATCCCGAACAGATATTAATGGGGTGTAATGCCAACAAATATTAGGGTGTGCATCTATAATTTAAAAAAAAAATTGATTTATTCAGCTGGACTGATCCTATTCCAAGCAAGTCTGCAGAAACTGTAGATTCTGGATATATCAAACATTCCCTGAAAAGAATGTGCGGGATTGGAGTTCACAAGTGCGCTAACTTTCAGACAGAAAGTTAATGTAATATATAATGGTATTACAAGTTGAACCTTTTCCAGTATTGCCATTATTTAGAGAGAAAATATTATGGAACGCTGCTCATTTTTTTAGTTCTCCACTATGCTGACAAAACATAAAATACAGGAGACATAAGATCAATAAACTACTGTCATGATATGTTTCCAATCAGCTTTACAGCTCATTTGATTCCACTATAAAATGTAGACGTTGTGGATCAGCTTCTGAGCTGCAATAAAATGGAATGAATGTGATAAACATAGGTACAGGTGCAAACTAGATTAAATGTATATAATTAACATTTAGGAAAGGATCACACAGGTCTTCAGATCAATCTGCAAGTAATCAAGACAGTGGTTACTCAGCTGGATCTCGTGCTATTATCTTGTCACAACCAAGTGAAAAGTTAATTGCACATGTGAATAACTGCACATAGAATAGATACTGATCTCATCGTTTTGTTTGCTTTCCTTATTATTAAGTAGGGTTCAGGTGTCTCTGTAAAATATGTTATTCCAGTGAAATGGGGCCAGTGACATATTACACAATTTGCATTGTGCTGGAGGTGGTCATGCTTCTACACGTGAGGTTGGCAGCTGCCCTCAAACCCACAGGTGGCATAGGGAATTCTGAACATTCTTAAAAATTGGAGGCCCCTGGTAACTCACGTGAAATCCTAGGCAGTGTCACCCTGAAGCTACCTGCAGCCTCAGTCTGTCACACAGAGCCACCCTAACCAATCTGGTGCCCTAGGCAATATTTTGGCTGGTGCCCCTAGCAGATAATCCCACCACCAAGATTAGTTTTTATACGCTTCTTATACCTTTTTAAAACATGATACTCAATTTTCATTTACCTCTTAGGTGTTCCTCCCATTTCTTTCTTCCTCTTCTTTCTTCCCTTAGGAGTCTGGCGGAGGACACAAAATTGTGCTTCATTTGCATCCATTCTAACATCTATTACAATCTCTCTCTCTCTCTCCCTCTCTCTACACACAAAATTTTTATAAATATTGACATATATAGTTAAATATCTAGATAAATATATATATAGCTACTTATACATATATACACACACATACAGTATATATATATATATATATATATATATTTATTATCTCTCACCCTTCATCCAGCACTCCTCTCAACACCCTTCATCCAGCACTCCTCATCCAGCTCAGCACCATCTCCTAGTACAGCACCCCTGGCCTTATCCAGCACCCCTTTCCCAGCACAGCACCCCTCTTCCAGCACAGCAACCCTGGCCTCATCCAGCATCCCATTCCCAGCACAACACCCCTCATCCAGCACAGCACTCCTGGTCTCATCCAGCACCCAGCATAGCACCCCTGGTCTCATCCAGCACCCCCTCTCCCAGCACAGCACTCCTGGTCTCATCCAGCACCCCCTCTCCCAGCACAGCACTCCTAGTCTCATCCAGCACCCCGTTCCCGGCACAACACCATTCATCCAGCACCCCCTCTCCCAGCACAGCACCCCTGGCCTTATCCAGCACTCCTTTCACAGCACAGTCATATCCAACCATACCCCTCTGCCCAGTGCCCTTTCCCAGCTGAGAGTTCAGCTAACAACTATATATATAGCTACATATACATATATACACACACAGATACAGTATATATATATATATATTTATTTATTTATACACACAGCACACACACTGAGCCAGTTACTGCCCACCTCACAGTGCTCACTTACACTCCTCACAGCACCACATACTGCCCCCATCACTTCCTGACTCAAGGTACAGCACCCCTCTCCTCTCTCTGCATGCCACCCCTTATCCAGCACCCCTTTCCCAGCACAGCATCCCTGGCCCCCATCCAGCACCCCATTTCCCAACACAGCACCCCTCTCCCAGCACAGCACCTGGCCTCATCCAGCACCCCTTTCCCAGCACAACACCCCTCATCTAGCACCCCTCATCCAGCACCCCTCATCCAGCATAGCACCCCTGGTCTCATCCAGCACCCCCTCTCCCAGCACAGTACTCCTGGTCTCATCCAGCACCCCTTTCCCAGCACAACACCCCTCATCTAGCACCCCTCATCCAGCACCCCTCATCCAGCATAGCATCACTGGTCTCATCCAGCACCCCCTCTCCCAGCACAGTACACCTGGTCTCATCCAGCACCCCATTCCCGGCACAACACCCTCATCCAGCACTCCTCATCCAGCTCAGCACCATCTCCTAGTACAGCACCCCTGGCTTTATCCA
This sequence comes from Taudactylus pleione, assembly GCA_031769625.1. NCBI lineage: Eukaryota > Metazoa > Chordata > Amphibia > Anura > Myobatrachidae > Taudactylus > Taudactylus pleione. The sequence continues at coordinate 6,370,892 of JAUIMM010000331.1, read as the reverse complement.
GCACCCCTTTCCCAGCACAGCACCCCTCTTTCAGCACAGCAACCCTGGCCTCATCCAGCATCCCTTTCCCAGCACAACACCCCTCATCTAGCACCCCTCATCCAGCACCCCTCATCCAGCATAGCACCCCTGGTCTCATCCAGCACCCCCTCTCCCAGCACAGTACTCCTGGTCTCATCCAGCACCCCTTTCCCAGCACAACACTCCTCATCTAGCACCCCTCATCCAACACCCCTCATCCAGCATAGCACCCCTGGTCTCATCCAGCACCCCCTATCCCAGCACAGTACTCCTGGTCTCATCCAGCACCCCGTTCCCGGCACAACACCCTTCATCCAGCACTCCTCATCCAGCTCAGCACCATCTCCTAGTACAGCACCCCTGGCCTTATCCAGCACCCCTTTCCCAGCACAGCACCCCTCTTCCAGCACAGCAACCCTGGCCTCATCCAGCACCCCTTTCCCAGCACAACACCCCTCATCTAGCACCCCTCATCCAGCACCCCTCATCCAGCACAGCACTCCTGGTCTCATCCAGCACCCAGCATAGCACCCCTGGTCTCATCCAGCACCCCCTCTCCCAGCACAGCACTCCTGGTCTCATCCAGCACCCCGTTCCTGGCACAACACCCTTCATCCAGCACCCCCTCTCCCAGCACAGCACCCCTGGCCTTATCCAGCACTCCTTTCATAGCACAGTCATATCCAGCCATACCCCTCTGCCCAGTGCCCTTTCCCAGCTGAGAGTTGAGCTAACAACACAGACTCACTATCATTTGTCTCTTCTCTCGGCTTCAGCAAATGCCTCCAAGCCAGGGAGGCAGTCACAGGCAATTTTCCAACGCCTGGGACCGTCCCTGCTGCTGTACTTTGTGAGTGCTGGGCGGCAGCAGGTGATTGAGGCAGAGCCATGAGTTGTGGCCAGAATGCTCATTCTGACCGCTGCCTGATAGGAGCTCAGGGCCTGATTCAGAGCCGCTCGTAAGCGGCCGCTCGTTCGCTCCGAGCGATGTTTGCCCAACTGCGCATGCGTACGGATCGTAATACGCATGCACGAACCAGTCAGTGCGGCCGAAAATCGTTTGTTCGCTAAATAACGAATGCCTGCTATTTTGAGTGACAGAATGAGGCATATGTGGGTGGTAACAGGGGAAGGTGCTTGAAAACGAGGAGTGGAGATCAGAACGCAGGCGTGCTTAAAGGTCAAAACGGGCATTTTATGGGTGTGCACAATTAATACAGCAGCGTCACTGACCACGTCACTGGGTTATTTTATAGTCAGAACTGCTCGCAAATTTGTGGTAGGAAAAACCAACCACAAGAATAGCAAGCAGTTCATACGCTGGTCGATGTGCTCGATTAATCTAATAAATAGCGGACATGACGTAGGATGCGAGCGGCCAGGGGGCGTAGTTATCCAAAAAACGACCGCAAGTTTTGTTCACATCGTTCAGACCTAGAGGCGTGAACAGACCGCAAAGAGCGAACGGTTCATTTGAATAGCCACCCCTATTTTCTGAACGAGCGAGCACAAATAGCGTCCGGCTCTGAATCAGGCCCTCAGCTCCAATTGCGGTAGCAGCAGCTGGCACTCTCACTATGCCGCAGCCACCAAGCCATGAAATGTCCTTGTGGAATTCCAGATGCCCTAGACATTTGCCTAGAATGCCTATGCTCTGCTGTCACATATACTGTGTTATAAAACATCACAAAATGACCCCATGGCAAAGAGATTTTCACATTGAACAACACAATTTGCATAAAGCAATGGTTCCCAAGTGGGTATCAGCACTAGGCCAAAAGTTTATAATGAAGAATTTCAACAAAAATTATTAAATTAAATTATTTGTGAATACCTACCATCTTTAGGTTCAATGATGTGCTGGTGGACAGAGTTGCACTTCTGTTTGTCCACATATTTTATGATTGGCAGCCACTGTTACTGGTTTTGCCCATCATATTATTTATAACTAATTTGATCTGGCCCTGGACCACAACCCGTTGTACCTCTGCAAGTGCCTCGAGCTACCACAGGGTGTCACGACACCTTGTTTGGTAGCCACTGGCATAAACACATCTCCCTTGAACATCTGTGGTTCTTATGTATATAGACAGCCTACTCTGCACATATAGGGCACTATTTAATACAAAACAGACAAAAATTTGCTATTGGCGCTAACAATAATATACTGCAAATCTGTGTGTGCAGCAAATAAAACCAAGAGGATTTTGTCATGATTTGATCAAAGCATTAAAGCCTGTGGCCCAGCATCAAGGGATCCTTTTGGTTTTAATTGCTGCACACACATAGATTTGCAGTATATTATTGTTAGCGCCGATAGCAATAGTTTGTCTGTTTTGTATACATTTCTAGCATTGTGTAAAACCGAGCGCGGGCATATTTCTTTTCTGTTTTGTTTCAAAATTTTGCCTCACGCTATCATGATAGCTCTCAATCAAGGCTATAAAAGGCCTAGTTGGGTGTGGCTCACAAGCCAGCCTCTGTATAGATGTGTCCCTCGGTATCTGGGAGGTAAGTACATGTAACTGCAATGTAATGGTGTGCTGGGCATATAGGCTAGTGTACGGACCTGCAGAAAAAAAGAGGTTCCTTGTCGCTGGGCTGCAGACTTATATGCTTTGATCAAATCATGACAAAATCCCCTTGGTTTTATTTGCTACACATATAGATTTGTAGTATATTATTGTTAGCGCCTATAGCAAAAGTTTTTCTGTCTTGAATACATTTATGACATTAATATTGCCACGTTGCTGGTACCATGTATAATACCATGCATTTAAAATGCGGTTGTAGTTTGATATTTTTGCCTAAATTCGTATTTAGGTAATATCACAGGGATTTATCAAAAATCCCCTCCGTGTTATTATCATAGGGCTTCCCCCGGTATTTTTTCACATTTTACTTTTAGTAAAATTGCTCGTAAAATTCTACTCCAACCCCTAAGTATCACTTATTTTTAGTCATCATATCGCATTTTCCATAATTGTAATGGGAAATGTGATCTGGCCAAAGTTACTAAAAATAAATTGTAAAAAAATATCGGGGAAAGCCCTGTGATAATAACACCACCAGGAGGTGGCGTTATCCAGGGTCTCCCTCGGTTATTGGACTCCTGCTCTGCTCTAACAGGCAGAGCAGAGCCAGGAGTTGGTCCCAGTAATCAGCTATGTGGTCTAAACAGACCGCAAGCTGATTACTGTAAAAAAAAGAAAAAAAAAATTGTAAAAAAAACTTTTTACTTGCCTAACTCCAGGGACTGGTGATCGGGCCTTCGGTGATGTCTCAGTTGGCTGTATTTCCTCTTCGTGCTAGGGACCTGGAAGTGACGTGAGTGAGGGCGGAAGTGCAGTTCCTGCCCATGACAGCCAGCTAAAGAAGTACTTTGTCCCCACTTAAAGAAGTTTGTTGTCCCCTCGCATGCTCGCTGCGCTCGCTGCACTCGCCGCGCTTCGGGCACGGTGGCTCGCTACGCTCACCACATGGTTATATTCCCCCTCTATGCCCACTTGGATGGCAAGGAATGATGCTGGACACTGGCTGATGACATCTGGGTCCTCTCCGTGAAGGGGATTTAGACATTACCGTGATGTCTCCCCTCCAGTCAGCTGGTCTCCCATAGTGCACTGCGGCCCGTTCATCAGGTGATTGGGTCCCAGTGCAGTATGGGAGATCACCTGATCGGAGGCATGGAGGACATCACCGGAGGCCCGGATCATGCAGGTAAGTGTAACTAAGGGAGAGGGGGGGTCGCAGCGGGGGGTTAGCGCATGCACAGGCACTTTGGCATGGTATTTTTTGTGAAAATACCGTGACTAGTGTGCGGAGGGGATTCGCAGGGACAGAGCTTTATCGCAAGCTCTGTCCCTGCAAGGAATTTGTAGTAAATCCCTGTGATATTGCCTGAATTCGCAATGCAAATTCAGTCAATAATATCACACTACAATCTGCATTCAATATGTGGATTGTAGTAAATAGAGCCCATAGTCACTGTATGACTCCCAGTGCAGATAGACACCCCTTGTACTGTACAGAGAGACACTTACGGGTATATTTACTAAAGTTTTTTTAGAAGTGGAGATGTTGCCCATATCAACCAATCAGATTCTAGCTAATATCTTCTAGAAAGTGCTAGATAAATGTTAACTAGAATCTGATTGGTTGCTGATGGCAACATCTCCACTACTAAAAACCAGCACTAGTAAATATACCCCTTACTTTCACTAGGAGTGTTCTTGCTCCATTTCCATCACATGACTGTGTGGATCTTCTGGGTCCATACAAAGCTACAAGCATCTCTATCACCTCCCTCTCTGATCATAGAGACTCACATAGGGTCCGAGGGCTGAGTGTATTTTTGATCACAGATGCTCATAATGTGATCAGAGAGATAATTATATTATGGGACAGAAATTTCCACACAGTTGCCCATTATATGCGGCAGTATTATAAAATGTGTGGCAAGGTGAATCCAACTAATTAAAAAAAAATCAATCAATGCACTCATATTTTTCCCCAAAAGTTTATTGAAAGCATCAAGAGCATAACAAGTAAAAGTAACCATAAAGAAGTAACAACCAGAGTAACAGAAAATGACAATGTACTGCTGTGACATTAAGCAGAAGTGGATGCAACCAATGGCTGGTGATGCAAATTTTACAAACAAAGAGAGGTGGAGAAGGTAAGGATAGAAGGGAGGAAGGAGGGGTTACTCCACATGGGAAATGGCTTAGATGAGCAAAAACAGGGAGTAGTTGCAATAACAGAACCCCAAAAGACTAAAACTAGGTGGAAACTCCGAGGTTAAGAAGATGGGGCTTGTGGAGAGATGCTGAAGAGTTTCTCAGAAAGCTGGACAGAAGGAAGGAGGAGTTACTTCCAGGAGACAGCAGTTTGACATGTTGCAACATTCACGATATCTAAGCAACTCGAGGGTGCAGGGTTTGTGGTGCACAGGGCCCCTATGTTAATAGAGACCCAAACCACACACCCTACACCTATACATTATACTTACCACTCCAACAACGGTGCATAAAAATGGTGCAGAAGAAGATCTCCGTATGCGCGATAGACTCACAGTGCCAAAGTCTACTCAGTAACTGGGCTAGCAAAGGGGTGGAAGGTCTGCACGGAGACTGCATGTTTGCCCCCTGTGTTCTTAAAGCGCCCTTGATAGGAGTACTTGGGAAAGTCAGAAAGTCAGACACAGGTTGTAGAAGCAACAGGTATTTAGAGTCAATCAGTATTTGCAGACCAAGGACAGCAGATGTGCAGGAAAGATCCTGATTGGTTACAGATCCATCACCAGGCATCTGAAGTACGAGGGAAGATACCACTGAGCTTAGTGGGGACATAATACCACCTATACAATACTTTGTATTAGTTTTCCTTAATAGAAACATTAATAGAGGATTTTGCAGCTCCATCTCAAATGTCAGCCAACCTTTCTGAGTCTAGAGATCAACATCTCAATTCCTCTGAAACAGATATTTCTATCCATTCAAAGTGGAACTAGAATATTAGAGAGCATCGAGATGAGGTTCTTTGATTAGTGACCAGAGAGGTAAAGAGTTTCAAATGTGAAATGCTCAGGAGGGAAGTTTGAAGAGAGTAAAAAAAATGTGTAAACTGCAGATACTAGTGACACTGCCCCCTGCAAAAAACAGGCAAACCTTACTAATCAGGGAGCAGGGGAAAAGTGCCCAGAAGGAGGGAGGTTATTCTGGAGCAGGATGCCCACCCTGGACCATACAGAGGACATATGTGGGGAAAAGCCAGGGAGGAAAGCCTGGTTGCCCCACAAGGGAAATAATAAGGGATGGGGAAGGAGATAACATCCCCTAATGGGTAAGGTAGAGAAGAAACACAACACTCTTGGGAGGACGTTAATTTATTTATGGAAGTGATACTCCCCATCCAGGAGATTAAGATGTTATTTTAATTCTCTGGATCATTCTTTATGCTGAGAAGCGGTGACTTTCAGCAAACAGGTTTAACAGAGGAATCAATGTGTTGGTTATAGTGAGGATGTCATCCACATAATGAGCTACGTTGTGATTACCAGATGTCGGCTGTAAGCCTACAATATCGGGGTTAGCTCTAATTTTAGTAGCAAGAGACTCGGGACCTGATTCAGACCCACTCGTTAGAATGCGTTTGTTTGTAGCTGGTCGATTTTCGCATTGTGCGCATCATATGCATCGGAGTGCGCGTGCGTGAACCAGTGCGACAGATCGGGAAGCGTTTACTCGCTGCACATAGACAGCCCAGCAGAGTAAGTGACAGGAGAAGCCGTTTGTGGGTAGTACCGGGAGTTGGACATTAAAAACGGGGGAGTGGAGGTGTGAACGCAGGCGTGTCTGAGCGTCTTAACGCCATTTCAGAGGCGTGCATAATTAAGAGGCAGCGTCATAGTACACGTCACCTGGCTGAATTTTACACTGAAGTGCTCGCAGTGCTTGTGGTAGGGTATAGTCTGCCACAAGCGCTGCGATTGCATCCCATGGTACTCAATGTTCCGATGGTTGCATAAACTTCCTGGAGATGACGTGCACAAGTGGGCATCTTATAACAGGCTGGTGGGCATCTGCATATACAGAGCGATCGCACGCAAAGACATAGTGGTCGTTCTAATGCCTTGCCGTGTGATCGCCTGCCTTGCTGTGGGTTGGCTGGATTTGCATACGCTGGGTATGAGCGTACGCATCTAGTGAGCGGGTCTGAATCGAGCCCTCAGTTACCAAAGCAAAGATAAGGGAGGGTATTGGGCTCCCCTGTCTGGTACTGTTACTGAGAAGGACAGGGAATCACTGAGGTTGTGGAGTTAGGGTACAGGGCCTAGAGACCCACGTGGATGGGTATGTGGCATCAACAGTCATTAGGTAGGTCCCGAAATGCAGATGCCAGCATGTCAACACGGTTAACATGATACTTAGAGCTTGTTAGCTGGACTGACATTACAACTATAAACATGCTGATATAAAGTTGGAAGTAGCATGTTAACCTTGTCGACATGCCGGCGCCTTCATTCCATGATCAACATAGTCAGTGTCCAATAACTACTTCCCCCATGAGAAATTTTTATTGGAAATCAATTCAAATCATAGGAAGAGACAGCTCTCATCGTGTAAGGCTAACCAATGCCGTCAAAGGCCTTTGCAGCACCCAGTCATACATACATTTTTACAACTATTGCAAATCTATCTTTAAAACATATTTAAAATGTTCATTTAACAAAAATTTATTTTTAATGTTTTTGAAACATAAAAATTAACCTCAAACAATCAGGGGCACCAAGAGGAAGGAGGGGGGGCAGGTACTAATAACCCAGATTCAGGCTTGATGGAGGGGCCCGGCGGGGGCCTTGGTCCTACGCCATCCTCCCTCCCTCTTACCAGTCAGCAGCCCAGCACACGCTGCTGTGTGCTGGGCTGCAGTGGGAGACCAGGAAGACTGCTCGCTGCTGCTGGGCAACAGCAACAGTCTCCTCTGCGTGTGGGGAAGAGCGATCACACTGATCGCGCGGCGCCCCCCCCCTGTATTTGTGCCAGACTGAGGGGCTCACAGTACCCCCCTCCCCAGCGAGCAGCAAATAAGGTTTTTATTTTTTTCCTAAGGGTGTGTGGCCATGCCCCCCACGATTGTGTGGCCACGCCCCCCATGATTAGGCCACCCCCTCCCAAAGTAATGGGGCGAAGTAATGTATCTAACATTAGGATTTCATGCACATGGAAAGCTACAGGCTTAGGGCCTGATTCAGCAAGGATTGCTGTTGCTTATACTCAAACGGATGATTATTTTGCAGTGCGCATGCTTACGCATCGCAGTGCGCGTGCGGGAATCAGATGCTGCAATCGGGACTGAGATCACAGTGACTACGCAGACCCATGGCAGTGATTGACCGGAAGTGCCGTTTGTGGCTGGTGACAGGGGGGTCGGCCGAACGGAGGCATACAGTGCGTTCATACGCCGTTTGAGGGGCATGCATATATTATCCACTGCGATACCAGACACAGCCTGAGGCCTCATAGCGTGGGCTGAATTAAGCAATTCCTGAGATAGGTCTGACCTGCCTTAACTGTGCGCATGGGTCCGATGTTACTCGATGTTACCGATTGTTTCACTATGTTGCCTTATGTCAGGCTGTGATCGCAATGCGAATGCAAACATTTACATATCACCGCTGATATTAGCAACTGCATTGCGTGTGTATAGGCAGAATAGTGATCCATGCTGAATCAGGTCCTTAGGTATCATCAATTAGCTATTGTTGCACATTTCTGTACAAATAAAGGCCCTCATTCAGAGCCGCTCGTTAGCGGCAGTACGCTCGTTCCGAGCGATGTTTGCACATCTGCGCATGCGTACGCTTTTTAGTACGCATGCGCGAACCAGTCAGTGCGGCCGAAAATCCTTTGTACGCTATATAGCGAGTGCCTGCTATTTTGAGTGACAGAATGAGGCGTATGTGGGTGGTAACAGGGGAAGGTGCTTGAAAATGGGGAGTGGAGATCCGAACGCAGGCGTGCTTAAAGGTCAAAACGGGCGTTTTATGGGTGTGTATATTTAAAACAGCAGCGTCATTGACCACGTTACTGGGTTATTTTATAGCCAGAACTGCACGCAAATTTGTGGTAGCAAACACCAACCACAAGAATAGCGAGCAGTTCATACGCTGGTCGATGTACTCGATTAATCTAATAAATAGCGGACATGACGTAGGATGCGTGCGGCCAGGGGGCGTTTTTAACAAATAAACGAGCGTATGTTTTGCTCGTTCGTTCAGACTTAGAGGTGTGAACACACTGCAATGTGCGTACGGATCATTTAAATAGCCACCCCTTGATTTTAAACGAACGACCGCAAATAGCGTGCGGCTCTGAATGAGGGCCAAAGTTTGTTACAAGTACTTGTACTGTATACTACATATGAATGTGACACTTGATGTAGTGTCCCACCACTACCTGGTGCTGTTGATAACAGTTAGGTGCTCAGAATGTCTAAATTTAAATTTATTCTTAGTACATTAGAAATAAAATGTAGTATATGCCAAAGTGGCTACACAGTGTAATGGGAATAATGCGTGCCAATGTATTAATGCGCCACAGAGTTGTTTTCTCTTTGTGCTGTTTTATAACCAGCATGTGTTACTGTGTGTTTGTTTTCTCAGCACTATTTATTTTTTGTAAACTAGCTCTATAATGTACATTATGTAGGCAATCAATCACACTTAGCTCAGTGTACGGCTTAAATCTCCTATTGTTAGAACAAATATATAAGTTATCAGTAACTCTAGATCCAATTTTTTACAAAAAGGGAAATAAAACACAGTTATTATATTATTTTGTTAATAGCAAGAACTATGTGTGCTTTTATTTCCTGCACAGGGCGAGGAAAACATCCAGGGGCATATAGCCATGAATGTCCACGTGACACTTTCCGGTGAGGAGTGCAGAATGTATGATCCAACCGTGCAGCACTTCAGCACAGACTGGTTACTTGACAGTTTCACTGAAGGTCATGAAAATATTACATTAAACACAGTTACTCTAAGTACATGACATCTGCATTGCTACCAAAGTACATGATGGCAAGTGCTACTTTCAGTCAGACAACTATTGAGATGTGAGTGGCTAATAATGTCTTTTATGCCTGCACCCTACTTCTGGGGTCTTCACAACTTACCTGCATACCAGCATCCATACTTAGTTCAAATATCAGAGCAGAGGACAATCACTGGGTCTTTTGTCACTTGTCACATGTCTTTTGTCACTGAAAACTGCACTGTTTGGTGCGTGCAATTACTTTGTAGCACATATTCCAGAGGTTTCATGTCGCACTTTGTGAACCTGTGTGACATTCATATTGATATATAAATATATGCGCACGGCGTCCAGTTAGTGCCGGAAGAGGCTGGGGGCAGCCCAACTGCTGCCGGAGTGTTGGGCTCGTCCCTAGCATGATGAAAAATGGGGCATGACACATGGCACACCCCAAATAAGTCACACAAAGGGGCATGGTGCCCCTTTTTAACACGCGTGCCGAAAGCTCGCGCATCAAGTTCCGACTCCTAGTTTTCCAATATTGGGAAGTAATCATTGGACAATACAGGGCAGTAAACTGACAGACTAGGTAGGAAGTAGACTAAAGACAAGAAAATGAGGACTCCCTGCTTCTTAGCAAGCAAGTGGGGATGTTCAAAGGGAGAAGTTGGTCCAGTACTCAATGACCCTGTACCTAATGAATGGAGAGCACACAGAGTAAAGCTGGCCACACACTAGAACAACTTACATCCAACCAGCCAACTTGTTGATTGGTTGGAATGAAAATCTGGTAACGTATGGGAGTAACTGATGATCAGCAATTTGCTCCTAAATGCCAGTAAACAGATGAAAATGGTCAGTCAGACAAGTTTGTTAAATGTTTGATCTAAACTATTTGTTCAAACAACAGTTTTGGTCCATTTTCCAGCATTTGGGAGCAAATTGATGATTGTCATTTGCTTTCATACCTTACCAGATTTTCATTCCAACCAATCAACTAGTTGGCTGGTTGGACAGATAATCTTTAGATGTGTGGCCAGCTAAAGGCAGGCCACACACTAGACCAACTTTCATCCAACCCTCCAACTAGTTGATTGGTTGGAATAAAAATCTGGTAAGGAATGGGAGTAAATGATGATCAGCAATTTGCTCCTATATGCCAGAAAACAGATGAAAATGGTCGGTCAAACAAGTTTGTTAAATGTTTGACCTAAACAATTTGTTTAAACAACAGTTTTTGTCCATTTTCCGGCGTTTGGGAGCAAATTGCTGATTGTCATTTGCTTTCATAACTTACCAGTTTTTCATTCCAACCAATCAACTAGTTGTCTGGTTGGATGTAAGTTGGTCTAGTGTGTGGCCAGCTTAAGAGTTGCTGAAAGGATCTAGGAGATAAAGAACAGGAGTACTGGAAGCAAGGCTAGTGCTGGGGAGGAACCCTGCTCATGAGAGCTTGCGTGCTACAGGGAGGGGAGAACAGTTATAGGGCAATCTGGGGAGAAGCGCAGAACAGGGGAGGAGCAGCGTGGAGATTTAGGTGGAGGGGTGGCAGGATTTCATTGAAAAGTGAGTTCTGAGTAAACATTTGAAGCTTGGTGAAAGTTTGACATGGCGAGTGAATGAGTTCCAATGGAGGGGGGCAGAGCAGGAAAAATGTTGGCTGTGAGAGTGAGAAGAGTTAGCCAGGATGGAGTAAAGGTGGCAGTTGGAGGAAAAGCGGAGGGTTGGGAGAGAGTGCGACCAGATATGAATTTGGAGATGTAGAATGGGGCAGGGTGATTTAATGCATTGTAAGTTAGGGTCAGGAGTTTGAACTGGATTCTGAGAGAGATGTGGAGCCAGTGAAGTAGGCTGTATAATACAGAGGCCGACACAGATCGGTTAGACAGAAACATTAGATGGGCAGCGGCGCTCACGCTGGATTGAAATAGAAAGGCGAGTAAGGGGTACGACAGAGAGAAGGAAGTTACAGTATTTGAGTCAGGAGATGATGAGTGCGTGGACCAGGGTTTTGGTATTATCCAATCGAGTGTTATAGTACTGTATAAAATTGTATAAATTAACTTTTTTCAGAATTATTTTATTAGTGGTCCAGAGGCTAACATGGCATACAGGGCCTTCAAGAGTGGGCCAGGTGCTGGGGGGGGTGGCCAAATCCTCCTAAAAGAGAGTAAAAAAGCACCCAGCAAAGGGGGACATTTGTCGTCCTCAGCAGCGATGCTCTGCAACTGATCCGGGCCCGAGACGTTGAGCGCTGCAAAGGGGCATATGTCCCCCTCAGCAACTGACCCAGGCCCCCGCCATGCCCCTCTGCTATGCCCCTCCAGCAAGCCAAAGCTCAGGTAAATAGTACCCGCTCCTCCCCTCCCCTCTGCGCCTCTTATGGCATACTGTATGTTAGAGATTATATACTCATCCAGAGCTGTAACTAGACTTTTTGGTGCCCTGTGCCAGAAAGAGCATTGGAGCCCCCCTCATTTTTTAAAGTGACATAATGCATCCAAAAAAGGGGAATGGCCTCAATGGGAAGGGCCAGGGAAGAGATAGGAGAGGCCATGAGATGCTGGGGATGAAATAAGCGGAGCTACAAGCAAGAATGATAATAAACAGAAATTTGGCAGGCCCAAACAGCGCCCCCTGACCTGTGGTGCCCTGTGCCATGGCACCGGCCGCACTACCCTAGCTACGGCCCTGTACTCAGCTACCACATATGCCAAAACTCTGTATATACTGAATGGCACTCCAGTTTTGCCAAGGATTTACCACTTCCTTTCACCATTATTGGGACCTCTGCTGTCAAGTTTCCCAAAACTACTAGACCATCTTGTAGTTGTGGTGGAAATGTATCACACAAATTCATTTCATCATAACAAAGATTTATTTCAGTCATGGACTTATGAACAGCCATGCCACTGTCTCTGCTTGCAAAGTACATTTCTCATAGTGCCCAGGTAATAATAATACATTTCAGTCTCTTTAACCGCTCTAGGTACATAAAGGGTTAATGTTGGCACGACTTTCCTCTCTCCTTCATTCCAAACGTTAAAACGTTTTCACATCACAACAAACTGGGTACATGCACTTTGGGATTTGGTTCAAATTAAACTCACACCTTGTCTATGTTAAAACATTAATGTGTGAGCAAAGGAGCACGAGCCAAAAAAAGTCCACGTTGCCTAATTTTACTTCACAGTTTTTTATGAGCAAATGTTCATGACCTTAAGAAGGATGAAGGTCGGTGTTAATCCAAACCAGTTTGCCCAATCCCTAGTGCAAACACAAGCCTAACTCGAACATTTCTGAAGCCCATCAGGCCTTAGTAGGTTCCGCAATGTAAAATATACCAAATGTTCAGAAGCTGAACAGAACAGCGGTGCCTTTGGCAGAATTAGAAAGGCAGCGTTGTATCCAGGTTTTGCTTCCTCATGACGTAAGCTATAATGTTCTAATTAGTGTGTCCATCTGCATTAACATTAGAACTTGTTTCTACAGGTGGTCAATGTTTCTACACATGTTTAAAATGTCATCAGACAAATGTCTTTTTGTTTTTCTGCAGTTTAACTATATTACACATTCAGCAGATGATAAAGTCAAAACCAGTAAAAAGCTAATTATAGAGTTTGTAAAACGTGGATAATGTCAACATAATCTGAATATTTTAGGCTTTAATCAGCCACATAAATTCACATAAAATATAAAGTCATTTTATAGGTGATTTCTTTCACCATATAAGCCCAAATAATGCCCTATAAAGTCTGTCTTCATTCCTGCTATTTTCTATTGATGGTGAGTCCGTACAGAAAACATATAAAATGACATTAATTGCTCTTGTAACCAACATGTAGGTCTATCACATGAAGAATTCTAGAAGACACTTAGTGCCTGATTCAGACCCAGTCACAAGCGTTGAGCGCTCGCAACCGGGTCGATGGTGGCCCAGAGCGCATGCGCACGACGGAGCCGGCTCCGTCGTGCTCATGCGTGAGACCCGGATAGCGACGGGCAATCCGTCGCTCCGGGTCTCGCACCAAAGGGGGCGTGCTGTCCATGTTGAGTGACAGCACGCCCCCTTTGGTGGGCGGGCCGGGGGGGTGGCTGCCCAGACGTAGGCGTTCCCATGAGAACGCCTACCGTTTTGGGGCGGCCCCACTGACATCACAAGTGATGTCAGTGGGAGAGCTTTCGGCTCTGTTTGAGCCGAAAGCTCTCTGGGGCTTGTGGCCACGAAACCCTACCACAAGGGTCTTGTCGCAAGCCCGATGGTCGCAATGGTCTTGACAGCTAATGCGAGCGGCAAGGAGGCCGCTCCATAAAAAAAAAAAAAAGACGCCCTGATTCAGAGCGAGCGCTCTGTCAGAGCGTCCAGCTCTGAATCAGGGCCTTAGTTGGTTGGTGGTGCTCCCCAAACAAATTGTATGTAACATGAGGCTACAATTTTGCAGAGAAACACAAAAATTCAAAAGATACTTTCTGGCGCACTCTTGAGAGGAACAATCTAAAACTTAACTTTTAATAATAAATATCTCTCATAAAAAGAGTGTTAAAGTACACTCAATCAAATTTTAAGATAAATCTGTGTTAAATTACACCATAATCGCTAAATTGCGCAAAACAGCAAATATATTAGTATGTCTCAAAATACATTAAACTTGTAAGGTCACTGACCTGTATAATACAATCTAGACTAACACCAAATAGGTACTTAAATCCTGAGTGTGAGAGAAATAATTAATCACAATTTCTCAATTATAGCCCTTGTTGATACCATAATTGCTGTAAGGTAATCCAAACCTATATTGCGCTATTCAGCATACCCATATAGCTCATGTGTGTCAAAAAGTATGTATTTCAGAAGCAGCCAACACATATAGGGCCTGATTCAGACTTGGGAATAGAGAGAGATATCTCTCTCTCAACTGATCATCTTGGTGATACCATGCTGCACTGCAGGTGGGGCAGATTTAAAATGTGCAGAGAGATTTAGATTTGGGAGAAGTGTTTCCAAACTGACATCTAAATTGTAGAGTAATAATAAAGCTGTGCAGTATTTGTGGGCTACATGCAAAAGCAGCCAGTATTTACTCCACATGTAACAAAAATGTATGTATTTACACCGCTTGCATTGCAATATGGTTTGTTCAGGTACACAGTTGAGAGAGATATCTATTCCCAAGTCTGAATCAGGCCCATAGTCTAATCAACACCTGCTATGTAATACCCCTTTTACACCTAAATTCCGGGTCTGACCCGGAGTTGGAACAAAGGCCCTCATTCAGAGCTGTACGCTCTGAGCAGAGTGCACGCTCTGAATGAGGGCCGGCCTCCATGAAAATGGAGCGTCCTTCTGGACGCTCGTATAGCTGTGGGTCACCACCCACAGGCTATACGAGCGTGCATTTTGATGGTCGCGATGGTCGAGACCATCGCGACCATCGAAATTGCGAGCCGGAGCCTGCGGTTGAGGTTTTCAACCGCAAGCTCCGGAGTGATTTTGGCTCTATCAGAGCCAAAATCACTCCCACTGACATCACTAGTGATGTCAGTGGGCCGGCTTTTGATGGGAGGCGTTCCCGTGGGAACGCCCCGTCAGGGAGGCACGCCCCCGGCACGCCTACCAAAGGGGGCGTGCTGTCAATCAACATTGACAGCACGCCCCCTTTGATCGGACACAACGAGAGAAGGACTTTCCTTCGCTCGTTGCGTCTGGCGCATGCGCACGACGGAGCTCCCTCCGTCGTGCGCATGCTCAGTCCAGAACATCGACCCACTTGCGAGCGGACAGCCGCTCGCGAGTGGGTCTGAATCAGGCCCAAAGTTCCTATCCGGATCAGACCCGGAATTTTGCCGGCGCTGACTCGGGATATTCCCGAGTCAGCGCCGCTCACACCGCAGTCGGGTCTGCATAGACCCGGCTTTTGCGGAGTGAAAGTGGACGCTTGGAGATGACGTCATCTCCAATCGCCACTGAAGCCGGGCCAATCGACTGGCTAGCAGCGCACTCCAGGTCTTCGTGACCCGGAGTGCGCTGTTCCCATAGCAGGGTTTCACGGGCTGCGCCCGTGTTAAACCCTGCTAGTTACCTGGGTTGGATTGCTGGGTCACTCGACCCGGCGATCCAACCCTCTCCCCTTTTACACCAGGGAGCTGCCCGGGTTAACCCTTCAAAAACCCGGGTTTTAGCTCCGGTGTAAAGGGGTATTAATGGTATCTGCTTGCTGTTTAAAAAAGCAGATATTCTAGTTGTAACGTGATCACTGAAACACAGAAGTAAGACAATGAATAAATTCTTACACATTGGTTATTCATTGTCTTACTTCTATGTTTCAATTATCACGTTGCAACCAGGGCTGTCTTAACAGTAGTGTGGGCCCTGGGCAAAGCAATGCATTGGGCCCCCTACCCACCATTCACGGGGAAAAAAAGGAAATAGTCAATAAAATTAAACCTTTTCATTAACTCAGTTCTCACACAGATCCAGATGGTGGAGGCATTTTCATTAAGGCATTCTCATTCTTATTGCTGCAATAATACCATATCATACTTTGATATGGTATTATATCATATCATAGTATGATATGGTATTATTGCAGCAATAAGCCCTATCATAGTGAGATTTTGTTGGGTTATATTTATAGCAGATTGCGCAGTCATTTGATTCATGCTGCACAGCTCAGCTGCAGATCAGTCCTTACCTTTGCAGTGGGGGTGGGTGCACCTGTGGCCGGGTCTGGAGTTGCCAGAACAGAGGCAGTGGCTGGCAGAGAAGTATCCTGAGGAGGCTGAGACCGGGACGGGTCCTCTGGGTCAAGGATTCGAGTCTACGCAGCAGCGGCTGAGCGGCACACACAGCAGCAGCCAGCAGCAGCTCTCAAGGTAAGGCAATGCCCAAACTGCCTGGCCTGGAGGGGGGGGCTTGAGTACTCGTCACGGGGGAAGGGAATCGGAATACAATGCGCCGGCAGCCGGCTTTTAAAAATATCACAAATTTACCAACTGGCCACGGCTACAGGGGGGCGGGTTGGCGGGCCCCTAGAAGCTTCGGGCCCTTGGGCATCTGCCCGACAAGCCCAATGGAAGAGACGGCCCTGGTTGCAACTGTTGCTGACCTAGGAGCTTTATGGTGAACAGAGTTTATTACATGATGCAGCCCAGCACATGAGATCAATGTATAGAGATCTGTCATCTAGTGACATATGTATAATGGTGCATACAGACGGAACGACCGTTAGCGATAACGATATCGCTGAACGTTCTCCTGGGTGTGCTGGATGATTGATATCGATCATGCAGCATACCACCAACGATAGCCAACGACTTGCTATCTATGATCGTGGGACCCTATAGTAACCTGGTTGATATCGACACAGTTGGCCTGCATGCATGGGCGAAGGACGGTATCGTTATCGTCAATGCATGCCCGCGCATCGCAGGTCGTTGGTGGGTTGGAAGGGACCAAAAAATGCATGATATGATCGATATCGTTATCGTTCATATCAAGCATTTTAATCGTCCTGTGTGTACGCACCTTAAGTGATACTAAATTTCTCTCTATTTTATGACATTTGACATAGGATGTTAAAACTTGAAACTAGAATATCTGCTTTTTAAAACAGGAAACAGAGACCATAAACATTAGACTATATTATTGTGCCCCAGAAAGCGTCTTTTGTCTTTTTTGTTCCTCTGCAAAATTGTAGCTTCATTCCTGCTATGGGGCATATGTATCAAAGCTTGATATGTGATAAAACTGTGAGACATATATCACCAACCAATCAGCTCCAAACTATCATTTCTTAAACACAGCCTGCAAAATGTAAGTTAGAAGCTGATTGGTTGGTGATATATATCTCACAATTTTATCTCACATCAAGCTTTGATACATATGTCCCTATATGTCCTATACATTTTTTTTAAACCATAGCTCTAGGCTCATTAAGGATGCCTTTAAATTAATTTCCTGTACTAAAACGCAAATTGCATTTAAAAACTACATTTCAGAACAAATCAGTGCAAAGGCCTGTACGGAAGGTAAGGACCGCGATGCTGGCAGCACTTTTCCACGCCATCCATCCATGTACTTTACATAGGGAACACAAGGAAGGGACTTAAATAAAGTAGGTTGCAAAACCTAATCCTAACAATCTAGGCTCATCAGGAGTTTCAATTGTAATTAGTGATGAGTTAATAATATTCAGTGCCAAAATAAGTACTGTCTTGGAAAAAACAGGGCGAATGAGAGCAGTAGAGTAAACAAACTTGGGCTAACACAAAATTAGAAATCTACTGATTGTGTTTGCTTTATAAAGTACAGTATTATCAACTACATGATTAAGCAAGCTACATTATTAGAACTTGAAGTCAAGTAGATCTTAGGGGAATATTTACTAAGCAGTGTTAGTAGACAGAGTGAAAAGTGATAAGGTGCCAGCCAATCAGCTCCCAACTCATTTTTCAAACGCAGCCTGTGAGATGGCAGTTAGGAGCTGATTGGCTGACACCTTATCACTTTTCACTCTGTCTCCTAACACTGCTTAGTAAATAGTCCCCTAAGATCTACTTGACTTCAAGTTCTAATAATGTACCTTGCTTAATCATGTAGTTGATACAGTACATCCCATAGAGTTAACACCATAAAATTGACACAATGCAATTAAAATCAAATTTTTTCGTTTGTTTTGTAATTTGCTGAAAAGGGGTTGATTATATTTATACAAGTTATCCACAGGTTAATGTGTGTATAATCCACACACAATTGTTCTTCACCATTGCGCTTTCTAGCTACACGTGCAGATTTCATGTGTTCAGTCTTTCATGTGCTCTCAGCGTTGTGCACCTTGGATTGTAACCTATCGGACTCTTTGTTTGCACACAAGCCGTGTTAATGCTAAATATTTGCCATCTGAGTATTTATAACATTTTTTGCTAAATAGATGTAAATTACAATAAAAAAGAGCAAAAATAGCATCTTATTGCCCATATGCATTACCGTAAATATACATTATTGCCCATATGCATTACCGTAAATATGCATTACTGCCCTTATGCATTACCGTAAATATACATTACTGCCCATATGCAGCATTACTGTACATATGTTGAGTTGAGTCTAGATCTACATCAATAGCATATGCCCCTGGTTTATGCCAAGTCGTCAGCAGCAAACTGGCCTAAGTTCAACGCATTATCTAGAACATTATTTGTAGTGTGTCTCAGCCCTCATATGGCAAGAAGTCAGTACTTACACCGACTACTATCTGCAAGTAAATAATATGAATAAACCCAAAGTTACTTATAGCACCTATGTAACGCCAGGCCTAACAGGACAGTCATTGAACATAACAGAATATTTAATATATTCACATTAGCATGCAGCTGTAATGAGATATTAAAGAGCACAAAGCGTTATGTCTCCCAGTAAGCCTGATCATTTAAGAAGCCTATGTATTAATAATTGCAGAACTGCCACGATTGTTAATTATCCATATAACAGCAGATATTTTCATTTGTAATGAAAATATCCTCGCCATGTACTAAGGGAAACTCACAGGGACATCCATTTTGGTAACCGCTGTCCTGCGAGTTACTTCCCCGGCATTGTCAGTTTCCGCCACCGGATGAAGGCTGCAGGGGAGCGACCGGAAGATCTCTCTCCTGCTCATAAGCCTCTATAGCCTCAAAGCAGTTTACACCATCTGAAGATGGTATCAATTAACAGGAAAAAACTATGTTAATAATATGGACTGTGATCTACAGTGCTAATAAGTGCTCTGACAGAGATTTCTGTGAAATCTCCTGCACTTTTTTTTATTAAATTTTTTTTTTTATAATTTGGCACCTTAGACACCACCATTTAATTTTCTTATATTTTTTAAAAATCTAAAAGCATAGGTTTGATTTAAAAAAATAAACTTAAAAACAAAAGGATTGTGTCTGTAAAATCGATCACTACAGAAACAATGCATATTCCTTTTGTCAATACACGTATGAAGTTGAAGGAGAAAGATGAAGTGGAACATTCTGCCCAGTTTACGCCAAGAATTCCAGAAACATGACCCTGGAAAGTCTATGTAGCCAAAGCACACAGAAAATAAATTATATATATTTAACTCAACAGAACAAAGTTAAGTTGTGGACAAAATGTGACAGAGACAATTATTGTAAAGAAAGCAAACTGGGCTTCAGAATAAGTTTTTTTTTTTTTTCCTAAAGTGAGAAACTGCAATTAAAGGGGAAGTATCCAAATCACACATCATTTATATTTTTCACAGTAAACTGGCTATAGTTCATTACAAAAAAACTAAAGCAATACAATATATACCAGTTCAGTAGCAATGGAGTGGTGTCTCTGGAGAAGGGGAGTGGGAGAGTGTTGGGGGCAGCATAGCACTTCTGATGTGCTAGACACACCCATCATGACCCCGCGACACACACTCTGCACTGACCCATTCACCACTGTGGCTGCACGTGTGATGCCCTCTCCCTATACTCACCTGTTGGTGCCATCTTTCCAGTGATAGATTCAGAAAGGTGGCTCCGCCCAAAAACAATAAAGACCCTCATCTGCACATGCACACTTTCTGAATATATCATCAGAAAGATGGTGTCACCTGTATAGGTATGCCCACAATTTGCCCATGGCAAAAATATCTGCAGAGAGGCATATTTAGGCCTCGGATGTTCAGTGAAAAGAAATGCAGATGTGGCTACTGAATCATGTCCATAGACTCACAATCTCATACACCCTGACTCACACTCTGGATCGTGAGACATCAGGTAGGACCAGGGACTCAGGGAGTTTGTGGGGGTGGAGAGGGATTGGTTGGTCTTGGCATTGTGGAGAGGGATGGTTACACCTCCTCTGCACTCAAGGGCCCCTAGACAGGCCCGCTTGTGGGTACTTTGTAATTGCCATCCCTGTCTGCACCTCTACTCAGATCTCACACATACACACAAACACACACTTCCTGCTACGCTGTTTAACCTATGGCACAGTAATTGTGTGTCTGTGTTCTGATTGGTTGAGTAATTGTGTGTCGTCTCTCAGCCAATCAGAGCACAGCAGAAGCTGCTGAGATGTTTCTGCCTGAACGGGAAACACCCCTGATTCCTGGTCATTTGTAGGGGATGTCTGAAACTGTGCAGGGAGAGGGGGTGGGATAGGCTGACCTCCGGTGTCCCCCAAATCCCAGAGCTTTAGATAGCTGCTTAATATTTAAAGCTATGAATATCAGGTAGTGTAAGTACACCCTTTCGCCGCCCTCCTGGCTGTGCCTTACCATACGAAACAAATTAATATGTTATTATAAAAATAAGTCACACGCAATTAGGATTAAGGAGACACATATATATATATATAATATATCTATATATATTTATATATATTAAATACATTGTTTAGTTTATAATACTATATGCAAATTACCATTTATTTAAACCTTATATGTCAACAAACAAGGTATAGAGTGCAAACATTAGATTATTTAAAACCATAATGGATAAACTGTAAAATAATTTGCATTATAATTCTAATGATCTAATGTTTGCACTATCTGCATGTTTAGTTGACATACAATGTTAAAATTGTGATTTTCATAAAGTAAGTTTTATAAATGAAAAAATATGTAAAAAAAAATTATTTAGTCTCCCTAATCGTAATGGGTAT
Organism: Taudactylus pleione; assembly: GCA_031769625.1. Classification (NCBI taxonomy): domain Eukaryota; kingdom Metazoa; phylum Chordata; class Amphibia; order Anura; family Myobatrachidae; genus Taudactylus; species Taudactylus pleione. The sequence goes on along the minus strand of JAUIMM010000331.1, from coordinate 6,349,670 downwards.
GATATAATGTTACAATTATCCAATTCTGCCCTTCATATTTAACTGGTGTAATTGCTTTGCCACTGACCATTTTATCTTGTAGTATTAGTGAACTGGCTGGGCCTGTGATAGGATCACACCAGGATTATGAGGGAGTATAGAAAAATTGTGCTATGCTCCTGGTTAAGTAGGTTTGTAAATTATGGGTTTTTTTTGCATTGATTTGATATATTAAACTTCTAGTTAATGTATGTTTAAAATGGTAGGAAAAGCGAAAACTTAATATTAACTGGATGTAAAACAGTAACATATTAGACATAGCTTTAATTTCTAATTCAAAGCTGTAAATGCTGGAAAAATGAGACATGCACGGCATTCCAAAAATATGTATGTGTAGATGGCTTACTTTACTCTAGATGAGTTATGAGCTGAGGATGTATTACTACTAATACATTTATACTGGATGATACAAAGTTTTGAAAGTGAAGCAGAGAATTCAGCAGCGCACATGTCAGCATTCAGCTTACATCTAATCAGCATGAGAAAAACATAGTTAGCCAAATCTAAGGCAAACAAAATCTTTTTGTGTTACTTTTTTAAAGTTACACTATGTGACTAGTATAGTATATAGCAGTAAACACGTAGTAGATTAATGTATTTTAGGGCGCCATTTGCTGACATTGTCTTAACTAGACTAACCATTCAGCAATTAACTTGTATCTGTCTAATGTAAATTAATTAATGCAAGTTCCTAATAAGTTGTTATTTTTAGTGTAGATTTTGCAAAAAAATGCAATGTGAGAAAATTAGTTCTAATGTGTTTTGCTAATGGTATTAATTTATCATTGGTAGATTGACAACTGTTTTCTGGGTTGTTAATTGTTCCCCTGGTGAACGTTAAATAAGGCTTCTACGTCTACCAATTCTTTTGCTGAGAATTTACCCAGTAGCTATGTTTCTATTCTAACTCTATTCTAAGTAGAAGGGGTAAATTTACTAAAGTGACAATTTTTAGAAATGGAGATGTTAACCATAGCAACCAATCAGATGCTAGTTATTATCTTCTAGAAGTTGCTAGTTAAATGTTAAGTAGAATCTGATTGGTTGCTATGGGCAACATCTCCACTTCTAAAAACTGTCACTTTAGTAAATTTACCCCATCTACTTAGAATAGAGTTAGAATAGAAACATAGCTACTGGGTAAATTCTCAGCAAAAGAGAAATATACCACAAAGTCTTTAAATTAAAGCTCCTAGGACCAGTAGAGAAAATGGATACATATCATTGTTACTCTGTATACCTTGATTGGAATTTATATTTAAAAAATCTAGTTATGTGCAAGTCAGAATATTTTGTACATACTTAATGCCTAATATATTAATAAAACAACAAATAATTTATATAAATTTTTTTAAAAATTAAAACGCATGGTTAAGATTCTGCTTAAAGCTAAAACAAACAGTGGAAATTGGGTTGTTATGTTGAACACATCTGAGGGTTTTCTCACCCTTGTGCTGAAGCCATTTTTCCGACGTTAGCAGTCGACACATTCTAACATCAATATCCCTATTTTTTATATACGGTAGTAGTACCCACATAGATTACATAGACTTTGTATTTTGAGAATATATCATTAGTCTTTTTGATAATTCCAACACGTTAAAAATATTTAACCCAAATGGCCAAATAACTGTTTTTTTATTTATATTTTGTGAAAAGGAACTAAATGCAAATGTTTTTTTTTTTCATCTTATCAACACCAATAATCCACCTTTCCAAAATAACAAAAAGCAGGATTCTATGGGCCTGATTCAGCAAAGAACGCACAGGAGAGGACGCACGCACTCGGCCAATGTTTTAGCTCTGCGCATGCATCGCAGTGTGCATTCTAGAACTAGCTATTGTGATGGGTACTGCATTTGCAGAGGCTACGCAGACCCAGAGCACAGTGATTGACAGGAAGTGCCATTTGTGGGCGGTGACAGGTGGTGTGTTCGGGCGAACGCAGGAGTGCCTGTGCGTTCGGACACAGTTGCAGGGGCGTGCATAAATTATCCACTGCAATTCCATAAGCAAAGAAAGCAAGAAAGAATAATCTTAAGGGCGCTAATCCAACAGGTGACAGTATAATTATCCTAAAATAACTGCAGCTCTCAACTAAGGGTGTTGTACCCCTTATTAGTGCAATCCAAACAAATATGTGTAGGCCTAAAGCCTTACCAGAGAGCGCTGTTAGATTGGTTGAGATACAAAAATTATTTATTCACATAAAAATACATATATTGACATAAAGAATATATTAAATAATTAATTGACCACACATAAAAAGCCGGCAATTCAATGGTTAATATTATATACCATGACAATAAAAATAATTAATAAAAAATATGGTTTTAAGCAATATCCATATATCAATAATTGATTAGTGTGCACTATAGAAGAGCTTTACTCCTGATAAAAAACAGTAGCCTGTGTCTTATTTAGACATCTCATAAAGTTCAAATAGACAAATGGACAGGACTTATCCACAACTTGTCACTGGCAATTTTTGTTTTGCAATCAATTATTCTCCTTGTAGTGAACAACAAAATCTCCTTGTGTATATAGCCAGTTGGTTAGTAAAAACAGTCCATGCGGTTAGTAAGCGCTTGTGGAACAATGTTAGTATTCACATGCATGGAAACATTGGTCAGTGGCCATTTATTCCTATTTTCATTCAGCACATAATGCACATAGTGTTTCCTGCTACTGACCACTGTAACGGATAGTCTCTTAGATCTTCCTATAATCCGCTCTCCACTTCCTTTATAAAGCGCTATGACAATTGTCAATACTATGTTACCGCTTCTGTAATCCAGGTACCATGTGTAACGCGTTTCTCCGCCTAGTAGACACCATCAGCGGCTTCCTCAGACACAATATAAGTGTTTTGATATCCATATTTATACCCAAATCAATTGCCTCGTTTATATGGGGTTTGCGCATGTGCTATATGCGTCATGCGTTCCAAGCCTCAGTATGGCTTTCCTCTATTTATAGAGTATGGCGGCCATCTTTAAAAGTATTCCAAGCCTCACTATGGCTTTCCTCTATTTATAGAGTGCGGCGGGCATCTTAAAAGTGTTTACACAGGGTTTTCGCATGCGCTATATGCGTCATGCGTTCCAAGCCTCGATGTGGCTTTCCTCTATTTATAGAGTACGGTGGCCATCTTAGAAGTGTTCCAAGCCTCATTATGGTTTTCCTCTATTTATAGAGTGCGGCGGCCATCTTAAAAGTGTTCCAAGCCTCTCTATGGCTGTCCTCCATTTATAAGATATGACGGCTCTTTCTAAGGCCTCCCAATTGGCTATCATTGGCTATCAAGCCCTATATTTACACCAGATCCACGTATGGAACCTCTTTTCCAATTATTTCTAGACACAATCCACGTATGTGCCATACACGTCATGCACCTCAAATCTCCTTCTAACTGTCATTAATTTCATAAAAATCGGCATCCATCTTTATAATGGCCCAATTAGCAGCCATTTTCCCACGTATAGGTATCGTGGATCAAGCCTCTCTTTGAACTATTTCATACTAATTTGTAATGCAGAGGTCATCTTTAGTATTCCATAATCCTTATCAAAAACATTCTAAAAATCCTGTATTCCCTTAATTAGTGCATACATCATAATAAATAAAAAATATAAAAATATTAAAAAATCAATGAACAATAAACAATTGAAAGAGTTCTTGCATTTCATCTTTCATCTCATAAAATACTGTCACCTGATTATATTATCAATATTATTATCGACACTATAATCCCAACTTGGTAAAAAATCAATAAAAAATTGAAATAAATAAATACATATATATAATTAAATATAGAAGTATATGATATTAGTGAATTTATTATAATTCATACCTTTGTAGGGGGTAGTATCTATATATTGTTCAGTTCTATGGTGTCATTCAGCCCATATGGGACCATAGTCTGAAGCTTGTAAATCCAATATGCTTCCCTCCTACAAAGTTTAGAGAATCTATCTCCCCCTCTAATGGTTGTCTGAACCTGTTCAATAGCTAGTATTTTAATTTGTTCTAAAGTTCCCTTTGAACATTCTGAAATGTGTTTATACAATGTATTATTCTTAACCCTTTTCACAATATTCCTCTGATGCTCCATATATCTAATATTCATCGTTCTTGTGGTCCTACCCACATATTGTGAACCACAGCCACATTGTAAAATGTATATCACAAATGTGGATCTATAATTCATGAAGGAGCTAATCTTGAATTGTTCGGAGGAGACAAATGAGATAAACTCTACTGTTTTTCTCTCAGTGTGTTGACAAGTGTTGCAGTTTGTCCTCCCACATCTGTGGAAACCATTTGGAATTCTGGGTAACCAAGATTTACTTCTATCTATATTTTTAGATGTTTTCATTTTAAATAGACTTGGTGCTAGCTTTTGTTTTAAATTGTTAGATTTCCTAAAAGCAACATTATCACGTAATTCCAATGTATTGTTTAATACTTCATCCAATTTAAGTAAAGGAAAGATTTTTTTTATAATTCGTCTGATCTTATAGGCTTCCGAATTAAATTTGGTCACAAAATTAATGGATCTATCTTTATCTAGAGACATGTTTTCTTTATTACCATTCTTCTCTTCCAGAAGCGAAACCCTATCAGTTTGACTTACTTCTCCTAAGGCTCTATCTAATACAATTTTGGGATAACCCTGTTCTACAAATGATTGATACATATTGTTGGTTTGTCTTGTAAAGGCTTCTACACTAGAGAAATTCCTTTTGAGTCTCAAAAATTGGCCTTTTGGTATATTATCCTTCCATTGTTTCATATGACCACTACTATAATTTAAATATCTATTTTGGTCAACCTCCTTAATATAAGTCTCAGTCAGAATGGCCTTATCTTTGGCGTGTAGTGTGATATCCAAGAAATTGATTATATGACTGTGAGTGGTGCTCGTGAAATTGATACCAAATTTGTTGTGATTAAGACTATCCAAAAACAATTTACAAGGTGCTAAAGATTCATCCCAAACAAAAATGAAATCATCAATATATCTTCCATAGAGGACTAGTCCCGCCCCCAGCATGCTCCCCCAGACATGTATCTCCTCAAACCCCCCCATGAAAAGGTTAGCATAACTGGGGGCGAATCTAGTCCCCATGGCTGTACCCCGTGTCTGCAAAAAAAATTGTGAATTAAAAATAAAATAATTGTGTTGTAAAATAAATCTAATTCATAATAAAATATAATCCTTTAATTCCTTAGATATTGAATCATCTGTTGACAAATAATATTCTGTGGCTTGTATCCCCAATTCATGATCAATATTAGAATATAGAGATTCAACATCACATGTTATAAATTTATAACTAGATTTCCATTCGATCTTTTCAATAATCCTCAAAAAATGTGCCGTGTCTTTTATATAAGATTTTAAACTTTTAACGTGTTGCTGTAAAAAACTATCCACAAAAAATGATAAATTATTAGTCATAGAACCCACTCCCGAAATAATAGGTCTCCCAGGTGGATGATCCAGTGATTTTTGTATTTTTGGTAAATAATAAAATGTGGCTGTAACTGGATGTGAAGAAAACAAAAAGTGAAAAATATCTCTGGATATGACACCACACGCCAGCATTTGATCCAAAATGATCCTCAATTCTTCTTGAAATTTTAATGTTGGATTTTCAGAGAGCTTCTTATAAAAAATCTTGTCATTCAATTGTCTATAAGATTCACTAAGATAGTCTGCGGTGTTCAATATGACTACCCCTCCCCCATTATCCGCTTGTTTGATTATAATATCAGGATTTTCTGACAAATTTTTTAAGGCAAGTCTCTCTTTTTTATCCAAATTATTCCTCATTGGAACTTTGTCTGCTACATTACACATTTTCTGGAACTGCTCCAAAGTGCTTTTATAGAAGCTTTCTATATATGGTCCTCTATATTGAAGAGGATAAAAATCAGACTTTAATTTAAACCTCCTTGTGTTTTTAGTGTTTATATCAAAAATCTTTTCCGCTTCCATTATATCTGATTCTATTGCCAATGAATTAAGTGCAGATAATGCCTCTTGGTCCATTGTATCCAGGACGATAGGGGACCCTATCTCTCCCTTCCTTTTTATGGATTTTAGGGCAAAATATCATTTCCTACTTAACATCCTAATATATCTGTTCAGGTCAATGAAAAGATCAAATAGATTTGGCCTTGCCGTTGGAGCATAATTCAAACCTTTTTCTAATAGTTTGATTTCTTCCTCATTAAGAGTTTTAGATGAAAGGTTGAAGACTCCCTTACCTTTTAGTTTAGCCTTACATTTTTGTGAGGGTTTCCCCCCCTTCCCCTTGCTCCCCTAGTTCTTGGTCTCTTGATCTTTTTGTAGACCAGTTTCCCTTGGATTGATCTCTGTTTATACGATTTTGGAATCTGTGTCCGTCCCCTAAAAAATTACTAGCATTCGGGGATCTTCTCTGTTCCTCCTCATGCTTTTCTAGTCTACCATTGGGCCTATCCCATCTCTCCCTAGGTGTATAATGATAGTAATTTGGAGAATCTGTTTGAGATAGGATTTCGTATCTATTTTTTACCACAATCGGTTCTTCCCTATGAAATCTATTGGGCCCCCATCTATTTTGATCCCCATGTCTGTAGCCTATATTCCTAAATGGTCTATAATTTCTTTGGGGCTTTGGAGTATTAATCCTATTTGAATATCTATCCTTATTTCTTGTATTATCTCCCAATTTATTTCTCTTATTATAAGAGTGCACCTCACCTTTCTCATAGTCTATTTTATCCCTATTTAATTTATTTATTTTTCTAAAAATTAGGGTTTTTTTAAAACTCCTCCACTTTTTTATTTACTTTTTGGTCCCTTTCCAGAAAACCTAATTCTCCCGAAAAGCTTTTTAGTAAATTTTGAACTTTTTCAATTTCACTCTGTATTTCTTTTACTTTTTGTTCCCTAAATTTAATTAGGAGCCTCATCAGATTTTTTGAACAATTGTCCAATATACAATTCCAATCCTCAGTGAAACCCTTATCCTCTCCAAATGTTGAGGTTTTTAAAATTCTCAAACCCCTAGGGATTAAATTTTTATCTAAGTATCATTGTAATGTTAATTGATCCCACCAATGTTTGGTTTCATCCAAACAAAGATTCTCTAACCGATTAAACAGACCAAGCATATCCTCCATATTATCATTAGTCTCAACCCCTTTTACTGAATTATCATTTTGTAAATACAAATTCCTTCATTCGATTCTCTCCAAAACATATCTAAGTGAAGACATATTGTCAAAAGATCAGCAGCTCCTATACAACTATATAGGCAAAGAAAGCAAGAAAGAATAATCTTAAGGGCGCTAATCCAACAGGTGACAGTATAATTATCCCAAAATAACTGCAGCTCTCAACTAAGGGTGTTGTACCCCTTATTAGTGCAATCCAAACAAAATATGTGTAGGCCTAAAGCCTTACCAGAGAGCGCTGTTAGATTGGTTGAGATACAAAAATTATTTATTCACATAAAAATACATATATTGACATAAAGAATATATTAAATAATTAATTGACCACACATAAAAAGCCGGCAATTCAATGGTTAATATTATATACCATGACAATAAAAATAATTAATAAAAAATATGGTTTTAAGCAATATCCATATATCAATAATTGATTAGTGTGCACTATAGAAGAGCTTTACTCCTGATAAAAAACAGTAGCCTGTGTCTTATTTAGACATCTCATAAAGTTCAAATAGACAAATGGACAGGACTTATCCACAACTTGTTACTGGCAATTTTTGTTTTTGCAATCAATTATTCTCCTTGTAGTGAACAACAAAATCTCCTTGTGTATATAGCCAGTTGGTTAGTAAAAACAGTCCATGCGGTTAGTAAGCACTTGTGGAACAATGTTAGTATTCACATGCATGCAAACATTGGTCAGTGGCCATTTATTCCTATTTTCATTCAGCACATAATGCACATAGTGTTTCCTGCTACTGACCACTGTAACGGATAGTCTCTTAGATCTTCCTATAATCCGCTCTCCACTTCCTTTATAAAGCGCTATGACAATTGTCAATACTATGTTACCGCTTCTGTAATCCAGGTACCATGTGTAACGCGTTTCTCCGCCTAGTAGAAACCATCAACGGCCTCCTCAGACACAATATAAGTGTTTTGATATCCATATTTATACCCCAATCAATTGCCTTGTTTATATGGGGTTTGCGCATGCGCTATATGCGTCATGCGTTCCAAGCCTCAGTATGGCTTTCCTCTATTTATAGAGTATGGCGGCCATCTTTAAAAGTGTTCCAGGCCTCACTATGGCTTTCCTCTATTTATAAAGTGCGGCGGCCATCTTAAAAGTGTTTACACGGGGTTTTCGCATGCGCTATATGCGTCATGCGTTCCAAGCCTTGATGTGGCTTTCCTCTATTTATAGAGTACGGTGGCCATCTTAGAAGTGTTCCAAGCCTCATTATGGTTTTCCTCTATTTATAGAATGCTGTGGCCATCTTAAAAGTGTTCCAAGCCTCTCTATGGCTGTCCTCCATTTATAAGATATGACGGCTCTTTCTAAGGCCTCCCAATTGGCTATCATTGGCTATCAAGCCCTATATTTACACCAGATCCACATATGGAACCTCTTTTCCAATTATTTATAGACACAATCCACGTATGTGCCGTACGCTTCATGCGCCTCAAATCTCCTTCTGTCATTAATTTCATAAAAATCGGCATCCATCTTTATAATGGCCCAATTAGCAGCCATTTTCCCACGTATAGGTATCGTGGATCAAGCCTCTCTTTGAACTATTTCGTACTAATTTGTAATGCAGAGGCCATCTTTAGTATTCCATAATCCTTATCAAAACATTCTAAAAATCCTGTATTCCCTTAATTAGTGCATACATCATAATAAATAAAAAATATAAAAATATGAAAAAAATCAATGAACAATAAACAATTGAAAGAGTTCTTGCATTTCATCTTTCATCTCATAAAATACTGTCACCTGATTATATTATCGATATTATTATCGACACTATAATCCCAACTTGGTAAAAAATCAATAAAAAATTGAAATAAATAAATACATATATATAATTAGATATAGAAGTATATGATATTAGTGAATTTATTATAATTCATACCTTTGTAGGGGGTAGTATCTATATATTGTTCAGTTCTATGGTGTCATTCAGCCCATATGGGACCATAGTCTGAAGCTTGTAAATCCAATATGCTTCCCTCCTACAAAGTTTAGAGAATCTATCTCCCCCTCTAATGGTTGTCTGAACCTGTTCAATAGCTAGTATTTTAATTTGTTCTAAAGCTCCCTTTGAACATTCTGAAATGTGTTTATACAATGTATTATTCTTAACCCTTTTCACAATATTCCTCTGATGCTCCATATATCTAATATTCATCGTTCTTGTGGTCCTACCCACATATTGTGAACCACAGCCACATTGTAAAATGTATATCACAAATGTGGATCTATAATTCATGAAGGAGCTAATCTTGAATTGTTCGGAGGAGACAAATGAGATAAACTCTACTGTTTTTCTCTCAGTGTATTGACAAGTGTTGCAGTTTGTCCTCCCACATCTGTGGAAACCATTTGGAATTCTGGGTAACCAAGATTTACTTCTATCTATATTTTTAGATGTTTTCATTTTAAATAGACTTGGTGCTAGCTTTTGTTTTAAATTGTTAGATTTCCCTAAAACAACATTATCACTTAATTCCAATGTATTGTTTAATACTTCATCCAATTTAAGTAAAGGAAAGTTTCTTTTTATAATTCGTCTGATCTTATAGGCTTCCGAATTAAATTTGGTCACAAATTTAATAGATCTATCTTTATCTAGAGATATCTTTTCTTTATTACCGTTCTTCTCTTCCAGAAGTGAAACCCTATCAATTTGACTTACTTCTCCTAAGGCTCTATCTAATACAATTTTGGGATAACCCTGTTCTACAAATGATTGATACATTTTGTTGGTTTGTCTTGTAAAGGTTTCTACACTAGAGCAATTCCTTTTGAGTCTCAAAAATTGGCCTTTTGGTACATTATCCTTCCATTGTTTCATATGACCACTACTATAATTTAAATATCTATTTTGGTCAACCTCCTTAATATAAGTCTCAGTCAGAATGGCCTTATCTTTGGCGTGTAGTGTGATATCCAAGAAATTGATTATATGACTGTGAGTGGTGCTTGTGAAATTGATACCAAATTTGTTGTGATTAAGACTATCCAAAAACAATTTATAAGGTGCTAAAGATTCATCCCAAACTAAAATTAAATCATCAATATATCTTCCATAGAGGACTAGACCCGCTCCCAGCATGCTCCCCCAGACATGTATCTCCTCAAACTGCCCCATGAAAAGGTTAGCATAACTGGGGGCAAATCTATTTACCAAAAATACATAAATCACTGGATCATCCACCTGGGAGACCTATTAATTCGGGAGTGGGTTCTATGACTAATAATTTATCATTTTTTGTGGATAGTTTTTTACAGCAACACGTTAAAAGTTTAAAATCTTATATAAAAGACACGGCACATTTTTTGAGGATTATTGAAAAGATCGAATGGAAATCTAGTTATAAATTCATAACATGTGATGTTGAATCTCTATATTCTAATATTGATCATGAATTGGGGATACAAGCCACAGAATATTATTTGTCAACAGATGATTCAATATCTAAGGAATTAAAGGATTATATTTTATTATGAATTAGATTTATTTTACAACACAATTATTTTATTTTTAATTCACAATTTTTTTTGCAGACACGGGGTACAGCCATGGGGACTAGATTCACCCCCAGTTACGCTAACCTTTTCATGGGGCGGTTTGAGGAGATACATGTCTGGGGGAGCATGCTGGGGGCGGGTCTAGTCCTCTATGGAAGATATATTGATGATTTCATTTTTGTTTGGGATGAATCTTTAGCACCTTGTAAATTGTTTTTGGATAGTCTTAATCACAACAAATTTGGTATCAATTTCACGAGCACCACTCACAGTCATATAATCAATTTCTTGGATATCACACTACACGCCAAAGATAAGGCCATTCTGACTGAGACTTATATTAAGGAGGTTGACCAAAATAGATATTTAAATTATAGTAGTGGTCATATGAAACAATGGAAGGATAATGTACCAAAAGGCCAATTTTTGAGACTCAAAAGGAATTGCTCTAGTGTAGAAGCCTTTACAAGACAAACCAACAAAATGTATCAATCATTTGTAGAACAGGGTTATCCCAAAATTGTATTAGATAGAGCCTTAGGAGAAGTAAGTCAAATTGATAGGGTTTCGCTTCTGGAAGAGAAGAATGGTAATAAAGAAAACATGTCTCTAGATAAAGATAGATCCATTAATTTTGTGACCAAATTTAATTCAGAAGCCTATAAGATCAGACGAATTATAAAAAGAAACTTTCCTTTACTTAAATTGGATGAAGTATTAAACAATACATTGGAATTAAGTGATAATGTTGTTTTTAGGAAATCTAACAATTTAAAACAAAAGCTAGCACCAAGTCTATTTAAAATGAAAACATCTAAAAATATAGATAGAAGTAAATCTTGGTTACCCAGAATTCCAAATGGTTTCCACAGATGTGGGAGGACAAACTGCAACACTTGTCAATACACTGAGAGAAAAACAGTAGAGTTTATCTCATTTGTCTCCTCCGAACAATTCAAGATTAGCTCCTTCATGAATTATAGATCCACATTTGTGATATACATTTTACAATGTGGCTGTGGTTCACAATATGTGGGTAGGACCACAAGAACGATGAATATTAGATATATGGAGCATCAGAGGAATATTGTGAAAAGGGTTAAGAATAATACATTGTATAAACACATTTCAGAATGTTCAAAGGGAGCTTTAGAACAAATTAAAATACTAGCTATTGAACAGGTTCAGACAACCATTTGAGGGGGAGATAGATTCTCTAAACTTTGTAGGAGGGAAGCATATTGGATTTACAAGCTTCAGACTATGGTCCCATATGGGCTGAATGACACCATAGAACTGAACAATATATAGATACTACCCCCTACAAAGGTATGAATTATAATAAATTCACTAATATCATATACTTCTATATCTAATTATATATATGTATTTATTTATTTCAATTTTTTATTGATTTTTTACCAACTTGGGACTATAGTGTCGATAATAATATCGATAATATAATCAGGTGACAGTATTTTATGAGATGAAAGATGAAATGCAAGAACTCTTTCAATTGTTTATTGTTCATTGATTTTTTTCATATTTTATATTTTTTATTTATTATGATGTATGCACTAATTAAGGGAATACAGGATTTTTAGAATGTTTTTGATAAGGATTATGGAATACTAAAGATGGCCTCTGCATTACAAATTAGTACGAAATAGTTCAAAGAGAGGCTTGATCCACGATACCTATACGTGGGAAAATGGCTGCTAATTGGGCCATTATAAAGATGGATGCCGATTTTTATGAAATTAATGACAGTTAGAAGGAGATTTTAGGCACATGACGCGTACGGCACATACGTGGATTGTGTCTATAAATAATTGGAAAAGAGGTTCCATACGTGGATCTGGTGTAAATATAGGGCTTGATAGCCAATGATAGCCAATTGGGAGGCCTTAGAAAGAGCCGTCATATCTTATAAATGGAGGACAGCCATAGAGAGACTTGGAACACTTTTAAGATGGCCGCCGCACTCTATAAATAGAGGAAAACCATAATGAGGCTTGGAACACTTCTAAGATGGCCGCCGTACTCTATAAATAGAGGAAAGCCACATCGAGGCTTGGAACGCATGACGCATATAGCGCATGCGCAAACCCCGTGTAAACACTTTTAAGATGGCCGCCGCACTCTATAAATAGAGGAAAGCCATAGTGAGGCTTGGAATACTTTTAAAGATGGCCGCCATACTCTATAAATAGAGGAAAGCCATACTGAGGCTTGGAACGCATGACGCATATAGCGCATGCGCAAACCCCATATAAACGAGGCAATTGATTGGGGTATAAATATGGATATCAAAACACTTATATTGTGTGTGAGGAAGCCGCTGATGGTGTCTACTAGGCAGAGAAACGCGTTACACATGGTACCTGGATTACAGAAGCGGTAACATAGTATTTACAATTGTCATAGCGCTTTATAAAGGAAGTGGAGAGCGGATTATAGGAAGATCTAAGAGACTATCCGTTACAGTGGTCAGTAGCAGGAAACACTATGTGCATTATGTGCTGAATGAAAATAGGAATAAATGGCCACTGACCAATGTTTGCATACATGTGAATACTAACATTGTTCCACAAGCGCTTACTAACCGCATGGACTGTTTTTACTAACCAACTGGCTATATACACAAGGAGATTTTGTTGTTCGCTACAAGGAGAATAATTGATTGCAAAAACAAAAATTGCCAGTGACAAGTTGTGGATAAGTCCTGTCCATTTGTCTATTTGAACTTTATGAGATGTCTAAATAAGACACAGGCTACTGTTTTTTATCAGGAGTAAAGCTCTTCTATAGTGCACACTAATCAATTATTGATATATGGATATTGCTTAAAACCATATTTTTTATTAATTATTTTTATTGTCATGGTATATAATATTAACCATTGTTTTGCCGGCTTTTTATGTGTGGTCAATTAATTATTTAATATATTCTTTATGTCAATATATGTATTTTTATGTGAATAAATAATTTTTGTATCTCAACCAATCTAACAGCGCTCTCTGGTAAGGCTTTAGGCCTACACATATTTTGTTTGAATTCCATACGCAGGTCTCATAGCGTGACCTGAAATAGCAATTCCTGAGTGAGGCCTGAGCTGCCTTAACTGTGTGTATGGGTCCGACGTTACTCGATGTTACCGATTATTTTGCTATGTTGCCCAAGTATACGGATGTGTGTAAGGGGAAGTGGACATCCTTATGGTAAGCTGTGATCGCAATGAGATTGCAAACATTTGCATAACACCGCTGATATTAGCAACTGCGGTGCGTGCGTTCTAGCAGAATAGCGATCCTTGCTAAATCAGGCTCTATGTGTAGATTTGTCTAAAAAATTCAGCACTTGAAATGAAAATGCATTTTATACCATTTTTAAAATAGACAACCTACCACAGAGACAGAGTTTTAGATGCCCAAAATCTTTTGAAAATTTTATTTTTTGTGCACTGTTCCATTTATTTCCTACCATTTGTGAGATGTTCCCTGGTACTTGGGCTGTGTACACTTATCTGGGCTTTACTACAATGAAATAGTGATCTATTACGAGTCCATGGTCTTATTCACAGTCAAACGCAATGCGGATGCTCACACCAATTGTCAATGTTTTGTCTGCCTATGCATCTGCTTAATCCCTAAAAGTGGAAGTCTGCATACTCCCCGCGTTATGTGCAGGAACGATTGAGCCACATGGACTCTGGAATAAATTGTAACTGTATCGGACGTTTGTGTAAGCGTTGCATACCTGTGGCTATATGACGACTCCCCTTATTAAAACTAATTATTACATTGAGGCACATGTAGAGTTGGATGTCACAAATGTTAACATTTGTTTACACACATGCTCAGTACGGGAATGCATAGCTATGGGCATCACAGTCATTGCCTCACAGCACAGAGCTCATGAGCTCATTTCCAGACTAGGACATCCTATCACGTGTGCGGGGTATCACTGTGTTTGCTTCAGTTTTCTCTGAGTGATCCAGTTTCCTTCTACACCCCAAAGTCATACTGGTAGGTTAAGTGTGTGTGTGTGTGCGATCGCAGTTGCAATTTGTATGGAACGCAGCTGCGAAATTATGCTAATGCTTACCAAAGCTCAGCCGGCATAAGGACGCCCACTACTGCTTTCTCATATCCGTCCAATGTGGCTTTCTGTGTAAACATCGGTACCATCGACGCATATCGGCCCCTCATGCAGTATTTACAACAAGTCTGACCAGCCGCAAACACTGTAAGACTCCCCGAATGCAGAGATCCCTCATGCTGCGTATGCAATCACAGTGGCTAAATTTTGCAATGGCGGTCAAACGGACAGACACGTCTGCGTTTTTCCACCCCCATGTCACCACCCACAAATGCTGACAGCCTGTCACTCACTTTGCAGTGGATTCCTCTGTATGTCCGTAATCGAAATGCAATCGTTTTCCAGGAGCAGTGCGGCTTATACGCAGCAGAAATGGCAAACAATCGCTCTATCTGTGTCCGTAATTGCCCTTGCGTCCACTACTGGATCAGGCCCTTATAGACTATGGGGTGTAACTATAAATTTTGCTCCCCCCTGCCAAAAAAGTTTCTGAGCCTTCTTTAGCCTCTGATCGCTTCAGAGGCTAGCGCTCACAGTTGTTACAGTGACGTAGCAATGGCATCCGCGCCCCCCCTTAATCAAGCCCCCAAGCTACTGCGGGTTCTGTGGGGGCCATTGTTATGCCACTGTATAGACTGTAAGCTTCAGTGAGGCAGGAACTGATATGAATTACAAATATTTTCTGTAACATTCAGTATATATAAATAAATGATAATAGTAATATATTCTACTATAGCAAAACATTTACATCCAACTCAACCTGAGGCCCATTGAGCCTAAGAGATTTACACACATACACTTTTTTGCACACTGGAAACAACTTTAAGACCCCTGGTGAACTAAGGACATGCTGCCAAATCAACTGTTTTGTTTTTTTTGCTAATTAAAAATCTGGATTAAGTTATGTTAGGTGCAAAAAATGCACTTACCTACTTACTGTATGCATAAGGCTCAGGGCCTGATTCAGAGGCGCTCGCTAGATGCGATCGCTCGCACAATGTGTATGCAAATTGCGTAGGCCGTGCTGCCGCACAGCAATGCATTAGCACGCCCAGTATTTCTTGGAATGCGATCACGTAGTGTATGCAGACACCCACCAGCCTGTTTTAAGACGCCCACTTGTGCACGTCCTGTCCAGGAAGTGTATGCAACCATCGGTACATCGGATGCTATCGCAGCGCTTGAGGTTGACCATACCCTGCCGCAAGCACTGCGAGCACTTCAGTGTAAAAACAAGCCAGGTGACGTGTACTATGATGCTGTCTTTTAATTATGCACACCTCTAAAACGCTGTTGAGATGCTCAGGCACGTCTGCGTTTGCACCTCCACTCCCCCATTTTTAATGGCCAGTCCCTGTTACCACCTACAAACGTCCTCCCCTGTCACTCACTCTGCTGGGCTGTCTATGTGCAGCGAGCGAATGCATTGTGAACTTTCGCTAAGGTATGCACATGCGCACTGCGATGCATATGCATGCGCCCAATGCATACACACTGCATACCATCGATAGCAACGAGAGTATGCATCTTAGCAAGCGGGTCTGAATCAGGTCCACACTCCTAAAATATAATTGTACAGGAGATTTCTACCAGTACCTGCAAACACACCATCTCCATGCATAAAGCATGTTGGACCTACTGTAATTGTAAAAGCAGGCGCAGACCTACAAGAGTGTTTCTGAACACACCGTCTACCTCGTTCTTGCATTGTGTGCTTTTGTCTTGTATATAATATCATGTAACTTTGGCAATATATACTTCTCTATATTATTCATTTCACAGCAGCCAAATCATATGCTTTATTCCCAGTTCATTAGTTTAAAGAAAGAATGGGTAAAAGTTTGGTTGCTTTAGTGTCTCATTAAATTTTATTACAGAGAAATACAATAGTGAGCAAAAGCACTGGATCAAGCCTGGCTTTTAGCTTGGTCTGAGGCTTAGAATAACAGTTTCAAGGTGCATTTCCTCTATGTATAAGTGTTGGATATGCAGCGTACATTAACGTTGCATTAGTAAGGCCAAAAACCTCTCAAGAGTACAGTCAACATATATCAAACAGGTTAGTTAAGCCTTTTTAAGTTTTTAGAACATTAACAGTGTTTAAATTCCACATATAACATTTTGGAGCGATGCATGTGGTTAGTGTGCTCACTTGCCTATTCTTGTCCAGAATCTTTTATCTGTCTCTATAAACACTGTCAATAATTAGATCATTTTCATACACCGCAGCCCGGGCTCTATTCTTACTTACTGAGAGTTTTGTGCCATATGGTTTGTGTGGATATAAACAGAATGCTCAAATTTTCATTTGTTTATATGTGTTATATACAGTTTAAAGATTTAAAGTAAGCCAAGGTTAATATTGTGTAATGTTATGAGATTAGGTTTTAACTGTTAAAATGCAATTATCAACATAAATTAACATTTTCAGATTCATATATCAAACTATATAGTATAGTATCAATGTATAGAAATGCTGATTTTTTTTTCATTTTTGGAATTTAGTCTTTGGCCCTGTGTTCTTCCTGCAAGCAACACATTGCCAGCAAAGTAGGAGAATGAGATGCATAGATCAAGAATTCTACCAGATCAAAAAAAGTTTTCTGCTACTGAAGGTCATATTCCAAATAAAAGATCATAAAACAAACACATTTTTGTTTCCTGTCTTTGAACCAATTGGCAAAACTTACTTTGTAACATTTAATAGTATTATTTAAAATAAATAATAACACAGGACCGACATACATTGAACCTGATGTAGAATGGAAAGGCAATATGGGCATATGTGCTCCAGCACCTCATTCACTGAAAAAATATGCATATATGTACCCGTATGCAGTGGCGGCTCCAACGGTGGGGCTGCAGCGCAGTCCAAAATTCAAATAGGGGAGCCACACCAACTGCCACCCTAAATGCTGCCAATCATCGGCGGCCGGCAGTTGGTGTGGCCCCCCTATTTGAATTTTGGACTGTGCTGCAGCCCCACCTCTGGAGCCACCACTGCCTGTATGCACTTACACCCATCTGTACACTTGGTTTGCTACTGGTGATCATCATTAGTGTGCATTTGCACCAGCACATACTGTATGTAGTGTAAAGTATATGCCTGGAAAATATGTATCTATGCTTATGGCCAACACTGGGGGATGTCAGCCATCAATGGTCCCCTTCTGATGGTAATTAGTTTTATCATTGATGTGTGACTGCCAATGGCAGTAGCTCACCACAATCCTTTGCTACACATGTGCTGCTGGCGTCAATGGCTGTTTGTGAATGCATAGATCTAAACCATCAATGGCTCAACCACTGATGGATTTTCTCTGATGGCAGGAAACCATCATCCATCTATGGTTAAGCTGTCGATGGCCATCCCTACCGAAAATACACTGATGTGCCCTCAACGAACATTGCCTATGTGACAATGCCCCATTAAAGCCCAGTCTTTTCATTCAGAGATGGGAATTAATCCACAGGACTCTTCATATGCACTGCAAAAACACGCAAGACATGCTCTGCAAGCAGTTGTACAGTCATCTTAAAATCAGCCCCAGTGTGGTTATACACAGCAGATGCTGAAACTGGCTATGCTAGTTGTATCTGGGGTCATCGTTGACCTGGGAAATAATCTGATATAACCTGATTTTATTCAGATTTTTTGAGGACATAATTATTATTATTTCAAATTGTTAATTAGCTAGGGACATTTCAGGTTACAGTTAGTAAATGAAGCCTAGAACCGTATCAAGTTGTGTTTAGTTTTTGTTCTTATTTATAGTCATCATAAGATCACGTCATAGTTTTGATTATGCTTCCCTAGGGCCTAGCCATGTATGGAGCAGCCAGCATACGCATATTTGTATGTATCATAAATATGTATGAGTCACTCTTTGAATCACCAAGGACACGGTCATACAAAAAAGCAGACAAGAAAAGGAGAGGCACATAAATTAGAGACGCAAAAATATTGTGATGTGGAGAACTGGCAATGCTTTGTTTGATAGGGAAAAATACAAAGAAGGAATACTTATCTTAGTGGAATTTGGATTGTATTAACTCTTTATCTTATGGGTGTTCTGAAGATGCTTCTCTTTACGTTCAGTGAGCGAGGGTGTTTTCATACATACATGAAGATACAAATAAACATATAATGTGTGGTATTTTCCAGAAAATCAATTGGGTATAAAATTGGATAATGAAATTTGGCAATCAAAAAGTCTGGCTCTCTTTGTACAATATAGTTATCTCTTAAAATGTGGAAATAATAGGCATGTGTAGATCTCCCTTGTTTCTCTCCAAATACCCAAAAATGGGGAGGGGGTGACTGGTACCCAATTGATACCAGTGACAGAGAAGCCATGACGTGGCCTAGCAGCTTCCCATGTATTTGCAAATGCATGCAACTAATAGCTCTGAATTTCTATTGGCATATAGTCTTCATTTATTGTTGCAAGTATAATGCAGTGTGCTGATAAACAATAGGGGGTTAAACGCCCCCTTTTTCTACTTGGTATGACCCCTCCTTTTCATGCACCTGAAAAGTACTACAAGATTGATTGAGCAGCTGCCATTTTTTGTTTGTTGTCAAGAGATAGGGGAGGCCAGCAGATACTGGGGATAAAAGAAGAGAAAGCTACAAGTGAGAATGATAATAAACAGGAAAATTGACAGGCCCGAACAGCACCCCCTGCCCTGCGGTGCCCTGTGCCATGGCACTGGTCGCACTACCCTAGTTACGGCCCTGTGTTGGCTTATAGTAAGAATTGGTAGGGTATAGATGGTGATTAGAAGAGTTACAATGAGACTGAATAAGCAGGTGCTTATAGAGATGTGCGCCGACCCTCGTGTTTTGGGTTTTGTTTTGAATCTGGATTGGTTTTGCCACAACCTCACCTCTGTGTTTTGTTTTTCGGTTTTGGATCTGGATTTTTTTCTTAAAATATCATAAAAACAGCTAAAATCACATAAAATGGGCCTGTTTTTGTTTCTACAGTATTATTAACCTCAGTAACATGTATTTCCAGTCATTTCCAACCAATTTTGACCACCTCACAATATTATTTGCTTCATTTAGTTAAGTTCAAAAGGTTGCACCCAGCTAGCTGACTGATTATGCTAAGCGACACAGTGGGCGGCAGTAACATGTGACAGTTCAGCTTCCAAGTTCCAATAGTGCACTTACTGTGACAGCAGTGTCGGCAGTGCGGGGTGCTGGCGGTGTCCTCAATGCGACAAGCCAATCAGATGCCTCCCTGATGGTATTGCATGATGGATAAGTACCTGCCTGTATTTCTCAGCATTGAGGACACCATTAATCCTGACCAAATCCCCAACTCCATTTGCTGAAATGCAGCCCCAAACTTGCAAGGAACCTCCACCATGCTTCACTGTTGCCTGTAGATACTCATTTATGTGCCGCTCTCCAGCCCTTTGGCGGACAACAAAACTTTCTATTTGCCTTCTGTTACAGCCAAATATTTTACATTTTGACTCATCAGTCCAGAGCAACTGCTGACATTTTTTTGCACCCTAGTTCCTATTTTTTCAAAAGGAGGGATGTAACGCCTAAATACTCATTATCGATGCTAGATTACATTTTAAAGTTATATGACATGAATGCTTTCATTAATTAAAATATACATTTACAGTTTCCCATCACACATTACCCTGACAGAAGACGATATGAGATCTGGCCAGTAAACAGTAGACCTAAATGCCTAAAAGTGCAAATCGTGTTTGTTTTGACACACCTTGGTTTTAGAGTTAATGTAAAAGCATCAATAATGAGAAGGATTAATTTAAGCCTGTAGAAAGAATTTACTCTCTGTTTAAGTGTCCAGATGTGATCTGGTGCCAATGGTCACACGGTACATGTCAGAAAACGTTAGTTCAATGGAATCATCTTAAAGATAGTTAATGCCTTTTAAAAATTGAAAGTTTTCACAAATACTTTCCCTTGATGAGATCCGGTATATGAAATAAAGTTTATAAACTGCATAACTAGCTTCCAGTAACAGATAATAAGCAGTTATCTCCATTTCCAACCAACTTTGAGACTCACCATACTGTAGTCAAAGCATAGGTGGCTCGTTTTCTCCAGAATTTATTTTACTTTGGTTATTATATGTAGAAAAAAAATCTCTTCCCAGAAATATTGAGCTTGTGTTGTTCTATCAGTAATTGCTGCCGATCCAAGACACCAAACGGAAGTGACATATTTTGCAGCATTCACATTAATGTGAAAATCAACCTGAACAAAATTCTAGGCATAAAGGCCCTGATTCAGAGCCGGACGCTCTGACCAGAGCGCTCGCTCTGAATCAGGGCCCACCTCCATAATTATGGAGCGTCCTCCTGGACGCTCGTATAGCTGTGGGTCACCACCCACAGCATATACGAGCGTGCAGGTTGATGGTTGCGATGGTCTTGACCATCGCGACCATCGCCACTGCGAGCCGAAGCCTGCGGTTGAGTTTCTCAACCCCAGGGCCCGGAGTGATTTTGGCTCTATCAGAGCCAAAATCACTCCCACTGACATCACTAGTGATGTCAGTGGGGCCGGCTTCTGACGGTAGGCATTCCCTTGGGAACGCCCCCGTCTGGGAGGCACGCCCCCGGCACGCCCCCGGCACGCCCACCAAAGGGGGCGTACTGTCAATCAACATCGACAGCACGCCCCCTTTGATCAGACACAACGAGCGAAGGAAAGTCCTTCGCTCGTCGCGTCTCGCGCATGCGCACGACAGAGCTCCCTCCATCGTGCGTATGCGCAGTGCACACCATCGACCCACTTGCGAGCGGACAGCCGCTCGCGAGTGGGTCTGAATCAGGCCCAAAGTCTGTGACCTTTAATCTTTTGACATTTCTACTAAAGTTTACTTGTCGACAACATAGTTTTTTATTTTATTTTCTTGTATGACTGACTCAATATTCAAATGCAACTTGTAATAGGAGAATGGCGTATCTTATTATCATTATGCGCATGCTGTGTCGCTACGCTGAAACTGGACAGTCTCCATAATAATCCACCCGCTCGTTGCACTTTTCATTTTATACTGCACTGACTACAGTCTTTTCTGCACGCTGAAGAACACAAAACCCTCATAAAGATCTCTGTACGTTTGTTACTGCACGGTATCCAGGCTATATACATCCCATAATCACAATGCAGATATTTCTGGAGAAGTGCATTATATTAATAAATAGTATTTTATTTTTACATATACAATAATGTTATAACATATCTTAAATGCGATAATCTTACACACCGAATATCAACATCGATGATACAATATCTGTGTGTATGTACCCTGACTACTATAGCTGATTCCTTTATAAATGTGTATAAGCGCCTTTTGTGTGTGTGTGTGCGCACGCACATATATCCCAGGATCCATTGTAAGTTCCATGTTAGCAGGATTTGCTCAATATTCTCATATAGCGCAGTGTTAGCCTAATCAACCGTAGGACAGATTATATTTAAATAATATAACAACCTAACGCAGATTCCTTATGACATTACTGCTGGTGCCATAAAAGCTTGGGTTCAATAAATCTCGCCCAATTCAATATTACTGCTGCCAGTAATTGATTTGACTGTGCTCAGTACAACTTTCTACTGTACAATTTCACTGCACACAATACAGTTTCACTGAGTCTTAATTCACTGCTTCCAGTACAACTTCACAGAGTATAACTTCACTGTACACAGGGCCTGATTCGGACGCGCTCGCAAGCGGGTCAATGGCCGGGCAGTGCGCACGCGTGGCGTGCCCCGTAGCGAGTGAATTTTCACTCGCTGCGGGACTCACTACAAGACGGGGTGGCTGTCGATTGTGAGTGACAGCTCGCCCCGTTTTGTAGGCGTTCAGTGGGGGTGGCTGGACAAACGAAGGCATTCCTGAAGGAACGCCTGCCGTTTGTGGGCGGCCCTACTGACATCACCAGTGATGTCAGTAGAGTGATTGTGCGTCCACACTGGCCGACTTTAATGAACATCGTAACGACCACCGTTACGTAAGTCATTAACATTGCACTGGCCGCTAGCGATATATCGCTAGGTTCGATGTGCAGCAAATCAAACCAGGCGACAATCACTAGCGACCACAGGAGCGCACACTCATGTACACACTGAGCTATGAAGGCGATATGTCATTACCAAATGGCATGTCGTCCCGGCATCGCTCCAGTGTGTACCCAGTGTGCTAACGGAACAACTTCACTGATTGTAACTTATTTGCATACAGTGCAACTTAAATGATTGCAAGTGTCCTGTGCTTAGTACAGTTTTGCCAGTCCAGCACATAACTATGTGTTGACTCCATCACACTTTTCTCAGCCGGCCCATCCCTAGCTGTGCCGTCCCCTGGGGAGTGCTTCAACAGGGAAATTCTATTCCAACCATCCCTGGCGCTGGGCTCCCGCTCAAAGTTACCCCAGGGCTCCCTGTAACTGACGTCTGTCCCCCTCAGCCACCTGCAGCTGCTTCCAGAATGTTCTGAGTCATGTGACCTGCACCAGTACATATATGTATAAGGGTAAATGCCCCCAGACTCTGGTGGGGCATAAAGTTAACAGTCACTTACGATATGGTTCCATATTAAACATTGTATGCCACATACACAGTGCACACTCTATTTACTTAGGACCCAACATGAGTGAGTACACCCCAGGTCTAGGGTACCACATATGCACAACACAACTTCTCTCCTATGCACAGTATATCTCACAAACTTCTCAATATGCCCCTGTATATCATGTCTGTAAGCACCAGTATACAGTCTCACAGGTCATCTATCTATCTATCTATCTATCTATCTATCTATCTATCTATCTATCTATCTATGACCATACGCTGAGGTGCTCTATATCAAGATAGTTTAGGTCCATGTATATATCAGAATACAGAGGTGGAAGCACAGAAAGCTCTCTTCCTCTGCTTTACAGCTTACATACAGTAACTAAAAGCTGGTGAGTGCCTTCTGTGCTACTACACACACACACACATGGGGGGACTGGTGTACAGGGGTGGGGGCACAATCGTTCCCCCCCACGCATATAACGCAGGGAGAGAGAGAACTGACTGCAGCAGTCTCTTTCCCTAGCCCAGCACACATAGGTGACAGCAGTGTGTGTGCTGGGCTGGGGAGAGGTAGTTGCAGGAGCAGTCAGTCCTCTCTCTCCCTGCCCGACTATAGTAGGGGGGGA
This sequence comes from Taudactylus pleione, assembly GCA_031769625.1. Lineage (NCBI taxonomy): Eukaryota > Metazoa > Chordata > Amphibia > Anura > Myobatrachidae > Taudactylus > Taudactylus pleione. Next base: position 6,325,558 of record JAUIMM010000331.1, on the reverse strand, counting down.
GGGGCGGATGGGCGTGGTTGGACCGCAATCATCAGGTTTCTCCAACAGGCTCGGGCCCGGGTAAATAGTACCCACTCACCCCACCTCTCATTGCCCCTGGGAGCGGGTTCTAATTACCCTGGGCCTGACTTGTTGGAGGAGCCTGGCGGGGCCTGGGACTTCCCTCCACCCCCCATAATGTTTGTTACCTGTCAGCAGCAGCAGCTTCTCTCCGCAGCACAAGTCCAGAGAGGCTGCTGCAGTCTCTCTCTCCCTACTGTGTGGAGGGGAAGATCGCACTGATCTCCCCTCCCCTGGATCTGCCCCTGGCTGAGGGTCACTCAGTTCTCCCCTGTGTAGAACACTGTTCAAGTTTTTTTGCTTTTTTACTGTATGGGGCGTGGCCCTGCCTCACTATTGCCCATGCCTCCTTCAATACCCAGGCCCATACCCGCTCTCTACTGCCCTGTGTATGTGTATATATATATATATATAATGTTGACATGGAAATATATATATATATATATAAATATACTGTATACATAAACACACATGAATATATATTTTTTATAGCTTATACTTAGTCATCTTGTTTGTCTCTGGACTCCATTAACTATGTGCTGAGCCATGAACCAAGGAGTGGTGGACAGGTAGCGGTAGGCAGAGGTGGATTAGGGGGGTTACAGGGTGCATGTGCTCTGGGGCCCCCTCCCTCATGGGGCCCCCTGCCATTGATTAAACCTGCATAGCAGGACTGTACTGCAAGTGCGAATTAAAAAAGGGAAAAATGAGAGCGAGGTGGAGTCAGAGCAACGGGGCGGAGCTACACGGCAGTGTGTAGACAGTACAAGCACCATGTGGAGGAAGGGGAGGAGCATCTGTAGAAAAGAAGGGCAGCGTACCCAGAGTTATGATGAATATCCAACCTGTAAGGTAGGAGGGATGGGGACACTATATTGTATGTCTGTATATGTGTGACAGTATGTATGTGTATATATGTGTGACTGTATGGACAATAATAATAATGATAATAATAATAATAATAATAATAATAATAATGTTATTTATATAGAACTTTTCTCCTAAAGGACTCAGGCCCTGATTCAGAGCCGGACGCTCTGACAGAGCGCTCACTCTGAATCAGGGCCGTCCCTCTGTTTTTTTTGTGATGGCAGTGGGGCCGGTCCCAGACTGTAGGCGTTCCCATGGGAACGCCTCCATCTGGCCAGCCACGCCCCTGGCACGCCCACCAAAGGGGGCGTGCTGTCACTCACCACCGACAGCACACCCCCTTTGTAGCGAGACCCGGAGTCTCGAGCATGCACCCGATGGAGCCGGCTCACTCGTGCGCATGCCCCCTTTGTAGCGAGACCCGGAGCGACGGCTTGGCCGTCGGTATCCGGGTCTCATGCATGCGCACGACGGAGCCGGCTCCCTCGTGCACATGCGCATTGAGCCAACATCGACCCGCTTGTGAGCGCTCGCGAACGGGTCTGAATCGGGCCCTCAAAGTGCTTTACATTTGCCTTTACAGCACAAAATACAAAACAAGCTTAACAAGGGACACTAGTGAGTGGGTGAACAGGTGAGTCTTGAGTTTATTTTTAAAGGATTCTAAATTTGAGGCCTCTCGAACTGTGCAGGGAAGCGAGTTCCATAGAGTCAGAGCCACAAAGCTCAAAGCTCGATCCCTAGATGAATCCCGGAAGATTTTAGGTACTGGTAATAGGGTATACAATCGGGAAGCCGGCTGCCGGCTTCCTGACAGCTGGCTTCCCGACTGCTTTATCCCGGCGTGGGATAAATGACCGGCATCTATATCTAGACGCCTGTCATTTCCCCGACGCCGGGAGACCAGCGCCCGGCATCCCGATCGAAGGGATGCCGGGCGCTGCGAGCGGACAGCCGCGGGGGGGTTAGGTTTATGGCACCCGGGGGGACTTAGGGTTAGGCATCCCCTAGGAGTGTTAGAGTTAGGCTAGGGGAAGGGAGGTTGAACCCTGTGAGACAATGCAACTGCATGGATGTGGCACTGGTGATGAAGAGTTTACTCCAGAGGAAATTCTCTGTGACCTGCCGGTGAGAAATGATTTGAACCAGCTTAGGATTGTGCATTTGTGAGAGTCTATAATAATTTATAGTGTATATTTAAAACATACTGTATGATTTATCAGAAAAGGCCAATTTCCTTTACACAAATATCATGAGATTGAAGCACATTACGGTATACTGAACGAGCAGTTACAAAACAACAGCAGCTGATGGATCCCAGAATAGGATACTAAGTCTGGACACTGTGAAAAAAAAGACAAACTGAAGATGCATTGACACATACTATGTACTTGTTAAACCAATCATGTATATTCTTTTCTGTCAAACCATTTTTGGCAAATGTTTGTGACAGCAGTTTTCTGAACTTATAAAAGACGTGCTCAAAGGGGATGTACCTCTGAGAGCTAAGTGCAATTCATCACAGATTGTGTTGAGTTTCCTTATCTTCCCAGCCGGCTGTAAGGAAAATTGATAAAGCACAGGAGTAGTGTTTTGCATACCATGATCCAGGGGTAGGAAGCCTCGTCATCCCAACATTTCTGGGTGCTCGTCCGGGATCCCCAACTGCCAGTCTGTACTGACGAATATCTACTTAAAAATTTGGAACTGCAGAAGCAAATTCCGATCGGTGAGTATTGAAAAACAAATGCGCATTTGCGCTTTTCAATGCTCTCTTCTGCGCTTCCTAATTAGTATTGTGGGGTTCAGTATGGATGGGCTAATCGGGGATCTATGAATATATTGTATGCCAAACCTGCTCTTTTAAAGTATAAGTTGTCTGGTCTTGAAGTGAGTGAAAGGAATGTGATTGTATGTGCGCTAACTGTGAGATGTATATAAAGGAACCAGATCTTTAAATGGTCAACCAAAGACTGCACCTCTCATCTGCTATTAGAGGCTTATCCTGTCATTTGAGACATGTGATCCCTGGGTTGAGACATTCACTGATCTTCTTGCTCTCATAGTAGCTGTAAAAAGTGACACCTAGTGCCTAAACACAGCAAAAGTGTTTAGGAGTGCAGAGAAAGGTGCCCATTGATTCGGGATAGGGTCCTTCACGTTTCCTCGTTGGTACCCCTTGGGGCACCTGGGGCAGGAGGGATGTACATGTTATTCATCTGTGTAGCATGCCAGAAGGATTAGAACAGTGGGTCAGGATCTGTGGGAGTGTTATAGTGACATTGGGAATAGTTACCCAAGCACCAGCACTAGGATTACCCAGATATGACTGGCCTTTTATGTCATTCTGTCATGAAAAGAACATGCTGAAGGGGTATTAGTGCAGGAACATAGTGGTAAACAACGGCCCCTGGCATATTATTAATTGCAGCTTGATAGTATAATCAAAGGAGCACCCTCTTGTATATGAGCAGAAGCAGCTGCAGCTATGCTTAAAGACAAGGCAGCAGATTTAGTGCTGGACCACTCATTGATCATACAGGTTCCCCACTCAGTAACAGAAATACTTAACCAGGCCAGAACTAATATAATTTCGAATAGGGTTTCCTGTTGCACTAGATACCATATATGCCTATATAAATCAATATCGTAAACCCCACATATATCACTATCTCTCATTCGGAAAACATGGGGGTGCTACCACGGACAATGTATAATACCACAAAATGATACAAAAAAGAAGGAAATGTCCATTGCGGTGCACTAATCAGACAACATAACATAAAACATAACTTTTATTAATTAATCAATAATATAAGGACTAAAAAGCTAAATATTTAAAAAGGGGATGGTGATGTGTGTGATATGAATGAATGTATTAATAAAAAAGCGTGCGCTCCTCTTATACTATGTATCCTGATGTCAATATCATTGGACTGGTTAGCATGTATGATCCAGGATAGGTAAAAACCTTATCCTCTTGTTGCTGAAATCCATGTATGGGAGTGTAGTATAATCTATATCATGTAGGTTGAGGTTTACGTAATATGTGGGATCCTATTCCCTTGCAGATATCTAATAGGGTATGTACATCCCAATAGGGACTGAATTGTTCCCTTTACTGCAAGTAAAATAGTACTGTCCTCTAATATCACAGCCCACGCTACTTAAATTGTATCATCAATTGGAGCGTGTAAGGATTGCCATTTCACTGTTATAAATGATGATAAATGCAGAATAACTCTCCTATTGGTGTTTGTTCATAGATTAACACCCAGTTATAATAGTGTTCGTAAATCTTCCACTATTTATATTCTTACTATACATATATGCACAAAATGTGGTGTTTTTACTTCTGATATTAACACTTGATTGTCTCTACACATTGATGATGTGACTCTTCTCTTTATCTTTCATTCTTATAGTGATAGGCTTCCATGCTTGTATCCTAAATATTCAGCCACATTTAATGTCTTGGCTCTCAATTTAAATATATATATATCTCCCACATAAATTTATTTGTCTTTATTCAGTGTATTCTCATCATACATATTTCCATCAACCTATATGCAAGTGTTGCTGGGAAATATTTTATGCAGATAGTGCATATCTGTAATTCACACTATCCTGCTGTGTTCACATATCTCTCTGTGCTTAAGTGCATGTCCGGGGGGTCCCTCCGTGACGAAGCACCGCACCAACCCAATATGTCCTCAGCAGTCAGAATATTCCATTATATAGGCACATTTTACATTTTTTTCATGCCTCTGATTTAAACAGATTCCACAGTAATGTCCACTTGCTTTTCTGTAATATACACGGCTCTTAGCTAACAGACAGTCTCATGCAGGCTGTGCTGCTGCACATACAGTACACACATATCTCAGTTAAATACACATTTTTTGTCTTGCAGCATTCACTAGCATAGTATCTCAATTAGACATAGTGATATAAGGAGCGCCGCTAACCGACGTGGCGTTTCGCTAGGTAGCTTTATCAAGGTAAGCCGAGCCGCTTACTGGAAGTGTCTTAAATACCTTTCCAAGTTTAACATATCCAATCCAAAGTTCCCTAGACTGTGCTTCTCCAATCCAGTGGCTCCATGTCTCCTGGTACCTCCCCTCTTCTATTTGATTGACAGACTCATTCCATTTCAGTGAATATTAATGAGTCTTGTCCACGTATTTCAGACCAGATTAATCAAATCCTGATCGTTCATTTACCAATATTGTTGTATTTTAAGAAGGTTATTTCTATATGTATTAAGATGACACTGAGTGTCTCCAAACCCTAATTATCTGCTATGGAAATCTCCATTATCAAACAAAGAGGGAAACATTAATTATATCGAGTCTGTCTCAGTATAGGGTCCTTTCAGGTTAGTAAGATGATTGTAGATACATGGATTTCATCATTCTCATAGGGAAATCTATCATACATCTATTCCTATGGTGATGAGAAAGTTTTTTAAAGAGTTTGTTAATTTAATAATGAAATCTGCGAGTTTTCCAACTTCTTTCCTACTTCATGTAGTTATGCTTTATCATATAAACTAGTTCATAACATGTCAATTTAACATCTCAATAAAATGATAAATAGTTAATAATAAGAAAATATATAATTCCCATCCCATTATCTAGTGTAATATATAATTTATAATTAAAATTTTGTACACACATGTATTAATCAATATCAAAGTTCAATCATATTAAATAAAGTGATTATTAATCTCAATTTGTGATTTTACATTATTATACCCATCCACATTAATGTGTATAAATAATTGGTGTCCATATGTACACGTGTCAACCCATTCCATATATACGTGTATATTTCACATAAGTACACACCACTATAAGTACGCACACATATATATATATCTCTCCATGCTGTATATTACCCATTAAAGTGTCAAAAATTATTTGAAAATTACCAATCTTAAATGTACTCATCTCTAAAACTTAAAAGTGTGAAAAATGTGTAAAGCTCCAAATCAATAAAAAATAAAAAATAAAAAAGTGAAAAAATATTGATGAAAATCCTCAGATTAATAATTAACCAAAAAGTGCATAGTGCTGGTAAGAGAGGAAAGTCAAAAATCTTAAAACTTAAGTTCCTCATACATCTAGTGATATAGATATACTCTTAAATTTAGAAATGTAGTTCCATTGATCTCATTATTGCAGATTTTAATTCCATGAACCAGTTTTTTCAGTTAGTTGATTCCATTATTGCTCTTACTATAACCTCATATTCTAATAACATTGAGGTATCCTTTCTATATTCTACTCCCCCAAAAAAGGTATGTAGCTGTTCTCTTCATTCAAACCCATGGGATTAAGTGTATTCATAAGAAAAATCAGACGTGTTTCTTGTTTCAATAACTCCCTATCCACATCCCCTCCTCTAATATTCAAATTGATTTTCTTCATTCCATATGCTCTTAATCCACTGGGGTTCCCCCCATGATATTTTAGGAAATGTTTCGCTATTGGAGTCAAGGGTTTAAACATTCCACGATCTCTTTCTGCATTTTTGATACTATTTAGATGTTCAAGTATCCTCTTTTTGAAAGGTCTTTTGGTCTTTCCGATATAGCTTTTATGACATGGGCATTGCAGATTATAGATTACAGCTGTTGTATTACAAGTAATATATTCCTTAATATACCATTTCTTGTTAAACCTGTCAACAAATGATTCCATTGGTATCATAGTTGAACAGGCTTTACATGTTCCGTATTTGCGGGATCCTTTCTTAAAATAAATTTGTTTGGCCGGTACTTCTAAGTGGCTTCTAGTTAGAATATCCTTCAAATTCTTTGATCTTCTCCAGCTCACTGATATTCTCTCTCCAACAATCATGGCCAAATCATTATCCATTTTCAGTATACCAAGATGTTTCTGTAGAACATTCTGAATATATTTCCATTCTCTGCAGAAGGTCCCTATAAATCTGACAGTCTCATCTTGTTCTTTTTTCTTTTTGGGTGTCAACAGTTGTTCTCTTGTATATTGATGAGTTTCTTTATACCCCCGTTTAATCATTCTGTTGCTATATCCTCGACATTTCAGTCTTCTTGTTAGTTCTTCCGACCTTTTCAAAAAGGTATGTTCTTCGGAGCAATTTCTCTTCATTTGGAGAAATTCCCCTTTAGGTAAACTCTTTAGTACCGACGGGAAATGTGAACTCCCTTTATGCAGTATACTATTTGTGGATGTTTTTTTACGATATAAGTCTGAGGACAGATGTCCATCTTCCTCCATTTTTAAAGTGATATCCAGAAAATTAATGCTCTCTCTGCTTGCTTCATATGTTAGTTTGAGATTTAAATTATTGTTATTCAATTTTGTCAAGAATTCCTGGAATACTTGTATATCACCTTCCCACAAAATCAGGAGATCATCAATATATCTCAGCCAGAGTATTATCTGGTTGGTATAGAAATCATTCTCCTCACCAAAAACTACCTCTCTCTCCCACCATCCCAGGTAGAGGTTAGCGTACGTGGGGGCACATGTGGTCCCCATCGCAGTCCCTCGTACCTGGAGGTAGAAACTGTTGCATACGAAGTAGTTTCTGGTGAGGACGAATCTTAAGAGAGATATCAGGAATTTGCTGAAGTCCGTTTTTTGGCCCATACTCAGGAAGTAATCAACTGCTCCTAGGCCATATTCATGATTAATACTTGTATATAGGCTCTCTATATCGCATGTTATAAGCCACGTATGTTTGTTCAGTATTCCATCCTGTATTTTACTTAATACGTCAGGTGTATCCCTAACGTATGATGGTAGGGCCAGGACATGTTCTCTTAAGTGTGAGTCCAAAAATCTGCTCGCATTTTCTGGAAGACTCCCCATCCCCGAGATGATAGGCCTCCCGGGGGGATTATTTTCATTCTTGTGTGTCTTGGGGAGCATGTAGAGTGTTGGTATTTTTGGATTGTCTTTCTTTAGATATTCAAAATCCCACTTAGATATGACTCCATTCCTCCTAGCTGTTCCAATCATCTCATTATATAAGTCCAAAAAATTATTGGTCGGATTGAATGTTAATTTCTTATAACATGAGGTATCCTCCAGTTGTCTATTAAGTTCTTTTATATATTGATTACGGGGCCAAAGTACAATATTCCTGCCCTTATCTGATGGCTTTACTATAACATCATCCCATCGTTTTATTTCCTTTAGGGCTTCCCTCTCATTTTTTGACAGATTAAATTCCAGATTTTTTGTCATTTTGTTGGTCTCAAGATTATCAAGATCTTTACTGACCAAGTCCATATATATCTTAATCTGTGGACATATTGAAAAGTCTGGATAGAAGGTGGATTTCTTTTTCAACTGAATATGAGGAGTGTCAGACGGTTGGATGAGAATTGGGGATGATTCCTGGGGTTCTCGCACAGATAAATCTCTTAATTCCTCCAATATAGAAATTGCTTCTTCGTCCTCTCTAGACAGACTCGTCACATTAATGTCTGATTTTTGAAAGTCCCCCTTTTGATTCTTATTAAGAAAGAACTTTTTGAGGAGCAGTTTTCTAACGAAAAGGTTTAAATCTTTTTCTAATTCAAACCTATCACATGTCTGTGTTGGTGAAAAGGAAAGTACTTTGTTCAGGACCTCTATTTGTGATACTGTTAGTGTCTTATCCGTCAGATTGATGATCCTAAGATGATCTTCTTGTCCTATTTCCTGTATCGACGGAACTCTCTGTGTTCCTCCCTCCATTCCCTGACACCTCTTTTTTCTTTTCTTTCTCTTCCCCCTTCTGATCTTATAGCGTCCGGTCTTGGACCTTCTCTGTTCTCCCTGGGGGTAAATCCTAAAAAATTCCTTTGTTGAATTCTTTGGGGGGGGTAGTCTAAAGTCACTTCACATTCAGAAGATTCGGCCTCAGAAGTCGAGTAATTTGATCTATTATCTGTTATTTTTCTCTTTATGTGTGACCATCGATATGCATTATTTGTAGCAAAATCATTGATATCTCTTTGTAGTTTATTCCTTTTTCTACTAATGATTTCTTTCTCAATGTTCTCCACCTCACTTCTGTATCTGTCATAGGTTTTTTGAAATGTATCTAAACCCTCAAAGGGTTTGAGTTTATCTCCCAGATGGGCAATCTCCTTGGAGTATTTCTCAAGTAAGATTTTGTCATGCCTAATTAATATATTAATTAGATTAAGAGAACAAACAGTTAGGACCTTCTCCCATTCTTCTCTAAGTGTATCATTCACTAATTCAAATGATGGAAAAACACGTGGTCTCAAACCTCTCGGTGTTATTTTTTGCTTTATGTAATTTTCAAAGGTAGCCCTATTCCATACAGTTTTGGTCTATTTAATTAGTATCTGTTTCAATTAAAAAAGATCCTTCGACCAATCTCCCTGACTATTGTCCAAATTTCTGGTATCTCCATTAAGGAGAGTATCCCCACAATTGTTCAGTCTCGTTTGTCTATCACTCAGTTCTCGACTCAGACTGAATATTTCAATGTTTCCAGGATTAGACATGATTTAAATCGATGTTTTACAGAAGTATCGGCTCGACTTCCAGGTGTTTACTAATTCTATATATATCAATATAATCCTATTGTATATGTCTATACGTGCTGAATATCTGTGCTAACTGGAGAAAGGGCGAGATAAACTCACATAAGGAACAATATAATTTCGAATAGGGTTTCCTGTTGCACTAGATACCATATATGCCTATATAAATCAATATCGTAAACCCCACATATATCACTATCTCTCGTTCAGAAACATGGGGGTGCTAGCATGGGCAATGTATAATACCACAAAATGATACAAAAAAGAAGGAAATGTCCATTGCGGTGCACTAATCAGACAACATAACATAAAACATAACTTTTATTAATTAATCAATAATATAAGGACTAAAAAGTAAAATATTTAAAAAGATGTCAATATCATTGGACTGGTTAGCATGTATGATCCAGGATAGGTAAAAACCTTATCCTCTTGTTGCTGAAATCCATGTATGGGAGTGTAGTATAATCTATATCATGTAGGTTGAGGTTTACGTAATATGTGGGATCCTATTCCCTTGCAGATATCTAATAGGGTATGTACATCCCAATAGGGACTGAATTGTTCCCTTTACTGCAAGTAAAATAGTACTGTCCTCTAATATCACAGCCCACGCTACTTAAATTGTATCATCAATTGGAGCGTGTAAGGATTGCCATTTCACTGTTATAAATGATGATAAATGCAGAATAACTCTCCTATTGGTGTTTGTTCATAGATTAACACCCAGTTATAATAGTGTTCGTAAATCTTCCACTATTTATATTCTTACTATACATATATGCACAAAATGTGGTGTTTTTACTTCTGATATTAACACTTGATTGTCTCTACACATTGATGATGTGACTCTTCTCTTTATCTTTCATTCTTATAGTGATAGGCTTCCATGCTTGTATCCTAAATATTCAGCCACATTTAATGTCTTGGCTCTCAATTTAAATATATATATATCTCCCACATAAATTTATTTGTCTTTATTCAGTGTATTCTCATCATACATATTTCCATCAACCTATATGCAAGTGTTGCTGGGAAATATTTTATGCAGATAGTGCATATCTGTAATTCACACTATCCTGCTGTGTTCACATATCTCTCTGTGCTTAAGTGCATGTCCGGGGGGTCCCTCCGTGACGAAGCACCGCACCAACCCAATATGTCCTCAGCAGTCAGAATATTCCATTATATAGGCACATTTTACATTTTTTTCATGCCTCTGATTTAAACAGATTCCACAGTAATGTCCACTTGCTTTTCTGTAATATACACGGCTCTTAGCTAACAGACAGTCTCATGCAGGCTGCGCTGCTGCACATACAGTACACACATATCTCAGTTAAATACACATTTTTTGTCTTGCAGCATTCACTAGCATAGTATCTCAATTAGACATAGTGATATAAGGAGCGCCGCTAACCGACGTGGCATTTCGCTAGGTAGCTTTATCAAGGTAAGCCGAGCCGCTTACTGGAAGTGTCTTAAATACCTTTCCAAGTTTAACATATCCAATCCAAAGTTCCCTAGACTGTGCTTCTCCAATCCAGTGGCTCCATGTCTCCTGGTACCTCCCCTCTTCTATTTGATTGACAGACTCATTCCATTTCAGTGAATATTAATGAGTCTTGTCCACGTATTTCAGACCAGATTAATCAAATCCTGATCGTTCATTTACCAATATTGTTGTATTTTAAGAAGGTTATTTCTATATGTATTAAGATGACACTGAGTGTCTCCAAACCCTAATTATCTGCTATGGAAATCTCCATTATCAAACAAAGAGGGAAACATTAATTATATCGAGTCTGTCTCAGTATAGGGTCCTTTCAGGTTGGTAAGATGATTGTAGATACATGGATTTCATCATTCTCATAGGGAAATCTATCATACATCTATTCCTATGGTGATGAGAAAGTTTTTTAAAGAGTTTGTTAATTTAATAATGAAATCTGCGAGTTTTCCAACTTCTTTCCTACTTCATGTAGTTATGCTTTATCATATAAACTAGTTCATAACATGTCAATTTAACATCTCAATAAAATGATAAATAGTTAATAATAAGAAAATATATAATTCCCATCCCATTATCTAGTGTAATATATAATTTATAATTAAAATTTTGTACACACATGTATTAATCAATATCAAAGTTCAATCATATTAAATAAAGTGATTATTAATCTCAATTTGTGATTTTACATTATTATACCCATCCACATTAATGTGTATAAATAATTGGTGTCCATATGTACACGTGTCAACCCATTCCATATATACGTGTATATTTCACATAAGTACACACCACTATAAGTACGCACACATATATATATCTCTCCATGCTGTATATTACCCATTAAAGTGTCAAAAATTATTTGAAAATTACCAATCTTAAATGTACTCATCTCTAAAACTTAAAAGTGTGAAAAATGTGTAAAGCTCCAAATCAATAAAAAATAAAAAATAAAAAAGTGAAAAAATATTGATGAAAATCCTCAGATTAATAATTAACCAAAAAGTGCATAGTGTTGATAAGAGAGGAAAGTCAAAAATCTTAAAACTTAAGTTCCTCATACATCTAGTGATATAGATATACTCTTAAATTTAGAAATGTAGTCCCATTGATCTCATTATTGCAGATTTTAATTCCATGAACCAGTTTTTTCAGTTAGTTGATTCCATTATTGCTCTTACTATAACCTCATATTCTAATAACATTGAGGTATCCTTTCTATATTCTACTCCCCCAGGCCAGAACTAAGCATCTTTCTGCAGCCAGGTTAATTAAGTATGAGGTAGCCCTACTAAGCCCTACGAATGTGACCATTAACAGGTGCACGGTGTTGAATCCTGCTACATTGCTTTCAACGCAGGATTCAAAAGAGGGGAATAGTAAGGGAGGCATACATACACCTGTTGATAACATACCAGGTAATGGCAATAAGGAACACAACAGTGAGAATGATGAGGGGGATAATGTACTGCAAATACAGTCACATAAATATACAAATCAAAATTTTTCTGACGATGATTGTCTTGAACTTATGAAAATGGAAATGAAGGAACTAGAAAATGTAACAGATGTTCCCATATCTAATTCAGACTGGGAATTGTTTGTAGATGGCTCTAGATATTATCATGAAGGGTCCCCAAGAACAGGGTATGCAGTCATCACCTTAGATGTGGTATTGATTCAGCAACCACTCCCACCTTCCTGCTCAGCACAGGAAGCAAAGTTGAGGGCACTCACTGTGGCATGTATAATGGCTGAAAATCAGACAGCAAACATTTACACCTACTCCAGGTATGCCTGGGGTGTGGCCCATGATTTCGGGCCTATTTGAAGGAGTAGGGATTTTATGGGCTCGGCTGGTAAAACCATTAAGCATGCTGAGCTCATTAGATTGTTGTTTTCAGCCTTACAGCTTCCAAGTAAGAGTAGCCATTCTAAAGGTGCAAGCACACACCAAGGAGAAAACAGCTGAGGCCAAGGGGAATGCCAAAGCAGATGCTGCGGCTAAGTAAACTGCCCTGTTACCTATCCCAGCCCTCTATGGTATAGAAACAGACACAATGAAAGACCCCTTGGACATACAGGCTTTACACCAGTATCAAGAACAAGCCATAGAAGGTGAAAAGAGAGGCTGGGAGAAAGAGGGAGCCACTTGTGTTAATATGCATTGGGCTAAAGCCACCAGGTGGTGCCTCCCAAGGGCCTTATATCCCCTGATGACCCAGCTGGCCCATGGTCCAGTGCATAATTCAAAGGAGGCCATGGTAAACACGGTGCTCCAGCACTGGATAGCACCAGGCTTTAATGCAGCAGCTACAGCATACGTAGCATCATGCCAGGTGTGTGGGAAACACAATCCAGGACAGACAATAAAAGTACCACAAAGGCATACACCAAAGCCATTATACCCATTTCAGAGACTGCAGATAGACTATATTCAGTTGCCTAGGGTGGGGACATATGAGTACACCCTCGTTTGTACAGACCTCTTCTCTAACTGGCCAGTGGGCATGTAGATACTAAATGGTACCCTCAAACTAAAGATACAAAAGATTATGGCACAGACAGGCAAGACATGGGTGGACTGTCTGTCCATAGCTTTATATTCGGTAAGAACCACCACCAGTAAGAAATATAAGTTGTCACCTTATGAGATACTATTCTTAAGACCTCCTAAGACAGGGTGTTAGTTCCCCCAACAGTTGCAGCACAATCATGCAGATTTAACAGACTATGTAGCTACTCTTTGTAATCAAGTGAATAACATCCATTTTTTTTTAGTTTTCTCCTCCCTTCCAGACCCAGAAGCAGTACCTGGTGTACATTCATTGGAACCGGGCAATTTTGTATACACTAAGAGACATGTCAGAAAGTCTATGGAGCCAAGATTTGATGGTCCATATCAGGTTCTGTTGACTACACCAACTTCAGTGAAAATTGGAGGAAAGAGCACGTGGATACACATCTCACATTGCAAGAAGTTGATGGTCAAGATTGAACCACCATCATGAATCCTTTTTGTGTGATAATGTTGGCTATACTTAAGTCTAAGGGTATTGCGTACACACCAGGTAACAACAGGAGGACAAATAGAGTACTCTAGGGTAGTTTATGGTAACCAGACCTACCAGTTACACAGATTTAATGTAACCTGGTCAGGAGGTTCGATATATGTAAAAAGTTTGGGACAATATAATATAAGGCATCTCTACTGGGCACCAAGGGAGCATAATAATATTACTATCATAAGTGGAATAAAAATTAAGTGTTGTACTGATAAGTTTACGGGTTATAATGAATTTAAGAAAACGTGGGCATAGGGTATTCAGTGTGTCAATAGTACGGACCCTGGTATACCCATAGGAAGCCCAACAACTATAGAAAGAGGTGTAGCGCTAGTTTGCACTAATACCACGCAATTACCAAAAAATTCAGTAATAATGACAAGGATGTACATCCTAAATAGCAAGCCCACTATAAGGAATGACTCACTAGTTAAAGTTCCCTCCACTTGTGTAAATGTGGGTACCCAAAGACAAACCACTATATTAAGATTTAATTTTTCTTTCCCCCCAGATCCAAAATGCTATAGCAGACAAAAGAGAGAATGGTATGATACATTGTTAGGAGCATCAGGTACAGGTATATGGTTACTTAATAGTATAGATATAGAAACTTTAGCCAGCAAAATGAGTAATGCAGGAGAAGATATGAAAAGATTAGTTACAATGCAAGCTATATGGATGCCTACAGTATTTACCCCATTACAGGCCAGTATATCTTGGGATAATGAATATTTACAGGTGTTCAATAGCACATTGTTTAACACACTTTACCTGTCAACAAATGTTTCTGAACTGTTTAATTGGACTGAATGTTCTTTCAGAACCATGCATCAAAATATGCAAAAGGGTAAAGCACAAACACAGTTAATGACAGGTAACGAACAAGTATGCAGAAGGATGTTTAAATAATCTTCTTTGTTATGGATTCAAGTTCAGGGAAAGAAGATGTACAGTTTGAATTTCAGGTGACTGAGATACCTCCCCATAACCTTACAGTTAATCTCCAAAGTATCATTAATGCCATTAATAATACAGAAAAACTTGCTCACCACTTACAGAAAGTAACTATTCTGCCCATCATGCACAAATGCAGACAATTGTAGAAGCAGAGAAATTAGTGGAAGTAGCCACACAATTAAAAGATAATTTACAGCACCATTGGTGGGATGTGTTCACAGGTAACTCACCTTCAGTCAAAAGGATGTTTAGTGGTCTCATTCACCCAGTAATCGTTATAATCATTGTATTAATTTTGCTCATTTTGTGGAATTGCTATCTATCGTATAATTTTAGGAAAATGGTAAGTAAAGCATCTGCACGGTAAGGACTCTCTTTGTCACACATAAGAAGAGTGCCTCCGAGTGGGAAAAGTGCTCAGCGTGTGAAAAAATAACATTGATCACACCTGAGAAGAAATGTGTTTTCTGTAGCACTGATGTTGGAAGAAACCCCTCTTTCTAGGGAAAGATGCGCTGGGATTCTTGGTATTCTAGTGATGAATGATACTTGCATCTACTTGCATAGGGTGCCTATGGAAGTAATATAGTTACTATGAAAGCCATGACTCCAGTAAGGGAAAGATAGAATGTTTTAATAAAAAGAGGGGATTGTGAGAATCTATAATAATTTATAGCGTTTATTTAAAACATACTGTATGATTTATCAGAAAAAGCCATTTTCCTTTACACAAATATCATGAGATTGAAGCACATTACGGTATACTGAACGAGCAGTTACAAGACAACAGCAGCTGAAGGATCCCAGAATAGGATACTAAGGGCCTGATTCAGAGCCGGACGCTATTTGCGGTCGTTCGTTCTGAAAAAAGGGGTGGCTATTCAAGTGAACCGTTCGCTCTTTGCGGTCTGTTCACGCCTCTATGTCTGAACGAGCGAACAAAACTTGCAGTCGTTTTTTTGGAAACTACGCCCCCTGGCCGCTCGCATCCTACGTCATGTCCGCTATTTATTAGATTCATCGAGTACATCGACCAGCGTATGAACTGCTCGCTATTCTTGTGGTTGGTTTTTCCTACCACAATCTTGCGAGCAGTTCTGACTATAAAATAACCCAGTGACGTGGTCAATGACGCTGCTGTATTAATTATGCACACCTATAAAACGCCCGTTTTGACCTTTAAGCACGCCTGCGTCCTGATCTCCACTCCCCGTTTTCAAGCACCTTCCCCTGTTACCACCCACATACGCCTCCTCCTGTCACTCAAAATAGCAGGCATTCGCTATTTAGCGAACAAACGATTTTCGGCCGCACTGACTGGTTCGCGCATGCGTACTACGATCTGTACGCATGCGCAGTTGGGCAAACATCGCTCGGAACGAACGAGCGGCTGCTTACGAGCGGCTCTGAATCAGGCCCTAAGTCTGGACACTGTGAAAAAAAAGACAAACTGAAGATGCATTGACACATACTATGTACTTGTTAAACCAATCATATATATTCTTTTCTGTCAAACCATTTTTGGCAAATGTTTGTGACAGCAGTTTTCTGAACTTATAAAAGACGTGCTCAAAGGGGATGTACCTCTGAGAGCTAAGTGCAATTCATCACAGATTGTGTTGAGTTTCCTTATCTTCCCAGCCGGCTGTAAGGAAAATTGATAAAGCACAGGAGTAGTGTTTTGCATACCGTGATCCAGGGGTAGGAAGCCTCGTCACCCCAACACATTCCAGTCCACAGAAAATTTTTAGGTGCTCAATTAGAATCCTGTGGTCCACAGTCAGAGCCAGGGGCATTTCTAGAGAGGAGGGGGTCTGTGTGCAGTCTCCAACACGGGCCCCTTTCTCTCTGCACGGCGGCTGGCAGCGCACTGAGCTGTGCACGGCCAGCACCACAGTTATAGACTCTGGGCACTAGAGTGTGCCCAGAGTCTATATTGTCTGCACAGGTCACCGGGAAAATGGCCATGGCGTCCATTTTCCCTGTACTGCGCATGCGCAAACAACGGGAAAATGGCCGCTGCAGCCATTTTCCAGTCGTTTTACAATCCTGGACCCCCACGCCGACGTGGGACTCCGGAGAGGTAAGTAAGATTATGGGTGCAGGGTGTGCGGTGCGGGGCCCCCCTGGACCCAGGGGCCCGTGTTCCCCGCACACCCTGCACCCATTATAGATATGCCCCACAGTATCAAATGCTGCAGAGATATCCAGAAGGATTAAGAGTGAACAGTCACCTCTGTCTCTAGCCATCAGATGATCATTAAGCACACATACCAGGGCTGTTTCAGTGCTATGTCATCTCCTGAATTCTGACTGGAATGGATCACAAATATCATGGGTAGAAAGGCGGGTTTCCAGTTGTGTTGCCACCACTTTCTCAATGAGCTTTCCTATAAAAGGAAGGTTTGATACCAGTCTGTAGTTGGTAATGGGTGTGCTTGCTTGGATATATGAGTGTGACTGTATGTATGTATATATATATCTGTAAGATTGTATGCGTGTGACTGTATATGTGCATGACTGTATGTATTTATGCATACCCAACCAACATCACACTTTTGGCAGGACAGTCCCACTTTACAGGTACTGTCCCCCGTCCCATCCATGGTCCACAGTGTCCCATGTGGGAAATGGTATAGAGGAAACTCTGTCACCTGATGTGCATATGAGACTGGGGGCAGTCCAGCAGCTTAGGGAGAGCTCTGCACACCCCAGAGTAATGCAAAACAGGAGTGTGACAAATGTCCTATATGTTGCTCTGTAGGGCCCCCAGAATTAAGTGCCCTGGGCCCCCCAAACCTTAATCCAGCTCTGGGGATAGGAAGAAATAGGTTGGGTCTCAGAAGTCCATCAAGGGAAGATAATTAGTCCTTGTTTTTGACTTGTTTGCTACTTAATTCTCAGTCTGTTGAAAGAGCCCTTTGTAGGATATCAATATGTAAATGGTGGGTGTGTGTTCAGACAAGAGTTTAGTTACAAATGAGAAATGGAGGAATCCTTAACAATCCCCCTGTTGCTGGAACCCAACACTTTAAGTTGGAATGCTACCTACTACCACCTGTCTTTTTCTCAGTGTCTTAACATTCATGTAGTTTGGAAAATTTGGAATTCTAGTTATAAAGGGAAGTAAGGATTCCTTAACACAGTTTATAAATTAAGGACCTGGTGACATTGGGTCTCATATGTTAATGATATCAATGGGTCCTAGTATATTTGCAGGTATCATTCTCTTGAAGATTACTTCAGCAAACAAACTGGCTGCTTCCACTTGGTGTAACTGGGGAAAAAAGTTAAACATTCAAGCAGTTAGAAATTCTACAATGGTATACTTTAATACACGAATAGTTGTATTACTGCCATACTTCTTGAAGGAGCTGATAATTGTTCAAGATTCCTGAAGTATAGGGCTCTTACCACAGATAGCTTTAGTGTATCCTGATGTTCATCCAATATTTTCATTTTTGTGAAATTCCTCTAATTTTAAGGTCCTTAAAATGACTTCTAACTATGAGACTAGTTGCCCTTGTCCTTTTATAGTGGCCAATGATACTACAGTTTGCATAACTTTGCCAGTTGGCCACTCATCGTCAATATGAACTAGCTATGAAGAAGAATCTGTTGTCTTTTGTACGGTTACAACATCCGTCCACTAACTCTTACTGCCAGGAAGCTTCCAAGAAGGCTCTCTGTCTCAGCACATTCTACCAGACCTACAGCCATGGCCAAAAGTTTTGAGAATGACACAAGTATTGGTTTTCACAAAGTCTGCTGCTTTAGTTTTTATGATGGCAATTTGCATATACTACAGAATGTCATGAAGAGTGATCAGATGAATTGCAATTAATTGCAAAGTCCCTCTTTGTCATGAACTTAGGGCTTGATTCTGACCTGGTCGCAAGCACTGTGCGCTCGCAACCGGATCGATGGTGGGCCAGTGCGCATGCGCACAACGGAGCCGGCTCTGTTGTGTGCATGCGCGAGACCCGGATAGCAACGGGCAAGCCGTCGCTCCGGGTCTCGTACCAAAGGGGGCGTGCTGTCGATGTTGAGTGACAGCACACCCCCTTTGGTGGGAGGGCCGGAGGAGTGGCTGCCCAAATGGAGGCGTTCCCATGTGAACGCCTCCGTTTGGGGCTGGCCCCACTGACATCACGAGTGATGTCAGTGGGAGAGATTTCGGCTCTGTTAGAGCCGAAATCTCTCTGGGGCTTGCGGCAATGAGACCCTACCACAAGGGTCTCGTTGCAAGCCCTCCTGGTCACCCACAGCTATGCGAGTGGCCAGGAGGCCGTTCTAAAAAAAAATAGCCCGGCCCTGATTCAGATTGAGCGCTCTGTCAGAGCGTCCGGCTCTGAATCAGGGCCTTAATCCCAAAAACAACATTTCCACTGCATTTCAGCCCTGCCACAAAAGGACCAGCTGACATGTCAGTGATTCTCTCGTTAACACAGCTGAGAGTCTTGAAGAGGACAAGGCTGGAGATCACTCTGTCATACTGATTGAGTTGGAATAACAGACTGGAAGCTTTAAAAGGAGGGTGGAGCTTGAAATCATTGTTCTTGCTGTTACTTGCAAGGAAACACGTGCAGTCATCATTGCTTTGCACAAAAGGGGCTTCACAGGCAAGGATATTGCTGATAGTAAGATTGCACCTAATTCAACCATTTATCGCAGGGCTCGACAAAACCCGGGGGCCAGGACGCCATGGCGACCAGATTTGGTTGCCTGGCGACCAGATTTTCAGCACCACACTACAGGGTAACAAACACACAGCCACCAACGGCGGCTGTATGTTTGTTATAGCAGCCGATGACAGTCTGTCAGACTCTCATTGGCTGCTGCGTCGTCCACCGAGTGAGCCGGCTGAGGCTACTCATGAGCTCCGCCTTCCAGCTCACCCCGCAGCAGGTTGGGAGAGATGTCATGACGTCTCTCCCATAGTGCAGAGTGGCTGGGAGGAGCGGACAGCGGCGGTCGTCGGCAGTAGTGTGCATCAGGTAAGTTGCATTTTCTTTTTTTTAAGGTGCACTGCATAGGGGGGGTGGCCACTACTGGGGACACTGTGGGAGCACTGCATAGTTTGGGTGGCCGCTACTGTGTGGGCACTGCATAGGTGGGGGTGGTCGCTACTTCAGATACTACTGGGGCACTGTACAGGGTGGGGCTGCTATTAGGGGCAATGCATAGTGGGGACTACTACTGGGGTCACTGCATAAGGGGGACTACTATTGGGGCACTGTATAGGGGGGACTACTACTGGGGGCAATGCATAGGGGGGACCACTTCTGGGGGCACTGATTAAAGGGGCACTACATAGGGGGACCACTACTGGGGGCACTATATATGGGAGCCACTACTGGGGGCACTGCATAGGGGGGGTGGCCGCTACTAGGGGCACTGTACGGGGGGGTGGCTCCTACTGGGGGGGTGTTACTAGGACACTGCATAGGGGGACTACTATGGGGGCACTGCAGAGGGGGGACTACTATTGGTGGCACTGCAGAGGGGGGGCTACTACTGGGGGCACTGCAGAGGGGGGACTACTACTGGTGGCACTGCAGAGGGGGTCTACTACTGAGGGCACTGCATAGGGGGGACTACTACTGGGAGCACTGCATAGGGGGACCTCTACTGGGGGCACTGCATAGGGGTGCCCAAAGCATATTCTTGCATCTGGGCCCACCACTCTCTAGTTCGGCCACTGCCGGTGGTGGCTTTGCTAGCCTGGGGTTTTTTGGCTGCAGAGGGGTGGTCGTTCTGGGGCTTGGTTGCCTGGAGAGGTGTGTTAGCTGCTCAATAATGTGGCTGGTGGAGGGTGGTTTACCTGGGGTACCCTGTTAGTGGTGTGGCCATGGAGGTTGGTTGCCCAGGGCATAGGTGCTCAATAATGCTGCCCCGGGGGAAGGGGGGGTCTGGCTCCTACACTTTCATCCTGGCTCCTAGGTTTTAGAAAAATTTGTCAAGCCTTGATTTATCAAATCATCAAGAACTTCAAGGAGAGAGGTTCAATAGTTGTGAAGAAGGCTTCAGGGCACCCAACAACGTCCAGCAAGCACCAGGACCATCTCCTAAAGTTTATTCAGCTGTGGGATTGGGGCACCACTAGTGCAGAGCTTGCTCAGGAATGGCAGCAGGCAGGTGTGAGTGCATCTTCATGCACAGTGAGGCAAAGCGGATGGCCTGGTGTCAAGAAGGGCAGCAAAGAAGCCACTTCTCTCCAGAAAAAACATCAGGGACAGACTGATATTCTGCAAAAGGTACAGGGATTGGACTGCTGAGGACTGGGGTAAAGTTATTTTCTCTGATGAATCCCCTTTCAGATTGTTTGGGGCATCTGGAAAAACGCTTGTCCGGAGAAGGAAAGGTGAGCGCTACCATCAGTCCTGTGTCATGCCAACAGTAAAACATCCTGAGACCATTCATGTGTGGGGTTGCTTCTCAGCCAAGGGAGTGGGCACACTCACAATTTTGCCTAAGAGCACAGCCATGAATAAAGAATGGTACCAAAACATCCTCCAAGAGCAACTTCTCCTAACTATCCAAGAACAGTTTGGTGATGAACAATGCCTTTTCCAGCATGATGGAGCACCTTGCCATAAGGCAAAAGTGATAACTAATTGGCTTGGAGAACAAAACTTCGACATTTTGGGTCCATGGCCAGGAAACTCCCCAGATCTTAATTCCATTGAGAACTTGTGGTCAATCCTCAAGAGCCGGGTGGACAAACAAAAACCCACAAATTCTGACAAACTCCAAGCATTGATTAGGCAAGAATGGGCGGCCATCAGTCAGTATGTGGCCCAGAAGTTGATTGATAGCATGCCAGGGCGAATTGCAGAGGTCTTGAAAAAGAAGGGTCAACACTGCAAATATTGACTCTTTGCATAAACCTAATGTAATTGTCAATAAAAGCCTTTGACACTTATGAAATGCTTGTAATTTTACTTCAGTATACCATAGTAACATCTGACAAAAAGTTGTAAAAACACTGAAGCAGAAAACATTGTGAAAACTATTACTTGTGTCATTCTCAAAACTTTTGGCCATGGCTGTAGATCTATGTTGTGGATAGAACAAGAACTTTCTATGACAAGAACTTCGTATCTATGACGAGAACTTTGTGTCTATGACCAGAACTTTGTGGCTATGACAAGCCCTTTGGAGAGGCAACTTCTTCCTCTATTTGAAACATTCCAACATTTATTAAATTCCAATAGTTCCAAATAGCTCTTGTCAAGTGACATGCCAGTTAATTTTACAGCACTTTTTGGTTCTAATGTACATTTTCTTGCTGTCTCAGGAGCAAGAAAATGTACATTCTATTTATTGGTATTTTAATTTCCAGTAATGAACTTGGCAGTGGCTAACAGTAATACATCATCACCTGCCTGGCTTAAGCCAGTTAACACTGAGTTGTGCAGTAAGAAGAAGGATATTATCAATTCATTAGTTTGTTAATTCATCTTCACACGTGGCAGAGAGGTGATTAACTCATCTGTAACCTCTTGTATGCTGTAAAAAAAGAAAAGATAGCCCCGAAACACTTGATCTAAAGAGTCAGTGACATTGTCTACCCATTTTTTTTTTTTTTTAAAGTACAGATTATTTCCTTCAGCATTTTAAACAATACTGTAATTCAGGCTTTCTCAAACTCGGTCCTAAAGGCACTCTAACAGTTCTTTGTTTAAGGATATTCATGCTGAATCACAGATAGTTAAATCAAACTGACTGAGGTACTACTTAAATCGCCTGTGTTTTTGCATTGATATCCTTAAAACCTGGATTGTCAGGGTGCCTCTAGGACCACGTTTAGGAAACATTGCTGTAATTTATATTTTGTTTTCTTTGCATTATTAATGGAACAACAGTAAAAATCAAAAAAGAAATTTGCCTTCCTACAGACACAGGTTTATGAGCAGGCAAGTCGGTAACTCGGGAGAGGTATGGTAAGTACACATTTGGTACAACCAATGAGTCCTTTCCTCATGTTTCTGATGCAGTGATAAGGTCCAGAGATAAATTATTACATTTATGTTTTCAAATTATTTTTGACATCAGCTCCTTTTGGGTACAATGCTGAAGAACACAGAAACCAATGCAAGATCTCTGCCATACTCCATTCAAAAAGTAAAAAGCATGGATAATCCGATACATCACTGTACCGAATACTAGATGTGCACAGTTCTTGAATGTAAATGATTGTTTAGACAAAGAGATAAATCAAATAAGAACCTCCATGCAATAATGCACTTTATAACCTTGAACCTCCCTGCCACCAATACCTTTTGTATTGCAAGATTACTGCCTTTTGCAGGTAGTGATGACTATCTTGTGAGCCACTATGTCACAGCCATGGTTGAAGTTAGATGAATTTCAAAATGTAATCGGACCCCTAATCCATGGTGTGTTACTTTATATGGTAATGTGCCACAATCTGGCTTTTCCTCCATGATGCCATAGGGCTAGGAATGGGCAGAAACTAAGAATGTTCTACATATCCACATACTTTTATTGTTTGCTGGAAATAAGATGTGTATACTTTTCTGGACTGGTTCTACTGATCTGAAAACATCATATACAGTGGGGACAGACATAGATCAGTGCAGTTTGCAATGGATTCATAGAAATTGTATCTTTCTATGGTTTCTGCACTTTAGCTGTCCCTAGTTTGTAGTGAAACTGAAATTAACCTACAGTGGTAGAAATGTCAACCTGCACCATCCTCTGTTCTGGTCATTATTACTATTTTCAAACCCTGAAACATGCAAAGCTGTGTCAGGAGCACAGGTAATGTCATTTACCAGTAGCTTTGGCACTCACTGCGCCCCCTAGCGTCCACATCTCTTGTCTGCCTGTGATTTTGTCAGCGTTCCCGGTAAAGCAGCCTTCCAGTATGTCTGGTATCAGATACTATACTTCTAGGGGAATACATGGATTTCAGCAATACAAAACAAATGCACATTTGGAAGGTGTGTCCGTGTGTTTTGTTCTGCATTACAACACAGCAACTGGAGGGACAGGAGAGGTGGAGAGCTACTTGGCTCATCGCCATCTGATGAACTACAAGTCACAGCAAGCCTTTCTAGTTAGATAACATTACAATTCCTCTCGTTCTGAACAACTGTAAAAAATATAAAAAAAATAATAGTGAGTGATACTTGTATCATCCTCGCTGATACATTGTATAATGCTCAGATATTTCCCCATGCTTCTGATCATTCTAATGCTATCATTAATCATTTATTTATGCATTATATCAATAATACAGTTTTAACATCAATTGCCACATTGGTGTTACGACGCCAGCAGGTGACGATTACCAGAATAAATAAATGCTATGACGTCAGGGCTGAGCCCATGAGCTCCAATACACGTATATTAACTACTGCATCAAAAATAATGCAGGTTGATAATATAAATGAGTCATATTAGAAAACGCAGCGGTATTTTTTTATTTTTATTAATTGCTATACAAGATGCAACATGTATCATGGTAAACTCACATAACTGAATGAAATGGTATACTGTAATGCTAGGATGCAAAAAGGAAACAAATTACAAAAACAATATTTTAGCTACAACCTCCAAAATGTGAGATATTTGAAGCCCCCTCCTGGGGTACAAAGCAGGATCTTGCAGCAGGATTTTTTGGGAAATAGTAGTGTAATAGTTTTACACCTACACGTAGGGGAGCGATAATAGACAACTTGTCAGACTATTAAACTGTGCCGCATTACAGGGGACAGTCCCACCAGAAGATGGAAGCCATGGACAGGGCACTACAATTCATGTTATTTAAGACAGTGTTTTTCTTTACACATTATTCACTGCATCTTTCTGTCAGACCATTCTTTCATTTGGCGTCTTCTAAGAAGCCTAAAATAAACTCTGCAAATTATTTAAAAAAAAAAAATAAAAAAAATTTCCATAGCACTTGTATTTGTAAGCGATTTATACAATAGCTGCAATTATTGGGAATCGTATATGCAAAGCAAATAGCAATTTATATTTGATTGTTATTATTTATTATTATTAATAATAATAATATCAATTCATTAATTATTATTAAGATTATTATTATTATTATTATTATTATTATTATTATTATTATTATTATTATTATAGCCATGAAAAAATAATATTGAGAATCGTTTGCAAAACATTTCTCCTAAATATTCGATCATACCGCTACAATTTGTAGCGGTATGATCGAATATTTAGGAATGTTCCAAACGAGTTTTTAAATAAATAAAATATAATAGTTTTAACATTCGTTGATCGTGTTCGTCAGGTGAATGAGGGAAACCAGAGAAGTTCCAAGCTGTAAGAAGAACGAGAAGTACTAATTGTATCTGTGTATCAGGACACAATAATCACATAACACATGATTGTAACAACGAATCGATATTCCCTTGATATATCCGCTCATGATGCTACAGATGATTTACAACAATAAGACCATCTATATCTATACATTGATAGATCTAATTTCTATCTCAGACTATGTTTTCCCAAATACATCACATTCTCTTTGAAATAATCTTATATTTCGCCCTTATTATACGTTTATTTATAATAAAAGAGAGAGCGAGAGACGAGCGAGAGAGAGAGAGAGAGAGAGAGAGAGAAGCCTAAATCAACTGTACGGATATGTTGTAACAAGTTAGTAATCTCCAAAAATAATAGATCACAGCCCAGAACAAAAGATTTGGATTATTGGTTGATTTTCCAAAAAATATTTATTTTGCAATTCCATGTGTTCTAACTCAGGGGGTGTATTGTATTTGCATGTACTTCCATAGTTATATTGAAAGTGTAATTAATTAGGGCCGCGAGCTAGACGTGCAGTTTGTGTGTATTATACTGTGTGTAATGTATAAATAGTAACAACAATATAACAGTAAGCAGAACCTATATAAAATGTCATCCACCTAATTATATATCCGGTACAATAACCACACTCCGATGCTGTATAGATAGGAGAACTCTGTCATACTCTGCTGTCAGTTATAGAATTATTACCCTCTCCCAAAGCAGTGTTTGTGTGTGAGGTGTCTGATACAATGGAAGTGATCTAAAAACGCTGAAAGTGATCAACCGTGCGGAGGATTATCCTAGCCCTGCCGAGACCCCCAACCCACCCAGATCCCTAAAGGACTTGGATGAAATAGTTTATTACTTTATTTTAGTTGTGCGCAGTACTAGTATTGGCGATGAGGTTGTAACCACGTTGTCCTGGTGCATTATCTGTGCTGTTTATTATATCGATGGAACCTACCTAACCAATACATACAACCAGACACATTCCTCTGCACTAAGACAACAGGTGGACACGTTGCAAAACAAGGAAATAAAGTTGATTAGTTTTATGGGACATAATAAAAATAATATTGATAATAGTAGTAATAGTATTCTCTCTCACTGTCATTCTCTCTCTCTCTCTCTCTCACTGTCCACTCTCTCTCTCTCTCACTGTCACTCTCTCTCTCTCTCTCTCTCTCTCTCTCTCTCTCTCTCTCTCTCTCTCTCTCTCTCTCTCTCTCTCTCTTCTCTCTCTCTCTCTCTCTCTCTCTCTCTCTCTCTCTCTCTCTCTCTCTCTCTCTCTCTCCTCTCTCTCTCTCTCCTCTCTCTCTCTCTCTCTCTCTCATGTTTCTCTCTCTCATGTTTCTCTCCCCTCCCCCAGACATATTTATTTTTCACTCCTATCACAATTTCTCTACCTCCAGTACCCCCTGTCTCTTTTTCTGTTCCACTTCCCTATCTTCTATTGCCTTCCATTCTGCCTCTCCTGCTCTCTTCCTCTGTGGCTCTCCCTAGTCTGTCTCATTCTTTCCTTCTCTCTCTCTAATAAAACAAACGCTTGCCTAAGCTTTCCAGCCTAAAGAAGACAGGCCCCTGCCAAGAATAATCAAATAAAGTGCCTAAGAAATGTGCCTGAGCTCTGTACAAGAACCAAATCATTTCTAATAAATATTTAGCCTGATGTTGCAGGGGAGGGAAGGCCAAGAGTAACAAAGCCTCAGCTGGGTGTTTAGATTGCTGGTCCGGTGCTGGAACTCTCTCTGTACTGCTGACCATTGACACATGCAGGTTAATTTCCACATGAAGCTGGGGAACTCTATCCTGGCTCTGTGAGGATCGGGTCAGGCAAAGCATGTTAATCTGTTTAGCATGTGTGCAGTGTAAGGCAGGCAGACCACCACAGTGCTGAGCAAACAGCAGCACTCATTCTCTTCATTTGGGGTAGTTAATAAAGGAGAGCTTATAGGGGGATCAGCCTGTATTCTGTATCAGTCCTGGCTGAGACTTATATAGTTGGTCACTTTTGCCCCTAAAGAAAAGTACAAACACTATTTGTACTATTAGTCCCGGCCACATGGAAGAGGGATATAATTAGTGTATTTAGCCCATGTTTTTCTCCCACTAGGAAAAGTCATTAACAAATTGCTAGGGAAACACTGACCTGCTCCCACGTCTACAGTGTATTGGGGATGATCAGGGTTCCTCTCTCCAATTACAGCTAGAATATGCTTTAGCTTTATACATATAAGCATCTATTAGCATTCTCTTCTATGAATAGCACAAGCATATTCCGTAGTGTACCCCAGCACCATCAGTAATGAGTAATATTGGCAGGTGTGCTATAAATCTATTTTATACTAATGGAATTATCACACATATAGAGCCTGATACATGACAAAAGTAACTTTCAGTGCACAAGGTTTAACTCATTACCTGATAGAGTCTGTGAAGAATTAATCTGCGTTCGCTACACCAATAATATTACTTCTGTTTAAAATTGAGACTATTCGTCCTGTTTTAAAATGGCCCCGACTTTTTGTAATGGCATAAAATAGAATATCACTTTCTTTCTCTCACTAATCCTTTAATAATATTGTTACATGAAACAAACTATGGTAGTATTAATAGACTACAGAAAGTAAGCCTTTGGGTTGTATTTCTTTATGTGATAGGAAGGTTTTTATTGGCTTGATGCTCAGCACTGTTACTCATATTCAGTTAATTGGATTGATTTAAGTGACCACTGTACCCCAACACCTTCTGATATGTACCTAAAATACAAGACAATGTTAACTTTATTTTCCATGGCAGCTTAGTAAAAACTTACATACAGTATTATCTTCAACCACTCCATTTGTGACAGCTAAATCTTCTCCCAGATCTTTAGGACAGTGTCCTACTCCTAATAGTATCTGGTACAGGTCCAAAAGCTGATTCTGTAGGCATATGAGTTCTTGTAGCCATTCGGGACCCATCCTAGGTATGAATCAATCAATCAATTCCCACAGTGTATTTCAGCAAAGCAAGTCTACAAAACTGTCAGTCTTTGTCTGCCTGTTCTGTTGAAGAAGCTCCTCTTTTATAGCATGGATACCTGCTGCATTGATCTGACTGAGAGCTTGATGGACATATATAGTGAAGTGTATACACTGAATTTATTTCATGTATATTATTCAGTTCAGTAATAATACACAGCCTTTGAAATACGTTACTGTCAAATAATATCTTTATGTGCACTTTAATATGCAATGGGTAGAACTATATGAGAATGTACATTGTGACAGGGTCAGAGGCAATTAGTGTTATTTTGTAATGATTTACTGTGTATCCTGTAAGTTTTCCTTCCATTCTAAAACTGTTATAAGAACTAATTACATGTATTGTGTGGTCCAGAAAACCTCAAACCAGAAGCTTAAATTTTGCATCTGCCCTTAATTTATTTTTAATGTAATATGCTATTTTCTACACATCTATGAATCATCTGTTCCGTCTGAACATTGATTATTATTCTTAGAAGAACGAAATTGAAAACTCTTTAAGCTAATCAAAGCATTATAAGAGAAAGTATTTGTTTTTCTAAGAGGCTTTTTGTTTTAATGACTGGCTGGGATTCTCTGTTCTTGAGTCATTGGATCAGACGTTCAGGAGCTGTTATCTTATTTACAAGGCCTGCCATTTGGACAGAGTTTATGAAATCCATCATCATTGCATTTCTGCAATCTCAGACACCAAGCATGCGAAAATGCTTAATTGTATGACACAACGCTCCTTTGAAGTGGTGTGAGTGTGCGTGTGTGTGTGTCACTTATGTCATGTGACTCATTTTGAGAGTGTTCTGTAATGGAATGTGCAAAACTGTCTGTGAAGGTAAAACACTCCTGGATATGAGGATCATCACATACAAACAACTTGCTTGATTTTACATTGAAACATGTATGCTATAAATAACAACATCCCCATGCTATAAAATATTTTAAGTATTCCCAGAGTCCCGTAACCAATATAACAGCACCTAGCCTGCACCCTTGCCCAATTAATTAATCTCTGAACTTTTTGGTAATTTCTAAAACCTTTATAATTTAAACAAGGGGGCTACATAATCTATATTAATATAATAAGAATGTTGTGGCTGTCTGTTCCATGTTGGTGCAAAAACTACTGAACCGATTTTCATGAAAACTGCATCATTTTGTAGTGGAAACTCCTAGAAATAACCTGCACTTTGTTTCACCTTCATCCATCAAGCTAAAGCTGAGCAATAACAAAAACCAAATTGACATTATCAATGCAAGAGATAGGTGTCACATCATGCATGTGGCCAGTAAGGGGTGGGGGGAGGTGTTCACTTGAATAGGATAGGCTACATAGCAGTCTGTGCACAGGGCACACAGTGACATTGGTGTGAGTAGTGGGTGAATAGGATAGGCTACATAGCAGTATGTGCACAGGGCACACAGTGATATTGGTGTGAGTGGTGGGTGAACAGGATAGGCTACATAGCAGTCTGTGCACAGGGCACACAGTGACATTGGTGTGAGTGGTGGGTGAACAGGATAGGCTACATAGCAGTCTGTGCACAGGGCACACAGTGACAGTTGTGTGAGTGGTGGGTGAACAGGATAGGTTACATAGCAGTCTGTGCACAGGGCACACAGTGACATGGGTGTGACTGGTGGGTGAATAGGATAGGTTACATAGCAGTCTGTGAACAGGGCACACAGTGACATTGGTGTGAGTGGTGGGTGAATAGGATAGGCTACATAGCAGTCTGTGCACAGGGCACACAGTGACATGGGTGTGACTGGTGGGTGAATAGGATAGGTTACATAGCAGTCTGTGAACAGGGCACACAGTGACATTGGTGTGAGTGGTGGGTGAATAGGATAGGCTACATAGCAGTCTGTGCACAGGGCACACAGTGACATTGGTGTGAGTGGTGGGTGAATAGGATAGGCTACATAGCAGTCTGTGCACAGGGCACACAGTGACATTGGTGTGTGTGGTGGGCAGGGCCGTAGCTAGGGTAGTGCGGCCGGTGCCATCGCACAGGGCACCACAGGTCAGGGGGCGCTGTTTGGGCCTGTCATATTTCTGTTTATTATCATTCTTGCTTGTAGCTTCCTCTTATTTCATCCCCAGCATCTCCTGGCCTCTCCTATTACTTCCCTGGCCCTTCCCCATGAAGCCATGGCCCTTTTTTGGGTGCATTATGTCCCTTTGAAAAATGAGGGGGGCGCCAATGCTCTTTCTGGCGCAGGGCACCAAAAAGTCTAGTTACGGCTCTGGTGGTTGGAGAATAGGATAGCTACATAGCAGTCTGTGCACAGGGCACAAAGTGACATTGGTGTGAGTGGTGGGTGAATAGGATAGGCTACATAGCAGTCTGTGCACAGGGCTCACAGTGACATTGGTGTGAGTGATGGGTGAATAGGATAGATTACATAGCAGTCTGTGCACAGGGCACACAGTGACATTGGTGTGAGTGGTGGGTGAATAGGATGGGTTACATAGCAGTCTGTGCACAGGGCACACAGTGACATTGGTGTGAGTGGTGGGTGAATAGGATAGGCTACATAGCAGTATGTGCACAGGGCACACAGTGATATTGGTGTGAGTGGTGGGTGAACAGGATAGGCTACATAGCAGTCTGTGCACAGGGCACACAGTGACATTGGTGTGAGTGGTGGGTGAACAGGATAGGCTACATAGCAGTCTGTGCACAGGGCACACAGTGACAGTTGTGTGAATGGTGGGTGAACAGGATAGGTTACATAGCAGTCTGTGCACAGGGCACACAGTGACATGGGTGTGACTGGTGGGTGAATAGGATAGGTTACATAGCAGTCTGTGAACAGGGCACACAGTGACATGGGTGGGAGTGGTGGGTGAATAGGATAGGTTACATAGCAGTCTATGCACAGGCACACAGTGACATGGGTGGGAGTGGTGGGTGAATAGGATAGGCTACATAACAGTCTGTGCACAGGGCACACAGTGACATTGGTGTGTGGTGGGTGAATAGGATAGGCTACATAGCAGTCTGTGCACAGGGCACACAGTGACATTGGTGTGAGTGGTGGGTTAATAGGATAGGTTACATAGCAGTCTGTGCTCAGGGCACACAGTGACATTGGTGTGAGTGGTGGATGAATAGGATAGGCTACATAGTAGTCTGTGCACAGGGCACACAGTGACATTGGTGTGAGTGGTGGGTGAATAGGATAGGCTACATAGCAGTCTGTGCACAGGGCACACAGTGACATTGGTGTGACTGGTGGGTGAATAGGATAAGGCTACATAGCAGTCTGTGCACAGGGCACACAGTGACATTGGTGTGACTGGTGGGTGAAGGCGCTGCTGCCACCAGTCTGTACAGCGCTGCTGGTCATGTAGCCAATCCCACAATAAGGCCCCAATACAGCTATATCACCTTCAAAAAAAAGTTAGCATAAGCGATTTCTTCATGGGCGAAGCCACGGGTAACAGTTTCATATAAATTACGTGCTGAGTGTAAGGCAATTATTTTTATGCACTTACTTTTACACTCACAAATATGTGCACATAAAAAAAACTTTCAGTAATCAAAGAGTTAAAAACAAAACAATTGTAATTATTGTCAGGGGCGCCGAGAGGGGGGGGAGCGGGTACAAATTACCCGGGCCCAGGCTTGCTGGAGGAGCCCGGCGGGGGCCCGGATCCGGTACTGCTCCCCCCCTCTTTCATCACAGCAGCCCAGCACACACTGCTGTGTGCTGGGCTGCACTGGGAGACTGCTCGCGGCTGCTATGAGGCAGCCACAACAGTCTCCTATGCCTGTGGGGGGAGCGATCAAGCTGATCGCGCCCCCCACTGGTTATGCGCCGGGCTGAGGGAGCTCAGAGCGTCCACCCTGGCAGCGCACGACGCTGCTTCTCGGCGCTGCAAAACTTTCTTGTTTGTTTTTTCTCGAAGGGGGCATGGCCACGCCTCCCGCGATTAGGCCATGCCCCCCCTTTACCCGGGCCCACCGTGGCTCTCTGCGGGCCTGATTATTGTTAACAATACTGTGTAGTTTCGCCTCTGTCACTCGAGGAACCTCATATTCTGTTACTTGGAGGCTGAAAAAGCAAAGGAAATTATGACAGTACAGGCAAGTTCTTGTGCAGGATGAGATTAATTTCCAAACCGTTTTATCTTCTCACAATATTTCCAGGTTTGCGCCAATTGCACTTAACTGAACAGTTAAAAAGATGCATATGATTCATGATCGTGAGCTTTGTACATGGCACCTAGGGATGGATTCAAAGTAAGTAACTTTGTATCTGGAACAAACCACGTTGCAATACAAGGGGGGCAAATACATTTATTTTATTTTATGTTTTGCATGCAGAGTAAATACTGCCTGCTTTTGCATGTAGCCCACAAATGCTGAACAGCTTTATTATTACACTGCAATGTAGATGTAAAGTTTGGACACGCCCCTCCCAAATCTAAATCTCTCTGCACATTTTGAAATCTGCCCCACCTGCAGTGCAGCATGGATTTACCAATGTGCAAAGTGACTTGTTCTTTTTTTTTGCTTTGCTCCCAACTCAGAATAAGCCCCACAAAGACTATTCACAAGTGTAGGTGTATTGCTTTATACTATGATGCTTTGTGGTTGTGGGTTGCAATAGCCATTACAGCAAATGTCATTGACACACTCTGCTACAAAAACATTAAAATCAGCATCTAGTCTAAGTGCCAGTACCATACTGGTGTTTGAACAGCTGAATTGTGTTTCCAAAGTAAGACAAAATAGGCAAATGTAATGGGCATTTGACATGAAAGGCGCTCCCCATCATAGCTCATTTGTGTCTACACACAATACACTAATCTCACACTAATCTCTATAGCTGTGTGATCAGAGCAGGGAGTTACCGTAACTCCCCTCATCACCAGGTAATTACATTGCATCTAGCGTGGGAGACTGCTTGTGATTGGCTGAGCAGCTTAGGGGTGTCCCTGTCAACTCAGTTCACAGACATTTTGCCGCAGTGACCTTAGCGGAGCAATTCACATTATCTTTTATGGGTTTTTTTTATTTCTATTTCCAGTGGATTGCAAGAAAAAGATTTTCCAGTGGATTACATAAGAATTCCTTAAGCTGCATACACACACAACGACTGAGTTAATGAACGATTTTAGTAAACGATTTTCTACCTTGAAAAAATGAACTAAAATCGTTTACTAAAGTTGTTCATTTACTATGTTCATTTAAATGTAATGAACGATTTTTATGAACTACAAACGATTTTTGCATATTAACTTAATGATAATCGTTGAGTTGACAAGTCTGACTGAACTACAAACTACAAACGTGAACATGCATGAACAATAATCGTTCATCATTTGACTCAGAAAGTGAACGATTTTTTCAAACGACTATCGTTAAACGATATCATTTAACGATAATCGTTCAAAAAATCGTTGTGTGTGTATGAACCTTTAGAGTTACAGATTTTCCTGTATATTACAAAAAAATATTTTATCGAATTCTAAAAATAGTTCCCATTAATAAATAAAGTTAAACTTAACGTGGGTTATAAACTGTCTTTTGGTTTGCAAATTAAGTATATTGCTGTGGATTTTGAGATAATGCGCTAGATTACAATTAATTAAATTTCCCATTGATTACAACAATGCTCCCAGATTACAAACTGTGAATTAATCGTTATTGAATTATACAAAGTTTAACCCCTGGGAATGCAAGTTTTATTTTTTTAATAAATTGGTGAATGAGAGTTTGGGGAGTTTAAGTTTTATAAAAGTTAATTTAACATTTATGTCTGTTATTTATATGTACAGAATATTATGACTTTTTTTAATAAAGCAAAGTGTCTCTCAGCTGGGCTACTCTCAGCGACCGGTACTCCACCTGTCACAGCGGGAAAGTGAGAGATGGTCATATGCTTAACACCGCCCCAATGGCAGAACTGTTAGTGGGTGGAGGAAACTCCCAGTGAACTGATACTTGATGGTATTATATTGTATAGTGTGTGTATTGTATATAGTTAACTTTTCTACACTGTTACATTTCATACTGTGTAACATAAAGACATTATTGTACCTTCGCTATTGTCCCTTTCCTGTGTGATCTGGAACACAAAGAGCACTGGGGTACCATGCAGCTATAAACATTCTGTCCGGCATGTAATAGTGTCCGAGAATTTTTGTGAGTACACTTGGAGGTGCGAATATGTCCCTAAACTCGCAAATGTAATAGGATGCGAGTTTGAGGCTCCAAGTTTGACTGGCATCCAAGTGCATGCGAGTTAAACTGCAGGTAAACACACAACCTTCTAATGCGACTTTCATTACAAGCGTTCACAGATCAGTGAGATCCAGGAAGGCATCTGCATGAAAAAAAAGCTATTAAAATTTAAAAAATAAAAAAACAAAGTGGGGTCTCCTCCTAAAAGCACAATCAGCACCAGGCTTTTTTGATCCAGTTTTGGTTGTGAAAATACAGGGGGGAAAGGACGTAGGGGTCCCCCGTATTTACATCAACCAGCACCAAGTTCAGTGAGCCATTTCTGGTTGTGGAAATACAGGGGACAAAATGAGTAGGTGTCCCACGTATTAGCTACAACCAGCACTGGACTTTCTTGCAGGGGTGTAATTCTGCAGGCATGGGATCCACTTCACAGCATCCTACAGCCAAAGCATTATCACCCCATGCTAGTCAGCCCAGGCCAAGCAGGGGCGTAGGGAGGGCGGTTCCACCGGAGCGTGAACTCCAGGCGCCTAACTTACCAGAGGGCGCCCAGCAGTCGGACTCCGGAGCAGCTGTCAAGTAGCTGACAGCCTGTGCCGGGTCCGTAGCAGCAGCTCCTGTCCTGCCTTCCTGCTCTAGTGAGAGACTCCTGGTCACTAGAGGAGATTGTGCTGAGCTCTGATTGGTGGAGCTTAACACA
This sequence comes from Taudactylus pleione, assembly GCA_031769625.1. Classification (NCBI taxonomy): domain Eukaryota; kingdom Metazoa; phylum Chordata; class Amphibia; order Anura; family Myobatrachidae; genus Taudactylus; species Taudactylus pleione. The sequence goes on along the minus strand of JAUIMM010000331.1, from coordinate 6,290,302 downwards.
TGTTCATCTAACCCCAGCAGGGGGCGGAGCTACAGCAGCATATCGAGGAGAAGCTACAGGGTCCACATTAAGGTAAGAGAGTTTATACCCCAGTTATGTCTATCACCCCCCTGCCTGTATGTACTGTATGTGTGTCCCTTCCTACCTGTATGTACTGTATGTGTGTATGTGTGACCCTTCTTGCCTGTATGTACTGTATGTGTGTATGTGTGACCCTTCCTGTCTGTATGTACTGTATGTTTGTATGTATGTGTGACCTTTCCTACTTGTATGTACTGTATGTGTGTATGTATGTGTGACCCTTCCTGCCTGTATGTACTGTATGTGTGACCCTTCCAGGCTGTATGTACTGTATGTGTGTATGTGTGACCCGTCCTGCCTGTATGTACTATATGTGTGTATGTGTGACCCTTCCTGCCTGTATGTACTGTATGTGTGTATGTGTGACCCTTCCTACTTGTATGTACTGTATGTGTGTATGTGTGACCCTTCCTACCTGTACAGTCAGGTCCATAAATATTGGGACATTGACAGAATTTTCAGATTTTGGCCTCTATTCACCACCACAATGGTTTTGAAATGAAACAAACAAGATGTGCTTGAACTGCAGACTTTCAGATTTAATTTGAGGGTAATTACATCCAAATTGGGTGAACGGTGTAGGAATTATAACAGTTTCAATTGTGCCTCCCACTTTTTAAGGGGCCAAAAGTAATGGGGCTATCAACTCAAAAGCTATTTCATGGACAGGTGTGGGCTATTCCCTCATTATTTCATTATCAATTAAGCAGGTAAAAGGTCTGGAGTTGATTCTAGGTGTGACATTTGCATTTGGAATCAGTTGCTGCCAACTCTCAATATGAGATCCAAAGAGCTGTCACTATCAGTGAAGCAAGCCATCATTAGGCTGAAAAATCAAAATAAACCCATAAGAGAGATAGCAAAAACATTAGGTGTGGCCAAATCAACTGTTTGGAACATTCTTAAAAAGAAAGAACGCACCGGAGAGCTCAGCAACACCAAAAGACCCGGAAGACCACGGAAAACAACTGTGGTGGATGACAACAGAATTATTTCCCTTGTGAAGAAAAACCCCTTCACAACAGTTGGCCAAATCAAGAACACTCTCCAGGAGGTAGATGTATATGTGTCAAAGTCAACAATCAAGAGAAGACTTCACAAGAGTGAATATAGAGGGTTCACCACAAGATGCAAACCATTGGTGAGCCACAAAACCAGGAAGACCAGATTAGAGTTTGCCAAACAACATCTAAAAAAGCCATTACAGTTCTGGAACAACATCCTATGGACAGACGAGACAAAGATCAACTTGTACCAGAGTGATGGGAAGAGAGGAGAAGGAAAGGAACTGCTCATGATCCAAAACATACCACCTCATCAGTGAAGCATGGTGGTGGTAGTGTCATGGCATGGGCATGTATGGCTGCCAGTGGAACTGGTTCCCTTGTATTTATAGATGATGTGACTGCTGACAAAAGCAGCAGAATGAATTCTGAAGTGTTTCGGGCAATACTATATGCTCATATTCAGTCAAATGCTTCAGAACTCATTGGACGGCGCTTCAAAGTGCAGATGGACAATGACCCGAAGCATACTGCAAAACCAACCAAAGAGTTTTTTAAGGCTAAAAAGTGGAATGTTATGCAATGGCCAAGTCAATCCCCTGACCTGAATCCGATTGAGCATGCATTTCACTTGATGAAGACAAAACTGAAGGGAAAATGCCCCAATAACAAGTAGGAACTGAAGACATTTGCAGTAGAGGCCTGGCAGAGCATCACCAGGGATAAAACCCAGCATCTGGTTATGTCTATGCGCTCCAGACTTCAGGCTGTAATTAAAAAATGTATACAGCGCTAGCGTGAAAGATGTTGCAATGAGTGGGGTTCAGGAAATTACCCTGAATATATATTAGTCTATAACAAATGTATAGGTAACTGGCTTGGTTAAAAAAACATTTATTCCATCACGTATAAAACACAATATTAATAAACCGCTCCTTACATCGGAGTAGTTGTATTGCTGCACAGATATGATATCACAATTAGGTATAATTCTCAGTCAATTGACTCTGATATCTTACTCATACTGGAGGCACTGATGTGGATAATAAATGTCAATCTGTAGATTCCGGAAAATAATCCAGTGTTAAAAGAGACGTTACCAATCCTGGTTAGCAAGATGTCCTCGCAGTAATATCCTCCTATGGAGGGTGATTCCAGTGGTGTCTCAGAACGGAAAAGGTGCTGGTCCGGATCTTGTTAGGATGTCCACACTGATTTAAAGTCCTCCCAGAGTAGATTCAGCAAAGGATATCAAGGTACAATGTTAATGGCAAGCTCAACGCGTTTCCGTGTGGAAATACCCACACCTTCGTCAGGAGCAAGTGTAGGAGGATATTACTGCGAGGACATCTTGCTAACCAGGATTGGTAACGTCTCTTTTAACACTGGATTATTTTCCGGAATCTACAGACTGACATTTATTATCCACATCAGTGCCTCCAGTATGAGTAAGATATCAGAGTCAATTGACTGAGAATTATACCTAATTGTGATATCATATCTGTGCAGCAATACAACTACTCCGATGTAAGGAGCGGTTTATTAATATTGTGTTTTATACGTGATGGAATAAATGTTTTTTTAACCAAGCCAGTTACCTATACATTTGTTATAGACTAATATATATTCAGGGTAATTTCCTGAACCCCACTCATTGCAACATCTTTCACGCTAGCGCTGTATACATTTTTTATTTTTTATCTATTGATTTGTATTAAGGAGATTAACACCCTCCTTTTACAGCTGCTTGTTGACAAGCGCCATGCTCAGTTTCTTTTCTTCGTATTCAGGCTGTAATTGCCTGCAAATGATTTGCAACAAAGTATTAAAAAGTGAAAGTTAGATTTAGGATTGTTTAGTTTGTCCCATTACTTTTGGTTTTGGCCCCTTAAAAAGTGGGAGGCACATATAGAAACCGTTGTAATTCCTACACCGTTCACCTGATTTGGATGTAATTACCCTCAAATTAAATCTGAAAGTCTGCAGTTAAAGCACATCTTGTTTGTTTCATTTCAAAGCCATTTTGGTGGTGCATAGAGGCCAAAATATGAAAATTCTGTCAATGTCCCAATATTTATGGACCTGACTGTATGTACTGTATGTGTGTATGTGTGACCCTTCCTACTTGCATGTACTGTATGTGTATATGTGTGACCCTTCTTGCCTGTATGTACTGTATGTGTGTATGTGTGACCCTTCCTACTTGTATGTACTGTATGTGTGTATGTATGTGTGACCCTTCCTGCCTGTATGTACTGTATGTGTGACCCTTCCAGCCTGTATGTACTGTATGTGTGTATGTGTGAGCTTTCCTTCCTGTATGTACTGTATGTGTGACCCTTCCTGCCTGTATGTACTGTATGTATGTATGTTTGACCTTTCCTGCCTGTATGTGTGTATGTGTGACCCTTCCTGCCTGTATGTACTGTATGTGTGTATGTGTGACCCTTCCTACATGTATGTACTGTATGTGTGTATGTATGTGTGACCCTTCCTGCCTGTATGTACTGTATGTTTGTATGTATGTGTGACCCTTCCTACTTGTATGTACTGTATGTGTGTATGTATGCGTGACCCTTCCTGCCTGTATGTACTGTATGTGTGACCCTTCCAGCCTGTATGTACTGTATGTGTGTATGTGTGACCCTTCCTTCCTGTATGTACTGTATGTGTGTATGTGTGACCTTTCCTGCCTGTATGTGTGTATGTGTGACCCTTCCTGCCTGTATGTACTGTATGTGTGACCCTTCCTGCCTGTATGTACTGTATGTTTGTATGTATGTTTTACCCTTTCTACCTGTATGCACTGTATGTGTGTATGTATGTGTGACCCTTCCTGCCTGTATGTACTGTATGTTTGTATGTGTGACCCTTCCTACTTGTATGTCCTGTATGTGTGTATGTATGTGTAACCCTTCCTGCCTGTATGTACTGTATGTGTGACCCTTCCAGCCTGTATGTACTGTATGTACTGTATGTGTGACCCTTCCTGCCTGTATGTACTGTATGTGTGACCCTTCCAGCCTGTATGTACTGTATGTGTGTATGTGTGAGCTTTCCTTCCTGTATGTACTGTATGTGTGACCCTTCCTGCCTGTATGTACTGTATGTATGTATGTTTGACCTTTCCTGCCTGTATGTGTGTATGTGTGACCCTTCCTGCCTGTATGTACTGTATGTGTGACCCTTCCTACATGTATGTACTGTATGTGTGTATGTATGTGTGACCCTTCCTGCCTGTATGTACTGTATGTTTGTATGTATGTGTGACCCTTCCTACTTGTATGTACTGTATGTGTGTATGTATGTGTGACCCTTCCTGCCTGTATGTACTGTATGTGTGACCCTTCCAGCCTGTATGTACTGTATGTGTGTATGTGTGACCCTTCCTTCCTGTATGTACTGTATGTGTGTATGTGTGACCTTTCCTGCCTGCATGTGTGTATGTGTGACCCTTCCTGCCTGTATGTACTGTATGTGTGACCCTTCCTGCCTGTATGTACTGTATGTTTGTATGTATGTTTTACCCTTTCTACCTGTATGCACTGTATGTGTGTATGTATGTGTGACCCTTCCTGCCTGTATGTACTGTATGTTTGTATGTGTGACCCTTCCTACTTGTATGTACTGTATGTGTGTATGTATGTGTAACCCTTCCTGCCTGTATGTACTGTATGTGTGACCCTTCCAGCCTGTATGTACTGTATGTACTGTATGTGTGACCCTTCCTGCCTGTATGTACTGTATGTGTGACCCTTCCTGCCTGTATGTACTGTATGTGTGTATGAGTGACCTTTCCTGCCTGTATGTGTGACCCTTCCTGTCTGTATGTACTGTATGTGTGACCCTTCCTGCCTGTATGTACTGTATGTTTGTATGTATTTTTTACCCTTTCTACTTGTATGCACTGTATGTGTGTATGTATGTGTGACCCTTCCTGCCTGTATGTACTGTATGTTTGTATGTGTGACCCTTCCTACTTGTATGTACTGTATGTGTGTATGTATGTGTAACCCTCCCTGCCTGTATGTACTGTATGTGTGACCCTTCCAGCCTGTATGTACGGTATGTGTGTATGTGTGACCCTTCCTGCCTGTATGTGTGTATGTACTGTATGTGTGACCCTTCCTGCCTGTATGTACTGTATGTGTGTATGTATGTGTGCCCCTTCCTGCCTGTATGTACTGTATGTGTGTATGTATGTGTGACCCTTCCTGCCTGTATGTACTGTATGTGTGACCCTTCCTGCCTGTATGTACTGTATGTGTGTATGTATGTGTGTCCCTTCCTGCCTGTATGTGTATGTGTGTATGTATGTATGTATGTATGTATGTATGTATGTATTTTTGTATGTATGTGTGTGTGTATGTATGTGACCCTGCCTGTATGTTTGTGTCTATGTGTGTATGAATGTGTGACCCTGCTTGCATGTAGTATGTGTGACCATTCCTGTATATGTATATGTTTGTATGTATGTGTGACCATCTATGTATGTGTGACCCTGCCATGTATGTATGTGTATTTATGTAGCGGTTATATTATACAACACACACACTTTTTTTTGGGGGGGGGAGGGCGCCGTAGCACGTGCTCCGGGCACTCTGGCCACATGCTACACCTCTGAGGCCAAGGATCCCTGGGGAGGTGCCCCCCCCCCTAATAAAAGTGTTCCCTCTCACCAAAACACCCCACGCCTGGGCTGATCCCCCTGGCACTCCTGGGTGGTGAGTGCTGGGTTTATTGTGTCAAAAATAGAATAAATAATATTGTCCTTTACAGGAGAATTAGAGGTCCCAGTAAGCCTCCCCCGTATGCTGCTACTGGGAGAACCACAAGTTTCCTAGGACAGTGCAAGGGCTGGAACACCACTGTACATATGGTAAAATACTGACTATTTAGTTAACCTTCTGTACTAATCTGCATAGTAATAATATCAAATTAATTAAATGATGCAAGCCCTCAGAGGGGGGTCTGATTTGTAGCAAGTCATAGTTACTATTATTTTTCCATGAATAATTAGAAAAGTTAAATAAAACTGTATGACAAGAGTGTTGTGTTCATACATTGGATTACATGGCTGAGTCATATTATGCTCTGTGGGGAAAGTTTTTGTACTTTGCAATCATTTCCTAGTCACTGGAAGAAATAACCCAAGTATAGATGTATCATTTTCAGCAAACTGGTTACATGATTCATAATCCAAAACTCATTGTAGGATAGAGAAGATAAAAAAGGGAACAAATCACTATTAGGGGTCTATTCATTTTTACTTAAATCATAAGGAAATGAACGTCAGGAATGACCGTCCGATCATACTGGTACAGTATTCAAGTGGCCATCGGATGTTTATCCTAATACCAATTTCTGATAGCCCAGCTAGTGCATGCAACAATGGAACCATTTATGTATGATTGTGACGACAATATATTTATGCCCTTTAGCATACTTTTTATATGATGAGTGTAATACACTTTATTATTAGTAAACATTTATATTTTACATCAATCTGGTCCATAGAACTTTTTAGAATTTTTCATACGTACCAATTCCATTATGGAGATAAGTAATGTGACAGTTTCATTTTACTTTCATTATTTATGTGATTTTCAATTAGTGGTATGTTTATCTTTCTTGCTTTCATACCACCTCTGTCCATTCTCTCTTCTAAGCTGTATATGCTCAGCTTTTGGAATCTGTACTTACACGCTTTTGCATGTTGACCATGTACCATTTTAGTGGTCCTTCTCTTATATTTTCCACTTTATTGTCTTTTTGGAGATGGGGAGGGGGGGTGTATCAGCATCGGACGGATTGCAAAGCTGCAAGCAGTGAACTGCTCTGAGAATACTGTATAATGCGGCACCATGTTGGTCACATGCTGGAATATTCAATATTGGTCAATTGTCTCAAGTATGTTGCCTGGTGATGTCCGATATCCGATCATCAGTGGCAATGTTGGTCTCATATACTGGACTTTCCTCTGTGCTTATCGGGTGTGGGTCCTCATGTGACCTGCTTAACAGGGCCATGTTTTGTCTCATCTATATATTTAAAAGGCTAATGCTGCTCCTCACTTCTATGACGCCTGATGGAGCAATTCAATTGTTGCTCCATTCAGGCCGCGCAAAGCCTTCTGTAATATCACTGGATCAAGTTTGATCTGAATTAAGTGACCTACCCACATCACTGGAGCACTCTTGATCTGGATCCAGTAATCTAGTCACATCCCCGGGTGACTGCTGACTGTATCACATCCCCGGCTGGGTGACAGGGGTGTACTGCCTGCAGTAGCTGACCGGTGAAGGGGCTTAATGTGGGGAGCCTATGAGCTGTTCCTGACTCACTTGCCCCACCGTGTCCACCATCCTGGCCATCCCGTCCCCCTGTTGCTGGCCCTGGTCAGTGTCACATAACTGAGGCAACCACAGACTGGTAGGTACCACCAGTGCATGAGGCCGAGGGAGTGCCGCTTACACTGCTGGAGCCTGGCCCGCCTCCCTCGGTCCCCCGGAGTGTCTCTCTGTGTGATTACACTATTAGTATGTGGTCTCTGTCACATTACGGTCATCCAGTATCGTTATAACCCGAAGGTTAAAAATGTACCCCTCTACTAATTTGATTTGACCTATTGGATTTCACAGGAAGGAAAGAGTACGTGTGAGGGGAAGGGCAGGGCATGTGAAGCCAACTGGCGCCATGTTGTTTACTGGCAATGACCACGAATAAAGCCAAAACACCTGCAAATAGGCTCATCACATTCAGTGACCGAAAAGTGACCCCTTTCAGCACTCAAACGGGACTTTTCACAGGCGTGACAATGCCCCGTTATTTTGACGGGCTGCTAACTAGTTTCTAAATAATTCTTAACTGAAAACTCAGTTTTGGGTGAAGTTCAATAACCAAAACATGAATGCAAAACATTACTTACTTGTGTTGGGGATGTCCACCTGACCTATCAAGTTCCCCAATAATGCAGGTCAGGAGTGACTGTCCTCCTTTTTACTGAGTGTGTTCAATACACAACACGTTGCCAGTGTGAAAACATAATTTTCTGCAGGAGTAAAGCTGGTTACACACTTTACAATATAACTTACAATATTTCGTCCTGACATGGATCGTAACGATATATCATACATATAGTCATGCCCGGCAACAGGGGGGGGCTACGGTTACACCCGTTCTGGGCCATGAGGTCCAGATGAGCACAAAACAGGGCTGCAGATGGCAGACTCACTGCTCCAGCCAGCGCACTGCTGGGACCCATAGCTGCCGTGCAGTTCCCTTGTAGCCTGGCATGGGCAGTGCTGGGGTCTTCCAGGTGGACCTTTGATAGTGAGGGGCTGGGGTGTTGGGGGATGAGGAAGGTGAAGGGGGTTGGGGGCTTAGCATACTTGCCCAGTGCCAGATTAACAATGGGCGGATGGAGCTACAGCTCCAGGCCTCCACATAAAAATAGGCCCATCAACATGACAGCATGATTATCAGCTGCCTAACTGGCCAGAAATAGTTTTTCCAGTTTTCCCCCTAAAAAAAATTATGCAATTTTTCTATTTCTATGTAGTTAGGTAGACTATGTGTCTCATAGTGTAGGGGGTGTACACACCAAGGTGACTTTGACCACACCCACAGAGCACCGATCACAGCTCTTCCCCTTCTCAGTATAGGCCCTTGAACATTTTCAGCTAAAGGCCCATGTGGGCCTTAATCCGGGCCCTGTACTTGCCTACTTTTGAAAATGAGTTTCAGTGAGACAACAAGCAGCAGTACATAGTGTCGCGCACGGTGAGCCATTGATGGAATATGTCATGCTCCAACCAAAATATTTTGAAAACCTTGTTTGTGCATTGCCAGCTACACATGCAGGGGACAATTCCAGCCTATACACACAGAGGGCAGTGCCAGCCTACGCATGCAGGGGACAATTCCAGCCTATACACACAGAGGGCAGTGCCAGCCCATAGTACTGCTGCAGATATATCCACAGACAGTCACCCCCCGGGATTGGGCACTCCTCCTAGCTCCCAGCCGCCTCCTTAGTATCACTCTCTGTACCAGAGCTGCTCTCTGTAACATCTGAGTCAAAGCCACCCACAGCCGTGCCGTGGAGCTGCTTACTAGCTGGTCCAGTTCCATGTGCAGGGCCCCGGCAGCCTGTCCTCTTTGCACCGGGCCACCAACTTCAACAGTCCGGACATCTGCTGCCTGACGTGCGGCTCCACCTGCTTGGCCTGGATCACAGTCACGTGCACATCCTACCCCCCATCGCATATGGACTCGTATGCATTGTCTGGATTCATCACAGGGCAGTGGGGAATCTAGGAATTTTGTGTTACTTTCTGAGGCAGCAAGAAACTCAACCATTTAGCAATGTGTACCTGGCCAGTGATACCCAATAATCTACCACACACCAAAATATACTTGCTGTCTGCTGGAAAACCTTGCCCCAGCCACGTTAGTAAGTTCCATAAATACCCCCTTGCGCAAGGCACCTCCCTCTCACACACATATACCCCAGCCCTGCCCCAGCCACCTACCTCTAACACACCCATACCCCTGTACTAGACACCTCTCTCACACACATATGAGAGGCAAGCAGCACCAGTATCAGGTGCACAGGGGCTAAGGGGTCTATTTACTAAGCAGTGTTAGGAGTGAAGAGTGATAAGGTGCCAGCCAATCAGCTCCCAACTGTCATTTTTCAAACACAGCCTGTGAGATGGCAGTTAGGAGCTGATTTGCTGGCACCTTATCACTGTGCACTCTGGGTCTCATTCAGACCCGCTCGCAAGCGCAGGACGCTCGCAAGCGGGTCGATGGTACCCAAATGCGCATGCGCACGACGGAGGGAGCTCCATCATGCGCATGCGCGAGACCCGGATAGCGACAGCCAAGCTGTCGCTCCGGGTCTCGCACCAAAGAGGGCGTGCTGTCGATGGTGATTGACAGCACGCCCCCTTTGGTGGGCGTGCTGGGGGCGTGGCTGCCAGACAGAGGCGTTCCCATGGGAATGCCTACCGTCTGGGTCCGGCCCCACTGACATCACTAGTGATGTCAGTGGGAGTGATTTTGGCTCTGATAGAGCCAAAATCACTCCAGGGCTTGCGGCAGCGAGACCCTACCGCAGGGTCTCGTCGCAAGCCCGATGGTCTTGACCATCGTGACCATCATCATGGACGCTCGCATAAACTGTGGGTGGTAACCCACAGCTATGCGAGTGTCCAAAAGGCTGCTCCAAATTTAAATAGGACGGCCCTGATTTAGAGCGAGCGCTCTGGTCAGAGCGTCCGGCTCTGAATCAGGGCCTCTGTCTCCTAAAACTGCTTAGTAAATAGACCCCTTAGTGCACTAAGGATGACCTGAAGAAACAGTACTACAGTACCCCGGGAGTGGGGCTGTCACTAGTGGGGACAAACTCCCCCCTCCTATCCTTACTGTCATGGTGCATACTAGCTTGTGAATACATTCTGGCTGGGACACTCCCCTTCCTCTCCATGCTGGCTGTTATTCTGTGCCAGCCCCCACCCCCATCCTATCTGGACTCTCGCATGCGCAGTCCAGATTGCTGATGAGGCAGTGAGGAATCTGGGGGATTTACTTAACTTTGCAGGGCAGCAGGAGACTCCACATTATGAGGGAGGGTAGGCAACTATAGGCTGAGGAAGGTTATGGGGTTGGAGGCTGAGGAAGGTTATGGGGGTTGGGGACTGAGGAATTTGATGGGGTCTAAAGATGGTGATGAGGGTCTGCTGAGGACTGATGAGGGGCTTTTGGGCTGAAGATGGTGATATGAGGCTGAGGATGGTGATGAGAGGCTTAATTTGAGGAATCGATGAGGGGCTGAGGACTGAAGATGGCTGGCTGCAGACACTCTCCCTCCTAACCCTGAGGCATCCACCACACTGTCATCAAGAAGACCTTGGAAGAGACAGCAGACAAGAACTACAGCCTGCATCATCAGTGACAGAGAGACAGTGTGGTAAGTCATAGTGTATTCTTACAGTTAACATTACCATGCATCACATATCACACATGCAGGGGAGAGATGTGTGGGTGTGGGGTCGGTGGTGATGGGGAAAATGTGGGGTCCCCAGCAACATCAGTGTACCGGGCCCCAAGATTTCTGTTGCCGGCCCTGAACATAGTGTAGTGTCTGTGCCTGATCCATCGTTCACAACGGTCGTTCATCACATCATCCCATCTGCTGTTCTGCACAGCAATAAATAACGCCATGCAGCATGTAACAATACACAGTGTTGTAATACACCGGATTGTGCAGTGTGCATGGTGCGCACAACAGTGGTCGAAGTGGGGCGCTATACGGCGGTATGATATACCGCCACTTCCCGGCCCCACTTCATTTTAGATGCAGAAGAGAGTGCACCAGCGCTGGGATCCAGTATGGGATCCCAGCTCTGGAACAGCGGCAGCAATGTGTAGAGATGTGTCCCTCAGGGGACACATCTCAATCGCGGCAGCGGAGGCGCTGACAAATAGCCGGGACAAAGTACCTGGTCCCGGCTGCACTGTAAGCACCATGCACTGGGCGGCTGCCAGCCAATCACGAGGCTCGCAGCCACCAGCCAATCGCGGGACTCGCAGCTGCCAGCCAATCGCAGGGATCGCAGCCGCCAGCCAGTGAGAAGCTGCTAAATGGCAGCTTCTCATTGGCTCGTAGCGGTGCCAGATAAACTGCAGTGAAGACCCGAGGATCCCGGTGGCTCCACTCCAGCAGCGCAGGTAAGAGGGAATTAGAGAGAGGGGAGGGTGTGAGAGAGGGAATAGAGAGAGGGGCAGACAGAGGGAGGCAGGCTAACTACTGTAGGGGGTGAAAGAGAGAGGGAATCAGTAAGGGCAGGGTGTGAGAGAGGGGAGCAGTCAGGGAGAAGTGTGAGGGGGGGTTAGAAGTACAATCAGTTGATATGGAAGCAGGGGCCCTTAGGGGGGGAGATTCAATCTCCATACCCCCACCTCTAAATTACCACTTCGAGCACTGGCGCACAATGTATCATTACATCATCCCATCTGCTGTCCTGCACAGCAATAAACAACGCCATGCAGCATGTAACAATACACAGCGTCGTTATACACCGAATAGTGCAGTGTGTATGGTGCACACAATGTATCGTTACATCACATTATTCCATCCATAGTGTGTACACCACTTAAGAGGAGTCCCTCAATGTCTGGCCCAAAACAAGGCTACTGTCACTACTGTCAAGACAGCCTTTCCCAATACAAGCAGCATATGTTAGTACAGCCTATTCTGACTATGGCTGTTTTATTTATTTTTTAAATTTTATTGTTTATTTTTTTGTGTGTTTTTACAAATGCTGATAACTTGTTCTAAACATATATGATTTTATTGGTATTTTTAACTTTGTTACAATATTTACATAATTCTCATCCACATGTTACAAATTATGCTTTATTGGTACAGACTCAGAATGAAAAACACTTTTGTATTTATAAAGGGCTGTCACGTTAAATAGTCCCCGTTTCGGATAATCTTGTCTTCCTTAACATAAAGTGTGTATTTTTCTTCATCATTAACCTTGTGTGTTTAATACTACTAATGATCTTTGATACCCACTATCTTTCATATTTTCACATTTCATTAAAAGACCTGCCCACTAACGTCATCTATTTTGTAAATATATAACATAAAGACATAGAAACCACCTTATAAATGCAATTTCTTTGTTTTTGACTTTTCCCAGCATTGCCTGTTTGTGCACTTTTCAGTTGTACATTTAATTATATTGACCTTTTGCTTTTTTTTTTGCATTAAAAGTTTTTATTTAAATCAACGAAAAAGAAGAAACACATCCACAGTATTCCATAAAATTAAATTATTATACAACATAGAATAAATCATAAATAATATAAGATAAGTCAACAAAGCCTGGAACAGAACATAGTGTAAAAAAGGGAAAAGAAGGGAAGAGGGGGGAATGAGAAGGGGAGCACCAAGATAATATTCTAAAAATTAATTAAAATATGAGGCGAGTCAACAAGTTTCACTGATATGGCCTGAATGGGAGGGGGAATCTCTAAACAGAAACCACGGTCTCTATATGTCACTGAACTCCCTATATCTAGTAGCACCAGACATCATAAGATCATCCATAGACATATAGAAATCCAATCTTGAGAACCACCCAGCTATAGTTGGGGGCTTCGGTGATCTCCAGTGGACTGGGATTACAGCCTTGGCAGCACTGTTGAGGTGTTCATAATTGATTTTTTATATAAAGACACAGGACCCTCTATCTTATTGAGGAGCCACAAAACAGGTTCTGAGCTAATGTCCTGGCCTACAACTCTTTAGATAAAAAGATCACTGAATTCCAGAAGGGGCCTAAAGAAGCACATTTCCACCATATATGGAGAGGGGAACCAACAGCTGAGGCACATCTCCAACATGTAGCGGAAACACCAGGGTACATTTTAGCAAGGACTGAGGGGCATCTGTACCAGCGGGCCAAAACTTTAAATTGAGTCTCCACTATTGTTGCATGCAACCTTAACAATCATAGGCTTCACCCAACCAAAACATCCTTATTAATAATCACATATACAAAGAAGAAAAGTAAGTTGTTTTGATGGGTGCACTGGGACCCACGTTGGTAATTTAAAATGTAATATTTTTAATAGGTATGCATTAAAATATTTCACTGTATTAAATTTGTTAAGATGGTGAAATATAAAAAGATAGAATTGTGCAAAAGAGATGAAAATTAACGTGTACAATAAAATATGCAAAACAAAACCGTTGTCAATTTGTCATTCTTTCAATATGATCAGTGTTTAGTAACACAGTGGTTCATTACTTATTATAGTTTATTCTGTTATTTATGTTGCAAATAATTATTTCTTAAGGCTAAATGCCTTCATCAGCTCCTAGAAGGAAGTAGCAAATTGTATCAAACAATGCAGTGACTAATATTGTGTATAGTCAGTATTCTAAACTGATACAGTGTCCTCTTCCTATGCTTAGATGTCTTATCCTTATGTATTGCCATGTGATGCTTATAGTAAATATTTCTTAGCTATGCAGTAAACACAAATATATGTTGTAGTTCTGAGTCTCTTAGCTATAAGGTTTAATCCCACACAGCAGGTATATTATGTTAGTATATAGTTGGTCAACACACCTAGTATTAATGAGTCTCCATTACATGTTATATATATTAGTAGTTCCCATTATATCATATGTGTGTGAATCACATACCATAAAAAAAAAAGATTTTATGGGTAAAAATGTTAACCTTTGCAGCTCTGGGTATTCATGTATACAATAATACAGCTGAACCTTTAGGCAATTGCAATCATTCCCAGCACTGCATATAGCACATGTATCATTTTATACATCAGTAGCTGGAGCATAGGCCTCATATATTTAGCATAGCTTTCAATAATCGTAGGCAATAGCAATTAGTCTCAGCACTATGTATAGCACATATATCATTTTAACTTAGACATCAATGGCTGGGGTTTATATACATTTAGCAACATATTAACATTGAATTTAGATAAATGACTTTACCAATCGGTTACAGATAGCCTATGGCTGTTTCACCAGTCAGGCTTTTTCAAGGATGCCTTGTTATTAAAGGCATGAAAATAAGAGGTGGGTTTGTGGCTTAATGACACCATTCTCATCAACATCATCATCAAGTAGAGATGTGCGGGTCCAGTTCTCAGAGAACCCACAACAACCAAATTTAGGGGTTCTCAGACGTACGGAGTCCAAGTTCAGAATCACTTTGGGCTACCGAGTCCCGGTTCAGATCTTCCTGTGGTGCCATTTGCAACAACACTGCACCTGGCAGGCAATACAAATCCTTATATGATAATTGCCTGCCCTATACGAAATCTGGGAAGTTTCTTTATGCAGGCGTTTCCAGAATAGGGTTGACCATCAATGGCTCTTCCATTCAGTGGCGTAAGTTCAACCCAGATGCTCAGAGGCAAGTTGTAATTAGGTGCCCTCCCCGTAAGACAGATGTGGGTGAGGGGAGCGCCAGACATGTCACACTGACAAATGAAGCTGCTGAGGAGCAGCAACACCAATGAGTAGGGACAGGCTATAGATAGACGGAGATGGCAGCTGATGGTCTGATATGGAGCTCTCCACTAGTGTATGGTGGCTTCTTAGGTGCCAGGAAGAGGTGCCATGTACTGGGCAGCCGTGACGGTTCACTCTGGGTACATAGTTACAGCCCTAAGTGGGGTGAATATATTGTGAGCAATGGAGGAGGTGCCCCTTCAGTGCTGGAGCGCGGCGGCAGGCACCTCCATTGTCTCCCATAGTTCTGTCCCTGTTTCCATTGGTAGTTGATGGTTTTAAACCACTGGTTGAAAACCTTTGATGATTGAGCCATTGATGGTTTATCCTCGTGCACACGCAAACCTTAGCCAGCATTAGTTATTGGGACTCTGACATCAATGTATACCATTGATGGGCTCCCAACAATGGTAAAGCTAGTTAACATCACTATCAAACCATCGATAGTTGCTAATCATAGATGGTCGATAGCCAACCCTACCAGAGCGTAGATAGTGAAGTAATTTGACCAAAAGTGATATGACTTGCGGCTGAGGATGTCACCTGCAGTTCTCTTTAGAGATTGGTAGCTGCAGGAAGTGATGAGAGCTAATGAAAACTGATCCCATCACAAGCCGGCTCTGTTGCAGATATCTTACATCACATAAATGTTTGCAACGATTTTATTTTACAAGCGATTCTTTCATATAGAGGGAGCCTGTATTTTGCTGCTGTGGAGTTAGTGACACACATGGTTTGTTTCAGATCTGTTTAAGTTTGCCCCAGCATTTTGTGTATTTCTATCCTGGTGCCAGAGTGATTGATCTGCTTGGAAGAAATGTTTGTACTCACTTGGAAGCTGCCAAAGCAAACACATTGGAGGAAAGTGCAGGCGAGCTAGTGGCTCAATACTGTGCACAGAGCAGTGTATGGGGAGTTCACGCAGAGGTGAGTCAGCTACATGCAGAACATATACAAAAACGTTACACACTTATACTATGGACGGCGAGTTGCCCTTTCATTCCTTCTTGTGTCTTCCATCACAGGATCTGGGCCAAACTTGCTTAACTGTATTAGAACATTTTCCTTGTATGAGTGGACCCATTTTATCATCATCTGTTTAATCAGCAATTATTATAAAACACATGAAAACACCTAATTTAATTATTTCTTGAATTGTGCCTAATAGCAGTGCCTGAAATAGTAATTACTCCTGAAAGTGATCTGACGAAGAAGACTGTATAATGCTGGACTCATGCTGACCTGTCTAATGGAAGATTGTTAGCTCTATAATTAATATATTCACGTGAAGGTGGTATATAAGCTGTCTTGCAATGGGGCAGGTTCAATTAGCCACAAATTATGTCCAGGGCGGTTTTTCCGTGGCATAAACCTGTAGCTGCATCCTTGCGCTATTCAATTAGAAAATTGCATTAAGTAAAAGCAATTTAGTTTTGAGCTAGGACACGTCCCTCTCAAATCTAATCTCTCTGCACATTTTATACAGTATCTGCCCCACCTGCAGTGCAAAGTTATATGTTATTTTTACATAGCTCACAACTCAGAATCGTGCCATGAGGTTGTAATTCAGTGATAATAATTGTCATGTAGCTAAAATCTGTACAATTATGCATATTACTAGAGTTACATTTAAGTAATGTTCAATAGACTGTTAAATCAGATATTCCATGAAAAAGATTTTATTGTTTTGTTTTTTTACCATAGATCACTGTGGCAGACTTTAAGAAGAAGCTTGGTAATAACCGTTTTTCTTGGTTTGTTTCGTCAGGCTGATAACACTTTTCACCATTCTGCACAGTGTCATGTGACTACCATGATAAACATCCAGGTATGGGATACTGAGAGGGGCAGAGCCAAATCTGGGAGTTTTGACCACACCTCATTAAAAAAAAGTTAAATACTATTTTGGCACTGTGCACTGCAAAGAATGGCATTTGTCCCCTTCGGCAGCTGGCCCGGGCTCCTGCCAGGCTCCTCCAACAGACCGGGGCCCTGGTAATCATACCCCTCCTTCCAGCGCCCTTGACCACAGTCAACTGGCACATTACTCAGTGAGCAGACAGACCTTTAAGTCAGCTCTATCTTCCACCTATGAAAGTCCAAACTTCTGTCTTTGTAAAGAAAATAGCAATAATTTGTAAATTATCTTATAGTGAGCTGGGAATATGAATATGAATTGGGTGGAGTTCCTCTTTACTATGTAGCATTTAATATTTAATGGTGCAAATGGCTTATAAGTCCAAACACTGGTGCCATGGAACTTCTCTGGTCCAAGTTGGTCTGTGGCTTAAGCTTCCAGAGTTGGAATAAAATTGATTCTATTCAATTAAATGAACAATTAACTAGTCAATGAGATATGTACTACATATGTAGTTCACTAAGTAGTACCTGTTTATGACAGAAAATAACATTGAGATTGATAGAGAGGAGTTAGGGATAATAAAAAAAAAAGTGACACTCAAACCACAAACTATAAAAAGTAAGACTTTTTAGGCAAAATCCTGAACACATAAAATAGATTTGAATTACAATAAATATTTTCACGTTATATTTAAAAGTTGATTTAAACAATGCATAACTTCCATAATATCCCCTCTGTATGTTTTTATCATTGATAGCCTTATATTGCTGCTTTAGCTGTAGTGCGAGAAAAACATAACATCAGTTATCATGGCTGTACATTTGATCACCAGTCCAAATAAAGCAGAAAATGATTATATAAACTTTGAATAGCATTATACAGTAAGTGATATTGGTTACAAAGTGTGTTGCTGTGCTCTGTATAACATGTGCAACACTTAAATAAAAGATTGTGCCGTACTTTATTGTAGACTAAAAATATTATTAGAATTCACATATGTGGTATATCAGAGTAGCATTGCTAATCCAGCTTCAGATAAAGTGTACTATTATAAACAAAAAGTAAGAAAACAAAAGGCAGCACATAATCAAATTGAGATTCAAACAATTCATTATAGCAGAGAGGAGATGGTAGCAGGAGTTTCAGGGCACAATCCATGAGGATCACACTGAAAAAGAGCCCTGGACCCTGAAACATCTGCCAAATTCTTTGCACTGGAGATGGGAAGGTATTTCGGCACATACGAGGAGCATCAACGATGAAAAGGATTTTTATGGGTGGATGATTAACTCTCACATCTTGGTCATGTCCACTTCAGTACAATGAATGCTTTAGGTTTTACCCAATGTACAGTATTTACTCAGCTACACACAAAAGTGCAAACACACTTGATATATATTGTTTTCCAGATTGGGTTAGAATTCTCTTGTCTAATGATAAGCCCAGTTACTTGGTTAGACCACTAATCATTGGGTTCTCAGTTGTTGTCATTCAAAATATGGCTTAACCCATGGGATTAACCGTGGTGTATTGTCTAATGACAGAAGTTATTTTCCAGGCTCTGATGGCATATCTGGATCTCTGTGCAGTAATGGGTGCCTGTAAGGATCCTTGTACTCTTGTGTGTTGCTATTATAGGGATGTGATAACTGTAATGCATATTATTGCTTCACTTGGTAGATGAACATGCGTACCCCACAGCCAAGCACATTGGTTTGCCGACAATATCAGGGAGCTGAAATAAAGGGGTAATTTGCAGAATAGAGGTTGAACTAAAATTAAACAAGCAAATTGAAGGCTACCAATCCCAAATATCCCATAAGAAGTCAGAGTTCCTCTCAAGCAAGATTACGGCAGAAAACAATAGACCAGCTCATCTTTTCCCTACAGATCAGCATGTTGGCAACCTGATACAGCCCACAAATGCGATCTTTGCTACAATGGTATTCTGCATACAGCCTTCAATCCCAACAGTGACACCAAGGTTCCAGGCTTGTGAATGTGAGAATACCTGCCTGATGGATTAGCTTTGGTTTCCAGGATGCAGAAACATTGTTAAAATTATCTTAGGGTTGTGTCCGATCACTTGTTATCTGCACCTAGCCACAATAAACCTTCTAATGGGAAGTATTAATGTCCAGTATTTGTCAAGTAGCAGGACTGCTGATAGGGTGGTGGGGTGAATAAAAAATATCCAGGTCTCTCTAGAAACCTGGGCTTACCAAGAGGCGTAATCATTCTTCCCAAGAAGGCACAGCGATACCCACCTTGGTGCATAGCGTCATCAAATGGGACCAGACAATTCATGGTCACAACCTTTGACTTAGCGATTCCTCCCCAAGGTCTTATCGGCCCTGCAAAATAATGCAATGCATGGCAGGCCCTTTCCTGAACCACTACAGGAAGCAGTTCTTCTAACAAAATCTTAAACCCATACTACAAGAATAATTACAGATCAATATGAAACATTTAATTTTTAGGGAAGGTTACTGAGAATGCAGGTGCAACTAAACTGTAAATCTGTCAATCGACCCATGATATTTATGATCCATTCCAGTCAAGGTTCAGAAGACAACACAATACTTAAACATCCGGGGGTATGTGCTTAACAATCTTCTGGTGGCAAGAGATGGGGGTGTTTGTTCTTAATTTTCCTTGACCTCCATGCAGCATTTGATACATGGACCATGAGACTGTATACCTGAAGAATTTATGTGGACAAAATGGTCCAATTTTTAATTGGTTCAATTATTTCTCACTGAGAGGTCACAGAGAGTGTCTTTAGTATTACACTCATTTGTATCAGTGCCTGTGCCATGAGCTCAATCCTAACTACAATGTTATTTACAGTGTGAGGGCTACCACTGACATCACAACCTGAATCACCACCTGAATCACCACGGGCCATGATCATATCTTTAATCTGAGGACCATTGCTAGCACACTTGATTCCCCAGAAGAGCTTCCTAGACTCAAACATGCATTTGTGACTTTATCCTTGGACACAAAGGCATATATGAATATAGGGACAATGACATCAAAAGATCTAAATAATCAGGATCTTAGATACTTGAAGCAACTTTGGATTCCTTATACTCCCACATGCTTACTTCCATTCGCATATCAAGAACTACTGATAGTACCTAAAATGTTGTATTCTTCACATAAGGCCCCATCTTTTTTGATTTGCATCTTTTACGGTACTCTTTGGAACTTGCTGCATAATCTGAGAGAACTCCTCTCTAAATATCTTCAGAGACAGACTCAACACAAGTTTCTGCATATTTTACGTGACAGGCCCCATAAACCTAATAACACAGAAAAGGATGTACATTTTCATTCATTTGTTGATGAAATTAACAAAAGGGTTAAAAAAATGATGAACAGAGGAACTGGTCAGACTTATAAAAGACTAAAAGTCACCATGAATATTACTAAACATAGAGGGGGTGATTCGGAGGTGGGTGCAGGCACAGTAGCGGCTGGTCTTTGTATTTTACTTGCTTGTAGCTCTGTTGCATTTGAACATATGACCAGAACATCCCATCTATCACCACTTCCCCAAGTTTATCCATGAAGTTCTAGCTTCATGGATTATATATAAATGTCATTTTGGTAGGATTATATTTAGAATATCAGCTCAGAGTTAACTTAAAATGAAAAATGATGAAATTAAGGTTTCTGGTGTCAAATAGTTTTCATGTTTGCGCATTTTGTGCCATCATAATATATATGACAAATTTCAAAATAAAATATTTCAAGATAATTAGAAGCCATTTCTCATTTATCTCAATTTGCCAAGTTTGACAAATGATCCTGAAAGCTCTTCAGAGTGTGCCGAAATGACTAGGAATGTTTGGTACATTCATATAGGATTTGTAGGTCATTAGTATACCTTTTATTTACTATGAACAAAACATGTTGTGTTTGTGGATAGATTGGAAACAAAGGCAATTACATTTGCAAAAAGAAACCCTTTCATTCTAAATACATGACAAGCTTTGTATGACCCTTCATAGAGACTTAGACATGTAAACCGGTAAACATTATACAGATACTAGTAGTTCTAAGCAATAGAATAGGCTGGGGAGGTTAATGAGGAGCTTAATCTGTGCTGGAGAAAATATCATCAATGTAACAGTTGCTTTTCAAAGCTTTTCTGATTGTCTTTATTTCAAACACTCTGTGCTGCATTCACCAATGTGGGAAGCAAGGAGGATTTACACTCTTCCATTAGGACTGCATTCATGGTTACATTAGTTAATGAAAGCTGTTTTTTAGTGTTTTGTCTACAGGTCTATTGAGCAGATAATTGTATCCATTATTATCCTGCAGTGACCACTGTGAGGAATCTCTTACCTCCCAGGTTGAGTTGGGCTCAGGATCTCAACATCTGCAATAAGCCCTTGCAAACTTCTCGTACACACTGCAGTGCTAAGTAATACTAGTTCTTATGTTATTAAACTGGTGCAAAATGTAATTTAAAAGCTACTGTCTGAGAGCATTAAATAAACAAAACATATTTTATTGTATTATCGAAGTAGGGTGTTTGTGGTGTTCCTCATAATTAACAGATGTATTTAATTTGTATGGTCATCTTATGGTTTTCATAGCATTGCTATACCGTAACCCATAACAACCAATCAGATACTTTCTTTCATCTTTCTATGCAGCTCAGGAGCATAGCTTTAGTGGGTGCTGTTGCTATGGTGCCTGGAGGCTTAGGGGGCCCACCTCTCCTGCACCCAGACAATACTGATGTGAGTGTTGAACACCAGGGTATATAGTGATAAACGCTTCCTCCCATTCTCCATTCAGGAAATGGGTGGGGTAATAAACACAATAAATATGAATCTTGCGCTAAGTAACGACCTCCTAACCTTACACACACCAAATATACTGTATATACTGTACTACAGCGCAGCTTGTTCAAATCTTGCACATGAAATGTGATGTCATCCTGATCCAGACTTCACAATGAGAACTTACAGGCAGTAAGTGTAAAGATAAAAGAACACACTTATATATTACTTTGCATATTATTGGGGAGGAATAAGGACTGAAGCATGGGACCCACCCATTAACAAGTCAATCTAATGTGAGTGCACTCTCAGCCATAGCAACACCCACAGTGTTACACTAGGTTTTTTTTTATCCTTACATGTACTGCCTGAGAATTCTGTAAGTCCTGATTGTGAAGTCTTGCTTGGGTGAAGTGCAGGATTGATAAAGCTGTGCTTTGGTTCAGTAAATATATTTGGATTGTCTAAGCCAGGTATTGGGACCGGCTTACCGGGCATGAGGCTGCAAAGAGTACCACCAAGCCATGGTAATGTATGACAAGGAGAGCTGTATCCTCACCAAGTTGCTCGCAGCACTGCTCATGTCCAGCCTGTACCTAGGAGCCATGTACCCTGAGCAGCCATATAACAGCTCTGTACACGACTGAAAGGGTACACAGTTGTAATATCGATGATCATTAAGTTGACTCTGCATATGTCGGAGCCACGTTGTCGTCACCAGTGCATGTTGCTATCTATGCTACTTCAAGTATATTACTGGTGTCGCTAGTATCACCTCATACTTTAAACATGCTGCACTTACAACATGTTTAAAGTTATTTTAGCAACACTATTCAAATGCTGTAAGTTGCATTTTTTCTGACATAGGCAGTATTGACCTATTGATCGTCAAATTGCCATATGTATTCCACTGAAAGCCCTACCTGGGACTGCTGTGATTTGCTGGGATTGTTGGAAAGAGCGACAGCAGAGAGCAGATCCTAGAACATCTTCCAAGTAGGGAGAGAATGGTAATATATCCCCTAATAATCCCTTATGCGTCATTGACACTTGATATACTGGGAGAGGGTAATGTGGGGGCACTGTGCATACTATGGAGTACCTTTGGGTACATTGTATATACTAAGCAGTATTATGGGAGGCACTATGTACAGAAGTGTATTACAGTGGAGGGGACTGTGTATACTAGTATTATGGGGTGCTCTATATGTTAGCAGTGGAGTGCACTACTGAGCAGTCTCCAACAAAATGGCTCCCCTAGAGATGCTTCATTCCCTAACCAAGTTGGCCGCTTATAGTGTATCTGTGCATGCGCACTGTCATCTTGCCAGTGTGTATGAACGACATAGTGTTAGATGGATGTCCTCCTCTTGGCTCCAGAGACCACGACATTACCCTGTTGCATTTGCTGTTCCAGAACCCTGCACCATTAATCTGAGAGAGAAGAGTTACCGGCTGGTGAGCTCTCTGCACCTCTGCTCCGCTACATACTCTGCTCAATTGCTATACCAATACATGTAACAGTGAGTACAGCTGTACATTCACTTCTTCAAATAAACCACAGACCCTGGTTAAGCTACTTGAGTGGTCATTGCCTACACAATTTAACTGCTAGTGTGTACATTACTCTGCCTACAAGACTGCACACACATTCCCAACATTATATACTGAGGGGGTATTATGGGGGTTGCTGTGTATACTTAGGGGTACTATGGTGTGCAGAGCCGTAACTAGACTTTTTGGAGCCCTGTATACAAAAGAGTTGTTTGTGGGATTCACTCAGTGCTGCCTACCCATCTTATAGAGAAACTAAGGAGTAACACCATACTCCTATCACAACATATACATAAAAAAGACCTCCTAAAGGCGAGATGGCGCTGGTTACACTTCAGACAACAGAGTAACAACAAATATGTGAATATTCAGTCATTTCTTAAAGTCCTTTTTATACTTACTTTTTCAGTTGTGCTCCACGCTAATCTGAAATTATATGTGGATTCTTTCATACGTTATTCCATATACCACACGTTCCTCGAATTCTCATGAAGTATAGTTATATGTAAAACAAGAAGCACAAAGTGGAGCTAGTATTACATAAAGTAGTCAAATGTCTCCTATGCAGATTGCTTAAGAGTTATGATGAATGTCGTACCCCACTCACAGTATGTTGGAGCGAGGTTAAGCCAATAAAGGTTTCTTTGAATTCTAAATCATGGTCATCCACCAAACAATAGTATAAGTAGTATAGTATAGATCACTTTCCACATATATATGCAAAAGTATATAGATTATTGTGCACATCAAGATATCTTTACTCATAGGTAGTTGATACAATCCTTAAAAACCTCAAAAAGCCTTGCAATGTAGATGACGTAATTGCGTACCCTACTCACAATAGAGAATCCTTTTTTGGTTTTCTCTTCTGTTGTTCTCCAACTGTATTGTCTCTGTCCTCAGGATTAGATGTTGAGACCATAAGGGAAAAAAAAAATGTAGATAGAGGAGACAGCCTTATAGGTGTTGAGTGTTTTAATAAAAATGACACAAATAAATCACAAATTAAAACAATGTCTCCACGGCGTCAATCTAAAAAGGCATAAGAAATATCTGTTAAAAACAATGTATATAACCTATAAAGTAGTTGAAGGGTCTGGACCTTCCCTCATAGGTATATACTGTTCCAAAAAATGTCCCAATTGTACACAAATGGAAAACAGGACCCCTTACCAACAGATTTCTATTTCTAAAATATCTTTGTCAAGGCCAGGGACGTAATAAATCTGACTTATGTAGTATAACTCACCAGCTGTAGATGTAGGAGAGCACCGATGAAGCTGCACCTGCAGGATTTGAAGGTATATTGTGTCTCATATAGTTAGAATTTGCAGGAGCAGATAGCTCTATATGTAAGGTGTCTGACTGCAATGTGAGAGGTGATCGGTTTAAGTTGTGGAGGATGTGATTAAAGGTGCATGGGAAGATGGCCAGGGAGGAGATAGAGATGGCCAGAAGATGCCGGGGATATGATAGAAGAGAAAGGTACAAGTGAGAATGAATATAAAGAGAAAATTGATAGGCACCGCCAAACAGAGCCCCCTGCCTTGTGGTTTCCTGTGCCGTGGCACGCCACTCCACCCTAGTTACGGCCCTGGTGGTAGGTGCTATGTAAACTGAGGAATATTTTGGGGGGAGTTATGTATACTGAATGGTATAATGGAGAGTGCTGTGTGTACTGAGGAATACTATGGAATCACAGTGTACTGAGGGATACTATGGAATCACAGTGTACTGAGGGATACTATGGAATCACAGTGTACACTGCAGAGTGTTATGGGATTCACTGAGTACTTTGGGAGTCACTGTGGAGGTACTGTAGTGTAATATGGAGTTGCTATGTATAATCAGGAAGTGGGCTATAAGAGGGCAAAATTATAGGCTTTCATACAACAATAAGCTAGTCCAGCCATGTAAACGTTATTCACAACCCAGAGTAGCGATTTGTGCAATTGTGTTACTATAGTGGGGCTCAGAGGCTTAGGGAACATAATGTAAACGTTATTCACAACCCAGAGTAGTGATTTGTGCAGTTGTGTTACTATAGTGGGGCTCAGAGGCTTAGAGAACATAATGTAAACATTATTCACAACCCAGAGTAGAGATTTGTGCTGTTGTGTTACTATAGTGGGGCTCAGAGGCTTAGGGAACATAATGTAAACGTTATTCACAACCCAGAGTAGTGATTTGTGCTGTTGTGTTACTATAGTGGGGCTAAGAGGCTTAGAGAACATAAAATGAACAACCACTGTGGAGAGAGGTGGCCTCCCGAATAGAATTAGAGGCCCCTTCAGCATGTCGCCATGGGGCCCACAAAGTTCTAGTTATGCCCTTGATGCTACTGTACCCTGGTAAAAGAGAATATCTCATTTGTTGGTATAAGTTATAGCAGATTTTTGCCATTTGCTTTAGGCCTCATGCCCACTGGCATTAAAATTCTTGATTTTATTAGCGTGTTAAAATCTAGTACAATACACGTAAATGTGTCTGACAATGAAATCCATTGTTTCCAATATCAGCGGAACTACTGACATTTTCGCATACATGTGGTTTTTCAAATATCTTCATGCTCCATACAATTTATGTAATCCAAATTAAACATAGTGATGTCAATGCAGCGGCCTCTACTGACCCCAAATGCAATTAAAAATTCAAGTTATAAAACACGACAGAGTTTGCTGGAGCTAAATAAATAAATGTTGATAACGTCAATAACAGCTTGAACTTGTGTTTTTAAACACATCCCAATTACCCATGCCTATAAGGACATGTGGTTTTATAGGGATTGTATATGTTTTACCTTAGCTGATCCTTCCACAGGGAAACAGAAGTAGTGATGTAATTCAAGTGCTTGTGTCGTGTGCAGCCCCTACAGACTGACAGTGGTTAGGTTGGCGCATTAATCGGCTCTTGCATCTAATAACAGAAAATAACAGTAATAGATCTGAGTATGACACATGTCCTTTCTCTGTAAATTCATCAGCCATTGCTCTGTACAGATGAAAAACCAAATAAAATCATGGAGAATGAATACTGGGATAACTTGCGACTTGATTCAGACTTACAAGCTGCAGCTAAATAGCAACCCTCACAACGCAACTACTAAACCTCCCCCCACGTGGAGCACATTTGCTAATTTGATTGTAATGGGCAAATTTGCCAATCTGTGGGGCTGATTCAGACCCACTCACAAGCGCTATTCACTCGCAAGCGGGTCGATGTTTTCCCTTATGCATGCGCCGCCTCCAGCGTGCGCATACGCGAGACTCGGACAGTGACGGGCGCCCCGTCGCTACGGGTCTCGCACCAAAATGGGGTGGCTGTCGATTGTAATTGACAGCTCGCCCCGTTTTGGGGCGGGCAGGGGGCTACACAAACGGAAGGAACGCCTGCCGTTTGTGGGAGGCACCACTGACATCACCAGTGATGTCAGTGGTGAGCTTCCTGCTCTATTTAGAGCAGGAAGCTCACTGGGGCTTGCGGAACAAGACCCTACCACAAGGGTCTCGTCGCAAGCCCCGATGGCCACGATGGTCACGACCATCACCTGGCCGCTCGCAAAAGCTGTGGGTGGCCACCCACAGCTTAGAGAGCGGCCAGGAGGCCGGCTCCATAAAAAAAAATGCTCTGATTCAGAGCGAGCGCTCTGAAAGAGCGTCCGGCTCTGAATCAGGGCCTGTGTGCCATGTGTGGTCTAGTGACACCTAATAATATAAGACAAATGGATGAAAGAAAATTGTGTTCAACATTTTCTAACATTGCAGAAAGGGTGGAATCAATATACATAGTGCAGAAGTATTTGTCTGACAGGCAGAGCATTGCGGCTCCTGAAAGTACCAGATTGGTGTACTTTGGTCAGAGGTGTGTGGCCAATTCCTCACTGATCTGGGTGTTCTGTGGTCCTTCTGAAAATCCAGACAAAAAGAACTGTGAGCATCTCAAGATTCAGCGTCATAAGGGTCCAATCAGCAAAAACTGTTATATATAGAGCCATTCAAAGTTTATTTTTATTGTTCTGTAAATTAGGAAAATGAGTCACATCAGGGTTTATATTGGGTTAGATGGCAAAACTTATCCCCGTTAAAAAAAAAAATTACCTTCCGTCCCATAAGTTGCACTCAATAAGCCTCTTCCCTTAATATACCTTACTACAAAAATGTTTAGAAATTGAAGAGACGTGGATTTCCCAACAATGTATCTTCTCTGCCAAGTAAATCATTGATGATATACTAATGATGAACAATAAATTACTCAGTGACAAATTAAATTATAAAATGGGTCTCTGCGCTCACCAGGAGCATGTAATTATATCCACACTTATTATTGGCTTTTTAAACTGCATGTTGGGGCCCATTTATCATTGTATATTTGAGATATAATCCCCGAAAACACACGTTTTTGGGGTTTAACCAGAAATATTAAGTTTTCCCCAGATGTATACAGGAGCGACTACAACAGGTAGATCGCTGCCATTTTTCTGGCATTTTGCACATGCGCAGTGAGGAAATCACTGGGGAAATGGTGTCATCGCCATTTGCCCGGCAATCTGCGCATGCGCAGTAGACTCTGGGCACACTTTAGTGCCCAGAGTCTACTGATGCTGCGGTGGTCGGCCAGCCGTGTCAGTTGGCTGCCGGCCGCCGAGGAGAGAGGAGGGGGCCCCAAATGGGGAATGCAGACGGTCCCCTCCTCTATTAAGACACCCCTGGCCTGTGTCCTTGCATGTGCCGGATGATACATCTGGGCGCTATGATCGCATATTGCAATGCGATCTTGAGCGGTAATATCATGCCCAGATCGCATTGCAATAGCGATCATTATTAAATGGGGGCCATAATGTCCTATCAGGGCTGCCAAGAGCCAGCCTGGGAGAAGGGGGCATGGCCTAATCGCAGGAGGCGTGGCCACACCACTTGAGAAAAAATGTAAAAAATATATATAGTTGCAGTGGTGCGAAGTGCTGGGGAAGGGGGTTATGTGAGCCCCTCAGCCCAGCGCAAATCCGGGGGGGAACACGATCAGGATGATCGCTCCCCCCACAGGCAGAGGAGACTGGTGCTTTGCAGCCCAGCACACAGCAGCGTTTGTTGCTGGGCTGCTCAGCTGACACGGAGGAGGGAGGAGCAGCATCGGACCCGGACCCCCGCCGGGCCCCTCCAGCAAGCCGTGGCCCAGGTAATTAGTACCCGCTCCCCCCTTCTTGGTACCTATCATTTCACTTATCCAAAGTCAGTCAGCCCTCTGGGGAGCCATAGAAAGTACAAAAGTGAAAGTATCAGTACTGTACACAGGATGATTTCACTAATCCGCTTGTGTATAAAACAGTCTAAGGTTACCTGGTGTGCTGAAGTGTACCTAGCCTGCATATTGGGGAATCTGAGATGGCAGCCCTCTTATGCCATGCATAAATCAATCAGCTGGCCCTAGGTGTAAGAACTTCTGGAGTTCTCAAAAAGTTTTCATTTACCATTTTGTGTTTGCACCTGACGTTGGGGAGAGGGGTGGGGATTATTTATTGGGACGGGATTCGGCAGAGATATGCCTGTGACAGGCAGACTAGCACTTACATAAAAATATCTTGTAGCTGTTGTTAACTTTGTACTGTTATTTGCTTGCAACTTCTGCCCAATAAAACATGGATGCATTTGCTAAATATACTGCCTAGATCAGTGTTTCCCAACCTCTGCCCTCAAGGTACACTAACAGTCCAGGTTTTATGAATATCTATGCTTGAGCACAGATGGTTAAATCAAAATAACCGAAGTACAAATTAAGTCACCTACGCTCAAGTATGGCTAACCAGGGGCAGTATCCAATTAGCTCTGAACATTATTTGGGCACTAGTGGATCCTCCTCAAAATCTGGCCCGTCACTGCCACTTATCGTGGATTTTTTTTCAGGACCTGATTTAATCCACAAAAAAAGTTCTGTGGATGGCAAAAACACATAGGTCCATAAACTTATCATGAATCCTATGTGTTTTCAACCGAATAAATAGGATACGGGGATAAAAAAAACGTGTTTAAAAGTGGAGATTATGAGCGAAAAATCCCCGTTTTTCACCACAAGAAAATATATTGGGGCTAATTGGATACATCCCCTGGACTGTTGATTTGAATGATCTAAATAAATGTGAATATGACTCTATAATTACGTTAGAGCTGGATTCCCTACAGTACTTAACATCAGCTATTTTTTAACTTATTATATTGAGAAAAAAATATGTAAGTGGATTCATTTTATTTGAAGGTGGTTCAGCACAGTTGTGTATTGTATGCACACCTGGGTGTACCTCTGTACCTCATGCTGTCTTTCACACAATCAGTTTATAATAGTATATTTCAGGACTTGTCTTTCTATTCTTATTTTTGAACATCACCAAGTAAACGCTAAATTTTTATTTTGTTAAATATTTCAATCTAGATGTTGTGGTAGTACCTTTGGCCAATCATTTGTGTATTTTAGATTAATGGTAGGGTTTTGGTGATACACCCCAGTATAGCCCACACAGTTAGAGTCATGGTGGGAATCGAACCCATGACCTCAGTGCTGTGAGGCAGTAATGCTAACCATTGCACCTCCTCCCTCCTGGCTCATCAACTACTCAGGGGCATAGCTAGAACTTTGTGGGCTCCATAGCAAACTTCTAAAGAGCCCTCTCCTTTCTTATTGTGCACACTTAGCACCCCACCACCCTTGCTGGGCATACCCAGCACCTCCCCCCCCCCCTTTGCCAGGCAGACTTAGCACACATACCCCACCCACCTTTTAGGACGCTGGGTAGATACCTGGGGTTGCGCTGGCTGCAGGGGGGTGATGGCCAAGTGCAGGGATCGGGGATGCTGGGAGGATGTATAATGTCATCGCCCCTCCCAGCAGGCTGGCAGAACCTGAAGTAGGGGCAGTGCTGGATGTAGGGAAAGATGTCCTGGCGCAGGAATGCTGGGAGGAGGCATGATGTCATGTCCGTCTTTCAGCAGGCTAAAAGAACAGTGTTCGGGCAACACCGGATGCAGGTAGAGAGTGCTGCAGAGCTCCCGGGAGGTGTGATGTGACTCCTTGCATCTGCTACTCTTGCTCACCAGCTACACTCGTTTATCCTCTCCTTGGACAATCTGCTTGGGACTCCACTTCATCTTTGTCTTTCCTTCGTATCCTCTTGCAGAGGCTGAAAACCTGTTAGTTGTGCACTTACCTATGAGTACAGGTTTCAGCTTGTAACCAATATTCCCCTTGCCCCACTGGCATCAGTAGCTATATTGAGAGTTGTAGTGTTATTTGTTAATTGTATACTGTATTGCTTATTGTATTTTACTGTGTTACCATGTACTGTCTTGTCATTTGCTCTCTGTACGGCGATGAGGACCACATGTGGCACAATATAATTAAAGCATATTAGTAATAATAATAATGATAATAATAATAATAATAATAATTACATTTGACTGCTAACTCACCTAAATCTCTGCAGTTTCAGAATTCTGCATACTATTACATTTGGCCCATTTTGTTTTAACTTTAATCTACAAACACACATTTACCTTTTTGTAACTTCCAGCAAAAATGAGCTCAGTCTGACAAACCCCCTCAGTTTGCCTAACTATAGGCATTCTCCTGCCGGTATGCCTCATTACCTATCCCATGTGACTACCTATCGATGTCACAACTCCCCTTCTTAGATGACACTTGCAAGGTTGAAGAACTAAATGATCACAGCAAGCACAAAGTGAGCACAGCTCAGTATGACAGGTGGATGAGCAGGCGGCGATTTGCAATATGTTTGACTGTATTGACAATTCATGTGTCGACATTTTTACTGTCAACATTTTAACCATGTCAACATTTTGACAGTCGACATTATGGTGCTGACCTTTCTGACTGTCGACAATGTGATTTTCGACAATATGACTACATCCCTTCAGATGCAACAGAAGTTGAATGTTGCCCGAAATGTCTTTCTGGGAGTGTAGGAAAATAGATACATTCTGAAATAGAGTGTTGGCTTTTATTAATGTGTATATTGAATTACAATTATGCAAAGATCATGTTCCCATGCTTTGCTGTCATTTTGATGTATGGTCTTTCCTCTTAACCCCTTTAATCCATGAAAAGTCCATATTCACAGTTATATTAACTGTAGCTAAAAAAATAATTCTGAGGAAGTGGCATCATCTGCTCCCCCTTTTCTATAAGAGGGTAAAGCTGAGTTGTTACTGAAACTATGGGCCGGATTCAATTAGAGGCGAAAAGCCGTAATCGGCAAAAAAGTTTAGCCTATTGCCGCTTTTCACCTGTTCGGAACTTATCTCCAAATTAAATTCCAGGCGTAATTAGCCTAAGCGGAAACTCAATGCAATATAATAGGCGAAAAAGTTTTTCCAATGAATAGCTGGTGAAAGAAGCGCAAAATCTTTATTTTGGGGTGCAAACGTGGGGAAGCGACCTTGGGACAGTCCCTCCAAAGGACAAATCTGGCAAAAAAAACAACCTAAGAACTGGGGTGTTCTTAGGTTGTTGTTTTTGCCAGAAAAAGTACTTCCATTTTTGGGGCAAAAAAGTACAAAGTTGGGGGACAAGCATAAAAACTAGTGAAATAGACTTCTTGGGGGTCTGCAGGGATGGATCAGGTGTTTTTAGGATTGCAGGTGCATGCTGCAGGTGCGTTTTTGACGCTTTTTAAAAGTTCACTTTACAGACATTTAAATATGCTAGCACCCATTTTCAAGGACCCCAAATTTGATAGGAGTACTTGTTTTCACCAAAAAATACTGCTTTATGCCATTCTTCACCACTTATGCAAAGATGCTAATAAGAAGCAATTTAAACAACTTAATACACCAAACACTTTTATTAGGGGTATTATTCTAATCTACATTGAATCCCTATGTTAGTGCATCTTTTTTGGGGATACAGACTGATATTCTCAATTCTGACAGTACTTTCCGCCTGTTCTGCATTCCCTGCTTTCCATTTTTGACTGTTTAGGAATTGAATAGGGCGAAAAGGGGGGACGCGTGCGTAAAGTTTCCACCTCTGAAACAGTCGAAGGAGGCGGAAAATTGGATAGGCAAAACTTTTCCGACTTTTCGCCTCTAATTGAATACGGGCCTATATTTCAACTGACAGTTGACCTTACCTGATATTGAAAAAGGAGAGGAAACATTTCATCTATATAATAGGCGAAAAAGTGTCAGTGTCTGTCTGTTTGCCCTTTATGCACGGCCAAAGTTTTGAACCTAGCTCCACCAAATCTGGCATGATGTTGTAGTTTGACCAGGATTAGGTTTTTGGCTATGTTTGAAGTTCGCCAGGGGCCATGGAGGTCTACATGGTGCCTGCCAAGTAGACCGTTGGAGTAGCTGAATTAATTTTTTTTTTGTTTAAGCAAGTTCAGGATGTCATGCAGTACCTAAAACTGCACTGGTCTGACGGCACAGGCTGATATGTACCAGTGGAGGGCAGGCAGAGCTCCAACAGAAGAGCAGTGAGGTGAAGGATCAACTGTCACACTGCACCTGCACTGACAGTTACTAAGTCAACACAGGTTTGACTTTAGAGAAAATATGAGTGAAGACATTCATTTTGAAGCAAGACGAGCCAATCCTGAGCTTATGTTACAATACACTGATGCAATGTTCAATCAAGCTCTCATCTGCTTGGAGGACAATATTCAACAGATGGTAGGCAAGAGTCTACATCAGATAGGGCTTTAAATTCCTGATAGAAGTAGCACTTCCAGTCTCAAGCTGGGTACACACTTAGCGATGCGTACCCAGTGCTGATGTTGTGGGGTGCTAGCTTTGGCAAGTGCATGCACGCTTGCCGGTGCTGGGAGCAATGGCGGGGGCCATGCTGCATTCCATTCCATATGCACCTTAACGCAGTGAACCTTATACAGTCCTCTCTATGCACTGCCCCCAGTAGTGGTCCCCATTATTCAGGCTCCCATTAGTGCCCCTTATACAGTACCCCCAGTAGTGGTCCCCCTTATGCAGCTCCCCCATTAGTTTCCCTTATACAGTGCCCCCAGTAGTGGTCCCCTTTATGCTGGCCCCCAGTACTGCCCCTTATGCAGTGCCCCAAGTAGTGGTCCGCCTTATGCAGGCCCCTTATACAGTGCCCCCTGTAGTGGTCCACCTTAAGCAGGCCCCCAATAGTGATCCCCTCTGTCCAGTGCCCCTTATACAGTGCCTCCTGTAGTGGTCCTCCCTAT
Source organism: Taudactylus pleione (assembly GCA_031769625.1). NCBI lineage: Eukaryota > Metazoa > Chordata > Amphibia > Anura > Myobatrachidae > Taudactylus > Taudactylus pleione. Next base: position 6,256,719 of record JAUIMM010000331.1, on the reverse strand, counting down.
TCAGTGCCCCCAGCAATGGTACACCCAGTGCAGTCCCCATTGTGCTCCAAGTAGTAAACCCCTTATATAGTGCCCCCAGTAGTAGTCCCCCCTAAGTAGTGCCCCAGTAGTGGTCCCCCTATGCAGTGCCCATGATATAGTGCCCCCAGTAGTAATTCCCCCATGCAGTGCCCCCAGTAGTAGTCCTCCTTATGCAGTGCCCTTTATATAGGGCCCCCAGTAGTAGTCCCCCCCTATGCAGTGCCCCCAGTAGTGGTCTCACGATGCACTGCTACAATAGTAGTCCCCCCAGTAGTCCCCCCAGTAGTGGTCCCCCCCAATGCAGTGCCCCCAGTAGTAGTCCTCCCAGTAGAGGCCCCACCAATGCAGTGCCCCCAGTAGTAGTCCCCCTCCCCAGTAGTAGTTCCCAGTAGAGGTCCCCCCCAATGCAGTGCCCCCAATAGTGCAAACAAAGACACACAAGTTAAAAAAAAAAAAAAAAAAAAAAAACACTTGCCTGAATCCCTACTCTGGCTCCTGCTCCTGCTGCTGGGCTGGTGTGCTCTGCATTATGGGAGAGATGTCATGACATCTCTCCCATCACCCACTACAGGAGCCGGAAGGCGGAGCTCATGAGTGAGCTCCAGCCCGGGCTCTTGCAGTGGGCACAGCAGAAGCCAATGAGAGTCTGACTGACTCTTATTGGTTGCTGAAACACACATTGCCACTGTGCTGGCGTCGATGTGTGTGTAAATGTGTAGTGCGACTGCACTCACTGCAGTCCGCACTACACTGGCTAACTAGGACGGCCCGGTACCGTGTCCCACTGTGCCCAGGGCACGAGCCCCGGCGGACCTGCCCTATTTATGCCACTGCTTCCAGTGATATATTGTGAACGATGGTGCATGCCTAGAAGAGAGCACAGTGCAATCCTGTGTGGAACCATTTTTCAGAATATATCACCGGCAAGATGGCACTTCTGGACATGTATAAGTTTAATGCTATGTTATGGATAAACAATGAAATATATATGCTGTGTGTTTTTGGGCATTATCCCTAATACCTATATGCTGTATCTTTTTTGATATTCTTAGTCGCTGCTAATAATAGTACTAATCGAATAAAAAAACATACAAAAGTGGCGCTATAAGTCTACACAATTATGTTGAAAAAAATGCAAATCTTGTAAAAAAAACAACTAACGAGAGCCGTGTAGGTGTTTACCATTAAGCAGGATTTTCTTATTTATTTTTCACATACAGTATTAGAAAATGCATACATTATAAACAACAATTCAAAAAAAGAATGTTTACAGATATTGATATATTTACAGAATGCCAGCTATTGCTTTTGGACATTTATCGGTATTCAGGGGCTGGCTGGCGACTTTTAGCCTGGGGGGCAAATGCAATGAAGTGGCCCCAGGTTTTCTACCAGTCACCCGATTGCCCCCTCCATAGCAGTTTTTCACTGCCAGGTTCTTCCATATATTACTGAACTACTTGCAGCACACAATGACCTCACAGCAGCCACTGACCCATCTCACTATGGCCTCCTTGAACTCCTACCCTGTGTCTGTCCATGGCCTCCCTAAGCTCCCCCCACCTCCTTTGTCTCTCAATGGCCTCAGCTCCCCCCACTCCCAGTGTCTCTTTATGGCCTCATCTCTCCCCATTCCCAGTGCCTCTCCATGACCTCAGCTCCCCCCACCCCCTTTTGTAGCGGTATGACCCTCATCTCCCACCATGTATCCCTCTACCGTGGCCTCCCTCAGCACCCTTTCCTGCCCGTGTCTCTCAGCAGCCAAAATTTCCTCTACTAACTTAGCCTGGTCAATGCTGGGCTGCTGGCTCTGCTGAGCTCCTCATTACAGCGGCGGCGGTGGCTCCTCCTGTGTCCTTCCGCGCTGGTGTCCCAGCAACCCGGCCTGACATCACATGGAGGTGCAGGCGCCCAGACACTATATGGCACAGTGAGGACTAGTGAAGCCCTCCACTCCATTGTGCCTTGTGTTTTACTTTTAACTGCGGTCGGGTGGGAGAGGGACTTTGCGGCGCCGGAGTTTAAGTGGGCGAGGCCTTAGACGGCTGGTTGCCAAGTATGTCACTGATTACTCCAGCACAGGTGGTTACAATCGCATGGCCTCAGTCTCCCGCAGCTGTGTCATGTACATGCAGAGTACAGTCATAATCATAATCGCACCGGCCCGGGGGCAGATGGCACCCTCCCCCCCGGCCCAGCCCGCCACTGTCGGTATTCTAAACCTTTAAAATCCATACACATGCTACACTCTAGACACAAAGTAATGGTAAAGTTGCTATTTAAATAGAATCAGTAATGGCTACAAATAGCTGGCAATAAGGTAACCAGGAATCACACAAAACATTTAGTATACATTTTACCTCATTAGGTCTGATGGTTATATCCGGATGGCTGAAATAGATAAACTGAGTCCACTGAGAATATTGTATTGGCTGACTTGTAGATAAAGGTCTCTAAATGAGATATAGGGCCTGATTCAGCAAGGATCGCATGGCTGCGTTCGCACGCAGCTGATCGATGTTTGCAATCTGCGCATGCATATGCATTTCAGTGCACGTGTGCAAACCGGCTGCTGCGATCGGGAAGCAACCACAGCGAGCACACAGAGTCCTCACACAGTGATTGACAGGAAGTGTCCATTTGGGGGTGGTGATGGGGGGTGGTCAGAGAAACGCAGGAGTGCCTGTGCGTTTAATGCCATTACAGGGGCGTGCATCATTAAGCCCCTGCGATTGTATACGCTGGCAGAGGTCTAGATGGTGACAGGAAGTTTAGCAGTTTGTGCTGTAGGGTCAGGTCGATGTTACAGATGTTACCGATGATTTTGCCGACTTGCGGATGCATTGCATGGGAAGTGGGTGGCTTTATACAGCGATGGGCGTCTTGGTATAGTGCTGCGTTGCTGTGCGATTGCATTCAGTAGCATATTTTCACAGTTAGTGGGTGCATGCGAACGCAGCTGTGCGATCCCTGCTGAATCAGGTCCATAGACCCCTGTTAAGTATGAAACTCAGTAGATAAACAATTCTACAGCTCTATAGAGATGCTGATCCCGGCATCAGCGGTGCGCTGTATAATCACTATCGAATAGGATTGTAATTAATGCATGTGCTCCCGCTGAATGATTCTTATACTGAGAAACTATACACAGAATAAAGGAGATTAGACAGAAGTTTCAGGTGTCACCTAAGTTATAGCGGTCCCGGCATTAGCAGTGCACTGGATAATTATTATCGAATAGGATTCTAATTTATGCATGTGGTCCGGACAAAATTAAACATAAAAGTACTAATAATACAAAGGGGACTCCAGCCACTGTGTATAAAGTATATAGCATTCTGCACCTGTATAATAAAAATGTTGTTATATGTGTAATAAAGCCCTGTACATTCATAGCATGACTGGATTCATAAGGATGGCAACAAGGAGAGAATAAAAGCTACTAATACGCTGTATCAGAATTTATATTGCTATATGCCACACTGGAAGTCATATAGGTACCAATTATATTATTAAACATTGCAATATATACATGAATTATATCTTAATGATAAAAGGAACAGGCTAGAGCACTATTCCTATAAACACAACTAGTAGATATTCTATTTATGGGATTTTGAAACAATTGTATCAGGATCTGATAACTGCAGATTCAGTGAACACTTTATATATGAATATGTAGCAGAGACTTTAAAAGGATCTCTATAACATATTAATGGGAGGAATTACTACCCAGAATTATTATTCATCCTCGTGAATAACACACGTAACTGAAAACAATATATTGTATTTTTGTTAATAAGGACAGCACACGGTTGTGTTTTTAAAACTTTATTTCTTTCACACTTTTTTCATTCTTTATTACTCTTAATTTTCTTTTACATCTATTTATTTTAATATTTCGCTTCACATGACCCTATGTAAGGGAATATTGTAATGACATAAAAATATTGATTAAATGGCAGCAATTAATAGCATTAACATTGTGATTGAATGAGGCCCGAAACTTAAAATATAATTAATAAAGATTTGCTTATTTTAATATTTGTTGAGGGATTGAGTGCACCTAATTCGAAATTGATTCCTTTTTCTTCAAATAAATATGTATTTTTGAATCAATGGGTGGCACTTGTTTTATACCTATAGAAATACACCATTTGTGTTCTATAGGAAAAAGGTTGAAATATATTCCTCATGTGAATATTATGTACCAGCATTAACCTGGTGCGGGATTTTCATTCTTCGATTGAAATATCAGCCAGGAGACTATCTGTTTTTTTTTTTAGAGGTTGTCTATAAGTACTATTAGATAAATTGTATTTCTGTTGCTATATATTACAAACATTTGGTGTATTTTAAGATTTTATGTTCACTTCTACAGTGCCCATATCAGCGCCCCCTATATACAACCTTTCTTCTAGTACTAGCAATATGTATCTATACCTAATGTTATGTTATGTTATGGCTAAATAAAGAAATACATATGCTGTACCATTTTGAGCACTAAGCCCAATGCTTGTCTATATCCATATATACATACATATATATATATATATATATATATATTGGTTGGTTGGTTGGCACTTTATCTCCGTTCACTTTATCTCCATCCACGGCTTAGTAAACAGGCCCTTATGACCACTTATATATACAATTATAGTGAACCTGTTATTTATTCAATGACTATGGCTTATTTAAATTTATATTTTATAATAAGTGGGAGAAACAAAGGGCTGTTGTATACTCTGTCATTATGTAAGTAAAGGCATTATAATTTTTTCAAGGGGTTTTACCTTGAATCATGTCATTGCGGCACCTACCCCATGAATAGCCGCATTACGCCACAGCGGCTGGGCCATAAAGATGCAAATCACAGTGTATTGCTTCATGCACGGTCTGTCCACTCCCACTTTACTGGAAAAGGGAGGGCTGTACTCTCTCACATTACTCTGGCATATACCAGATCACATTATATTGACAGAGCACCAGTAGGAAGTGTTCATCCAACCTAAGTGGTAGGTCTACCTAAGGCAAACCAGTGTAACTGATGAGAAAATACCACAATTGAATTATAGGCTAGTTTGTAAACTGTGTGACTGGTCTGTCCTTGTTTTTTGACATCAGATTCACTAAAAAGATAACTAACAATGAGAAATGACTCTTGTCTGGACCTCTCTGCTTCATGCTGTGCTCGGGCATGTGTTACACCTCACTGTATTAAGAACAGTGGCCAATATTATGTAGCAATGCTATGCTGAAATAAAGAGGACACTCCGGTGCCCTGGAAGATTAAAAGGTGAAATCTGGCTGCAGAGATTAAGCAAACATCATAACCACTGACGTTTGTTAGATTTAACATTTGCTAATTAATTTCCAAAGCAATCTGGATGTCTAATAGTTTTATAGTGATTTGTAAAGTAATTGGCATTTAGCGGAACATGACATGCAAATATATTGCGTATTTCAAGCCAAATATTTCCAGAATAGCTTTCAGGGATTAATAATTCACATGGTGACCATAATCAGCTGCACATGTCTGACATAACACACATTTTCATCCACTGACAAAGATTTGCTGCATAATTTAATGGTTTAATAAACATTACACAGCTGATTAATATTTCAGTAAACATTCCATAAAAAAATCACTTTTATTAGCTCACATGATGCTTTGTGTTTGGGATTACAACATTGCTCTCTAATAGTTACCATCCTCTATCTAAGGCCAGGGATTTGTTTTGGCAATCATAGTTGGATGACAAAACTGTTTACTAAAGGGTAATATTTTGTATAAATTCACAGTATGACTAATTATTAATTTCATTGTGTAATAAAGTACTCTTTATTAGAACTACAATAGTGCTTTATCCAAATGACAGTAAAGTATATCAAATATGTTGCTGTAAAGCAAATAAAATTATAATAGTAAAACAAATGTAAATAATAATCCAAGGCAGTGTGTCTAAGACTCGAGAGCTGTTTAATCCATATTAAAATGATAAAGATGAAGAAGAAGTGTATTGTGAAATTGCATTATTTTTTTTCCTGAGAGTTGCTAAAGAACAAACTACTGAAAAAAATCTAATTTTCAATTACCTACATTAGATATCATTGCTTCTATTTTTTTTTCATTGTAAGAATATAAATCATGAAATCCATCAAGGTGCAGTTTAAAAAACTGCCACAAATACAGCTAGAAAAAAAGAGGTGATTTTGAGAAGTAGGACTGCACAATTCTATTTAACAATTTAGTTTTTTCTGGGGGTACCTGAAAATATTAAGTATCCCCAGAATATATCTATGGGGAACCACAGCAGAACTCGTAGATAATTACTGTAGTTTTTAGCCACAAGAGCAGCCCCCATAGAAGCCTATGGGTGCTGCTTTATAGCCGATTTTACCAAACTCCGGGAATGCAAAACATTTTGGAGCTTGGCCTCGGTAGCTAAAAAGCACTCACCAATACTCATGCAGACCGCACATGGGCAGTAGTGCAACAGCCCGAGGAAACTAAAAGTAAAGTCACCACTTTACTTTTACACATCACAAGGATGGGCCTCTGCCCCTGGATATGATCATGGATACATCCGGGCGTACTTAATTTCTTATTGCCGTGAATAGCAGCGATAATGAATTATAATTTTTGGATCAAAAACCCATTAATTAATAAATGTGCCCCTAAATGTGGGAGATCTGCAGGGCACCTAAATGTATAACTGGTCCACTTACTTCATCTCTCCAGGAGTCCAAACTGTGATTCCATGATGGTATACACCACAGACAAATCCATAGAACTCCCTCAGAATAATTTCCTTGCTGGATATCTTTAAGAATGAACTTTTAAATAAATAAAAAAAGAATAAAGAGAAAGTCAAAGGTGTTACTGTCTCACTTTCTCCTCCTCAACTCCCATTCTACTATTGCTTTTCCCAATGGCACTATTGGGACAGGTAAATGCATGGAAGAGTATAAAATGTAAAACATATTTGCAATGTCTGCACCTTTAGATAGACTAAGAAATGTGAGCTAAACGTAAGCAAGACGAACGCTTTGACCATATTTGAGCCTTCTTGAACATGTCCAGATTTGTAGAATAGCTACATTGTATAACATTATAATTATTTTCCATGCGAACGGCATGCTCAAACTTTGAACTCAAACACAGTAATGTTCACTGTGACACCATAATTAGCATCATTTTAAAGTCTAATTTAACACAACGACAAGCTTAAAACTTTGAGCTACGAGCAAGTTAGAGGCCCTCAAACCTTCCCAGTTCAATCAAATGTCTCCTTTTGAATTTGAAATAAGTTGACCATCCCTATTGGTGTACGGAGAGAAGCAGCCATTAAGCGAAGAAGAGAGGGATCAAAGGAAATTAAAGTCTGAAACAACATTTATAAAAGGGAATGGTTATGTAATGCCGGCTGTCGGGATGGCTCCTGTCATAATACTGACAGCGGCATCCCAATGGTTGGTATCCCGACAGGGGTCGGGTAAGTATAGGTACCCTTCTCCCCCTAAACCTCCCTTCTTGTAGCCTAACCCTACCCCGCCACACCCCGCACCCTAACCCTCCCTCCTTAGTGCCTAAACCTAACCCCCCCAGTGGTGTCTGACCCTAACCCTCCCCCCTAGGGGTGCCTAACCCTAACCTCCCCTCCAAAACCTAATGCTAACCCCACTAACTGACCGAAACCTAACCCTCCCCTCCCCGGCTCACCTTCATTCAGACACGAGTCCTCCTGAATTCCGGCATCGGGATTAAGATGGGCATCTGTATTTTGATGCCTGTCTTAATTCCTCCCTTGTCAGGATTACAGCGTTGGGATAGAGACCGGCGGACTACAACCCTATAAAAGAACACTTGCAAAGCAAAAAGGAAGGGAGTGGAGACTTTATAAATTAAGTCTTATAACTTTGAACATCTGTAAGGTAAAAAGGGAGAATAATATACTGTAGTGCTCTGAAGCAATAAGAAAAAAGCCAAAGACTGTCCCTCTTGCAGAAACTTTTAATTTCCCTGAAAGTTACAATCAAAGATGGTTAAGATTCATCTTCTACCAAGATCCTTAATTTAATTTTTTTTATAGACATGTGCAGAACAAACTTCCTCCTCCTGCTCAGGGAGTGACGTTGACAGGCCCGGTGACAGGAAGGGACTAAGGGGATACCCGTACCAGGCCCGAGTCCAGAAGGGCCCCGAGGTCCAGACAGGCACAACACGGGGCCATGGACAGCGGACTCACTGTTCCAGCCATGGCCGCCGGGATCCATAGCCGCCGCCCAGCCCCAGCTCCAGGTCCTTTGTAGCCTGGCCTGGGCAGTGCTGGGCTCTTCCAGGTGGCTCAGCTGCGGCCCAGGCCAGGCATGACCTTTAACTCTGCAATGCAGTGGCGTGACATCATAGGTCACGTCGCCGCACATCTTCCCTGCCCGGGCGGAAGTGGACTGATACCCGGCCGTGAGACAGACTGCACCACTGCAGTGGTAAGGAGTTGCGGCTGCTGTTAGGGATGGGGCTGGGGACGGAAGAAGGTGACAGGGGCTGGGGCCAGAAGGTGACAAGATGGATGCAGAGGAAGGTGAAGCAGGCTGGGGGCAGAGGAAGATGAGGGAGGCCGGGTGTAGAGGAAGGTGATGGGGACTGGGGCAGAAGGTGACTGGGGCTGGAAGCAGAAGGTGAAGGGGAAGAGAAAGATGAGGGAGACTGGGGGCAGAGGAAGGTGATGGGGGCTGGTGCAGAAGGTGACAGGGGCTGGAAACAGAGGATGGTATTGGTGCCTGGGGATGGAGGAAGATGAAGGGAGCAGAGGAAGATGAATAGGGCTGGAGGCAGAAGGTGACAGAGGCTGGACGCAGAGGAAGGTAAAGGTACAAAAGAAGATGATGGGGGCTGGGGATGGATGAAGGTGAAGGGGACAGAGGAAGGTGATGGGCTGGGGATGGAGGAAGGTGATGGTGGGCTGGGGCAGAAGATTATAGGGGCTGGGGACTGAGGATGGGGGCTGGGGACGGAGAAAAATGACGGGGAGTTCTGGGCTGAGGATGGTGGTGAGAGGCTGAATTTGAGGAAGGTGATGAGGGGCTGAGAATGGCTGGCTGCAGACAACATCCCTCCTACCTCTGAGGCATCCACAGCGCTGTCATTAAGAAGACCTTGCAAGAGACAGAAGACAAGAACTACAGCCTGCATCATTAGTGACAGAGAGACAGTGTGGTAAGTCATAGTGAATTTTTACTTTATTTAAAGGCTGGCATATCTTTTTCAGTTAACATTATCATGACTCACATATCACACATGCAGGGGAGGGATGTGCAGGATTGGTGCTGGTGGTGAGAAGGATGAGCCCCCAGATACATCAGTGTTTTTATTGGGCCCCGAGATTTCTATTGCTGGCCCTGGATGTTGAGGTTTTTGATAGCTGACATCACTCCCAAAATCATGCCCCCTAGAACTGCTTTTTTCTGTGTGTGATTGGCAGGTAACACTTCCAATGGGAAGTCACTGCCAGTCACAGTGTAGCCAATGCAGTCATGGACTGCAACTGGCTCACTGAGATGGTGGATTTTATTGGGGGTGCTGCAGCCCCTAGGTAAAATCTGCAACTGGAAACCAGTGCTAAATGCAGAAAGCACAGAACTATAACACAAATATCAATGATTATGCCACACATTAGTTGTACCTAGATCCCAGAGTTATGCCCAAGATTACTGCCCCCAGTTCATATGATTATGGAGCAGATTACTGCCCCCATTTCACATGATTGTGCCCACATTACTGCCCCCCGTTCACATGAATAAGGCCCAATTTGATGTTCCCTGTTTTCTGTGGATGGCGCTGATGGGGTCATGCTGCTGGGAAAGGTCACATGGTGTACTGATGGCTCCTGTGTACCTTTCCTCACTGGCACTTAAATGGTGGATAGATAAACACATATTTGTTGTGTGGCTGCATACTAGACTGCATGTAACTGGAATAAAACAGATGCACCCTTGCACCAAAAGGTACTTATTACTTAATCAGATCTGGCTTGTCTCCAACGTAGATTACATTGCCAGTTTGCAAAACAACTCAATCAACACATGTTATATAGTTTAGGAACCATGGTACCAATTCTACTTACCATTCCATGCCGATCCCGGGCAGCACATAAACAGCTTGTCTGATCTTCCCCTAGCTCTCCTACCTTACATAAATCCATCCATTCCTCAACATTTTCCTTACCTTCCTAGCCCCCCACCAAACCTTTATCTGTTGCCTGTGACAGTCACCCAAATGTTCCCTTGTGCAGAGGGACTCTCACACCATTAAAAATTACACTACTAACAAACACATTGTAATTAAGCAGCAGTGTTTATTGTTATTAATTTTAATGTATATCAAACAGTGTTGAGCACCAAATGACTAATTTCAAAAATATGCATTCACTATATCGGCTAGTATTAAAAATTGATGTGTGTATATATATTTTAAAATATAAATAAGGAGATAAAAATTTAAAGCCAAAGTTAATAGCTTTAGGAAGTGCAGGGCAGCAGATTGGACATAGGTATTAACAACTCTTGTGAACGACAGATCATGCGTACACACTATACGATGTGTACGATATATCGTTCCAATTCGGAACAATATATCGTATGATGGATCATATAATGTGTACCCAGCTTAAAAGCAGGGTCCAGCCAGTTCCCCACTGTCAATAAGTAACAGTAGACATACAGTTAAAATCCATATACTGCTAGCTTGACTGAGGCTACAATTTAAATTATTTTTAACTAAAGCAATAAAAGAGAGTAATGAAAAGTAGTTTAAAAAATTTCAGAAATTGTCAGTAAAGAAATAAGTTTTTTTTTTTTTTTTTTTAAAAGTCTGAATTATTCTTGTGGCTATCTATGTGCCTCATCTTAGACGACATTTGTATGATAAAGATGGTCTAGATCAGAGTTTTCCAAACTCATTCCTCAAGGAGCACAAACAGTGCCTGTTTTCCGGATCTCCTCACAGAATCACAAGTAAAATAATTAGGTCCACCTGTGGATCTTTTAAAATGTGTCAGCCAGTAATGAATACATCTGTACATCAACCAGGCCCGGCGACAGGAGTGTACTAAAGAGATACATTTACTGGGCCCCAAGCTCACGAGGGGCCCCGGCTCACTCCACATCCCATGCAGTAAATGCCTGATCAACCAATAGGCTGCATTTCCCAGCAACACCTGCTACAGGAACCCACCAGGCAAGCAACAGTTCCCAGACGAGGATGGTCGGCGAAGAGAGGTAGTAGGACGGAGGAGTCTACAGTTGGCGACTAGGAGCATGCCCACAAGTAAAGGAGGAAAAGAGTGGATTTCAGGAGGTTGCGAGCAGTGGCTGTCTGTGTGTGTCCCTCCATACAACCAACCCGCCACAGCAAGAGCAGAGTGGACCACAAAGTTCGGCACAGAAAGGTAAGAGAAGACAAAAGCTCTGTGACAATATATGATAGGTCATAAGTAATCACTGATGGGGTGGGCATGTTTATATATTATACAGTAATCGAACTGTGCAAGGTAACAAGTTTGGAGAGTTGCCTGAGTGTATAATGGAAGATAGAATGCTGCAATTAATGTAGTAGGTATGGCATACCATGTGGCTAAATGTAGATTTTAATTATTGCATAAGAAATACGGTTTTTTAGCCCTATCACTATAGTATATGTAAGTCCAGAACCAATGTCTGTAGGTGTAATGTGACATGTAGTGTCAATTGGATGCACTGTGTGGTATATATTGTGAGTGGGTGCACAGTGTGGTATATATTGTGAGTGGATGCACAGTGTGGTATATATTGTAAGTGGATGCACAGTGTGATATATAGTATGAATTGGATGCACAGTGTAGTATATATAATGCATTGGGGGCATAGGACCTCATTCAGAGCCGCTCGTACCCACAGCTTTTGCGAGCGGCCAGGTGATGGTCGCGATGGTCGTGACAATCGGGCTTGCGACGAGACCCTTGTGGTAGGGTCTCGTCTGCCGCAAGCCCCAGTGAGCTACCGGCTCTAATAGCTGGTGATGTCAGTAGGGCCACCCACAAATGGCAGGCGTTCCTTCAGGAACGCCTCCATTTGTCCAGCCACCCCGCCTACAAAATGGGGTGAGCTGTCGAGCTGCCCCATTTGTAGCGAGCCCTGGAGCAAGTGAATTTCTCACTCGCTATGGGGCTTGTGCACACACATTGCGCTTACCGCACGTGCGCAATGCACAACCATCGACCCGCTTGCAAGCGCATAGCGCTTGCGAGCGGGTCTGAATCAGGCCCATAGTGTGGTATACATTATGAATTGGGGGCACAGCGTGAGGACATGCAAAATTCTAGCGGGGAAGTATGTGATACCCCACCAAAGGATCATATACATTTATATAAATGATGGTATCATACTCAGAGGTAAATTTACTAAGATTCGAGATGGTCCCGATTTTAAAAGTGATTCTTCTCACTGGTACTCACCAAAACTCCAGTGATTTAATCCCTTTTTTTATTCCAAATTTACCAACAGGCAATTTGAGGCTAAATGAGTTTGCCGATGGTGAAGCAGAACGAGATATCTCTCCCGAGTAACTCGTTTTGCAGGAGATTACTCACCTGAGATTGCAGTGTTTTCTCTCTGCAAATCTCTTCCGAGCTAGCAGCCAGCACATATCAGTGAGATATGTGCTTGCTGCTTGTGTGTTCAGACTTGTTAAAAATAGATACATGTTTTTTTTTTTTAAATTACGCGAGTTCCCCCCAAAAAACACTAACCAGCCCCGGACATGCCAGCTAGTCCTGGTTTTTAACATTACAGGAAAAAAAATGTGTAGGGTTCCACTGTAATTCAAGAACCAGCACCAGGCAGCAGGAAAAGAGCTGGTTTCAAATATACGGAGAAAAAAATTGATCGAGATTACAAGCTCGGGTGAGATAGGAGCAAACTCTCTGTCAAAATCACTTTTCAAACGCTCAATCCTCTGAGCTGCGAGATGGTCAGAAACATACACAAATCATTGTGATTTGTGTATGTTTTTATTTCTGTAAATGGTTAAAATCGGGTTAATTTTCTAAAAAAATTACTTGAGCCTCCTCCCCAAAAGACTAACCAGCCCCGGACTTGCCAGCTAGTCCTGGTTCTTAATTTACATGGAAAAACATGTGTAAGGTTCCACTGTAATTTACGAATCAGCACCAGGCAGCAGGGACAGAGCTTTTGTATTAAATATACATAGAAAAAAATGACGTGAGGTTCCACGTATATTTAAAACCAGCCCTGGACCCTTTCTAATGGGGGACTGATGCCACAGCCAGGGGTGCCCTTTCACCAGGCTCCCCAGCCGCAGCATCAGCCCTGACCATTAGTCAGCCCAGCCAGGGATCCCTGGGGAGTTGGGGACCCCCCCAATAAAGGGGTCACCCTCTCCAGGGCATCCCTGGCCTAGGCTGATAGCCCAGGGCTATCCCCGCCACCCCTGGGCGGTGGGTGGTGGGTTGATAGTGTTAGGTGTAGTGTAAAAATTAGAATTTCATCATTGTCTTTACAGTGGAACTACAGGTCCCAGCAAGCCTCCCCTGCATGCTGGTACTTGGAGAACCACAAGTGACAGCATGCGGGGCATTAAGGGCCCACTGGTACTTGTAGTTCACCTGTAAAGAAATGGTTAATAAAACACACAACACACCGTGAAAATAAAGCTTTATTGCATCTATAAACACACTTACACATACTCACCTGTTTCCAGATGTTCATGTCCCTTTGTCAACGTAAAGTATCCCAATGAATTACCTGTTACAAAAGATCCAATACTCACCTTTATGTCCCCCGATGTTCTCCGCAGAAATCCAGAGGGGCCCGGCTACTCTGTATCAACACGCACCAGCATGTTGATACAGTAACAATAATGAGAACTCAGGGCTTGTGCTCTTATTATTGCCGGGACGTCAGCCAATCAACGGCGGCTCACATTAGCGGCCGCCCATTGGCTGGGTCCCACGTGGACTTAGCCAGTGAGCGGCTACTCCACGTGGGTCCCAGCCAATGAGCGGCCGCTAATGTAAGCCACCGCTGATTGGCTGATGTCTCGGCAATAATGAGAGCTCAAGCCCGGAGTTCTCATTATTGTTACTGTATCAACATGCTGGTGCGTGTTGATACAGAGTAGCCGGGCCCCTCTGGATTACTGCAGAGAACATCGAGGGACAAAAGGGTAAGTATTGGCTTTTTTTTCAGGTATTTCAAATGAATACTTTACTTTGAGAAGGGGACATAAATATCTGGCAGCAGGTAAGTATGTGTGTGTATGTATGTATGTAATAAAACATTATTCTCACGGTGTGTGTTGTGTTTATTTACACATTTCTTCACAGGTGAACTATACGTACAAGTGGGCGTTTAATGCCCCGCATGCTGGTACTTGTGGTTCTCCAAGTACCAGCATGCGTGGAAGCTTGCTCGGACCTGTAGTTACACTGTAAAGTCAATGTGAAATATTCTCACTTTTACACAATACACTAACACAATCAACCCGCCACCCACCGCCCAGGGGTGGCGGGGATAGCTTCGGGCTATCAGCCTAGGCCAGGAGTGCCCTGGAGAGGGTTACCCCTTTATTGGAGGGGTACTCAACTCCCCAAGGATCCCTGGCCTGGGCTGACTAGTGGTCAGGACTGATGCTGCAATTGGGGGGCCCGGTGAAAGGGCATCCCTGGCTGTGCATCAGCCCCCCACTAGAAAGGGTCCAGGGCTGGTTTTAAATATACGTGGAACCTCACGTCATTTTTTTCTATGTATATTTAATACAAAAGCTCTGTCCCTGCTGCCTGGTGCTGATTCGTAAATTACAGTGGAACCTTACACATGTTTTTCCATGTAAATTAAGAACCAGGACTAGCTGGCAAGTCCGGGGCTGGTTAGTCTTTTGGGGAGGAGGCTCAAGTAATTTTTTTAGAAAATTAACCCGATTTTAACCATTTACAGAAATAAAAACATACACAAATCACAATGATTTGTGTATGTTTCTGACCATCTCGCAGCTCAGAGGATTGAGCGTTTGAAAAGTGATTTTGACAGAGAGTTTGCTCCTATCTCACCCGAGCTTGTAATCTCGATTCTTTGTAAATTTGAGAGATGTATGTTTTAGGTGAAAAGTACTTCCGATTTGGCCCGATGGTGATTTGATTCGAGATTGCTATCTCACCCGAGTTTTACAAGTGAGATGAGAGAAATCTCTCTCTAACTCTTCCGACTTTGCCTTTAGTAAATTTGCAAGCAGGAAAAAAATGAATAAATCATCCGAGATGGTCATCTCGACCTATCTCGATTCTTAGTAAATTTACCCCACAGACTGTGAAGAAACTCATGTGGCTCCCATGTGTATATACTGCCCCTGTGTGCTGTCACACATCCTGGGGCTGTCTCTTCTGTGACAGCTGTGTCTCCTAACTGTCTCCTCTCACTAAGGTCAATGCCTCTGATTCCACCCCATAGAACTGCTGCCTGCTGGGATGTAGCTTTCACACACAGCCAGTGCTGGACGTCCCTTCAGCAGCGCAGCCAGCTCTCCTCAGTGGTCAACTCAGAACTCTCCTCTGGGTCAGAGAGAGCTGCTATATATAGCCTCTGGCTAACTGTTCACTTTATGAATTGGGGGCACAATGTGGTATTCATTGTGAACTGGGGGCACGGTGTGATATACATCGTGAATTGAGGCACAGTGTGATATACATTGTGAATTGGGACACTGGACCTCATTCAGAGTCGGTCGAAGCGGCCGCACGGTCGTATGGGAAAAGGGGCCGGATATGCAAATGATTCCCTCGCAAGTTGCGTCCCTAAGTTCGGATCGGTAGCTGACCGACCAAGGGGAGGAAGCGGTCGGAAGACACAAAAATACGCCCCCTTCTCGTATGCATTACACGTCATCTCCGGGCATATAAGGATTAATCGAGACCATCGGGAAACATCGGAACTGGTCGTAGAGCTTAAGGTTGACCATACCCTTTCTTAAGCTCTACGATCATGTCAGTGTAAAAACCTCCCATGTCACATGTGCCATGATGCTACCTTGTTAATTATGCACTCCCATAATCCGTATGCACTCCCATAAAACGCCGTTCGCATAATGAGGCACGCCTGCGTTCGGATCTCCACTCCCCCGTTTTCAAGCACCTTCCCCTGTTACCACCCATAAACGCCTCAATCTGTCACTCAAACTACCGACCTGGCTGTGTTCAAGGAGAGAGAAATTTCTGATCGTAGCGGCTAGTTTGCGCACGCGCATTGCGAACTTTACGCATGCGCAGTATAGCGAACATCGGTGGCGTACGACCGTGCGGCCATTTCGACCGACTCTGAATGAGGTCCACAGTGTGGTATACATTGTGAATTGGGGGCACAGTGTGGTATACATTAAGAATTGGGGCACAGTAGGACATATAGTGCGAACTGGGGGTTAAAGTGTGGCATATGGCACAGTGTTGTATTCCTTGTGAACTGGGGGAACAGTGTGGTATAGACTGTGAATTAGGGGCACAGTGTGGTATACATTGTGAATTGGGGGCACAGTGTGGTATACATTATGAATTGGGGGCAAAGTGTGGTATACGTTATGAATTGGGGCAGTGTGGTATACGTTATGAATTGGGGCACAGTGTGGTATACATTATGAATTGGAGGCAAAGTGTGGTATACGCTATGAATTGGGGCACAGTGTGGTATACATTATGAATTGGGGGCACGGTGTGGTATACATTATGAATTGGGGGTACAGTGTGGTATTCATTGTGAACTCTTGGCACAGTGTGGTATAGATTGTGAATTGGGGGCACAGTGTGGTATATATTATGAATTGTGGGCACAGTGTGGTATTCCTTGTGAATTGGGGGCACAGTGTGTTATAGATTGTGAATTAGGGGCACAGTGTAGTATTCATTGTGAACTGGGGGCAAAGTGTGGTACAGATTGTTAATTAGGGGCACAGTGTGGTATACACAGTGAATTGGGGGCACAGTGTGGTATATATTATGAATTGTGGGCACAGTGTGGTATTCCTTGTGAATTGGGAGCACAGTGTGTTATAGATTGTGAATTAGGGGCACAGTGTGGTATACATTGTGAATTGGGGGCACAGTGTGGTATACATTATGAATTGTGGCACAGTGTGGTATACATTATGAATTGGGGGCACAGTGTGGTATTAATTGTGAATTGGGGGCACAGTGTGGTATAAATTATGAATTGAGAGCACAGTGTGGTATTCATTGTGAATTAGGGCACAGTGGGACATAATGTGCAAACTGGAGGGATAGTGTGGCATGTGGCACAGTGTGGTATACATTGTGAATTGGGGCACAGTGTGGTATATATTATGAATTGAGGGAACCGTGTGGTATACATTATGAATTGGGACACAGTGTGGTATACATTGTGAATTGGGGCACAGTGTGGTATACATTATGAATTGGGGATTATAGTGTGGTATTCATTGTGAATTGGGGGCACTGGGCCTGATTCAGAGCCGGACGCTATTTGCGCTATTTAAATTGAGCGCTTGCTTTTTGCGGTCTGTTGACGCCTCTATGTCTGAGCGAGCGAACGAAATATGCGCTTGCTATTTTGTAAAAACGCCCCCTGGCCGCTCGCATCCTACGTCATCTCCGCTATTTATTAGATTAATCGAGTACATCGAAAGGCGTCTGAACTGCTCGCAGTGTTTGTGGTTGGATTTTCCTACCGCAATCATGCGAACAGTTCAGGCTAAGAAACAACCAAGTGACGTGGCCGATGACGCTGCTTTGTTTATTATGCACACCCTTAAAACGCCCGTTTTGACCATTTGGCACGCCTGCGTTCGGCTCTCCACTCCTTATTTTCAAGCACCTTCCCCTGTTACCACCCACAAACGCCTCATTCTGTCACTCAAATTAGCAGGCATTCGCTATTTTGCGAGCACACAATTTCCGACCGCAATGACTGGTTCACGCATGCGTATTACAACCCATACGCATGCGCAGTTGTGCGAACATCGCTCGGAGTGAACGAGCGGCCGCTTACGAGAGGCTCTGAATCAGGCCCACAGTGTAGTATATATTGCGAATTGAGGCACAGTGGGACATACAGTGTGAACTGGGAGGACAGTGTGGTATACATTGTGAATTGGGGCACAGTGTGGTATTCATTGTGAACTGGGGGCACAGTGTGATATACTTTGTGAATTAGGGCACAGTGTGGTATACATTCTGAACTGGGGGCACAATGTGATATATATTGTGAATTGGGGACACAGTGTATACCCTAACACATTGTGAATTAGGGCACAGTGTGTATACATTGCAAATTGGGGCACAGTGGGACATATTGTGCCAAATGGGGCACAGTGTGGCATATATTGTGAACTTGGGGCACATCGTGGCTTGTATTATGTAGTGGACCCCCAGATTTTATGAGCCCTGTGTCTGTAGAATTACAATATTGCAGCATCAAATATTTAGAGTTATAGTATTTCCACACTGTGTATCTACTGGAAAGGGATGGAGGGCCCCAATAATATTAGTGTAGTAGACCCCAATATTTCTGTTGCCGGCCCTGGCACCAACTAGGAAAAATGGAAATATTGCACTGTTAGTGCTCCCTGAGGAATTCGTTTTGGAAACACTGTGTTAGATGATTCATTTTAGGAGACAAACTCTACAACCTACATACAATACTTTCCCTACATACCTACTGCATAGCCAGCTATTGTGCATGTACGTATGCCTCCATCTGCACACTGGCAGCCTCCACCTTGGTTGCATGAATGTTTGTGATCTTGGCTTCTGCTCTGTGCTGCTCTGGTGCCTCCTGACATTACACCAGTGTTTCCCATATACAGATATTGCAACAAGAAGCACTGTCAGTTTTATAAATGGTAATGGCCCCATACATGGTACAATGTGTACCCAGCGATGCAATGAAGGATCCGACGGCTGACATATCGGGTGGTCCCCACACACGGAGTGATCCGGTGCCTGACCGCCCGATATGCCGCTTTAGAGTCATTTAATTTTAGCAACATTGACATTAAACAGTATTACCTTAAAAGGAGCTTAGAAAATTAATATCTGCTCTTATGAAAAAAAAATATCAAATTAAAAGTTTGTAAGTGAATCCAGCTCATAAGATCTAGTTATAATACTACTTTTGGTATTTATTTTGCAGAAAGAATAGTTAATGAGCCAATGGGACTAGTATGCTCTGAAACAGCTGAATGATTCATTGAGCTATTAATCACTGTAGTGTAAAGCCATGTGGTAGTCCAGTGCAGTTGTGAAAACACACTAACAGTTTGCTCAGCTCAGTGAACATATAAGACAGGTCAAATCTCGGTTGGACAGTCTGATAAAACACCTGACAGGAAGATAAACAGCTAGGGACATGAGAAAATACTGGGCTGTGAGAGAATACTCACAGGGCTAGAATTGTGGATACCAGCATGGTGGGAGTGTGTGGAAAGAAAATTCTCCATCATCTGTTTACACACTTATTACATTTAAATTGTTTTTAGAAAAAATATTAATTTCACATAAACTTTGAGTTACAGTTCCAACCTTCATACTGGCTCTAGTTTCAGATATAAACAATTTGTTTCCAAAGTTTGAAAAAGACCAGAGAAGAGAATGGACTGATCTGGTGTAGCTTCACTTACAATATTCTGTAATCATACAACACAATTCACGATGTTAAAAATAATGAAAGCTTATCTGCTGTATACAGAGCCTGCTGGAGCACAAGTGATTCCAATGTCCCAAAAAGCCCAGATCCATGATGTTATCCCAATTTATATAGATGCTGTGCCATTATTAGCAACCTACACTAGTTGTGCCTTTCTTTCCCTTATTCATTTATACCTGCACTCTTTATACTTTACCCATCATGGCTATATAGTTCACTGGACCTTTCTTTGGGCTTCTTTGGATGAATTCCTGCAAACCTTAGAGGCCAACGCCTTCCTTTTGGCGATCTTCAGCACACACACCAGATAAGGTGTACTTCTTCTACATTACTGTATTTTTCACAGATCTATAAAAGAAAAATAATACACCATCAAATTGTGTCTCTCTATAATATATATATATATATATATATATATATATATATATATATAGACGTACCAGAAGAAAGCGGCACTAGGAGTCTGTCAAAGAAGATTTAATTGTGATCCTTCACAATATCATAGCCAACGTTTCGGGGCTATATGCGCCCCTTTATCAAGGTGTAGACCTTGACAAAGGGGCGCATATAGCCCCAAAACGTTGGCTATGATATTGTGAAGGATCACAATTAAATCTTCTTTGACAGACTCCTAGTGCCGCTTTCTTCTGGTACGTCTA
Organism: Taudactylus pleione; assembly: GCA_031769625.1. NCBI lineage: Eukaryota > Metazoa > Chordata > Amphibia > Anura > Myobatrachidae > Taudactylus > Taudactylus pleione. The sequence goes on along the minus strand of JAUIMM010000331.1, from coordinate 6,236,314 downwards.
TGCATTTATGTAGCTGGCACAGGAGCAACTCGTCTGCAGTCCAGTGCTGCTATATATATAATATATATATATATATATATATATATATATATATATATATATATATATACAAAAATAATGTAGTAAGCCCGGCACTCCTGAAAATGGTCAAATATAGTGCCGGTTCTCATTTGGAATACATATAATATATATATATATATATATATATATATATCCAAAGAACCTAAACCTTATCCTTCACTCAAAAATTTACAACATAAATACTTAAATATACCTTATTTAGAAATCAAATTGCCAAAATGCTTGCGTGGGTTTTCCTCCGGGTTGCTCCAGTTTCCTCCCACACTGCAAAAATATACTGGTAGGTTAATTGGGACCCAACAAAATATTACCCCTAGTGTGTATGTGTGTGAGGATGTGGTAGGGAATATAGATTGTGTAAGCTCCACTGGGGCAGGGACAGATGTGAATGGCCAAATATTCTATGTAAAGCGCTGCGGAATATGTGTGCGCTATATAAATAACTGGTACTAATAATAAATAATAATAATAATAATAATAATACGCTGCTCCTCCCACAGATCCCCTGTTAGGTCAGGATCTAAAGATGTACAAATCTAATTTAGCAAAGATAATAAAGTGGTATGATCCAAATGAAGTATGTCAGTGGGATGGATGGAGAGAGAGAGAGAGAGAGAGAGAGAGAGAGAGAGAGAGAGAGAGAGAGAGAGAGGAGTGAGAGAGAGAGAGAGAGAGAGAGAGAGAGAGAGAGAGAGAGAGAGAGAGAGAGAGAGAGAGAGAGAGAATGGTAACACACCTACACACTCTTTCTCTCTGCGCTTGGGACGGATACTGATGTAGTGAAGCTACAATGGGATCCAGTTAGCTCATTGTGCTGGATATTCTGTAAGCCGTGAAAGAAGCCAATTTTATTTTTTTTTTTTTATGTTGCAAAAAATGATCCTTTCTGGAATGTGACTAATCCTTTTAGCTTCCTGTCAACTGTTGCTGCAGAAAAAGGAACCTGATTTTGTAAATCAAAGATCAGAAGTCCATTGCAAAGAGATTTGTGAATTGCATGACCTTTAGTTAGATGAATTAATCCCTGTTAACCTGCATTGAAAATATTGTCAGGCTCCTTTAATCTTCATTGCCTTTGATTAAACGATTTTGAGAATCGGCAATGCCCTTCTCCAATCTCCATTGACTGCAAGGCCAGTGAAGGGCGATGCCATTGGGCTGTTGGGTGCAAACACAATAATTAAATAGCAATTCGCCTTAAACAAACGTGTACTCTTATCTGTTCTGCTTGCCTGTTTGCTTGCTAGACGTCTCCACCATCTGCTTTGCCACTTGCCCTCACAGAGCAGCCGGTGTCTGTAGCTTCGTGCAAATTACCTGCTCCCGCATCAGAGTTGTAGCTAAACACTAAACACAAAGCTGAAGATACAATAAAGCAATAGTGTGGTTAATAATTTAACGTGTGAAGTTCTGTAATCTGCAACAGTCGCTTTGAACGTCTTCCTGATCTGAAAGGAAGGAAGTCGTATGGTAAACGCAAGCATACAAACCATTGCCTTCAGTGGTAAATGTATGGCAGGTATTAGAGATCGCAGTGAGATCAGATGGGTCCTGAGTGGCTGTCCCCACACTACTTTACTATACCCCAATTTGCACCAAGTCCCACTCTGATAGTTCATATTTGTATGAAAGACAATATTTATATGTCGTGGACTCCCATACAGTTTCTTGTTCCTGTATGTACGAAAATGCCTAAATTTCCCCAAAGCACTGACAATCTGAGCTGTAGGTTTACACATAAGGATAAAATAGATATATTGGTGATATATCTGAGATTCTATTATAGACAATACATTGAATTATGCTATTCATTGTTGCGTTTAATTAACCAAATTGCTAGGTTTGTATTGTCTTTTTTTTTGCTAGTCACGTATTTTTCTATAACATACGAAATTATTATAAAACCAAAGAATGTAATATTGCTTTTCAAGCCAACACTCACTGCTGTGGGTAGTCACAGCTTGAAAGTCTGAAAGGAAATTTGTCCCTCATGTGTTACTTCTCACATATTACATAGCATCTATGCATCTATGCATCTATGCATCTATGCATCTATCTATCTATCTATCTATCTATCTATCTATCTATCTATCTATCTATCTATCTATCTATATTGTGATCATTTATTTGAATTGAAGAGAGAAATAAAAAAAGAGAAATATTAAATATAAACTGTTCATTCATAATAAAGGGTCACGTGTTAAATTCGAAATTAATTGATTAGTTTTTATTTAACATTTCATTAACAATAATAATATTATTGTCTGTTCTGGCTGTAAAAACAAATCATTGAAGCATGACTAGTTTATTTGTTTAAACAAAAACTCAGCGACTGTTTCATAGTATTCCCTAAAGTCTTAAATGAGGCAGTCTATAAATACTGTAGGTATTATTGCAATCGTTAATATCTGCCGTCATTTTTCCTTTGTTTTCGAACGCTATTTTTATTTCTTTATTTACTAAACATTTCTCAAATGTTATATCATTGTGCAAACATTATAAAACTCCTTTCAATGTGTTTGAAGTTCCTTTTTATGTCACTCGGTGAATACGCTAAAAATAATAAAATTGACTTTCAATTGTTAATTGACTGTAAACAATCAAATAACTGTACTGTATTTGGAATATACATATATATATATATATATATATATATATATATATATATATATATATGTATATAAATATATATATATATATATATATACAAGACAACTCAAAACGAAAGCAAAATAAAGTTAAATATCAAATACGGATAAAAAAAAATATTCCAAATTCCAAGCAAATACACTAGGAGTCTTGATTTATTATTTATTAACAGTTATTGCTACATTTTTTATTTGAATTAAATATTTTTATATTATTGACGAGTCCTTATTTATTTTTACTATTGAAATGATGTTCGCCTAAAAATTAATTTGTCATTTTACATACAATTAATGATCTAAGACTATATGTATATCTATATATATCTATATATAACATACATATACAAATTTACAATAATCCAATATACTCTCCTTGCAGAAATGTAAAGACGCAATTGAAACGGGTGCGACATTTACCAATGGCTGGATCATCATTGGTTATATAACTTGTGCCGCAAATGTACCTTACACCACTGAACCATATTGTGCAAATGTACTTATACAGGAGCCAGCTTGTACCCTGATTCCTGTGTGTCCATCACCCAGCACAATAAAAAACGCATGAGATGACTACATTACCACTTCGTCCGCATTCTTTGCAATGTTTCCCGAACAAAGCTTCTTCTTCTTACCATAGTGGGAATGTTCTCTGTGTACCCTTTCCAATCTTCTGGACACCTAACAATCAAATCTTTAAATTACAATTTAGTCCAGTTGGGACTAATAAACATCACATCTATACGGTGCGGTAGTAAGGATGTGGCTGGAACACTCTGCTATCATCCTGCAGGTACCTTAGTGCCAGAGAGGCTCTTATTTCACTCGTTTGTGTTGGCAATAAAATGATTGGTTCATCTCTGTTTCGTTTTACGTTAGGAAAATGAAAGGATCCTCCGTAATATTTAACCCTTCCGGTGCCAGCTGGCAGTGATGTCCTGTGATGTATTCCCACCTAAATCCTTTTGCAAATCATGAATTTGTAATCCAAGATGTCACATACATTCACATGAGCAGGATGTGATAACAGATTTCAGGGAGAATTATTACATAGGGAGCTGAATATACAGCATACATGCCGCAGGAGTTTCAAGCGAGAGAACAAGATTTAAAAAAAATAAAATAACGAAAAGAAAAGAGAGATAAAGAATGTGTAAGCAATAAGCATGTACAATACATTTGTTACACCTGAATTGCTGCTTGGCAATAGAAAAATTGCGACCCGCTGGCTCCCTAGTCACGAAGGTTTATTGTTGGGTACAACATTCAGAACCCGTCAGCACCTTCTGAATCTGCAGATCATTCCTAATTGTGTACATAATGGGTGACACATTATAAGCATATATCAGAATACACATGTAACAGCAAAATGCTATTTTATTACACAGGTCTGTACATTCCAATGATTTTAGTGGGGTGGAGATTGGCTTATTGCTGATTTAGCTGAGTGAGTACATGAAACATCCCTGTACAGTATATATAGCCGCAGTCAGACTTCACTATCACTGGGGCTCATCTGAGTAGTGCACACAATCCAATGCAAGATATATTCATCTACTGCTGCAAATACCTCTAGTTTAGTACAAGGACAAACGTGGTAGAACTGTACAGGGAATGCGCTAAATTAAATAATAGTAGATTCATATAATACCCTGGGAGGGATGTAGTCGGCATCCCGGCGTACGGGATGCAGACGGTCTTAATTTTGGGGTTAGGGTTAGGCATTAGGGGGAGGGTTAGGGTTAGGCACAGGGGAGGTAGGGTTAGGATTAGGGGGCAGGGAGGGGCAGGCTAGGTTTAGGCACTAGGGGGGAAGGATAGGTTTAGGCACCGGGAGGGGGTGTTAGGTTTAGGGTGAGGGGAGGGGAAGGTTAGGCTTAGGTACTAGAGGTGGGAGGTTAGGGTTAGGCATCGGGGAGGGTGGGTTAGAGTTAGGGTAGGGGTTAGAAAAGTACATACCATAGCGTCCTATGGGTGTCGGTAGTCAGACTGTCTGGATGCCGCTGTCGGTATTACAACCAGCGGCATCCCTACAGCCGGCATATCATACCCAATCCCTTTGGGATGATGGCCTTTTTTAATTGTAAAGACACTAAAAAAGTCATAACATTAAAATTAATGTTCCATCCATTACACAGTGTTTTCACTCTGTTATGAATTTACATTTATTGTACAGATTTTGTATAGCTGTCAATGTGTACAGCTGTCAGTATCCTAGAATGGATCATGCTTGCTGTCTACAGACAGTGAGGGCAGCCATGTTATTTATGAAGAAATATTCATGAGAATTCAGCCTCTCAGCCGACCCTAGAAGCATCATTATGCACTTGGGAACCAGTATTCATTAAGGCTGACTGATATTCACAAGGCATTGGTTCATAAGTAAACAGATTGTATTCAATTCAGCAGATAAAATGGCTGCCATCACTGTTTGCGGGTGGCTTGGAGCTCTTTAAAGCCATTGTAGCAACTCAGAACACGGTGTAAAACAATCTCTCGTATCATGACAGTGACGGACATTTCAGACAGGTTGCATATAAGCACATCCTATCTAGTACCATTGTACCTGTCTGTGCACCTATCTAGTACCATTGCACCTGCCTGTGCACCTATCTAGTACCATTGTACCTGCCTGTGCACCTAACTAGTACCATTGCACCTGCCTGTGCACCTATCTAGTACCATTGCACCTGCATGTGCACCTAACTAGTACCATTGCACCTGCCTGTGCACCTATCTAGTACCATTGCACCTGCCTGTGCACCTATCTAGTACCATTGTACCTGCCTGTGCACCTAACTAGTACCATTGCACCTGCCTGTGCACCTATCTAGTACCATTGCACCTGCCTGTGCACCTAACTAGTACCATTGCACCTGCCTGTGCACCTAACTAGTACCATTGCACCTGCCTGTGCACCTATCTAGTACCATTGCACCTGCCTGTGCACCTAACTAGTACCATTGTACCTGCCTGTGCACCTATCTAGTAACATTGCACCTGCCTGTGCACCTAACTAGTACCATTGTACCTGCCTGTGCACCTATCTAGTACCATTGTACCTGCCTGTGCACCTATCTAGTACCATTGTACCTGCCTGTGCACCTATCTAGTACCATTGTACCTGCCTGTGTACCTAACTAGTACCATTGTACCTGTCTGTGCACCTAACTAGTTATAGTACCATTGTACCTGCCTGTGCACCTATCTAGTACCATTGTACCTGCATGTGTACCTAACTAGTACCATTGTACCTGCCTGTGCACCTATCTAGTACCATTGTACCTGCCTGTGCACCTATATAGTACCATTGTACCTGCCTGTGTACCTAACTAGTACCATTGCACCTGTCTGTGCACCTAACTAGTTATAGTACCATTGTACCTGCCTGTGTACCTAACTAGTACCATTGTACCTGCATGTGTACCTAACTAGTACCATTGTACCTGCCTGTGCACCTAACTAGTACCATTGTACCTGCCTGTGTACCTATGTAGTACCATTGTACCTGCCCGTGTACCTATGTATTACCATTGTACCTGCCTGTGTACCTAGTGGTGTTAAACTCTTGTAACTCACAGATGTTGCATATATCAGGAAAGCTAATTTTTTTCTTCATTAGATAAGTGCCATGATCCTCTCCAATCCACCACTGGCCGGAGGAAATATTTGTCTATAAGCAAAAGATAGCGCCACGTGCAAGATCAGTCTCTTATTGTAATGTTAGTAAAAATGGCTTTAGCTCTATAATCACTTTGGCTGATGGTTGTAGATGGCCCCTACAAAACAGCCTGATCTTCACCCAAAATTCAGTTTTCATTGGACACAAACATGGACTATAGATCCCCAATGGCAAAACACTATAGACAATGTTTTTTGCCCAGTATTTAATAATTGCAGAATGACCCCAGCAATTCCATTATTTATTTTATATATATATATATATATATATATATATGATAATTATATATACATATATAAATATATATATATACATATATATATACATATATATATATAGTGTGTGTGTTTGCGTGTGTGTGTGTATTTAATACTGGTATGAATACATTTATCCCTCCATACCATTTATAGATAATAAGATGCACTGCTTAGGACAGAATGAGAATAATCTGTGACAATCCAATGGCTGATTCTGCAAGTCTTCAATTTAGGAGTTACTTTACTTTCTGGTAAAATACTGTGATAAACTATAGGATAGATAATGCATCAGTTTCCTGAATTGGACAGATAATGGTCTGGATGATAATCTTATATACTGTACATAAAACATAATCTCATTAAATCGCTTATATTCACATCCATAAACATTGCTAATTCTGGTTACTAAGAGCTCATTCTCTCATTAAACACATAGCTCATACTAAGCTCATAATTATTGTCTGCAAACAAACCATGCTTATGTTTAATAACACGAGGATTTAGACTGTGGAGATGGTGTCTTTGTGTGAGTCTCAGATAAAAGAACAGGCTGCACTATGAATGCCCAGAGGTCACAATTAAGTCACTGGAACAAGTCAATGTTTCCACTCTGTTAGATGCACTGTCACTGCTCCCTGACACACCGCTAGTAATACACTGCTCTTGCACACACTGATTATTAACACACAGCTAGTAATATACAGCCCTCGCTGACACACCCCCTGTAACACACTGATTCCTGACACACACCCTGTAACACACTGATTCCTGACACACCCCCTGTAACACACTGATTCCTGGCACACTCCCTCTAACTCTCTGATTCCTGACACCCTGCCAGTAACACACTGATTCCTGACATACCCCCTATAACACACTGATTCCTGGCACACTCCCTGTAATACTATGATTCATGGCACACTCCCTGTAACACACTAATTCCTGACATACCCCCTGTAACACAATGATTCCTGACATACCCCCTGTAACACACTGATTCCTGACACACCCTCTGTAACACACTGATTCCTGACACAAACCCTGTAACACACTGATTCCTGGCACACTCCCTGTAATACTATGATTCATGGCACACCCCCTGTAACACACTAATTCCTGACATACCCCCTGTAACACACTGATTCCAGTAACACACTGATTCCTGACACACCCCCTATAACACACTTATTCCTGGCACACTCCCTGTAATACTATGATTCATGGCACACTCCCTGTAACACACTAATTCCTGACATACCCCCTGTAACACACTGATTCCTGACATACCCCCTGTAACACACTGATTTCTGACACACCCCCTGTAACACAATGATTGCTGGCACACTCCCTGTAACACACTGTTTCCTGGCATACTCCCTGTAATACTTAGATTCATGGCACACTCCCTGTAACACACTAATTCCTGACATACCCCCTGTAACACACTGATTCCTGACATACCCCTGTAACACACTGATTCCTGACACACCCCCTGTAACACACTGATTCCTGACACACCCCTGTAACACAATGATTCCTGGCACACTCCCTGTAACACACTGTTTCCTGGCATACTCCCTGTAACACTCTGATTCCTGACACACACCCTGTAACACACTGATTCCTGGCACAACCCCTGTAACACACTGATTCCTGACACACACCTTGTAACACACTGATTCCTGGCACACTCCCTGTAATACTATGATTCATGGCACACTCCCTGTAACACACTAATTCCTGACATACCCCCTGTAACACTCTGATTCCTGACATACCCCCTGTAACACACTGATTCCTGACACACCCCCTGTAACACACTGATTCCTGACACACCCCCTGTAACACACTGATTCCTGGCACAACCCCTGTAACACACTGATTCCTGACACACCCCCTGTAACACACTGATTCCTGGCACACCCCCTGTAACACACTGATTCCTGACACACCCCCTGTAACAATATGATTCCTGGCACACTCCCTGTAACACTCTGATTCCTGACACCCTTCCAGCAACACACTGATTCCTGACACACCGCTAACAATACACTGCTCTCACACACTGATTTTTAACAAACTGATCTCTGACACACTGCCAGTAACACACCGACTGGCTATTCATATACTGCTGCTGGACAGACTACTAGCAATAATTGATGTACTGCTTGTAACACACTGCTCCCAAACACATTGCCAGTAACACACTGCCTCCTGACGTTCTGACAGTCAGTGACACACTGTCTCTTGACATACTGCTAGTAATGTAATGCCAGTGACACACTGCCTCCTGACGTACTGCCAGTGACATACTGACTACTGACGTACTTCTAGTAATACACTGGATTGACAAAGGGGGAGAAATAGAGGAAGTGCAGAATGTATACTGTATTCAATATTAAAAACAAATTAGATATGAATCACTTTCCCAAGAAACAGATTTGGTCATACTGCTAGTAATACACTTATCTCTGGCACACTGATGGTAATACACTTATATCCTTTCACTTCTAGTAATACACTTATATCCGGCACACTGCTAGTAACACTTATCTCTGGCACACTGCTAGTAACACCTTTATCTCTGGCACACTGCTAGTAACACACTTATCTCCGGCACACTGCTAGTAACACACTTATCTCCGGCACACTGCTAGTAACACCCTTATCTCCGGCACACTGCTAGTAACACACTTATCTCCGGCACACTGCTAGTAACACACTTATCTCCGGCACACAGCTAGTAACACACTTATCTCCGGCACACTGCTAGTAACACCCTTATCTCTGGCACACTGCTAGTAACACTTATCTCCGGCACACTGCTAGTAACACACTTATCTCCGGCACACTGACAGTAACACACTTATCTCCGGCACATTGCTAGCAACACACTTATCTCTGGCACACTGCTAGTAACACATATCTCCGGCACACTGCTAGTAACACCCTTATCTCCGGCACACTTCTAGTAACACACTTATCTCCGGCACACTGCTAGTAACACACTTATCTCTGGCACACTGCTAGTAACACCCTTATCTCCGGCACACTGCTAGTAACATACTTATCTCCGGCACACTGCTAGTAACACACTTATCTCCGGCACACTGTTAGTAACACCCTTATCTCCGGTACACTGATAGTAACACACTTATCTCCGGCACACTGTTAGTAACACCCTTATCTCCGGCACACTGACAGTAACACACTTATCTCCGGCACACTGCTAGTAACACACTTATCTCTGGCACAATGACAGTAACACACTTATCTCCGGCACACTGCTAGTAATTCACTTATCTCCGGCACACTGTTAGTAACACACTTATCTCCGGCACACTGCTAGTAACACACTTATCTCTGGCACACTGCTAGTAACACTTATCTCTGGCACACTGCTAGTAACACCCTTATCTCCGGCACACTTCTAGTAACACACTTATCTCCGGCACACTGCTAGTAACACCCTTATCTCAGGGATACTGCTAGTAACACACTTATCTCCGACACACTGCTAGTAACACCCTTATCTCCAGCACACTGCTAGTAACACTTATCTCCGGCACACTGCTAGTACAACACTTATATCCGGCACACTGCTAGTAACACCCTTATGTCCGGCACACTGCTAGTAACACCCTTATCTCCGGCACACTGCTAGTAACACCCTTATCTCCGGCAAACTGATAGTAACACACTTATCTCTGGCACACTGCTAGTAACACTTACCTCCGGCACACTGCTAGTAACACCCTTATCTCCGGCACACTGCTAGTAACAGCATTATCTCTGGCACACTGCTCGTAACACTTATCTCCGGCACACTGCTAGTAACACCCTTATCTCAGGCACACTGCTAGTAACACTTATCTCTGGCACACTGCTAGTAACACCCTTATCTTCGGCACACTGCTAGTAACACCCTTATCTCCGGCACACTGCTAGTAACACACTTATCTCTGGCACACTGCTCGTAATACACTTATCTCCGGCACACTGTTAGTAACACCGTTATCTCCGGTACATTGATAGTAACACACTTATCTCCGACACACACTGAGAGTAATTCACTTATCTCCGCCACACTGCTAGTAATACACTTGTCTCCGGCACACTGTTAGTAACACCCTTATCTCCGGCACACTCCTAGTAATACACTTATCTCCAGCACACTGCTAGTAACACTTATCTCCGGCACACTGTTAGCAACACACTTATCTCTGGCACACTGCTAGTAACACTTATCTCCGGCACACTGCTAGTAACACCCTTATCTCCGGCACACTTCTAGTAAGACACTTATCTCCGGCACACTGCTAGTAACACACTTATCTCCGGCACACTGCTAGTAATACCCTTATCTCCGGCACACTGCTAGTAATACCCTTATCTCCGGCACACTGCTAGTAACATACTTATCTCCGGCACACTGCTAGTAACACACTTATCTCCGGCACACTGTTAGTAACACCCTTATCTCCGGTACACTGATAGTAACACACTTATCTCCGGCACACTGCTAGTAATACACTTATCTCCGGCACACTGTTAGTAACACCCTTATCTCCGGCACACTGACAGTAACACACTTATCTCCGGCACACTGCTAGTAACACACTTATCTCTGGCACAATGACAGTAACACACTTATCTCCGGCACACTGCTAGTAAGTCACTTATCTCTGGCACACTGTTAGTAACACACTTATCTCCGGCACACTGCTAGTAACACACTTATCTCTGGCACACTGCTAGTAACACTTATCTCTGGCACACTGCTAGTAACACCCTTATCTCCGGCACACTTCTAGTAACACCCTTATCTCCGGCACACTGCTAGTAACACCCTTATCTCAGGGATACTGCAAGTAACACACTTATCTACGGCACACTGCTAGTAACACACTTATCTCTGGCACACTGCTAGTAACACACTTATCTCCGGCACACTGCTAGTAATACACTTATCTCCGCCACACTGCTAGTAACACACTTATCTCTGGCACACTGCTAGTAACACACTTATCTCCGGCACACTGCTAGTAACACCCTTATCTCCGGCACACTGCTAGTAACACCCTTATCTCCGGCACACTGCTAGTAATACACTTATCTCCGGCACACTGTTAGTAACACCCTTATCTCCGGCACACTGACAGTAACACACTTATCTCCGGCACACTGCTAGTAACACACTTATCTCTGGCACACTGCTAGTAACACTTATCTCTGGCACACTGCTAGTGACACCCTTATCTCCGGCACACTTCTAGTAACACACTTATCTCCGGCACACTGCTAGTAACACCCTTATCTCAGGGATACTGCTAGTAACACACTTATCTCCAGCACACTGCTAGTAACGCACTTATCTCCGGCACACTGCTAGTAATACACTTATCTCCGCCACACTGCTAGTAACACCCTTATCTCTGGCACACTGATAGTAACACACTTATCTCCGGCACACCGCTAGTAACACCCTTATCTCCGGCACACTGCTAGTAACACCCTTATCTCCGGCACACTGCTAGTAATACACTTATCTCCGGCACACTGTTAGTAATACACTTATCTCCGGCACACTGTTAGTAATACACGTATCTCTGGCACACTGCTAGTATTAACACACTTATTTCTGGCACACACTGCTAGTAAAACATGTATCTTTGGCACACTGCTAATAACACATGTATTTCTGGCACACTAATAGAAACACACTTATGTCTGGCACACTGCTAGTAGTAAAACATTTATCACTGGCACACTGCTAGTAAAACATGTATCTTTGGCACACTGCTAATAACACATGTATTTCTGGCACACTGATAGTGACACACTTATCTCTGGCACACTGATAGTGACACACTTATCTCTGGTACACTGCTAGTAACACACTTATCTCTGGCACACTGCTAGTAACACACTTATATCCGGCACACTGCTAGTAACACACTTATCTCTGGCACACTGATAGTGACACATTTATCTCTGGCACACTGATAGTGACACACTTATCTCTGGCACACTAATAGTGACACACTTATCTCTGGCACACTGCTAGTAACACACTTATCTCTGGCACACTGCTAGTAACACACTTATCTCTGCCACACTGCTAGACACACTCTTATCTCTTGCACACTGCTAGTAACACACTTATATCCAGCACACTGCTAGTAACACACTTTTCTCTGGCACACTGCTAGTGACACACTTATCTCTGACACACTGCTAGTAACACACTTATCTTTGGCACACTGCTAATAACAAATGTATTTCTGGCACACTGATAGTGACACAATTATCTCTGGCACACTGATAGTGACGCACTTATATCCAGCACACTGCTAGTGACACACTTATCTCTGGCACACTAATAGTGACACACTTATCTCTGGCACACTGCTAGTAACACACTTATCTCTGGCACACTGCTAGACACACTCTTATCTCTTGCACACTGCTAGTAACACACTTATATCCAGCACACTGCTAGTAACACACTTTTCTCTGGCACACTGCTAGTGACACACTTATCTCTGACACACTGCTAGTAACACACTTATCTTTGGCACACTGCTAATAACAAATGTATTTCTGGCACACTGATAGTGACACAATTATCTCTGGCACACTGATAGTGACACACTTATCTATGACACACTAGGCCTCATTTAGATTTAGCAGTAAATACAGCTAGACGGTGCTATTTAGCGACCAGGTAACACCATATTCCATATCTCCCAACACTGGAAAGTCTCCAAAGCGAACAGGGGACATGGTTGTGTAAAAAAAACACTGTTGTTTTTTGCCGTTCTCATGGTGTGCAGAATGGAAATACCTTCTTACCCTTGCAACTTAGGACAAAACTCCATCTTCCAAATTGAGACTGTCCAGACAAAAGCAGGATGGTTGGGAGGTATGATATTCCACAGTAAGGGAGCACATTTAAAATGTGTGAGCAGATTTAGATTTGGGAGGAGGCACGTCATAGCTCAATTCTAAATCTATATATATATACAGGATATAAATCAAATACCCTGACTGACTGATTCACTGACTAATCAATGTCCAGCCAAAACCCCTGGACCCAGAAACATTAAAATCAGGGAGTATATTCCTTCCATGACATAGGTACCCACTAAAAGGGATTGTTCGAAATTTGACTCCTTAGGGAATGAAAAGGGCTAAAATGTTTCCTCCCCCTGTGCAATGTCCTGACTGACTGTCTCATCGTGGTTGTAGCCAGGGCCGGCACTAGGCTTTCCTGCGCCCAGGGCCGACCCATTCTGCACTGCCACGCCCCTTCCATCCCTCTGAGCGTTTACACAATAACGCCAGCGGGAGGGGAGGAGTTTTGCGCCAGAGCCGACCGTGCAATGGTCACATTGCGTTTGATAATGGTGCTGCAGCCAATCAGGTCCCAACTGTCATCTGTTTGAAAAATGACAGTTGGGAGCTGATTGGCTGGGGCACCACTATCATACGCAACAAATGTTATCACTTATTGTCAGAGATAAAACTCATTGACAAAATAAAATACAGATGAGGGAGGGTACTAAATACTTGCCTACACTCCCAGAAGTCGCGGGAGGCTCCCGATTTTTCGGGATCCGGATGTTGGTAAATCTGGCAGCATCAAATCCCCCATACAAACCTAGGACGGATGTGGCTGCCTGTGGGAATGGAGGGATCACAGTAGGTATCAGAGATACCTGCTGTGGTCCCTCCTTAATACATCTGGGGGAAATTTTATATTTGAGGTTAACCCCCGAAAAAGTTTTTTTCGGGGATCATACCTCAAATAGGCAATGATAAATGAGCCCCTAATTACTGAAACATTACTAGTAACAATCAGGGCCTGATTTAGGTTGGTTCGCAAGGCTGCGTTCCCAGGCAGTCAGCCGATGTTTGCATTCTGCGCATGCGTATAAGTTGCAGTGCACTTGTGCGAATCGGCCACAGAGATCGGGAAGCGATTGCAGTGAGCACGCAGAGTCTTCATACAGTGATTGACAGGAAGTGACCGTTTGGGGGTGGTGATGGGGGGTGTTGTTAGAGAAAGTCAGGCGTATCTGGACGTTTAAATGCTATTACAGGGGCATGCATAATTAAGCCCCTGCAGTGGCATACTCTGGCAGAAGTCTAGATGGTGACAGGAAGTTTAGTCATTTCTGAGGTAGGGTCAGGTCAACCACAACTGTGCGATGTTTCCGATGTTACTCGATGGTACCGATGTTTTCGCTGACTTACATGTCATGGGAAGTGGGCAGGCTTTATACAGTGATGGGCGTCTTGGTATAGTGCTGCGGTTACCGTGCAATTGCATTCATTAGCATATTTGTGCAGTGAGCGGGGTGCGTGCAAACGCAACCTTGCGAACCAACCTAGCGTGCCCTTCTGGAGGGCAAAAAGTGCCCTACCCTCCTTCAGGAGGGCTAAAGCGCCCTGCCCTCACATCCTGTGGGTGCAGTATCCCGCGGGTGAGGAAATGTGCGGTGACCCGGTCACTGCCGGTGAATAGACGCCGGGCGCATGCATCCAGCATCTATTCTCCCTGTCAGCAGTGCTTGGGGGCTGCCCAGCGTGTCCATAAGTGCCGGGCACGCCCCCAAGAGTGACGAAAAGGGTGACGCATCTTATAGACACGTCCCCTTTTCAATGGCCACGTCCCCTGCCTGCCGCCGGAGCTAGAGTGAACACTACCAGCCTGAATCAGCCCCTCAGATCCAAGTCACACCAGTAACACAATTATGCATACTGACATAAAGTTGAACATTGGCAACAAACAGGTAGGGATTATTTAATCTAATAATTTGGTAAAAATTGGTAATATGTAATAATAACCCACACATGCCAATCAGCAAATAACTCTCTCCAATTTACTGAAAATTAGATTGATGTTATATACATTAGCCCTGTTGTTCATTAATAATAATAACACATGACGTGAAACCTAAATGCCATGTTCAAATAACATTTTAGTGTTCGGAATGAGTGACTTTCTAGTATATGTCTAGGGAACATTTACACCCTAGTAAATAATACCTAGCTTTCCAACACATCTCTTCTTAACAACCTATTTACTCAATTACACACAGATGATTTACAACACTGACACATAACTTTCTATCCTAAAGGCAGCATTTGGCTGGTCTGACACACTACAACTTTCTTAGGAATAATGGTGTGAATATAAAGTGGTAACTTTGGGGCCCATTTATCACTAAATATTTGCGAATTAGTCCACGAAAACACCAGTTTTTTGGGGGTAACTGCAAATATTTAGTTACACCCCCATGTATGAAGGAAGCACTGCAGCAGATTTCTCCGATACCTGCTGCGATCCCTCCATTCCCGCAGGCAGTCGCATCCCCCATAGGTTTCTATGGCGGATGCGATGCTGATAGATTTACCAACATCCGGAATGGTTGGCCCCCGCAGCTAATGCCATCTAAAGACGGTGTTAGCCCATTGCAGCCAATGGGTTACACATCGTAAAACTTACCGGGAGAGGGTTCCATAGGAATCCTCCCCCGGCAATGGTGGCCGGGCATGTGCAGTCAGTGGGTCTGCACATGTGCAGTAGCCCCGACAGCACTCCAGGCACATCCTAGGGACGAGCTCCTTTCTGAGCCCTCTCTCTAGACGTGCAGGATTATAAATTCCGGAGCTATGATCGCATCTTGCAATGCAGTCATAGGCGGTAATACCATGCCCAGATCGCATTGCAAATGTGATCTTTAATAAATGGGCCCCTATAACAGAAGTGGGCTACAGCCAATGGCCTCAGAGGTGAAACACAAGGCCAAATCGGACTAATCTGGGTCGTCTATTGCTAAGGACACCCAGACATATTCCTGGAACACAACAACCAAACTACTGTCTAGACTAGTCTATCAAATTACTTTATAATAGAAATAAAATACAGCTTAGGCAGGGCCGCAACTAGGGGGGGGCTAGAGATGCACGTGCACCGGGAGGGGATTGCCTGGGGGTGAAAAAGAAGACTCTGCCATCTGAAAATGGCCGCCGCCGAAGAGGAGACTAATGCTAGAGGTCCTTACTGGACCTCTAGTGTCTGTCTCTTTGTTGGCGGCGGCCATTTTTGGATGGCCGTTTTCAGCAGATTCCATGCGGACTAGCCGTCCGCATGGACTCTGCTGAAAACGGCCATCAAAAAATGGCCGCCGCCAAGGAAGAGACAGATGCTAGAGGTCCTACTGGACCTCTAGTGTCTGTTAGCAGAGCGCAATGCACACAGCGTTCCCGGAAGTGCCGGGAACGCTGGCGCTGCAGGGAGAGGATGCTGAGAGCTGCATCTTCTCCCTTCAAACCCCCCTGGCAACGAGCATAAACCCCCCTGGCTGAGCATAAACACCCATGGCAACGAGCATGGAACCCCATGGCAACGAGCATGGAACCCCTGACAGCAAGCATGAAACCCCCTGACAATGAGCATAAATCCCCTGACAACAAGCATGAAACCCCCTGGCAATGAGCATGTAACCCCTGGCAACAAGCATGAAACTCCATGGCAACGAGCAGGTAATTTTAAAGTAATTAGAAGCCTTACTGTGGGGCATAAAATGGTGTCGGCAAATATGTAAGTGGCACTTTTTTAATAGGCATTACAGTGTGTGGCATAATGTGTAATGGGCATTATGGTGTATGGAATAATGTAAGTCACTATACCAGGGACGTCTGAGTAATGCACTGCCTTATGGAGGAGCAAGGACAAAATCCAGGTACGGGAAGGGAGGGGGGCGCAAAATTGCTTCCTTGCACCGGGTGACAGATATCCTAGTTTCGGCCCTGGCTTAGGGCATACTTGCCGACAATCAGCTCCCTCCTTCCGGGAGGGAGCTGATTGTCAGCTAACAGCGGGGGGCGTGCCCGGCCATGATGTCACTTTTGGGGGCGGAGCTAGGGGTGGAGCTGCGTGATCGCGTCATCGTAGCCCCGCCCCCTCTTCACAATGCCATTATTTTTGGCATTGTGAACCAGGGGGTGGGGCCACGATGACGCGATTCAATGCGAATCGCGTCACCGGCCCCCCCGCTGCGGGGTTTTTTCGTTTATTCTTGGGGGTGGTCGGGAGGGTTGCCGGCTGCCGGGAGCCTTGCCTGCCTTTCCGGGGGGCCGGGAGCGGCACCCGAAAATCGGGAGGCTCCCGGCCAAATCGGGAGGGTAGGCAAGCCTGGCTTAGGGGACTGAAATTTCGGGTATTGAGCAAAGACTCTGCTTAATCAATAGGGAAAGTTGTTTTACAAGGTAGATACAGAGATCATTTTTAAACCATCAAAATGCAGTGGAGCAGCACAAACACCTGTGATGCCTTAAAAAACTACTATTGCACTTTTTTCTTACTAATGTAGCATTCCCCTGTGCAAGTAAGTGGAGTGATACAGTGATCTGTGTGTGACCTGTTAGTGAAGAGAGGCGCGTGGAGGGATACACGTGTGATGTCTCCTGTCAGAGAAAGATGGACTGAGCGAGATGCAGAACTGTGGTGAGTCCTAGAAGTGAGAACAGAGGGGTACATCTCAGCCAGAGCCCCAGGGAGGAGGGAAGTTCCTGGGGTCCTCCAACACCCTAAATTGTTGGAAAGGGGGAGACACCCCATGTCATTTTTTTGGGGGGAAATACAACATAAAGCAGGGGTAAAGAGCCAATACATGATGAGGGAAGAATTGCCCATGAATAGGGGGACATGAGCCCAGTTATAAAGAGAAGGAGTAATGCTGGGTACACACTATATGATATGTCGTATGATCCCGCAGATCGGAGCGACATATCGGATACATCGTCTACAGTGTACCCATGATATAAACGCTCCCGCGAGTCATTAGCGACATATATATATATTTAAAACCACCTAAACCACATAAATATAAATGTGTATATATAGACCAATATAAAGCCTATGTTTACTATAGCTTTAATCAATTCAGACACATTTGGCAGGGTGGAGCTGGACTTACCCTCAGCGATTACCACACTGCAGGGAAGGTGGAGTTTCAAGATTCTGCAGGGACTTATGGGAAGTTTCCCTCCGTCCCTGCAGTTTTCAGGATATTTAAGGATTTGCTTCATATGACGCCATTCTGAGATGGCGTTATATAAAATAAAAAACATTTCCAGTAATTTAACGCTTCTTGCTTTGCTGAATAGCAAAAAGTGTTAAAGTACTGTAGAGAGCAATGACTTGCTCCCTACAGTGCGATACAATGCGATATGGGAATTAATGGGGAAGATAACGCAATTATCTTCTCCATTAACCCATTGCTGAATAGAGAACACACTGAAAAAATTTGGAAATGATAGTTTTCGCATTTTTTAAATTGAAAAAAAATCATTGCTGAATAGACCCTTAAATAGTATAAAACTTTAGCTTGCTCTCTACAGTGCAATATTGTGCGGGATGGGTATAAACGGAGAAGATAATTGCGTTATCCTGTCCGTAATCCCTTTACTGAACAGTGGAAACACTTAGGGGCCTATTCATTAAACATTAAAATTCTCTGGTGATAATTAGCTTTAGAACTCTCATGGAGTTCTAGCTAATTATAGGTGGAATTCATCATTCCACCTCTCCATAAGTATCTATTCCGAAAAGCTGTCATTTTTGCTATGACAGCTTTTCGGGAAATAGATACTTTTCCCTGCCTACACTACCTTATCGCATCTGGAAACAGTGCTGCGCATGCGCTGTTACATCTGTAAAACCAGCGCATGAGCAGCACTGCCTACAGATGCGGTAAGTTTCGTACCCCAGTTCGCTGTGATAAAGAGATGCAGAGCTATGATAAATAAAGAGATGCAGAGCTGTGATAAATAAAGAGATGCAGAGCTGTGATAAATAAAGAGATGCAGAGCTATGATAAATAAAGAGATGCAGAGCTGTGATAAATAAAGAGATGCAGAGCTAAGATAAATAAAGAGATGCAGAGCTATGATAAATAAAGAGATGCAGAGCTGTGATAAATAAAGAGATGCAGAGCTATGATAAATAAAGATATGCAGAGCTGTGATAAATAAAGAGATGCAGAGCTATGATAAATAAAGAGATGCAAAGCTGTGATAAATAGATGCAGAGCTGTGATAAATAAAGAGATGCAGAGCTGTGATAAATAAAGAGATGCAGAGCTGCGATACATAAAGAGATGCAGAGCTGTGATACATAAAGAGATGCAGAGCTGTGATAAAGAGACGCAGAGCTGCAATAAATAAAGAGATGCAGAGCTGTGATAAATAAAGAGATGCAGAGCTGTGATAAAGAGATGCAGAGTTGTGATAAATAAGGAGTTGCAGAGCTGTGATAAACAAAGAGATGCAGAGCTGTGATAAAGAGATGCAGAGCTGTAATAAATAGATGCAGAGCTGTGATGAATAAAGAGATGCAGAGCTGTGATAAATAAAGAGACGCAGAGCTGTGATAAATAAAGAGATGCAGAGCTGTGATAAAGAGATGCAGAGTTGTGATAAATAAGGAGTTGCAGAGCTGTGATAAACAAAGAGATGCAGAGCTGTGATAAAGAGATGCAGAGCTGTAATAAATAGATGCAGAGCTGTGATGAATAAAGAGATGCAGAGCTGTGATAAATAAAGAGACGCAGAGCTGTGATAAAGAGACGCAGAGATGTGATAAATAAAGAGACGCAGAGCTGTGATAAATAAAGAGATGCAGAGCTGTGATAAATAAAAAGATGCAGAGCTGTGATAAATAAAGATATGCAGAGCTATGATAAAAAAAGAAATGCAGAGCAGTGATAAATAAAGAGATGCAGAGCTGTGATAAATAAAGAGATGCAGAGCTGTGATAAATAAAGAGACGCAGAGCTGTTATACATAAAGAGATGCAGAGCTGTGATAAATAAAGAGATGCAGAGCTGTGATACATAAAGAGATGCAGAGCTGTGATAAATAAAGAGATGCAGAGCTGTGATACATAAAGAGATGCAGAGCTGTGATAAATAAAGAGGTGCAGAGCTCTGATAAATAAAGAGACGCAGAGCTGTGATAAAGAGAATCAGAGATGTGATAAATAAAGAGACGCAGAGCTGTGATAAATAAAGAGACGCAGAGCTGTGATAAATAAAGAGACGCAGAGCTGTGATAAATAAAGAGACGCAGAGCTGTGATAAATAAAGATATGCAGAGCTATGATAAATAAAGAAATGCAGAGCTGTGATAAATAAAGAGATGCAGAGCTGTGATAAATAAAGAGATGCAGAGCTGTGATAAATAAAGAGACGCAGAGCTGTGATACATAAAGAGATGCAGAGCTGTAATAAATAGATGCAGAGCTGTGATAAATAAAGAGATGCAGAGCTGTGATAAAGAGAAGCAGAGATGTGATAAATAAAGAGATGCAGAGCTGTAATAAATAGATGCAGAGCTGTGATAAATAAAGAGATGCAGAGCTGAGATAAATAAAGAGATGCAGAGCTGTAATAAACAGATGCAGAGCTGTGATAAATAAAGAGTTGCAGAGCTATGAAAAATAAAGAGACGCAGAGCTGTGATAAATAAAGAGATGCAGAGCTGTGATAAATAAAGAGGTGCAGAGCTGTGATAAAGAGATGCAGAGATGTGATAAATAAAGAGATGCAGAGCTGTGATAAATAAAGAGACGCAGAGCTGTGATAAATAAAGAGACGCAGAGCTGTGATAAATAAATAAATGCAGAGCAGTGATAAATAAAGAGATGCAGAGCTGTGATAAATAAAGAGATGCAGAGCTGTGATAAATAAAGAGACGCAGAGCTGTTATACATAAAGAGATGCAGAGCTGTGATAAATAAAGAGATGCAGAGCTGTGATACATAAAGAGATGCAGAGCTGTGATAAATAAAGAGATGCAGAGCTGTGATAAATAAAGAGGTGCAGAGCTCTGATAAATAAAGAGACGCAGAGCTGTGATAAAGAGAATCAGAGCTGTGATAAATAAAGAGACGCAGAGCTGTGATAAATAAAGAGACGCAGAGCTGTGATAAATAAAGAGACGCAGAGCTGTGATAAATAAAGAGACGCAGAGCTGTGATAAATAAAGATATGCAGAGCTATGATAAATAAAGAAATGCAGAGCTGTGATAAATAAAGAGACGCAGAGCTGTGATACATAAAGAGATGCAGAGCTGTAATAAATAGATGCAGAGCTGTGATAAATAAAGAGATGCAGAGCTGTGATAAAGAGAAGCAGAGATGTGATAAATAAAGAGATGCAGAGCTGTAATAAATAGATGCAGAGCTGTGATAAATAAAGAGATGCAGAGCTGAGATAAATAAAGAGATGCAGAGCTGTAATAAACAGAAGCAGAGCTGTGATAAATAAAGAGACGCAGAGCTGTGATAAATAAAGAGATGCAGAGCTGTGATAAAGAGATGTAGAGCTGTGATAAATAAAGAGATGCAGAACTGAGATAAATAAAGAGACGCAGAACTGAGATAAATAAAGAGACGCAGAGCTGTGATAAATAATGAGATGCAGAGCTGTGATAAATAAAGAGATGCAGTGCTGTAATAAATAGAGAGACGCAGAGTTGTGATAAATAGACGCAGAGCTGTAATAAATAGAGAGACGCAGAGCTGTGATAAATAAAGAGACGCAGAGCTGTGATACATAAAGAGATGCAGAGCTGTGATAAATAAAGAGATGCAGAGCTGTGATACATAAAGAGATGCAGAGCTATGATACATAAAGAGATGCAGAGCTCTGATACATAAAGAGTCGCAGAGCTGTGATACATAAAGAGATGCAGAGCTGTGATACATAAAGAGACGCAGAGCTGTGATAAATAAAGAGATGCAGAGCTCTGATACATAAAGAGTCGCAGAGCTGTGATACATAAAGAGATGCAGAGCTGTGATACATAAAGAGACGTAGAGCTGCGATACATAAAGAGATGCAGAGCTGTGATACATAAAGAGACGCAGAGCTGTGACACATAAAGAGACACAGAGCTGTGACACATAAAGAGACGCAGAGCTGTGATACATAAAGAGATGGAGAGCTGTGATACATAAAGAGAAGCAGAGCTGTGATACATAAAGAAATGCAGAGCTGTGATACATAAAGAGAAGCAGAGCTGTGATACATAAAGAGAAGCAGAGCTGTGATACATAAAGAGACGCAGAGCTGTGATAAATAAAGAGATGCAGAGCTGTGATACATAGGGGCCTATTCATCATCACTTAATTTTCACAAAAGCAGGTGAAAATTAAGATTTTCACCTAATTTTGTGGAAATTATGTGTCAGCCAGATTCATCAAACATGTAACGCAGGAGATATCACAGATATCTCCTGGTTACAATTGTGCATCGATAATTTCCACAGTCCCCATACTATAGTATGGGGATGTGGGAATTGTGGTATTCATCCAGTTCCGAAAAAGCATTTTTTTCGGAACTTGACAGTGATTCTATTTGCCACTCTGAGGTGGCGTTCAGCATCCGATACAGCAGAGGGATCTGAACAGATCCCTCCCTACTGTGTCCACTTACCTGCCTGACGCTCCCTCCTGGCACCCAGAGCAGTCTTTCTGTGAGCTGAGGCCAGGAGAGAGCACAGCAGCGGCGGCGGATATCCTACAGAGGCAGCTGGTATGACGGGGGGCCGGCAGTCTCTGGCAACAGCTTAGGCGAGAAGGTCTCCCGCACAGCAGCGGCGGCGGGGGGCCCTACTCGGTCAGCGGGGGTGGACAGGATCCGGTGGAGGACCTAGCGGCTGCAGCAGGGAACGAAGATGTAGCAGGTCTCAGCGGGGGTGGGAAACGCACACTCTCCAGCGGCCACGGCAGGAAGAGAGTTCTTCTGGCAGCTGGCAGCGGTGAGGAGGCTCCGGGCGACACGGGGGTAGCCGACAGCCTTACAAGACGCCAGCAAGGTTAGTGGAAGGAAGGGGTTAATTCGGTCTTCGCTGCCTGTCTTCAAGTTACGCATGCGCAGCTTGAAGACAGGCAGTGAAAACTGAAGAGGGACAAGAGAAAAGTCGTCGCTTCCGAAAAACTGCTTCGCAGAAACAGCAGTTTTTCGGAAGAGATAGTTTAGGGCAGGAGGCATGATGAATGCCTCCTAAACAGCGTTTGAACTCGCAGCGAGTTCAAACCATAATTATCACATGTGATAATTATGTTTTGATGCATAGGCCCCATAAAGAGATGTAGAGCTGTGATACATAAAGAGATGCAGAGCTGTGATACATAAAGAGATGCAGAGCTGTGATAAATAAAGAGGTGCAGAGCTGTGATAAATAAAGAGACGCAGAGCTGTGATAAAGAGATGCAGAGATGTGATAAATAAAGACACGCAGAGCTGTGATAAATAAAGAGATGCAGAGCTGTGATAAATAAAGAGACGCAGAGCTGTGATAAATAAAGAAATGCAGAGCTGTGATAAATAAAGAGATGCAGAGCTGTGATAAATAAAGAGACGCAGAGCTGTAATACATAAAGAGATGCAGAGCTGTGATAAATAAAGAGACGCAGAGCTGTGATAAATAAAGAGACGCAGAGCTGTGATAAATAAAGAAATGCAGAGCTGTGATAAATAAAGAGATGCAGAGCTGTGATAAATAAAGAGATGCAGAGCTGTGATAAATAAAGAGACGCAGAGCTGTGATACATAAAGAGACGCAGAGCTGTGATAAATAAAGAAACGCAGAGCTGTGATAAATAAAGAGACGCAGAGCTATGATAAATAAAGAGATGCAGAGCTGTGATAAATAAAGAGACGCAGAGCTATGATAAATAAAGAGATGCAGAGCTGCTATAAAGAGATGCAGAGCTGTGACAAATAAAGAGATGCAGAGCTGTGATAAATAAAGAGATGCAGAGCTGTTATAAATAAAGAGATGCAGAGATGTGATAAATAAAGAGATGCAGAGCTGTGATAAATAAAGAGATGCAGAGCTGTGATAAATAAAGAGACGCAGAGCTGTTATAAATAGACGCAGAGCTGTTATAAATAAAGAGACGCAGAGCTGTGATAAATAAGGAGTTGCAGAGCTGTGATAAATATAGAGATGCAGAGCTGTGATAAATAAAGTGATGCAGAGCTGTGATAAATAAAGAGATGCAGAGCTGTGATACATAAAGAGATGCAGAGCTGTGATAAATAAAGAGAGGCAGAGCTGTGATAAAGAGACGCAGAGCTGTGATAAATAAAGAGGTGCAGATCTGTGATAAATAAAGAGATGCAGAGCTATGATAAATAGAGAGATGCAGAGCTGTGATAAATAAAGAGATGCAGAGCTGTGATAAATAGAGAGATGCAGAGCTGTGATAAATAAAGAGAAGCAGAGCTGTGATAAATAAAGAGATGCAGAGCTGTGATAAATAAAGAGATGCAGAGCTGTAATAAATAGATGCAGAGCTGTGATAAATAAAGAGATGCAGAGCTGTGATAAAGAGATGCAGAGCCGTGATAAATAAAGAGATGCAGAGCTAAGATAAATAAAGGATGCAGAGCTGTGATAAATAAAGAGATGCAGAGCTGTGATAAATAAAGAGATGCAGAGCTGCGATACATAAAGAGATGCAGAGCTGTGATACATAAAGAGATGCAGAGCTGTGATAAAGAGACGCAGAGCTGCAATAAATAAAGAGATGCAGAGCTGTGATAAATAAAGAGATGCAGAGCTGTGATAAAGAGATGCAGAGTTGTGATAAATAAGGAGTTGCAGAGCTGTGATAAACAAAGAGATGCAGAGCTGTGATAAAGAGATGCAGAGCTGTAATAAATAGATGCAGAGCTGTGATAAATAAAGAAATGCAGAGCTATGATAAAGAGATGTAGAGCTGTGATAATCAAAGAGATGCAGAGCTGTGATTCCTAAAGAGATGCAGAGCTGCAATAAATAAAGAGATGCCAAGCTGTGATAAAGAGATGCAGAGCTGTGATAAATAAAGAGGTGCAGAGCTGTGATAAAGAGATGCAGAGCTGTGATAAATAAAGAAATGCAGAGCTGTGATAAGTAAAGAGGTTCAGAGCTGTGATAAATAAAGAGATGCAGAGCTGTGATAAAGAGATGCAGAGCTATGATAAATAAAGAGATGCAGAGCTGTGATAAATAAAGAGATGCAGAGCTGTGAGAAATAAAGAGATGCAGAGCTGTGATAAAGAGATGCAGAGCTGTGACAAAGAGAGAAAGGGTTGTGATAAATAAAGAGATGCAGAGCTGTGATAAATAAAGAGATGCAGAGCTGTAAGAAAAAGATGTAGAGCTGTGATAAATAAAGAGGTGCAGAGCTGTGATAAAGAGATGCAGAGCTGTGATAAATAAAGAGATGCAGAGCTATGATAAATAATGAGACGCAGAGCTGTGAAAAATAAAGAGATGCAGAGCTGTAATAAATAGATGCAGAGCTGTGATAAATAAAGAGATGCAGAGCTGAGATAAATAAAGAGATGAAGAGGTATGAAAAATAAAGAGATGCAGAGCTGTGATAAATAAAGAGATGCAGAGCTGAGATAAATAAAAAGACGCAGAGCTGTGATAAATAATGAGATGTAGAACTGTCATAAATAGAGAGAAGCAGAGTTGTGATAAATAGACGCAGAGCTGTGATAAATAAATAGACGCAGAGCTGTGATAAATAAAGAGATGCAGAGCTGTGATAAATAAAGAGATGCAGAGCTGTGATCAATAAAGAGATGCAGAGCTGTAATAAATAGATGCAGAGCTGTGATAAATAAAGAGATGCAGAGCTGTGATAAATAATGAGATGCAGAGCTGAGATAAATAAAGAGATGCAGAGCTGAGATACATAGAGACACAGAGCTGTGTTAAATAAAGAGATGCAGAGCTCAGATAAATTAAGAGATGCAGAGCTGTGATACATAGAGATGCAGAGCTGTGATAAATAAAGAGATGCAGAGCTGTCATACATAAAGAGATGCAGAGCTGTGATAAATAGAGTTGCAGAGCTGTGATACATAAAGAGATGCAGAGCTGTGATACATAAAGAGATGCAGAACTGTAACAAAAAAAGAGATGCAGAGCTGTGATAAAGAGATGCAGAGCTGTGATACATAAAGAGATGCAGAGCTGTGATACATAAAGAGATGCAGAGCTGTGATACATAGAGATGCAGAGCAGTGATAAATAAGGAGATGCAGAGCTGTGATAAATAAAGTGATGCAGAGCTGTGATAAATAAATAGATGCAGAGCTCTTATAAATAAATAGATGCAGAGCTGTGATACATAAAGAGACACACAGCTGTGATAAATAAAGATATGTAGAGCTGTGATAAATAAAGATATGTAGAGCTGTGATAAATAAAGAGATGCAGAGCTGTGATAAATAAAGAGATGCAGAGCTCTTATAAATAAAGAGATGCAGAGCTGTGATACATAAAAAGATGCAGAGCTGTGATCAATAAAGTGATGCAGAGCTGTGATCAATAAAGAGATGTAGAGCTGTGATTCATAAACAGATGCAGAGCTGTGATACATAAAGAGATGTAGAGCTGTGATAAATAATGAGATGTAGAGCTGTGATACATAAAGAGATGCAGAGCTGTGATACATAAAGAGATGCAGAGCTGTGATACATAAAGAGATGCAGAGCTGTGATAAATAATGAGATGCAGAGCTGTGATACACAAAGAGACGCAGAGCTGTGATACATAAAGACATGCAGCGCTGTGATTCATAAAGAGATGCAGAGCTGTGATACATAAAGAGATGCAGTGCTGTGATACATAAAGAGATGCAGAGCTGTGATAAATAAGGAGACGCAGAGCTGTGATAAATAAAGAGATGTAGAGCTGTGATAAATAAAGAGACACAGAGCTGTGATAAATAAAGAGACGCATAGCTGTGATAAATAAAGAGATGCAGAGCTGTGATAAATAATGAGATGCAGAGCTGTAATAAAGAGATGCAGAGCTGTGATACATAAAGAGGTGCAGTGCTTTGATACATAAAGAGATGCAGATCCGTGATAAATAAAGAGATGTAGAGCTGTGATAAATAAAGAGATGCAGAGCTGTGATAAATAAAGAGATGGAGAGCTGTGATAAATAAAGAGACGTAGAGCTGTGATAAATAAAGAGACACAGAGCTGTGATAAATAAAGAGACGCATAGCTGTGATAAATAAAGAGACGCAGAGCTGTGATAAATAAAGAGATGCAGAGCTGTGATAAATAAAGAGATGCAGAGCTGTGATAAATAGATGCAGAGCTGTGATAAATAAAGAGATGCAGAGCTGTGATACATAAAGAGATGCAGAGCTGTGATACATAAAGAGATGCAGTGCTGTGATACATAAAGAGATGCAGAGCTGTGATAAATAAAGAGATGCAGTGCTGTGATACAAAAAGAGATGCAGAGCTGTGATAAATAAAGAGATGCAGTGCTGTGATACATAAAGAGATGCAGAGCTGTGATAAATAAAGAGATGCTGAGCTGTGATAAATAAAGAGATGCAGAGCTGTGATACATAAAGAGATGCAGAGCTGTGATACATAGAGATACAGAGCTGTGATAAATAGATGCAGAACTGTGATAAATAAAGAGATGCAGAGCTCTTATAAATAAAGATATGTAGAGCTGTGATAAATAAGGAGATGCAGAGCTGTGATAAATAAAGAGACGCAGAGCTGTGATAAACAAACAGATACAGAGCAGTGATAAATAAAGAGATGCAGAGCTGTGATAAATAAAGAGACGCAGAGATATGATAAATAAAGAGATGTGGAGCGGTGATAAATAAAGAGATGCAGAGCTGTGATAGATAAAGAGATGCAGAGCTATGATAAATAAAGAGATGCGGAGCGGTGATAAATAAAGAGACGCAGAGCTGTGATAAATAAAGAGATGCAGAGCTGTGATAAATAAAGAGATGCGGAGCGGTGATAAATAATGAGATGCAGAGCTGTGATAAATAAGGAGATGTAGAGCTATGATAAATAAAGAGATGCAGAGCTGTGATAAATAAGGAGATGCAGAGCTATGATAAAGAGATGCAGAGCTGTGATAAATAAGGAGATGCAGAGCTATGATAAATAAAGAGATGCAGAGCTGTGATAAATAATGAGATGCAGAGCTGAGATAAATAAAGAGATGCAGAGCTGAGATACATAGAGACACAGAGCTGTGTTAAATAAAGAGTTGCAGAGCTGAGATAAATAAAGAGATGCAGAGCTGTGATACATAAAGAGATGCAGAGCTGTGATAAATAAAGAGTTGTAGAGCTGTGATAAATAAAGATATGCAGAGCTGTGATAAATAAAGAGATGCAGAGCTCTTATAAATAAAGAGACGCAGAGCTGTGATAAACAAACAGATACAGAGCAGTGATAAATAAAGAGACGCAGAGCTGTGATAAATAAAGAGACGCAGAGATATGATAAATAAAGAGATGCGGAGCGGTGATAAATAAAGAGACGCAGAGCTGTGATAAATAAAGAGATGCAGAGCTATGATAAATAAAGAGATGCGGAGCGGTGATAAATAAAGAGACGCAGAGCTGTGATAAATAAAGAGATGCAGAGCTGTGATAAATAAAGAGATGCGGAGCGGTGATAAATAAAGAGATGCAGAGCTGTGATAAATAAGGAGATGTAGAGCTATGATAAATAAAGTGATGCAGAGCTGTGATAAATAAGGAGATGCAGAGCTATGATAAAGAGATGCAGAGCTGTGATAAATAAGGAGATGCAGAGCTATGATAAATAAAGAGATGCAGAGCTGTGATAAATAATGAGATGCAGAGCTGAGATAAATAAAGAGATGCAGAGCTGAGATACATAGAGACACAGAGCTGTGTTAAATAAAGAGTTGCAGAGCTGAGATAAATAAAGAGATGCAGAGCTGTGATACATAAAGAGATGCAGAGCTGTGATAAATAGAGTTGCAGAGCTGTGATACATAAAGAGATGCAGAGCTGTAATAAAAAAAGAGATGCAGACCTGTGATAAAGATATGCAGAGTTGTAATACATAAAGAGATGCCGAGCTGTGATACATAAAGAGATGCAGAGCTGTGATTCATAGAGATGCAGAGCTGAGATAAATATAGAGATGCAGAGCTGTGATACATAAAGAGATGCAGAGCTGTGATACATAGAGACGCAGAGCTGTCATAAATAAAGTGATGCAGAGCTGTGATACATAAGGAGATGCAGAGCTGTGATAAATAAAGAGTTGTAGAGCTGTGATAAATAAAGATATGCAGAGCTGTGATAAATAAAGAGATGCAGAGCTCTTATAAATAAAGAGATGCAGAGCTGTGATACATAAAAAGATGCAGAGCTGTGATAAATAAAGTGATGTAGAGCTGTGATAAATAAAGAGATGTAGAGCTGTGATTCATAAACAGATGCAGAGCTGTGATACATAAAGAGATGCAGAGCTGTGATAAATAATGAGATGCAGAGCTGTGACACATATAGAGATGCAGAGCTGTGATACATAAAGAGATGCAGAGCTGTGATAAATAATGAGACGCAGAGCTGTGATACATAAAGAGACGCAGAGCTGTGATAAATAAAGAGATGCAGAGCTGTGATTCATAAAGAGATGCAGAGCTGTGATACATAAAGAGATGCAGAGCTGTGATAAATAATGAGATGCAGAGCTGTGATACATAAAGAGATGCAGAGCTGTGATAAATAAAGAGATGCAGAGCTGTGATACATAAAGGGATGCAGAGCTGTGATACATAAAGAGATGCAGAGCTGTGATAAATAATGAGATGCAGAGCTGTAAAAAAGAGATGCAGAGCTGTGACACATAAAGACATGCAGTGCTGTGATACATAAAGAGATGCAGAGCTGTGATAAATATGGAGATGCAGAGCTGTGATAAATAAAGAGATGCAGAGCTGTGATAAATAAAGAGATGCAGAGCTGGGATAAATAAAGTGATGTAGAGCTGTGATAAATAAAGAGACGCAGAGCTGTGATAAATAAAGAGACACATACCTGTGATAAATAAAGAGACGCAGAGCTGTGATAAATAATGAGATGCAGAGCTGTTATAAAGAGATGCAGAGCTGTGATACATAAAGAGATGCAGTGCTGCGATACATAATGAGATGCAGATCCGTGATACATAAAGAGATGCAGAGCTGTGATTCATAGAGAAGCAGAGCTGTCATAAATAAAGTGATGCAGAGCTGTGATAAATACAGAGATGCAGAGCTCTTATAAATAAAGAGATGCAGAGCTGTGATACATAAAGAGATGCAGAGCTGTGATAAATAAAGATATGTAGAGCTGTGATAAATAAAGATATGTAGAGCTGTGATACATAAAGAGATGCAGAGCTGTGATAAATAAAGAGATGCAGAGCTCTTATAAATAAAGAGATGCAGAGCTGTGATACATAAAAAGATGCAGAGCTGTGATAAATTAAGTGATGTAGAGCTGTGATAAATAAAGAGATGTAGAGCTGTGATTCATAAACAGATGCAGAGCTGTGATACATAAAGAGATGCAGAGCTGTGATAAATAATGAGATGCAGAGCTGTGATACATAAAGAGACGCAGAGCTGTGATAAATAAAGAGACGCAGAGCTGAGATAAATAAAGAGATGCAGAGCTGTGATAAATAAAGAGATGCAGAGCTGTTATAAAGAGATGCAGAGCTGTGATAAATAGATGCAAAGCTGTGATCAATAAAAAGATGCAGTGCTGTGATACATAGAGATGCAGAGCTGTGATAAATAAAGAGATGCAGTGCTGTGATACATAAAGAGATGCAGAGCTGTGATAAATAAAGAGATGCAGTGCTGTGATACAGAAAGAGATGCAGAGCTGTGATAAATAAAGAGATGCAGTGCTGTGATACATAAAGAGATGCAGAGCTGTGATAAATAAAGAGATGCAGAGCTCTTATAAATAAAGAGATGCAGAGCTGTGATACATAAAGAGATGCAGAGCTGTGATAAATAAAGATATGTAGAGCTGTGATAAATAAAGATATGTACAGCTGTGATACATAAAGAGATGCAGAGCTGTGATAAATAAAGAGATGCAGAGCTCTTATAAATAAAGAGATGCAGAGCTGTGATACATAAAAAGATGCAGAGCTGTGATAAATTAAGTGATGTAGAGCTGTGATAAATAAAGAGATGTAGAGCTGTGATTCATAAACAGATGCAGAGCTGTGATACATAAAGAGATGCAGAGCTGTGATAAATAATGAGATGCAGAGCTGTGATACATAAAGAGACGCAGAGCTGTGATAAATAAAGAGACGCAGAGCTGTGATAAATAAAGATATGCAGAGCTGTGATAAATAAAGAGATGCAGAGCTGTTATAAAGAGATGCAGAGCTGTGATAAATAGATGCAAAGCTGTGATCAATAAAAAGATGCAGTGCTGTGATACATAGAGATGCAGAGCTGTGATAAATAAAGAGATGCAGTGCTGTGATACATAAAGAGATGCAGAGCTGTGATAAATAAAGAGATGCAGTGCTGTGATACAGAAAGAGATGCAGAGCTGTGATAAATAAAGAGATGCAGTGCTGTGATACATAAAGAGATGCAGAGCTGTGATAAATAAAGAGATGCAGAGCTGTTATACATAAAGAGATGCAGAGCTGTGATACATAGAGATGCAGAGCTGTGATAAATAGATGCAGAACTGTGATAAATAAAGAGATGCAGAGCTCTTATAAATAAAGATATGGAGAGCTGTGATAAATAAGGAGATGCAGAGCTGTGATAAATAAACAGATGCAGAGCAGTGATAAATAAAGAGACGCAGAGCTGTGATAAATAAAGATACGCAGAGATATGATAAATAAAGGGATGCGGAGCAGTGACAAATAAAGAGATGCAGAGCTGTGATAAATGAGATGCAGAGCTATGATAAATAATGAGATGTGGAGTGGTGATAAATAAAGAGATGCAGAGCTGTGATAAATAAGGAGATGCAGAGCTGTGATAAATAAAGTGATGCAGAGCTGTGATAAATAGATGCAGAGCTGTGATAAATAAAGAGATGCAGAGCTGTGATAAATAAAGAGATGCAGAGCTGTGATACATAAAGAGATGCAGAGCTGTGATACATAGAGATGCAGTGCTGTGATACATAAAGAGATGCAGGGCTGTGATAAATAAAGAGATGCAGTGCTGTGATACAAAAAGAGATGCAGAGCTTTGATAAATAAAGAGATGCAGTGCTGTGATACATAAAGAGATGCAGAGCTGTGATAAATAAAGAGATGCAGAGCTGTGATAAATAAAGTGATGCAGAGCTGTGATACATAAAGAGATGCAGAGCTGTGATACATAGAGATGCAGAGCTGTGATAAATAGATGCAGAACTGTGATAAATAAAGAGATGCAGAGCTCTTATAAATAAAGATATGTAGAGCTGTGATAAATAAAGAGATGTAGAGCTGTGATAAATAAAGAGATGCAGAGTTGTGATACATAAAGAGATGCAGAGCTGTGATACATAAAGAGATGCAGAGCTGTGATACATAGAGATGCAGAGCTGAGATACATAAAGAGATGCAGAGCTGTGATACATAAAGAGATGCAGAGCTGTGATACATAGAGACGCAGAGCTGTCATAAATAAAGTGATGCAGAGCTATGATAAATAAAGAGATGCAGAGCTCTTATAAATAAAGAGACGCAGAGCTGTGATACATAAAGAGATGCAGAGCTGTGATAAATAAAGATATGTAGAGCTGTGATAAATAAAGATATGTAGAGCTGTGATACATAAAGTGATGCAGAGCTGTGATAAATAAAGAGATGCAAAGCTCTTATAAATAAAGAGATGCAGAGCTGTGATACATAAAAAGATGCAGAGCTGTGATAACTAAAGTGATGTAGAGCTGTGATAAATAAAGAGATGTAGAGCTGTGATTCATAAACAGATGCAGAGCTGTGATACATAAAGAGATGCAGAGCTGTGATAAATAATGATATGCAGAGCTGTGATACATAAAGAGATGCAGAGCTGTGATACATAAAGAGATGCAGAGCTGTGATAAATAATGAGATGCAGAGCTGTGATACATAAAGAGACGCAGAGCTGTGATAAATAAAGAGATGCAGAGCTGTGATTCATAAAGAGATGCAGAGCTGTGATACATAAAGAGATGCAGAGCTGTGATAAATAATGAGATGCAGAGCTGTAATACATAAAGAGACGCAGAGCTTTGATAAATAAAGAGATGCAGAGCTGTGATACATAAAGGGATGCAGAGCTGTGATAAATAAAGAGATGCAGAGCTGTGATAAATAATGAGATGCAGAGCTATGATAAAGAGATGCAGAGCTGTGACACATAAAGAGATGTATTGCTGTGATACATAAAGAGATGCAGAGCTGTGATAAATAAGGAGATGCAGAGCTGTGATAAATAAAGAGATGCAGAGCTATGATAAATAAAGAGATGCAGAGCTGCGATAAATAAAGAGATGCAGAGCTGTGATAAATAAAGAGATGTAGAGCTGTGATAAATAAAGAGACGCAGAGCTGTGATAAATAAACAGATGCAGAGCTGTGATAAATAAAGAGATGTAGAGCTGTGATAAATAAAGAGACACAGAGCTGTGATAAATAAAGAGATGCATAGCTGTGATAAATAAAGAGACGCAGAGCTATGATAAATAATTAGATGCAGAGCTGTAATAAAGAGATGCAGAGCTGTGATACATAAAGAGATGCAGTGCTGTGATACATAAAGAGATGCAGATCCGTGATAAATAAAGAGATGTAGAGCTGTGATAAATAAAGAGATGCAGAGCTGTGATACATAAAGAGATGCATAGCTGTGATACATAGAGATGCAGAGCTGTGATAAATAGATGCAGAACTGTGATAAATAAAGAGATGCAGAGCTCTTATAAATAAATATATGTAGAGCTGTGATAAATAAGGAGATGCAGAGCTGTGATAAATAAACAGATGCAGAGCAGTGATAAATAAAGAGACGCAGAGCTGTGATAAAAAAAGAGACACAGAGATATGATAAATAAAGAGATGCGGAGCGGTGATAAATAAAGAGACGCAGAGCTGTGATAAATAAAGAGATGCAGAGCTATGATAAATAAAGAGATGTGGAGTGGTGATAAATAAAGAGATGCAGAGCTGTGATAAATAAGGAGATGTAGAGCTATGATAAATAAAGAGATGCAGAGCTATGATAAATAAGGAGATGCAGAGCTATGATAAATAAGGAGATGCAGAACTGTGATAAATAAGGAGATGCAGAGCTATGATAAATAAAGAGATGCAGAGCTGTGATAAGATGTAGAGCTGTAATAAATAAGAGACGCATAGCTGTGATAAATAAAGAGACGCAGAGCTGTGATAAATAATGAGATGCAGAGGTGTAATAAAGAGATGCAGAGCTGTGATACATAAAGAGATGCAGTGCTGTGATACATAAAGAGATGCAGATCCGTGATAAATAAAGAGATGTAGAGCTGTGATAAATAAAGAGATGCAGAGCTGTGATAAATAAAGAGATGTAGAGCTGTGATAAATAAAGAGACACAGAGCTGTGATACATAAAGAGATTCAGAGCTGTAATAAAAAAAGAGATGCAGAGCTGTGATAAAGAGATGCAGAGTTGTGATACATAAAGAGATGCAGAGCTGTGATACATAAAGAGATGCAGAGCTGTGATACATAGAGATGCAGAGCTGAGATAAATAAAGAGATGCAGAGCTGTGATACATAAAGAGATGCAGAGCTGTGATACATAGAGACGCAGAGCTGTCATAAATAAAGTGATGCAGAGCTATGATAAATAAAGAGATGCAGAGCTCTTATAAATAAAGAGACGCAGAGCTGTGATACATAAAGAGATGCAGAGCTGTGATAAATAAAGATATGTAGAGCTGTGATAAATAAAGATATGTAGAGCTGTGATACATAAAGAGATGCAGAGCTGTGATAAATAAAGAGATGCAGAGCTCTTATAAATAAAGAGATGCAGAGCTGTGATACATAAAAAGATGCAGAGCTGTGATAACTAAAGTGATGTAGAGCTGTGATAAATAAAGAGATGTAGAGCTGTGATTCATAAACAGATGCAGAGCTGTGATACATAAAGAGATGCAGAGCTGTGATAAATAATGAGATGCAGAGCTGTGATACATAAAGAGATGCAGAGCTGTGATACATAAAGAGATGCAGAGCTGTGATAAATAATGAGATGCAGAGCTGTGATACATAAAGAGACGCAGAGCTGTGATAAATAAAGAGATGCAGAGCTGTGATTCATAAAGAGATGCAGAGCTGTGATACATAAAGAGATGCAGAGCTGTGATAAATAATGAGATGCAGAGCTGTGATACATAAAGAGACGCAGAGCTTTGATAAATAAAGAGATGCAGAGCTGTGATACATAAAGGGATGCAGAGCTGTGATAAATAAAGAGATGCAGAGCTGTGATAAATAATGAGATGCAGAGCTATGATAAAGAGATGCAGAGCTGTGACACATAAAGAGATGCAGTGCTGTGATACATAAGGAGATGCAGAGCTGTGATAAATAAGGAGATGCAGAGCTGTGATAAATAAAGAGATGCAGAGCTATGATAAATAAAGAGATGCAGAGCTGCGATAAATAAAGAGATGCAGAGCTGTGATAAATAAAGAGATGTAGAGCTGTGATAAATAAAGAGACGCAGAGCTGTGATAAATAAAGAGACGCAGAGCTGTGATAAATAAATAGATGCATAGCTGTGATAAATAAAGAGACGCAGAGCTGTGATAAATAATGAGATGCAGAGCTGTAATAAAGAGATGCGGAGCTGTGATACATAAAGAGATGCAGTGCTGTGATACATAAAGAGATGCAGATCCGTGATAAATAAAGAGATGTAGAGCTGTGATAAATAAAGAGATGCAGAGCTGTGATACATAAAGAGATGCAGAGCTGTGATACATAGAGATGCAGAGCTGTGATAAATAGATGCAGAACTGTGATAAATAAAGAGATGCAGAGCTCTTATAAATAAATATATGTAGAGCTGTGATAAATAATGAGATGCAGAGCTATGATAAAGAGATGCAGAGCTGTGACACATAAAGAGATGCAGTGCTGTGATACATAAAGAGATGCAGAGCTGTGATAAATAAGGAGATGCAGAGCTGTGATAAATAAAGAGATGCAGAGCTATGATAAATAAAGAGATGCAGAGCTGCGATAAATAAAGAGATGCAGAGCTGTGATAAATAAAGAGATGTAGAGCTGTGATAAATAAAGAGACGCAGAGCTGTGATAAATAAAGAGACGCAGAGCTGTGATAAATAAAGAGATGCATAGCTGTGATAAATAAAGAGACGCAGAGCTGTGATAAATAATGAGATGCAGAGCTGTAATAAAGAGATGCGGAGCTGTGATACATAAAGAGATGCAGTGCTGTGATACATAAAGAGATGCAGATCCGTGATAAATAAAGAGATGTAGAGCTGTGATAAATAAAGAGATGCAGAGCTGTGATACATAAAGAGATGCAGAGCTGTGATACATAGAGATGCAGAGCTGTGATAAATAGATGCAGAACTGTGATAAATAAAGAGATGCAGAGCTCTTATAAATAAATATATGTAGAGCTGTGATAAATAAGGAGATGCAGAGCTGTGATAAATAAACAGATGCAGAGCAGTGATAAATAAAGAGACGCAGAGCTGTGATAAATAAAGAGACACAGAGATATGATAAATAAAGAGATGCGGAGCGGTGATAAATAAAGAGTCGCAGAGCTGTGATAAATAAAGAGATGCAGAGCTATGATAAATAA
This sequence comes from Taudactylus pleione, assembly GCA_031769625.1. Classification (NCBI taxonomy): domain Eukaryota; kingdom Metazoa; phylum Chordata; class Amphibia; order Anura; family Myobatrachidae; genus Taudactylus; species Taudactylus pleione. The sequence goes on along the minus strand of JAUIMM010000331.1, from coordinate 6,198,910 downwards.
AGAGATGTGGAGTGGTGATAAATAAAGAGATGCAGAGCTGTGATAAATAAGGAGATGTAGAGCTATGATAAATAAAGAGATGCAGAGCTATGAAAAATAAGGAGATGCAAAGCTCTTATAAATAAAGAGATGCAGAGCTGTGATACATAAAAAGATGCAGAGCTGTGATAACTAAAGTGATGTAGAGCTGTGATAAATAAAGAGATGTAGAGCTGTGATTCAAAAACAGATGCAGAGCTGTGATACATAAAGAGATGCAGAGCTGTGATAAATAATGATATGCAGAGCTGTGATACATAAAGAGATGCAGAGCTGTGATACATAAAGAGATGCAGAGCTGTGATAAATAATGAGATGCAGAGCTGTGATACATAAAGAGACGCAGAGCTGTGATAAATAAAGAGATGCAGAGCTGTGATTCATAAAGAGATGCAGAGCTGTGATACATAAAGAGATGCAGAGCTGTGATAAATAATGAGATGCAGAGCTGTAATACATAAAGAGACGCAGAGCTTTGATAAATAAAGAGATGCAGAGCTGTGATACATAAAGGGATGCAGAGCTGTGATAAATAAAGAGATGCAGAGCTGTGATAAATAATGAGATGCAGAGCTATGATAAAGAGATGCAGAGCTGTGACACATAAAGAGATGTATTGCTGTGATACATAAAGAGATGCAGAGCTGTGATAAATAAGGAGATGCAGAGCTGTGATAAATAAAGAGATGCAGAGCTATGATAAAAAAAGAGATGCAGAGCTGCGATAAATAAAGAGATGCAGAGCTGTGATAAATAAAGAGATGTAGAGCTGTGATAAATAAAGAGACGCAGAGCTGTGATAAATAAACAGATGCAGAGCTGTGATAAATAAAGAGATGTAGAGCTGTGATAAATAAAGAGACACAGAGCTGTGATAAATAAAGAGATGCATAGCTGTGATAAATAAAGAGACGCAGAGCTATGATAAATAATTAGATGCAGAGCTGTAATAAAGAGATGCAGAGCTGTGATACATAAAGAGATGCAGTGCTGTGATACATAAAGAGATGCAGATCCGTGATAAATAAAGAGATGTAGAGCTGTGATAAATAAAGAGATGCAGAGCTGTGATACATAAAGAGATGCAGAGCTGTGATACATAGAGATGCAGAGCTGTGATAAATAGATGCAGAACTGTGATAAATAAAGAGATGCAGAGCTCTTATAAATAAATATATGTAGAGCTGTGATAAATAAGGAGATGCAGAGCTGTGATAAATAAACAGATGCAGAGCAGTGATAAATAAAGAGACGCAGAGCTGTGATAAAAAAAGAGACACAGAGATATGATAAATAAAGAGATGCGGAGCGGTGATAAATAAAGAGACGCAGAGCTGTGATAAATAAAGAGATGCAGAGCTATGATAAATAAAGAGATGTGGAGTGGTGATAAATAAAGAGATGCAGAGCTGTGATAAATAAGGAGATGTAGAGCTATGATAAATAAAGAGATGCAGAGCTATGATAAATAAGGAGATGCAGAGCTATGATAAATAAGGAGATGCAGAACTGTGATAAATAAGGAGATGCAGAGCTATGATAAATAAAGAGATGCAGAGCTGTGATAAGATGTAGAGCTGTAATAAATAAGAGACGCATAGCTGTGATAAATAAAGAGACGCAGAGCTGTGATAAATAATGAGATGCAGAGGTGTAATAAAGAGATGCAGAGCTGTGATACATAAAGAGATGCAGTGCTGTGATACATAAAGAGATGCAGATCCGTGATAAATAAAGAGATGTAGAGCTGTGATAAATAAAGAGATGCAGAGCTGTGATAAATAAAGAGATGTAGAGCTGTGATAAATAAAGAGACACAGAGCTGTGATACATAAAGAGATTCAGAGCTGTAATAAAAAAAGAGATGCAGAGCTGTGATAAAGAGATGCAGAGTTGTGATACATAAAGAGATGCAGAGCTGTGATACATAAAGAGATGCAGAGCTGTGATACATAGAGATGCAGAGCTGAGATAAATAAAGAGATGCAGAGCTGTGATACATAAAGAGATGCAGAGCTGTGATACATAGAGACGCAGAGCTGTCATAAATAAAGTGATGCAGAGCTATGATAAATAAAGAGATGCAGAGCTCTTATAAATAAAGAGACGCAGAGCTGTGATACATAAAGAGATGCAGAGCTGTGATAAATAAAGATATGTAGAGCTGTGATAAATAAAGATATGTAGAGCTGTGATACATAAAGAGATGCAGAGCTGTGATAAATAAAGAGATGCAGAGCTCTTATAAATAAAGAGATGCAGAGCTGTGATACATAAAAAGATGCAGAGCTGTGATAACTAAAGTGATGTAGAGCTGTGATAAATAAAGAGATGTAGAGCTGTGATTCATAAACAGATGCAGAGCTGTGATACATAAAGAGATGCAGAGCTGTGATAAATAATGAGATGCAGAGCTGTGATACATAAAGAGATGCAGAGCTGTGATACATAAAGAGATGCAGAGCTGTGATAAATAATGAGATGCAGAGCTGTGATACATAAAGAGACGCAGAGCTGTGATAAATAAAGAGATGCAGAGCTGTGATTCATAAAGAGATGCAGAGCTGTGATACATAAAGAGATGCAGAGCTGTGATAAATAATGAGATGCAGAGCTGTGATACATAAAGAGACGCAGAGCTTTGATAAATAAAGAGATGCAGAGCTGTGATACATAAAGGGATGCAGAGCTGTGATAAATAAAGAGATGCAGAGCTGTGATAAATAATGAGATGCAGAGCTATGATAAAGAGATGCAGAGCTGTGACACATAAAGAGATGCAGTGCTGTGATACATAAAGAGATGCAGAGCTGTGATAAATAAGGAGATGCAGAGCTGTGATAAATAAAGAGATGCAGAGCTATGATAAATAAAGAGATGCAGAGCTGCGATAAATAAAGAGATGCAGAGCTGTGATAAATAAAGAGATGTAGAGCTGTGATAAATAAAGAGACGCAGAGCTGTGATAAATAAAGAGACGCAGAGCTGTGATAAATAAAGAGATGCATAGCTGTGATAAATAAAGAGACGCAGAGCTGTGATAAATAATGAGATGCAGAGCTGTAATAAAGAGATGCGGAGCTGTGATACATAAAGAGATGCAGTGCTGTGATACATAAAGAGATGCAGATCCGTGATAAATAAAGAGATGTAGAGCTGTGATAAATAAAGAGATGCAGAGCTGTGATACATAAAGAGATGCAGAGCTGTGATACATAGAGATGCAGAGCTGTGATAAATAGATGCAGAACTGTGATAAATAAAGAGATGCAGAGCTCTTATAAATAAATATATGTAGAGCTGTGATAAATAATGAGATGCAGAGCTATGATAAAGAGATGCAGTGCTGTGACACATAAAGAGATGCAGTGCTGTGATACATAAAGAGATGCAGAGCTGTGATAAATAAGGAGATGCAGAGCTGTGATAAATAAAGAGATGCAGAGCTATGATAAATAAAGAGATGCAGAGCTGCGATAAATAAAGAGATGCAGAGCTGTGATAAATAAAGAGATGTAGAGCTGTGATAAATAAAGAGACGCAGAGCTGTGATAAATAAAGAGACGCAGAGCTGTGATAAATAAAGAGATGCATAGCTGTGATAAATAAAGAGACGCAGAGCTGTGATAAATAATGAGATGCAGAGCTGTAATAAAGAGATGCGGAGCTGTGATACATAAAGAGATGCAGTGCTGTGATACGTAAAGAGATGCAGATCCGTGATAAATAAAGAGATGTAGAGCTGTGATAAATAAAGAGATGCAGAGCTGTGATACATAAAGAGATGCAGAGCTGTGATACATAGAGATGCAGAGCTGTGATAAATAGATGCAGAACTGTGATAAATAAAGAGATGCAGAGCTCTTATAAATAAATATATGTAGAGCTGTGATAAATAAGGAGATGCAGAGCTGTGATAAATAAACAGATGCAGAGCAGTGATAAATAAAGAGATGCAGAGCTGTGATAAATAAAGAGACACAGAGATATGATAAATAAAGAGATGCGGAGCGGTGATAAATAAAGAGTCGCAGAGCTGTGATAAATAAAGAGATGCAGAGCTATGATAAATAAAGAGATGTGGAGTGGTGATAAATAAAGAGATGCAGAGCTGTGATAAATAAGGAGATGTAGAGCTATGATAAATAAAGAGATGCAGAGCTATGATAAATAAGGAGATGCAGAGCTATGATAAATAAGGAGATGCAGAACTGTGATAAATAAGGAGATGCAGAGCTATGATAAATAAAGAGATGCAGAGCTGTGATAAGATGTAGAGCTGTAATAAATAAGAGACGCATAGCTGTGATAAATAAAGAGACGCAGAGCTGTGATAAATAATGAGATGCAGAGGTGTAATAAAGAGATGCAGAGCTGTGATACATAAAGAGATGCAGTGCTGTGATACATAAAGAGATGCAGATCCGTGATAAATAAAGAGATGTAGAGCTGTGATAAATAAAGAGATGCAGAGCTGTGATAAATAAAGAGATGTAGAGCTGTGATAAATAAAGAGACACAGAGCTGTGATACATAAAGAGATTCAGAGCTGTAATAAAAAAAGAGATGCAGAGCTGTGATAAAGAGATGCAGAGTTGTGATACATAAAGAGATGCAGAGCTGTGATACATAAAGAGATGCAGAGCTGTGATACATAGAGATGCAGAGCTGAGATAAATAAAGAGATGCAGAGCTGTGATACATAAAGAGATGCAGAGCTGTGATACATAGAGACGCAGAGCTGTCATAAATAAAGTGATGCAGAGCTATGATAAATAAAGAGATGCAGAGCTCTTATAAATAAAGAGACGCAGAGCTGTGATACATAAAGAGATGCAGAGCTGTGATAAATAAAGATATGTAGAGCTGTGATAAATAAAGATATGTAGAGCTGTGATACATAAAGAGATGCAGAGCTGTGATAAATAAAGAGATGCAGAGCTCTTATAAATAAAGAGATGCAGAGCTGTGATACATAAAAAGATGCAGAGCTGTGATAACTAAAGTGATGTAGAGCTGTGATAAATAAAGAGATGTAGAGCTGTGATTCATAAACAGATGCAGAGCTGTGATACATAAAGAGATGCAGAGCTGTGATAAATAATGAGATGCAGAGCTGTGATACATAAAGAGATGCAGAGCTGTGATACATAAAGAGATGCAGAGCTGTGATAAATAATGAGATGCAGAGCTGTGATACATAAAGAGACGCAGAGCTGTGATAAATAAAGAGATGCAGAGCTGTGATTCATAAAGAGATGCAGAGCTGTGATACATAAAGAGATGCAGAGCTGTGATAAATAATGAGATGCAGAGCTGTGATACATAAAGAGACGCAGAGCTTTGATAAATAAAGAGATGCAGAGCTGTGATACATAAAGGGATGCAGAGCTGTGATAAATAAAGAGATGCAGAGCTGTGATAAATAATGAGATGCAGAGCTATGATAAAGAGATGCAGAGCTGTGACACATAAAGAGATGCAGTGCTGTGATACATAAAGAGATGCAGAGCTGTGATAAATAAGGAGATGCAGAGCTGTGATAAATAAAGAGATGCAGAGCTATGATAAATAAAGAGATGCAGAGCTGCGATAAATAAAGAGATGCAGAGCTGTGATAAATAAAGAGATGTAGAGCTGTGATAAATAAAGAGACGCAGAGCTGTGATAAATAAAGAGACGCAGAGCTGTGATAAATAAAGAGATGCATAGCTGTGATAAATAAAGAGACGCAGAGCTGTGATAAATAATGAGATGCAGAGCTGTAATAAAGAGATGCGGAGCTGTGATACATAAAGAGATGCAGTGCTGTGATACATAAAGAGATGCAGATCCGTGATAAATAAAGAGATGTAGAGCTGTGATAAATAAAGAGATGCAGAGCTGTGATACATAAAGAGATGCAGAGCTGTGATACATAGAGATGCAGAGCTGTGATAAATAGATGCAGAACTGTGATAAATAAAGAGATGCAGAGCTCTTATAAATAAATATATGTAGAGCTGTGATAAATAATGAGATGCAGAGCTATGATAAAGAGATGCAGAGCTGTGACACATAAAGAGATGCAGTGCTGTGATACATAAAGAGATGCAGAGCTGTGATAAATAAGGAGATGCAGAGCTGTGATAAATAAAGAGATGCAGAGCTATGATAAATAAAGAGATGCAGAGCTGCGATAAATAAAGAGATGCAGAGCTGTGATAAATAAAGAGATGTAGAGCTGTGATAAATAAAGAGACGCAGAGCTGTGATAAATAAAGAGACGCAGAGCTGTGATAAATAAAGAGATGCATAGCTGTGATAAATAAAGAGACGCAGAGCTGTGATAAATAATGAGATGCAGAGCTGTAATAAAGAGATGCGGAGCTGTGATACATAAAGAGATGCAGTGCTGTGATACATAAAGAGATGCAGATCCGTGATAAATAAAGAGATGTAGAGCTGTGATAAATAAAGAGATGCAGAGCTGTGATACATAAAGAGATGCAGAGCTGTGATACATAGAGATGCAGAGCTGTGATAAATAGATGCAGAACTGTGATAAATAAAGAGATGCAGAGCTCTTATAAATAAATATATGTAGAGCTGTGATAAATAAGGAGATGCAGAGCTGTGATAAATAAACAGATGCAGAGCAGTGATAAATAAAGAGATGCAGAGCTGTGATAAATAAAGAGACACAGAGATATGATAAATAAAGAGATGCGGAGCGGTGATAAATAAAGAGTCGCAGAGCTGTGATAAATAAAGAGATGCAGAGCTATGATAAATAAAGAGATGTGGAGTGGTGATAAATAAAGAGATGCAGAGCTGTGATAAATAAGGAGATGTAGAGCTATGATAAATAAAGAGATGCAGAGCTATGATAAATAAGGAGATGCAGAGCTATAATAAATAAGGAGATGCAGAACTGTGATAAATAAGGAGATGCAGAGCTATGATAAATAAAGAGATGCAGAGCTGTGATAAGATGTAGAGGTGTAATAAATTAAGAGACGCAGAGCTGTGACAGTGTAAAGAGAAGCCCTATGAGGAGAGCTGCAGAGTGAGTGTGAGAAGCAGCTTGCGGTAACACTTTGTGTAGTGTAGTAACTGCATATGAGCTGAGTGTATGCCTAGTGTCTGTACATTAGTGAAAGCCTTATAAAAGAAGAGGAAAGATGTACTTAATACTGTATATTTTAATTGTCACTGTCATAACCCAAGAACTGTGCAGGAGTAAAGAAGGAGATGTAGATATTTTTTCTTTATCATTTACCATTTTGCATAAAGTGCTGGAGGGCTTGTTTACTAAAGATAAATGATTGTATTTGCACTGCACAATCATTACACAACATCTCCTGTGTCCACACAAGCAAACGTTACTGTAAAGCCTGCATGAGCGGGGATCTCTTTGTCACTAATTGTCCACACCCATTAACTAGCCAAGGCAGAGCAATATATAAGAGACGAAGTGAACTGTATACTTATGTACCTCATACTGGTTACACAATGACAAGTGGGAACACAAGATAAGCACAATTGCTCGAAAAGTGTATATGTGAGTGTTGTGATGAGAAGAAATTGTCAGACATTGGTGGATTGGGGAGCTATATGTATTGTAAGCAGAATATGAAGCTACCTTACACCTGACACGAAGACAAGATTGCATTTTGCTATATGACATATTCAAGTCAACTTAAAGAGGTGGAGACACTATTGGGAGCATTCCAAGTCCTGCGAGTTGTTTTAGTCATGCAAACCACCTCACCCACTGCTGTTATATTGACATCTATTGAAATATGCGATCATGTGATTAATCTCTGAAACATGTCATCTCCCATCTCTACTCTGCAGTGCTGTATAGAATATTACCCTCTTGTCAGGATTATGTACTTTGGGGATTGGTGGCTGTGGATGATGGGTAGATTGGGGCCTTCTGTATTCATAGCAATCTAGTCACAACTGTGCACCAACCTATCTGTGGATAACACAGTTGTCTCCTAGAACTGGGACCATTGGATCATTGGTAATTATTTGTGTGAAGTTTTGTATGTATTCTCTGTGTTTGGGTGTGTTGGTTTACTCCCACACTCCATAAACATAATGAAATGTTAAATTGCTTCTGATGAAGTTAACAATAGTTTGTGTGGTAGGGAATAAAGATTTTAAACTCTGCTCTTTCAGGGGATGATTAAATATTCTCTGCACAGTGCTACATAATATGTTGCCACTACATAAATAAGGGTAATAAATAATAAGCACAAAAAATCTCAACAATGGAAAATCATTAAAACTGCAACAATTTAACTTGAGCTAAAAGGGGTAAACAGAGATAGGTCAAATTTAAAGGAGCAAAAACGGTAATATACAGTAGCATAATAATATAATATACTTTCAAAACAGGTTTTAGTAATCCGTGCGCTTCACACTTAAGAGTGTAAATGCAGCAATAGGTTAATATGGTGTACACCCACAGTTCACCAATAAGATTCAACAAATAAAAACAGGGTAAACCTTGCGCATAAACCTCAATGGGGAATTACTCTCCAATAACAATGTATTGGAATTACCATAAAGTCAACATAAAAAATCCTTATATTGAGTATTGCTGTATTGGTTCATCCGGGTTAAAATGGTACATATATGTGTCCTCTTCTTAAAAATATACACTGGTCTGCTTCACATAACACACTGGTCACTTGCTAACTTCTTCAAAATAGCCTGGAGAGCTTCTTGTTCCCTTATCTGTTTTTGAGGAACAAGAAGCTCTCCAGGGTGTTTTGAAGAAGTTAGCAAGTGACCAGTGTGTTATGTGAAGCAGACCAGTGTATATTTTTAAGAAGAGGACACATATATGTACCATTTTAACCCGGATGAACCAATACAGCAATACTCAATATAAGGATTTTTTATGTTGACTTTATGGTAATTCCAATACATTGTTATTCGAGAGTAATTCCCCATTGAGGTTTATGCGCAAGGTTTACCCTGTTTTAATATAATATACTTGTACAATAAAAGTAAAAATGACAAACCTGATGTCAAACTACTAAGCTTTGAACATTACATACAGTACGTATTACAATTATTAGAGATATGTGCGGACCCGCATATTTTAATTTTGGTTTTGGCAAAACTACCCTCAGATATTTTAGTTTTAGTTTTGGCAAACCGACCCTCAAGTGCTTTGGTTCAGATTCGGTTTTCGTATTTGAATTTCTTTAAACTTGATTACATGCAATCCAAACCCCTAAATAGTTTTTTTTTAATTCGGACTTATGGACTTACAGCAGACCCAAGTCGGGAATCGGTTCTACTCGGAGCCCCAAAAGTGATCCGAGCCGGGTACTCGATTTGACTTGGAACCCCACAATTGGGGTGTTTTCAGTTTTCATGAAAACCGAACAGCACTTCTAACAATTATCATGGGTGTCGAGGAGGGGGAGGCGGGTACTAATTAACCAGGCATGGGCTTGTTGGAGGGGCCCTTATCTGTCAGCAGACCAGCACACGCTGCTATGTGCTGGGCTGCAGTGGGAGCCGGGAGACTGCTGGTGTTGAGCAGTAGCAGCAGTCTTCTCTGCCTGTGGGGGAGAGTGATCGCACTGTTCGCCCCCCTCCCCATGGATTTGTGCCGGGCTGAGTGGCTCACAGCAACCCCCTCCCCAGCGCGCAGCGCCACTTCACAGCGCTGCATATAGGTTTTCTTTTTCTAAGAGGGCGTGGTTATATCTTCCTCAATTAGGCCACACACCTTCAATATTGCTGGGCGTGGACCGGCTCACTATGGCCCTGACAATTATACATTAATTATTATATACCATCATAGTCAGCATCACTGTACAGAAGGATAATAAAAGTTACGTTTTGTTATAACAATACAAAAACATAACATGAAAGAAAAAGTAAATGGGTCCTGCTTACTGGAGCTTACAATCTAAAAGTTTGTTAATAGAATATTACAACTCTCCTCGCTAGTCTACCCTATTATAGTTTATCATATAATATCCTTTTTTGTACATTCTATCACACTGCTGTCTAGTAAAATTTTATTATATATTACATTTCTAAAAAACAAAATCTAGATAGCAACAAAACTTTTCCAACTTTTAATCCAAAGGGCCTTTTTATTAAGCCCATTTTTCATACAATTATGCAGAAACAGCAGTTTCTACATAACTGTATGTATTCCCACTATGTACTAACAGCCTAATGCAGGAGATTTAATTATCTACTTAGGTCTGTAGACCGCAGTCCTCATTATCAATGGGGACTATTGCCTGAGCCCTATGTACTAAACTCTGAAAAGCAAAGCCACCAGGCGGCTCCCGGATCTAACTGTGTCATCTGCAGTGTTAGATTCCCAGGAGGAGACTTTTACAAATGTGAAATACACCTCCGATATGACGGAGATGTAATTCACAGGAATAGTGGTTATCGCTACCAATAACTTTAGTACATATGATTATCCCTGTTGCCATGCACATTGAAAAAAATTGCAGCACTCCTGCAAGACTCTTAAAACAGCTATGGACACCACATGTACAGTATACATATATATTTATTTATAAACACTACTTACACATGTGTAGTATATGTAGAAAGATAGAGAGAGAGTTGCATTAAATATATATATTTAAAATGGGTATTTGTTAAATGTTTTCACATACACACATATAAATGCATAGATAGATAGATAGATAGATAGATAGATAGATAGATAGATAGATAGATAGATAGATAGATAGATAGATAGATAGATAGATAGATAGATAGCACAGCATACTCCACTGCACTTTACAAATGGGAACAGACACACCAAGGAAAGAAGACTAGGTAAAACAGGAAATAGGGCCCAACTAGCATGCTTACAATATATAGGACAACATTAGTTTGGTGCATTAGCTTTAGAGCCACATACTGAATATGACCAGACTGGAAAGGGAAAAGTACTTAGAGGGGCTATAAGATACAGCCTCACAACAATGTTTGTTTGGGGTTCAGATGGCTGCTTGAGAATAACAGGAGAATAAGAGTTCTATTTTTAACCTGCTGCACTATTCAAAGTCACCACATGTTTGATGGTTTCGGCCACTGGTTTTTAAAGGGCAATAATTTTAAATACAAAAGCAGGCACATTTTGTTTTCAATATAATGGCCCCTTTAAACACAGCAAGTGCTGCATAATAAATGCACCACTAAGTTTGAGTGAACTGTAGAAGGGTAATAATCAGGTGGGCAATTTAAAAGAGTGGTTCAGGAATTTGTTAAACTTACCAAAATAGTTTAACATTCATACTGAAAGACAATATACTGAAACATTCAAATATTATTCCTACCTTAGAAAAAGTTTCTATTTATAGTAATATGACTGAAAACAACTATTACACCATGTAAAATTCATGGATAGAACAATAATTATATTTGTGTGCTATAAATTCCCCATTATACAATAATATCTCTTAGTGGAATGCCCAGTTACTGTACTCTGACATTCCAGAGATCACATTTTATTAATTCTTGTTACAATCTCATCTCCCCTGAGCTTTCTTCATGTTGACCCAAAAGAGGTTATCAAAACCCCACATCTGATGCAGTACAATTTGTGACATGAGAACATCCCAACAGGGAAAGCTCAACAGGTATAAATGGTTCATGGATGTGCCTGGCGTCCCATTTCAGCTTTCGTCTTGGAATATTAGGGCATGCCCATCAGGTACATACTAGGCTCCCTGAGATTTGGGCAACCTCCATGACAATGAAGTAACCTTTACTATGAGATGAAAGACAGTTTGGCATACAACATAAACTCCATTACACTGTGTATAGAGCGTTGGGCTACTAGACATGTCCACTGTTTACTTAGTGAAAGCACAACTGCCCCTTGTGTAGTTAAAGAAATATAGTTACCAAGGAAGCAGGAGTTGCAAATACATTCAATGCATTAAGGACGGTATCTAGAATAGACCAACAGCATGAGCCCAAGCTGTAATTTAGTGTCTGCTCTTTACTATTGACTTCATGAGAATGAGTTTTACTTGGGCATAAGATGTACATTCTTTTTTTAACAAAACCTACACTCCAAATAAATGTAGTGTACCCGTCACTACTGTTACTACCCATAGGCACCAGTAGAAAAAAAAGATTAATTTACAATAGATGTATTGGTGGACTGGAATATCTAGTTATCCATTTAAAATTAAAATAGTTTTAACTAAATATTGCAAATTGTTTACAAATACAGAGTGTAATTCTCTTTTCATGATCAGTTGTCTTTAAACAACAATACAAACACTATGGAAATTGTTTAAAATATTATCTTAGAACATTTGTATTTGTATTAACATGTTGATTTCCAGAAAAGTGTACATATGAAAAAACAACTGGAAATGACATCACTGACATAAAAAGCAGACTCATGCAGAATGGAACAACTATTAGCAGTGCAATTTGCCTGTATGTATATCTTATCTTTCTATCTAATCTATCTATCTAATTGTAAAGCTCCTTTTATTCATGTAAATGCATTTTTAATATAAAAAGTATATTCTCGTTAATTATATTTACATCCAGTACAGACGCTTATTTGGTAATTTTAAAGCCAGGTAGAACAATGTGTCATTTATTTATGTTCTTATTTAGTAAGCAGTTTGAATCATAACTATCTGGTTAGTAATTCTGCGTATTTATTTTTAACTAACTACTACACTGCAACTAATACACTGTTTTATAGAAGTTGCAGATATGAATCACATGCCTCGGAGCTGTGGTTACACGGGAGCGCAGTAAACGGCTGTCCACATTTATCTACAGCACATAAGAGCGTTCGGAATGTACATACGGTGCAGTGCGCGCACTCCCAGCCAGCAGCAGATACCTACAGTAATGAGAGGATACTAACCCTTTATATTCACTTTCATGTATATATATATACACATATAAATATATATATATATACAGATATATAAATATACATATATATATATATATATATATATATAAAAATATGTATATATATATATATATATATATATATATATGTGTGTGTATATGTAATATATATATATATATATATATATATATATATATACACACACGCATATTACGAGGCCAGACCGTATTACATGTATACTGCAGCCATGAGATGTATTCCATCCCAGCTCTGGAGCTCCCCGTGTGCCTCCGCTGGATCAGAGGAACAAATAAATGACTGGGAGGAAGGAGAGAGCAGTACTTGGAAAGGAGGATGACTGCGGGAGGCTTTGTGTGTGGTACAAAACAAACCCCATAAGGCCTTCATTACGTTCCCTATCTGTACCATTTGCTTCATCTAACCACAGATCAGGCTTCCTAGTCCCAGCTAGAGGAATAGGACGTTTCTGTTTGTGTGGTCCTTCCTCTGGGATTGACTGTAACTATAGAGCTGGAGACTCCTAGCTCGGGCTCAGGCCCTTGCCCATTCTCCTACGAGTTAATGAGTTCTGCTGCAGCAGCCACTTTGTATCAGGCCAAAGGGAGGGAGGTGGTGGCCATCAACTATTAGAAAACGGGCAACCTCCCACCACATCCCATTATACAGACATCTCTCTGTGCGCCCTCGCTAGGGAGGACACTGGGTGATTAGCATGCCAATGGTGGCACGCTATGATCGGATAGAAGTCTGATCAGAGACCGGGGCTTTGTTCCAGCACCTGCTGCACACACTGATCCGGTAGTGTATTCTGCCCCTCTCCACCCCAGTGCCTCACTGCATCCTCTCTCAATGGCCTTACAGGCTTACTCCTATTTTTACAGCTCTAAAATCGGGATTAATGCTGCAGAGTGACTAACGCACGCACACAACAGAGGTCACATTAGTTACAACTCAAACAAAAGCTGGACCAGGTTATAGACTATTTATTAGTATTTTGATTTGAGTTTAATTCTTCCCAACCTCTATAACTTTCTTTCCTTACCTGTAGTGTTCTAGGTTTTTCTTTGTTTCTCTAGACTGCACAGTATCTGATTGTTAAGTAATAATCAAATGCATCTTATTCCCAGTTATAAAGACACACTACAAGGACCCTATTGAGCAATTATAGCCACACTGCAGGCATAATAGTGCAGGCTGTAAAAATACTCCATAGACACTATTCAGTTAATTCAGTGATAGGGTACAAAAAGTGCAACTATCCATAGCAACCAAACACACATCTGCTTTTTTAACAGTAACTAGTATATCCCCGGATCCCTGTTTACTGATGATTGGTGCCTGTGGGTTAATGCACTTTTGCAGCATGTTAGTACATCACCCCCGCTGCATAGACTATAGACAAATTAGCCCGCTCGTCTGGTAAGCATTAAGTGTAATTAATAACACGGGTGGAATAGAAGCATCTTGCAGTCATTAAGCGTACTGTACAGATATTTAACCAGATAAATTATATGTATAACTAAATCCGGAAACATTTAAAAAACATTTACAAATGTATTGTACTGAATGTAAATCTATTTCACCAGTAATGATCCTTAGGGAAGATGGACTGTGGCATTATGCATTTAGCCGGTATACCTGCAAATACTTTATATGCGAGATTAAGCGTTGTGAAAGTTATTCCAGCATACATGTTACATAGGATAGTAAAATAATAGTATAGAAAAATACTTTACGGTTAGTTCTACTATAAGAATGGGCAATCTGTTCCTGACTCCTAATGTACGAAAAAGATGTAATAATGTGCAGGAGTTGGTGATGCTTAGATGCCTGTTTCTACCTAAAACTAAATCCTTACTTAGTCTAACCTGAATAAATGATTCCACAGTGTGTGTGTGTGTGTATATATATATACATATATATATATATATATATATATATATATATATATACACATACATACAATCAAGTGAAAGACTAAGGGACACTCACCAGAGTAGATATAATGTCACAAGTAATTTAATGCTTACATATCCAGTCAGTCGACGTTTCTTTCAAATATATACATATATATATATATATATATATATATATATACACACACACATATATACACACACACACACACATATAGCAAATAGAGAAAGTTTGTCTGATGAGCAGGACTTTTGAAAATTTTTGGAAATGCCCAGTTCTGCTCACATTAGTGTATACCATGGTCCTGTCATTGCTGTTATACAAGGAGACATGGGATAGAGTATTTGTCTGCACACTACTTAGACTGCACACTAGTGGCCTAAGATAAATAGCAGAGCATTATGCACATTACAAATAAGAGATCCCTTACACTCTCTCTGTGCATTGGAATATTTTACTAAGCTCTGACGGCTGGTGTTACATATGTATCTACGTTACATATGGTCTTACAGGGATACGTTTACCCAACCCGGTCTTACATATGTACTAGTCTTTCTCAAATGAATGCCAGTCCCGAATGTTTAGCATGCACTTGGCCGAGATGCTATAAATAATTCATAACTTCTTACATGCAAGAGGTGACACACGGCAAACTCTGCACACAATGATACAGAAATATGAGGTAGTTAGGATAATATAGTACTTAGGTAAATAGGAAAATATAGACACCATTTAAACGAGAGGCTTAAAATAAATATATATTCATAGATAGACTAACAATAAATTTATATATTTTAGATAGATAGATAGATAGATAGATAGATAGATAGATAGATAGATAGATAGATAGATAGATAGATAGATAGATAGATAGATAGATAGATAGAGATTGTTGTACTGTTGACACACGTAGATATTTAAAAAAAATACTTATAGCGAACAAGTACATACATGCATACATACATACATATAAACATTGTACTGTTGACACAGGTAGAAAGATAGTTATTAAAAAAATACCTTTAGCAAACAAATACACATACATACATACAAACATACATACAAACAAATGAATACATTAATAGATTTTTATAGATAGATAGATAGATAGATAGATAGATAGATAGATAGATAGAATATTCTAACACTCATTAATATGCTACATAAGTGCAGTGAACACGGCTGTGCATTTCAGTTTATACGTTTAAGTGTATGTTTGTGTGTGCTTTGCAGGCATAATAATGCTATTAAATAGTTTTCTGTATTTTTTGGGGGGGGGTTTTCAGTCAAATCCTACATAGACAATTGTACGTAAAATGTGTTGACCATGGAAGTGACTTGAACATGCTTTCCCAGTCCATTAGGAGCTGAGTAACAGGGGAAGTGAATTAATCCATCTTCTGCAGGGTGAAATTATTGCCCCCGAGGTGAAGAATTGACCTCCAGGGGCTGCAATTGCCCTGATTCTGCTCTCTGAGCATTAGACAACATCACGAATGCACTTGATAAAAGTATATATACCACAGCCAGTGTTTATCCACCAACAACGATTTAACTAATAACAGCCTACAATACTAAACACTTTACAAATATCGATGTGACCAATATAACCTAAAAGTCAATTGTCTAGTAAAGATAAAAAGGACAAAACATATAAATAATATAGTTCCATACACCGTAGTCATTTCATTCACTAACATGTTATACGTTTTTATTTTATTATGAAAGCCTTATGGCATACAGATGTATTTCCTCTTGATAAACCACATTACCAATCATGTAAATGTATGGCAATGCTATGTATTGTAAGCAAGTCATTGTAAATGTTAAATTCACCACAAACACTTTATAAAATAGGTCACTATACATTACTATATTCCTCGATAGCCCAGGCCTATAACTGAAACTGCATTAATCCCAACTTAAACACATAGAGGAAATACAGGCAAACAACATTAGATCTAAACGTTTTTGCTTTTATAAAAATAAAAATACAGTTTGATTGTTTATTTCCTCACCAAAGTGCTGAGCAAAACACTTATAAATAATTACACCATGGCAGATCGGCTACATCAATTCATTTGTTCGTAATACTTATCAGTCAGTTAAACAGAGGCAAGATTGTCAATATGGCAACCTTCACTAAATTATAAGACTCCACTATGTTTTTTAAAGAAAATATAATTGTGTTTACTTTAAGCATATAAAAGCAGACATAATAAAGCTTCCACTATATAACTGCATTACTGTCACCTCTAGTCATGCTATAATTAGCAATTTTCTTCTGTATCGGATATTAGTTCAAAAGTTATATTCAATTAGGTTACCCAACTCCACAGTCCATAAGACAGGTTTAGTGCATATCTTGTAGTTATTGAATTGTTGGCAACATAATTAAATAACTTTAATCTATAATAGTAATTAAATGGCTTTGTTTACTCTTCCCTGTATTGCTTTGTGTGTGTGTTTTATATATATATATATATATATATATATACACACACACACATACACACACATATGATTAGCACAGCTGGATCACATCCTCTTTCCGAGCATGATCTAAGAAGTCATATTTATAAAAGTAAAAAAATAGGTGTTTTTTTAAATTAAACATTTTATTTTTTTTAAAAATGTGAAAAAAAATTACATTAGCTTGGTACAATAATACTTGGCAGTAAGTTTTTTTTACATTATTTGTTGTAAATAAGAACACTTAAGTACAAAAAAAAATATTCCTTCAGTCTATTATAATACAAAACACAGGTTAAAAAATGGAAAATTGTCAGATGTCTCTGTGTAAACATGTAAATCATTCAGCACTTATAATGGTGCACTACAAGGTATTGCTTGATTTCTAGGGGACTTCTATGACCCGCCAGACCTGAGAGCCTCACAAACGGGTGTTTATGAGAGTAGATAGAGTGCCATGCTACTGTGATGGCTGATTGCATGTGCAAGGTCACCAAGAGGTGGTATAAATAACAATACAAGTACATTAGGCTGGAAGGTTGGCTGGCTGCAGCCTCTCTTGGTAAAACCATTGCATATAAAGGCAAAGACAATGCATAAGCCATACAGCATCCTACCTTCTCAGTACATGCCTGATTTATGAATTAGCAATCCTAGCGGTAAAAGGTTCTCCATTGGCAAGCACTGATCCAGGCTGCAGGGCCCCACCTAAGGCTGCAGCTGGGGAGCCGGAGAAAGTCACCAAGGCCCTGGAGATGACTGGCACCCCGGAAGCTTTGGAAGCATGGCACTGCCCGGGGCTCATATCCCACCAATAATACTCTCTATGGAAAAGGAGGAAGGGTGGAGGGGCTGAGCAGGGCTTGGCAGCCTGCATGGGGGCAGGCAGTGCTGTGTTGAGCTGGTGAGGATAGAAAGTGCAGGTCCTGGGCAGATCGCTGGCAGGTGGCATGAGGGATGGGGGCTGGCATGGTGGGGGCACCGGCTGGCTGCCTGTGCTGGGACTGGAAGGCAATCAGGGCAGAGTGTGGGTGGAAGGGGCTGCAGCTGGATGCCATAGCCGCAGCTGTACGGTCCGTAGCCATAGGCGGCTGCTGCTTGCTGGGATAAAGTGCCCGGGGTCCCTGAGCAGCAGCTCCGGGCTCTGCTGCCTCTTGAAGCGCTTCCTCCTGCGGAGAAAGCTGCCGTTGTCGAACATGTCGGCGGACTCCGGGTCCAGGGTCCAGTAGTTGCCCTTGCCCGGGTTGCCGGGCTCCCTGGGGATCTTGACGAAGCAGTCATTGAGGGAGAGGTTGTGGCGGATGGAGTTCTGCCAGGCCGGGAACTTCTCCCGGTAGTAGGGGAAGCGCTGGCTGATGAACTCGCAGATCTCGCTGAGGGTCAGGCGCTTCTTAGGGCTCTGCAGGATGGCCATGGTGATTAAGGCGATGTAAGAGTACGGAGGCTTCACCAGGGCGCTCTTGCTGGCCGGCTTGTAGGGGTCTTTGGTGGGCGAGCACTGCGGGGAACTGGGCATCGAGATGTCCTCTGCCACCCCCTCCTCCTCTTCCTCCTCCCCGGCATAGTGGTGGCACCCCCTGGGCTCCTCGTCCTCCCCCTCTCCCACCACATCAATGTCGGTCTCATCCGCCAGGGCAGAGGCATCGGACATGTCAGAGCTCAGAGTCATGGCTGGCAGGGCAGAACATAAGGCTGCGGGGCGAGGAGGAGACCTCTCCCCTCCGGCTCCCCTGGGTGCTGGGAGCCCTCCTCCAAGCTGCACACACACAGCAGCAGTACAGAGGCTGGCAGCGGTCACCGCTTCCCCCACACCTGCAGCCTGGCATCAGCTACTCACAGGACCTAGAGCAGGAGTCCCGGAGAGGCTCTGGGAGCAGATTGGGTCTCACTCCAGAATAGGGCGGGTCTCCGGCTCTCCTTATAGCAGGCAGGGGCCATCACATGGCTAGAGACGTCACTCCGGCTAATGGAGAAGGAAAAGTAGCATCCAGGGCAGGCAGCAGCCCCAGAACAATGGTGATTGTCCTTCCTCTATGGGACCTTGTCCTCTCCTGTCCCGGGACCTCAATCCCTGTAAGTGGGGAACAGTAATGGCAGCGGGATCCACTCACTGTACATTATCCATGGTGCATGCCGACTGCAAACAGAAAGTAAACCAGTGCTTTATGACCAGCTGCATATAAACCCTGTGTGGGCGTGATTTTATATATATATATATATATATATATATATATATATATATATTTATATATACATATATATGCAATTTATGTATTGTATTTATACACGCACACTTATATATTTAGTTTCTTCCCATATGCAGTCTTCCCTTTAGTATGATATGTATGAGAATAAATAATATCAGATTTAAATTTAAAGTACATACATTCTCATATATGTTTTAAAGAATGTCAGTGTGTAACTATTCTTATACACTTCAACAAATGGTTCATGTTATGCGTATAGTTATATATACGCAAATATCACATAATCTATACATAGATTTGCAGTATAGCACAGACAAATAAATATACTGCCTGTCGTACATTTATTTAAAATTGGTAGATTCAGCGCTACACATCATAGTTGCAACTTGAACTGATAGATAGATACTCACACATATGTATGTATATATATATAAAATATATATAAAATATATATTCACACACACGTACACATATGCATTATATACACATATGTATGAATAAGATAGATACAATATATACATACATAAGTTGCCTGTATATAACGCTGATAAGTTTATTCACATGATTCAACAGGTACTTGATCATCTGAAATTCACCATATTACATTACCAGTCATAACTTATACAATACAGTTACTATACATTTACTTCAAACAAATTAGACTTTGTTCTACTACATTCAATTTTATTGCATTTTAAACTGCAATAGTCTCCATATAAACACAGTCCATACAGATATATATTCTCTTCTATTTATAGTAATACACTAATAGTGTCATATATGTATTCAACATGGATTTCCACACATCTATGAAATCTGCACACAATTATATGTAACGGATACACATTATAATGGAACGTATTACCATTGTACAGTAATGTAATCATTTTAATGAAAGTTACATATATTTATTTTAACCTACAAACACTTTTTATTTATATACAACGATTAAAAGTACATTAAATCGTGCTGGTCGCTATTGAGAAATACGGGTAATTGTTCTTTACTATTAGTTATTTTAAAAAGTTGTTTTTGTTTTTATTTAGGTAACATTTTATTTCAATTAAATAATCTCTGCTGAATTATATACACGGCATTTATGCTTCGTTTGTGATGCAATTTAGATAGTTTTAATGCGGTAAATGATAGAAGATCTTACAGTTTCATAACTATATTTCTCAGGTAAACCATATTCAGTTTATGTAATCCACAAGTGACATTATTTTACACCCTGTTTAATACTTACGCAGTTGTTCATTATTTAATAGCAGGTAGCTGAAATAAAATGAAGGGAACAAAGGCTGCCCTCTTCTATGTCAGAGCTAAGCAGGAAACAGGCACACAGGTAAGTCACAAAGTTCACTATGACACTCACACGCCTCTCACAAGAGACAGTCTCTTTGTAAAACAAACACAAATAACTAAAACAAAATGCACTATCTTCTTTATAGAAACCCTTTGTCATATCAACTATGTTTAATTGCACGGTGTTATGACGGTAATATAAATTCCACCTTTGTAGTGACAGATCCATTATAGAGGTACATTACACCCTTTTTCCTCTGCTAATGGTAATTGTTGCCATTTGTGCTATACTCGAGCGCCACCATCAGGAAATAAATGAATCAACTCTAACCCTTTCCTGACGGATTCATTTTATTTTTTTTTATTTCTTTACAGTAGTCAAGAAAACTGTAGATGAACTTTCTAAAGCTTTTTCTTCCTAACTGTAAATACGTTTTCTTCCCAATCGATCAGGGGTCACCCAATTGCGCTTGTGGGCACCATTCTAGAGGATGGGGGCAAATCAAGAGTCTGGGGAGGAGCAGAAGAACTTAGCACTGCCCCGACACATCTGTACATATTGATCTCCTTATGCACTGGATAAATGTATTAATAATTAACCCTGTAGATGGTATATAGCAGTGTCACTCTAACAGTGCATGTTTTCCAGAAATCCTAGTTGATGTACAGGTGTATTCATTACTAGCTGACACATGTTAAAAGATTCACAGGTGGTGCTAATTACTTAATTTGTGATACTGAGGAGAAGATGCAGCACTAGTAAAATTGTATTATATACTATTTATATTGTGGTCATGGTGTGGGCTGGGGAGGGGGGTTTCCAGGCAACCAGACCTACCCCCCTCCCTAGTGACCACCATACAATACAGAGGGCATCCTGCTGGCAGCTATACAATATACACAGTATATTACTACCTACCATACAATACATAGAAAATCACAGTGACCAACATAGAATACAGAGAGCATCCTAGTGACTGTTATACAACATAAAGAGCATAGTAGGAACCTCCAAACATTACAGAGATTATTCATGTGACCTCCGTACTACAGGGCTCGACAAAACCCCGGGGCCAGGTGCTATGGCGATCAGATTTGGCTGCCTGGCGACCAGATTTTCAGCAACCCCCAGCCCCTGTAGTGCAGACCGCGAGCGCGGTCCACACTACAGAGTAACAAACACACAGCCACCAGCGGCGGCTGTATGTTTGTTATAGCAGCCGATGAGACTCAGACAGACTCTCATTGGCTGCTGCGTTGTCCACGGAGTGAGCCGGCTGGAGCTCACTCATGAGCTCCGCCTTCCGGATCACCCCACAGCATGACGTCTCTCCCATAGTGCAGAGCGGGCCTGGAGGAGCGGACAGCGGTGGTCGTCGGCAGGAGCATGGATCAGGTAAGTTACGTTTTTTATTTTTTTATTTTTAAGGGGCACTGCATAGGTTGGGTGGCCGCTACTGGGGACACTGCATAGTTTGGGTGGCTGCTACTGTGGGGGCACTGCATTAGGTGGTAGTGGCCGCTACTGGTGACACTGTATGGCGGGGCCACTAATGGGGCACTGTACAGGGTGGGGCCGCTACTAGAGGCAATGCATAGTGGGGACTACTACTGGGGTCTACTACTGGGGTCACTGCATAGGGGGAACTGCTACTGGGGTCACTGCATAGGGAGAACTGCTACTGGGGGCACTGTATAGGGGGGACTACTACTGGAAGGATAGCTACTGGGAGCAATGCATAGGGGTGACCACTTCTGGGGGCGCTGATTAAAGGGACACTACACAGGGGGACCACTGCTGGGGGCACTGTATATGGGGACCACTACTGGGGCACGGTATAAGAGGGGGGTGTTACTAGGGCACTGCATAGGGGGGCGCTACTAAGGGCAATGCATAGCGGGGACTACTACTGGGGGCACTGCAGATGGGGGACTACTACTGGGGATACTGCAGAGGGGGGACTACTACTGGGGGCACTGCACAGGGGGACCACTACTGGGGGCACTGCAGAGAAGTGCCCAAAGCATATTCTTGCATCTGGGCCCACCACTCTCTAGTTCGGCCATTGCCGGTGGTGGCTTTGCTTGCCCAGGGTTTTTTGTCTGCGGAGGGGTGGTTTTTCTGGGGTTGGTTGCCTGGAGAGGGGGGTTAGCTGCTCAGTAATGTGGCTGTGGGAGGGTGGTTTACCTGGGGTACCCAGTTAGTGGTGTGGCCATGGGGGTTGGTTGCCCGAGGCATAGGTGCTCAGTAATGCTGCCCCAGGGGAAGGGGAGTCTGGCTCCTACACTTTCATCCTGGATCCTAGGTTTTAGAAAAATTCAAGCCCTGCCATACTATACAGGTAACATCCTAGTGACTACATACATATATAGAAAATATCCTAATGACTGGCATATAATACAGAGACAGCATCTGAGTGACTGCAACACAATAGGGAGAACATCATAGTGACTGTCATAGTGACCCCCATGCAAGGAACTGGCTGTGTAATACCATCCAACTAAAATGCAAATGCAACAGGAGATGTCTGTAGGAAATAGACACCTTCTGCATGCATCTGCGATCCAAGAGCAGCGTCCGTAGACAATCAAAATCACGATCATCGAAGCTTACTCAACCTGGCTGTCGGAAGCCCATCTGCTAGGTTCAGGAAGTCTATGTCCAACAACGCAGACCTTGGGCTTGGCACCCTTACAAAATGGGGGATAACATGCCCCCTTTTATAGAATGGTCCTGGTCGCCGCTCCCCAAATGCCGCAGCATGTCAACAATGCTGCGGCTAGGGAAGGACTGCGAGCAATCATGCAGGACCCGTTCTGCACAGGCACAGGATGGGTCCTCTTCATGCACAGACCCCCAAACATCGGATATGTACATAAACCATTGGTTTTACGTACATACCTGAATCAGGCCCAATATTCCTAGTCTTTACCATACCAGGCAATAAGGGCAATCCCAGAATATACAGCTCCTTCTCTACGCACTAATATACTGAGAAGAAAGGGTATGGTTGTAAAAAGTACAGTAGAGTAAAGCCACTGAGAGATCTACTGCCACTGGAAAGTGGATAGTACTGCTGCAATGAGGATATATGGACACTGGAAGGGTGGGGGTCAGGGCCGTAACTAGTGTAGTCGGACCTGTGCCATGGCACAGGGCACCGCAGGGCAGGGGGCGCTGTTTGGGCCTGTCAATTTTCTGTTTATTATCATTCTCACTTGTAGCTTCCTTTTATTTAATCCCCAGCAACTCCTGGCCTCCCCAATCTCTTCCCTGGCCCTTCCCCATGAGATCATGGCACTTTTCTCGGGTGTGTTATCTCCCTGTTTAAAAAATAGAGGGGCACCAATGCTCTTTCTGGTACAGGGCACCAAAAAGTCTAGTTATGGCTCTGGTGGGGGTAATGCTACAATGGAGACCTATTTAAACCTGGGTGGAGGGATAATGCTATAGGAGTATCAAGACTGCAATCAGTGGGGTCTAGGATACAGATGAATAAAAGCATATCACATTACCATACCAAACTGGGTTTCTACAAAAAAAATCTTCCACAAACATGTATTCACTCAATTGTATCATATGAGTATTTCATGGGAGCTGTTTGAGCATTTCTCCAATGGGATCCAATGAAGTCATGTTGCCGTTCGTCATTATTATCATTTTGAATTTACAGCTACCCTGTAGCAGGTGCCAATTGTGTGCCACTTTCAGGGCATATCTCCGCAAATTTGTAGGTCTGCAAAGGACATATTCCCATACTGCCCATTGCCGACGTGAGAATGAGCATTCCAACCCAAGTTCCCCCTCTGTGCTTATAACTGAGATGTTTTCTGATTGAGTATGAATTTGTATCGCCCCTACTTGCATGTGCCCAGTTAGAGAGAGCGTACGCAGTGCCAGAAAATGAAAGTTACACTCTGGAAACATAGGTACGTGCTTTAGCCCCACAGTGTTCTGTGAGGGAATTCTGAGTGGTCTGTGACAAGAAGCTGGCACATGGGCACTAGTGCTAACTGGTAACTTGTAAGAAATATAATTTCTAACTAAGAAAACTATTATGGGTTTTGAACTTTAAGATAAACTACTCACTCAAAGGACTGCAACAGACATTAACATTTAAGTGGTATATATCTAACATCAATTACCTAGGTATTACACTAACAAACATAATGATAATGATATGTCATTAAAAATAATCTCTTACCAAAGATATTATATTTAGAATGCAAACAAAGAGAAAAGAAAAAAGTGCTCTGTGTGGGGCAGGCATAAAGAAAATAAACACTAATAAATGAAAAAAATATATATTTTACATATAAAAATTTACTTTTATCTATCAAATAAATGGAGCAAAATAGGTAATAAAAAAATTAAAACTTATTGGTTATTATAATGGAATTTCTGAAAAAATTCTTGTTGTGCCGCTACATTATGTCAAAAAACAAGATATTAGTTACTTCACAATAAATTGCTTCCCAAACAGTTGGGAGCTGATTGGCTGGCACCTTATCACTTTTCACTCTGTCTCCTAACACTGCTTAGTAAATAGACCCCTATGTCATGAAATATTAACTGATAGTGTGAAGCAGGACATGTGACAAACAAATTTATGCTTCTGCATATATAATAGTATCTAATTGACTAGAGTTATGCACTTAATTATGGGTATGACCCTATTGGTGTTTGGTACGCGATCCCGGCGCTGATAATGCCGGAAGTCAGAATCCCGGCAGCATAATCCCTATGGTGGAAATCCTGACACATGCAGGTAAGTAATCCAACACTTACCTTAACCCTACCCCTAACTACAGTAGAGATGTGCGCCGAACCATTTTTGCTGGTTTTGGATTTAATTTGTTGGCCGGTTTTGGTTTTGCCAAACTGCCGTTATTGGTTTTGGATTTGGATTTTTTTCCAAAAATTGGCAAAAAAAGCTATAATCACATAATTTGAGTCTTTTTTGTTCATAGAGTATAATAACATTAATTTCCACTTATTTCCAATCAATTTTGACTACCTCAAAGCTCACAATATTGTTTTCATTAAATTTTGGGCAAAAGGTTGCACCGAGCTAGCTGGCTGACTCAGCTAAGCAACAGGAGTGGGCGGCACAAACACGTGGCAGTTCAATTTCCAACATGGCACATCAGAAAATCAATGTTTTCATTAAACAAGGGGCCTGAGGGCGATGGAGTATGTATGTAGTTGAAGGCAGGGAAAGGAAACAAGGATTGATTAGTTTGTAAACTTTATTTAATTTTTTGATTCTGAAGCAAATTTATGAGGGAAGAGGGGAGAGCATGGGTGAACAACATGTCACATGTCTTGCCCACAAAATCAACTTGGTGATTTTAAAATTAAAGGGGTATGGGTCATAAACATTTCTGGACATTTTTGGCATTCAGCAACCGCATGTCGAAGATTTCAGCGGTTGTGGCAGTTCAACTGTCAACATGGCACATCAGGAAACAAATGCTTTTATTAATCAAGAGGCCTGAGGGAGATGGAGTATATATGTATTTGAAGGCAGGAAAAGGAAGGGTTGTTTCATAGTAAATGTAATTTAAGTTTTGGATTCCAAAGCAAATTTATTAGTGAGGAGGGGAGGCATTTACAAAGAAAATGTATTAATTCAAATCAGTCCTTGCCCCAGTGGAGCTCTTCGGTGGTTCTGAATTATTTTTTTAAAAAATCAAAGGGGCATGCTGGAGATGCTGTCGGTGGCCTTATTGATGGTAAAAATTTCTGGACATTTCTGGCAATCATCAAACGCATGTAGAAATTTCAGAGGCTGTGGCAGTTCAACTTCCAACATGGCACATCTAGGAAACAATAGTGGCACTGAAGTGGCAAACAGGAGGGCAGTTTAATAAACTATATATAAAAAATGTTTGTTGTCTACGCAAAAAGACAGTCAGCAATGCCCCAAGCGGCGCATAATGCAAAGAAAAGAGGTGTAAGAAGGAATTGTCCTTGGGTCCTCCCACCGACCCTTCTGTTGTATATATTAAACATACATGCACAGTTTAACAAACCAATCACTTCAGCGACAGGGGCTGCCACTTGTGGCTGAAGTGATTGGTTTGTTTGGGCCCCCCACAAAACAAGCTTCCAATGGGCATAAGGCAGCTAACAGTATTGTTAATCCTATCTACAGTTGGAAGAGGTCATTCTCCTCTTCTGATTCCTCAAGACTGAAAAAGTAGAGACGAAACATGTTGATGCTACAGACAGCTGTATTTCCTTTGGCAACAGCAGCAGAGCACCGTTATTGTTTGCACCTCAGTTACTGAACTGCCGCTCACTCGGCAATAAGGAGTCCCACATGCATGTGTACTGAGCTGGATTGGATACCCAGCACCCACTCCTTATTCCTGCCTGACAAACTCAGAGAAAAAGCGGTCACCACACTAGCCGCTACTTCCAAAGCTCTGACGGTGAGTCAATTTGTCTGCTGGGACTGCCGAGCTTGGAGAACCTGTCTCACATCCTGTGATTGTCGAGGTATGGCTGCAAAGAAACATTGTATTTGTCTATGCTGGGATGCCAGCGCATATAGTATACATTACAGCAAAAGGTAATATATTGTTAGCTGAACTGCACCCATTTATCCTGGGGCAAATACACAGCGTGTTAATGAGAACATGCTTACATCGGGACTTTTGCATGGAATAAAGTTTCTGATTTCAGAGCAACTGCTTTTTAAATAGCTATAAAGTTTACTATGATAAGATTGTGTTTTTTATTGTTATCTTGTATTTATGTCTTTGTCCATCCATGTATTAATGTGACTATATGTGTTTACATTTTTATAAAGTGCATTAACAGCTACTTTGTTGCAGCCTCATATATTTGCATACCTTGTTATAAATTTAGGCTAGCTCTAGCGCAGTGTAATCTTTTTCTATCATTTTGATGAAGATCATCTTTTCCACGTTTTGAGGAAGTAGCCTCCGACACCGATTGCTGGTAAGGTTCCAGGCTGTGCTGAAAACTCTTTTTGAGTACACACCGGAGGGTAGGCAGCTTAGGTAGTGCAAAGCCAGTCTGTACAAGTGTCTCCAATTTGCCTTATTTTCTTTCCAGTAGCCAAAGGGACTCTGTGACATGCCTATGTGTACGATGTCATGAAAATAACCCTCCACCATCCTTAGGATGGTGCCCCACCAGATGGAGTTGCGGTAGCAGCAGTGGCGGATCCAGGGGGGGCAATTGGAGTGATCGACCCCCCTAGAGTTTTTGCCTCTCTCTGCTCCTCCCCCTTCTGCTCCTGTGTTGGGACAATGAATACAGATATACACAGCACTTCAGCTTCCTGACTAGGACAGTATCAGAGGAGCAGCGGCTCCTTCCTCCGCCATGCCCCTCGTGTCAGGTGCCAGCAGTACTCAACCAACCCCACCAGCCCCCCCAGGGGAAAAAAAAAGTTTTTTCACCCACGTACATAGCCCCGCCCCCTTGCAGCATTATGCCACAATTAGCGGGTCTATGGGGAGGAGTCAGAGCCACAATGATTAGCATATATAAGAACTGCATCATTTTAGTATCACCCACTCCCCCAGACCCGCAAATCGTGGGATTATGCTGCGGGGGGCAGAGCCTAACGATGGAACTGGACATCACCCCCATCAACAGCCTGCTGCAGCTGTGCAGCATCTCAGAATAGGATCACAAAGTAAGTGAAAGTGTGTCTGTGAGTATGTACAGTATGTCTATATATATATATATATATATATATATATGTTCCTATGTAATATATGTGTGTGTATGTGTCCTATGTAATATATGTGTGTGTGTATGTGCATGTGTGTATGTGTCCTATGTAATATATGTGTGTGTATGTGTCTTATGTAATATATGTGTGTATGTGTCCTATGTAATGTGTGTGTATGTGCATGTGTGTACTGTATGTGTCCTATGTAATATATGAATGCGCAATACTATATATACACACACATACACACACAATACACGCACGCAAGGAAAAACCCCCTCCTACGAATCCGGCGTTTGTCCCTGGCCGCACACTGAGTTGACGTCTGGCTGTGTGAGGCGGCACAGTATGAGTCACCAAGGGGAGGAGTTGGAACCAGAAAGGGGAGGTGCCAGGATAGAAAAAAGGTGGAGTCAGTGTTATTATCATTAAACTGCCCCCCCTAAATCAAAAGTCTAGATCCGCCACCGGGTAACAGTGTCACTAATTTTTTGGCAATTCTTTTAGAACCGACCAGATGTCACAATGTTGTGTTGACTCCTCTGCATCACCACTAGGTCTTTTGGGAAAGTTGAGTTTTTTCCTGGCAGCCACCGAAGAAACTGAAGGAGATGTCATCGTGTCGTGTACCACTTGAGCTGCCAACATGCTCACCAGGGCCTATTTGCATCTCTTAAGATCTTAAGATCTGGGTCAGTTGGAAATAAAGACATGACATACGACTTAAACCTAGGATCAAGCACAGTCACCAAAATGTAGTGATCCACTTTCAAGATATTGGCAACCCTTGGATCCTGGCAAAGCGAACAAAGGACTTGATCTACAAGTCTGACATACTTAGCGGAATAACTTTCTTTAATCTCCTCCTTCAATTTCTCGAGCCAATTTTCCAAAAGCCTAAAGGGGAATGCCTTTCTACCTATATATCTGTCTGTTAGTACCCAGTTTTGTTCTATTAATGTTTCCAATTGTAAAGCGCAACAGAATATGCTGCGCTATATAAGAAACTGTTAATAAATAAATAATAAATAAAATCTACAAGTCTGAAATACTTAGCGGAATCACTTTGTTTAATCTCCTCCTTCAATTTCTCGAGCCAATTTTCCAAAAGCCTAATATGGGGAATCACCTGACTAGATTCTGTATTGTATTGTATTTGTCTTTGATTATTTCACAGAGCCTACCAGGTCACTGAGCGTAGCTCAGGCTCCTGTGGCGTACGCGATTGGGGCTTTTCTTACGTGAGAGATAGAGATATACATTATTTTAATAATATTATTGGTAAATAATAAAAGTGCAATATGCATAAGAATGATCACATGACGCATTTATGATTTCAGTTGTATTGGTGATCTTGTTGGATAACCTAAATTAGACATATGCTATTTCCACCTTTTTGTTATCTGAATCAAATTAATATTGTACAGACGCTATCACATACACCCTCGTCACCTGAGTGTGAGAGGAGCAGTAATCCTAAAATATATATAGGGAGATATCGCCTAATATTTGTAACTAGAAGTGATTCTATTTTACTAGAAGTTTATATGTTTTATAGCTTATATAGACATAACTATTGGAATATTTAATTTATGACATTTTCGCCTTTTAGGAATTTTCTTTTCCTTCTTTTTATAGATATAAGATAATAAAAGTTATGTTTTAAATCATTATAACCATATCATAAATATAAGAATATTTTTCATAAGAGTACCCCAAAAAAGGAATTTCTCTTTTTTGCCTTTGCAAAACATTCAATTTGAACTTCTGTTTTATTCCTGGGAGCACCACCAACACCGATCTGTAATATAGAGAGTCTCCTCTTTAAATTATTCTAAAGTACTGTTGGCTTATTCACTATCTTTCATAAGACCTATGCAGGAATCTTTCCCCAGAACCCTTTTTCCTTGATTGATATCAATACATATGCTGTAGCAATACCATAAAACCCACAATCATATGGCTTAAATAGTATATTTTCACCATATTAAAACCATAAATGCCAACATCAATAATGCAGAAAAGTTTAAAACAAGCAGCTGTTTATTCAGATACTGTAACTGCACATCTATTAAATACAGTTCAGAGCACATAAGGCTGATATCCCCTAATGTTTTTCAACCACTGTACCGTGGCACACTAGTGTGCCGCGAGCAGTTGTCAAGTGTGCCGCGAGGTCAGTGCAGTCAGAGCTGACTTTACATGTACTGTTGGCCCAGGCAGTGTTGGGCTCTTCAGGGAGGCCAATATGATTATTTTTTGTTTGTTTTTTCTGTGGGGACCAGCCAATGTTATAGTTTTTTTTTCCTGTGGGGCCAATGTGTGCATTTGTTTTCTTTCTGTGGAGACCATTTTGTTTTATTTTTTTTTCTGTGGGGCCCAATGTGTTTGTTTTTGTTCTGTGGGGGCCATTGTGTTTTATTTTTTTCTGTGGGGGGCAATGTGTGTGTTTGTTTTTCAGTGGGGGCCAATGTCTTTCCTTTTTCCTGGGGGGGGCCAATATGTGAGTATTTTTTTTCCCATGGGGGCCAATGTGTGTGTTTTTTTTCCATGAGGGACTAATGGTGTGCCTTAGTAATTTTAAAACCTTGCTCAGTGTGTCGTGAGATGAAAAAGATTGATTGTGAGGACCGCACGTCCTAGTGAGTTCTTTTAAATCACCTTGGAAGATTGTTGTTATCAAAAAGTGGCTTATTTCATAGATGGCAATACAGACATGTGGATATATAATCACCAGACAGATGCGCTTATTTGCAGGTACAGTATACACAAGTGATAGAAGTACAGTTCCTAATCACCAATCCATGAACACACCACAAATAGAAACAATAAATAATTATAAACTGAAAGGCATGAAAACAATGATAGGGTACACAGAAATGGGCGCTGGACCTCAAGTGCCTTCATACTTTAATCGCACCTTGTAGTTTCACATTGATCTATTGCGTAGGCACCGGGAACCCGGACAGTCAGACCAGCTAGCAGCAGTGACAGCCCCCCTCAGGTAAGAGGGCAGGAGCCGCTGCTGATACTTACCGTTGGGTAAGTCAGCAGTTGGGATTCTAGGTCCGGGATTCTGACTGTTGAAAATCACTGCCCTAATGCAATAGCATGTCATTAATTCATTCAATAATTTGAGATGTATACACAGGGTCGGACTGGCCCACAGGGGTACAGGAGAAACCCCCGGTGGGCCTCACTGCCTGGTTATCTGGTTATCAAGGTTATCTGGTCAGGCAGGACCAAGAAAGAACATGTGTGCTTTCCCATGGAAATACCACCAAGATTCACCCTCCTGACAAAAAACCTAATGTTTTTGGAGTTTGCTGAATATCAGACGATCCTATCGGACCTGATGATGAATTACCTTTTACATTATATGGAAACTAGCATTTCTGCATGTGTAACGGGTCATTTTAGTGATAATGAATAAGCCCCAGAGGGTATTTGAGTCACAGGAAGATTGTTGTATATTTCTATTATGTCCTGTGTCTGGGCCCATAACCTATTTTAGAATTTTTTTGTTTAAGTATCAACACTTAGGGCTCTATTTATTAACATTATTTTTACTAAAATAAAGTGAAAAAGGGTGTTTTCACACCCTTTTCACATTATTTTAGTTTCACCTGTAGTTATTACAGGGCAATTGGAGTAGAATTAGTAAAATTCTACTCCAACCCCCAGTATCACTTATTTTTAGTAAAGCAGATCACATTTCCCATAATTGTAATGGGAAATGTGATCCGACCACAGTTACTAAAAATAAATTGTAAAAAAATACCGGGGGAAGCCCTGTGATAATAACGCCACCTGGAGGTGGCGTTATCCAGGGTCTCCCCCGATTACCGGGCTCCCACTCTGCTCTAACGGGGAGAGCAGAGGCGGGAGCCGGTACCAGTAATCAGCTGTGTGGTCTAAGCAGACCGCAAGCTGATTGCTGTAAAAAAAATAAAAAAAAAATTAAACCTTTCTTTTTTTACTTACCTGAATCCAGGGACCGGTGATCGGGCCTCCGGTGATGGCTCCTCTCCGGTCAGCTGGTCTCCCATAGTACACTGGGGCCCGGTCATCAGGTGATCGGGCCCCAGTGCAGTATGGGAGATCACCTGAACGGGAAGCCCGGAGAAGATCACCGGAGGCCAGGAGGATGCAGGTAAGTGTAATGAAGGGAGGGGGGGTCGCGGGTGGGGAAGGGGGGGTCCGCGATTGCGGGGGGCGGGGCTTAGTGCCGGGGGCGGGGCTCAGCGTTGGTGGGGGGGTAGTAGCGGTGGTCGGTCGGCGCATGCGCGGGCTCTTAGTCGCGGTATTTTTTCCGAAAATACCGCGACTAGAGTGCGGATGGGATCCGCAGGGACAGAGCTTTATCGCAAGCTCTGTCCCTGCAAGGGATTTATAGTACATCCCTGTGATATTGCCTGAATTCGCAATGCGAATTCACTCGGTAATATCACACTACAATCCCTATTTCAATATGCGGATTGTAGTAAATAGAGCCCTTAGTGATGATTATGGGATACACTTTACGATGACCAATACAGAAAAACGTCATAATATAATGTGGAGGATTAATGAAATAAGTTTCTAAAAGAGAGAAACAGAAAAGTGCCATCTGCGATCTCTTGTTGGGTATGGGATCCCAGCGTTCAGGATGCCGGCGGTCAGAATACAGACAGTGGTATAAATATACTAGGAATGTGCAGGCTCGGTTCTACTCGGTTCCGTTCGGTTTTTTTTCCCGAATCTTATTGGGTTTCAGCTGTCACGAGTTTTGGATAGCCAATAAGATTCGGTAAAAAAAAACTAACGGAACCGAGTAGAACCGAGCCTGCACATCCCTAAAATATACAATCAATTCCAAAAGAATACAGATACACTAGTGCACACCCATAGGCGCCATCTGGGTCCGCACAACATAAATCTGAAGGAGAACTGTTCGCATATCTGCACATTACATACCCATCGAAAAATGATCACAAAACAGGATATAAAAACTAAAATATACAAATAAAACTATATCCGCCAGAAAATCAAATAGAATCGCAATGAAAATACAAACTCCCTCCCCTAACCCAAAACAAACCACCTCATAACCCCCCACCCTGTATTACCTAACCCCAACCCAGGCACACTTGGATCCCTTAACCCCCAACCCACTGCTAACTACTCTAAAAAACCTAAAAAAAACAAAACAAAAACCTGATTAAAGGATAATAGCTATATACATGAAAAGGGCAATATACTAATAGCCCTAAGCTAGGCCAGACTAGCCCAAGCTCTCCTGCAACATTTGAAATTGGAATACATTCCATAAGAGAAATATAAATTTATTACAAATCTAAATGTAACCATATAGCAAAGGAGAAAAGTTGAATAAAGCATTCACCAACAGGATATACAAAATTCCCAGCAACTAAACATAATAACATGCATCAAAATATTAGTATTAGTGCGGCCACATCTCTATCTCTTGAAAAGGTGAAATTGAAGTGATAGTCCCATCCCAGCACATATGAAGGGGAACAGAAGAGGCATACTGAAACGGTAAACCCTGGCATCTGGGCACACTTAATACAAATAAAGGACGAATCATCAGGGGTAAAACAGCAAAGCCTGAACACCAGAAATAGGATAGCAACTAGTTCAATCACATCCATTGAAAGGAATACTTTGGGATGAAGTCAGTCATAGAAACTGTAAGGGCTGCAACTTCAGAAATTGACTGTGTAACTTGCTCAGCACCTCTCAGGGGTAAAACATGAAGGACGGGAATCTGCCTGTATGTTTCCAAGCTTTGACACGAGGAAAGAAAATAAAGGCTCTTTGTTGGGCATTATTACATGATATAACATATTTCAAAAATCATATAAAATATAACTTTTATTATACTTGCATAAAATAAAGAGGTAAACTTACATAAACAAAAATATGTACATACATAAATCTAAAGCTCGGGTATAGGTGAATATCAACTGAGCAAAATGGCGAAAATAATAAAACAAATCCAATCTGCATTTCACAACAAACATCTGAGATACATATTATGATTCCTCCAATCCATAAATTGATGGTGTATTACCATATACAAATGATTC
The DNA here is from genome assembly GCA_031769625.1 of Taudactylus pleione. Classification (NCBI taxonomy): domain Eukaryota; kingdom Metazoa; phylum Chordata; class Amphibia; order Anura; family Myobatrachidae; genus Taudactylus; species Taudactylus pleione. The sequence goes on along the minus strand of JAUIMM010000331.1, from coordinate 6,164,265 downwards.
GTGTGGTATCTGTGCCAAGTGTTGTCCTAATCTTCCAAATATGGATTGACCTACGGCACCTGGTATTCCTAGGAGGTCTCCCTTCCAAGTACTGGCCAGGCCTGTTGCTGTATCGCTTCCAAGATCAGACGAGATTGGGCAGGTTCAGACAAGTATGGTTGTAGGTATAATTCATTCGGCAAAGGTAGATGTCCCCTTACACATGGTTTCCACAGATTTGCATGAAAAAATGTAGGACTGTCACTCACTGGAGAGTCCAGTTAGTAGTACAAAAGTTTATTGAGAAAAGTAATGCATATGCATACCTTAATCATGAAATGTATATATAATAAGGATAATGAACCTGTATATCTATAATAAAGAAACAAATGATACCATTCTATAAAAGATAATGGTCCTTATAAAGAAGAACCCAATCATCACCAAACGTGGTATCAATAATGTTCATATGTATCATTAACTCATAGTATATTGACATGCAAGAAAATGTCACAAAATGTCATGCAATAGAAGCACCATCATATAATCCCCAATGGTCCTAATGGTCCAAGGGAACAGAATCATCCTCATATATAGTATTGATTTGGAGATAATTTGAAAATCAGATATATATATTGAATATTAAGAATCTTAGGGGGGGCGTGGCTTGGAAGCCGAAGAGAAAAGCGCATGGAGTCGGGGCTCCGTCAAGACTGAGCCTGCTGAACCAGTTCCTCTGGCCGTGCGCAGTACTTCTTGGTTCCCTTACCGCCACAAATCATCTCTGCCCCCCAGGGCGGGTGTTCCTGGTGCCTAGCGGGACTCTGGCTCCCGGATTCAGGCTGCCGGATCTCGCGGCCTACTGGAGCCGCGGTGCGTGGTGCCGGGCTCAGACCCTCACCTCCCAGCTCTTGCATTGTGCCTGGTCTGCTGCCAAACCCCGCGACGCCGGCTCCCAAAGCGTCAGCCGGTGGATCGCGAGCAGCGAGGGGAACACACGGGGAAGCCGCTTGACGGGTCCTCGCGACCGCACACCACAGCACAGCTATAGAAGGGAGACGCTGGTGCCCTTCAAGGGCATCTTAAAGACGGCGCCATTCTATCTCACAACAAGTGCGTGAGAATGAGAATAGGATCGGAGTCAACTTTCATGAACTTTCCGAACTAAAACAACAAGTTGTCACCATGTCGACCACTCAACAACAATTATTATCCAAAGTAGACGATCTGGAAAACAGGTCCAGACGCAACAACCTGCGACTTCTGGGTCTTAAGGAAACAATTAAAGGCACCGATCTCACTAAATTTCTCCAAACCAATCTCCCTGAGCTACTCGGGATCTCGGCTGAACTAAATAATTTTGAGATCGAACAAGCACATAGATTAGGTCCTTTTCGAGATTCTAACACCTCACTCCCTAGAGCTGTTATTTTCAAGTGCTTAAACTTTCGTCACAAGGATCTCATATGGTCGACTGTTCGACAGAAGGGCCCTCTTCAGTGGGATGGCCAACGTATCCTCTTGTTCCAGGACTACTCCGCGGAGGTTGCCAGAGCATGCAGAAATATGTCCCCTGTCTGCTCTCAGCTCATCAAATCAGGGACTCGCTTCACTCTCTTATTCCCAGCTAGACTTTGCATTTTCTCCTCTCAAGGCCCTAAAGATTTCACAGAAGTTGCTGACGCCCAGGCTTTCCTCAATGAAGAAAAAGAGTCCTCAGATCCCTCCACGATGGATCATAATGACTGATCCAGGGAAGGTGTCCCATACTTATTTTGATGCTTTTATCAGGTTTTACCCTACCCTTCAAAATATGTTTATAGTCTGATTTAGGATTATAGTTACATACATAATTGTGATGTTGCTTTACAGTTATTGTTAATATTACTGTTTTTTCAATTGGCTGAGATCAATGACCATAGTGACTTTCAATCTCTGCATATATGTGTTTATCTTTATTTTCTTTTTACGTCTATGTCTATCTGTCTATTTGTTCCTTTACATCGTATGAATCACAAAGCTCATGACCTTTATAGCTTATTTACGATTTACACTAGGGCCAACATTCATATTATCATGAACACGCTTAATACCAACCGGTATTATGGGGAGTACATTAACATTTTACTATACTTTTTTACTATTTGCATTATCTAATTTCCACACCTTGCGATGCCTTCCCACCTTAGGTTTTGTACCTGGAATGTCAGGGGGATTCACTCACCAGTGAAGAGAAAGCGCACACTGACATATCTTAATAAGCTTAAATCCGATATCACTTATTTGCAGGAGACTCATTTAACTCCCACAGAACACGCCAAGCTAAACACACTACACCACCAGGTATTGGCGTCATCATCATATGGTTCTAAGTCACGTGGAGTGGTAATCCTAATACGCAAGGGTATTCAGTTTGATATTCATTCTTCTGATGTAGATCAAGAGGGCCGATACATTCTTATGGATGTTACGCTAGATGGCACTAGATATTGTTTATGTAATGTTTATGGTCCCAATATATATGATAAATCTTTTTTCTTAGGACTGATTAACAAATTATATTGTTTTGCAGGTTCTAAGATTATATTAGGGGGTGATTTCAATCTGGTCGTTTCCCCAACCTTAGATAGAAAAACTTTCTCTCATTCCTCCCCCAAACAACCAAAAATAGGTTTAAATTATATGGCTACAGAATTTAATTTATTAGACGTGTGGGGAACGAGACACCCCACTGACCTAGAATACACGTACTACTCAGCCACCCATAACGCCTTTTCTAGGCTTAACTATTTTTACTTATCTAACTCAATATCCCCAATGATTATTGATACATCGATTGAAACTATAGCTATTTCAGACCATGCACCAGTGTGGGTGGATGTACAGGGGAAATTCCTTTTGGGATCACAGTCCCAATGGCGATTTCCGGCAAAATTAGCCTCATCTCTCAAATTTAAATCGATGCTAGAGTCAGCTTGGGCCAATTACGAACTGAACAACCAAATACATAAAGATAACCCATGTTTATATTGACAAACCGCTAAGGCGGTGATAAGGGGGGAAATTATCTCCTTTATGACAAAATATAAGGCTGAACAAGACGCCACTTATAGATCTGCACAGACGTCCTTAACATCTGCATTTCAAGCTCTAAGGGCTTCACCCTCACCATTGACTAGAACTGCATATAATGAATGCAAATTACACTTTCACCATATCCTCACTCAAATGGATGATAAATATGTATATTCAGGTAAATTACATTCCTTTAGATACGGCAATAAACCTAGCCGACTCCTATCAAACATGCTGAGAGGAACCAAGCCACATAATAATATTGCAGCGCTCAAAGATGAAAGCTCTGCCATACAATTCAATGGCAAAGATATTGCGAATATCTTTTACGTTACTATCAAAACCTCTATTCCCAAGACCCAATTGATATCACTAAAAAAGAAGCTTTTTGGGAATCACATATTCTGCCACAGATTTCATCTGTACAGGCTGATATTTTGATTGGCAAAATTACACGTGAAGAGGTAGACCAAGCTGTTAGATCTCTCAAGACGTTCAGGGCCCCAGGCCCAGATGGTCTGAGTGGGGAATATTTCAAAATATTATGTCCCCAAATCACAGAGACTTTAACCAATGTATTTAACTCCATAATGGATAGTAAATTAATCCCTCACTATTTTAATTCGGCCATTCTAAAAGTTCTGTCGAAGTCTGGTAGAGACCCCCTTTTACCTTCGTCATACAGACCCATTTCTCTACTTAACGTAGACTATAAATTATTGACAAAAATTTTAGCAGAGCGGTTGAAGTCGATTTTCCTGTACATCATACACCCGGATCAAACCGGGTTTATTTGTGGCAGAAACTCTGTCACAAATATTAGGAAGGTCCTCTCGGTGCTGCAATCTCTACAGATGGGCGAGACGGGTGATCCCAGGTTCTTGTTGTCTCTAGACGCAGAAAAAGCGTTTGATCTGGTAACCTGGGATCACCTGTTTGAATCTCTGCGTCGGTTCGGCATACCCACCCTTTTTGTTGAGATCATACGGTCCTTATATACTTCTCCCCTTACTCAAATTCTCACTAATAGATATTTGTCACCTGTATTTTGTACACAGAGAGGGACGAGACAGGGTTGCCCGCTCTCTCCACTCCTGTTTGCAATTGCGCTAGAGCCACTGGCGATAGCAATAAGACAAAAAACGGAGATAAAGGGTATTACTATCAGAAACCAAACATGTAAATTGTCTTTATTTGCAGACGATATGATGGTTTTTGTATCCAATCCCCTACGATCCATCCCTACACTTCTGGATCTAATTACCACATTTGGCTCATTTGCAGGTTATCGCATCAATGTGAGCAAATGTGAATTACTCCCTATTAATGCATCTACATTTCTAGCCACATATCCCCACATAGCTTCCCTTTTCACAATTTCAACATATAAATTAAAATATTTAGGTATATTTATACCAGCCCAATTATTCTCTCTATATGCTTTTAATTTCTCTCCATTGCTAAATAAGTTAAACTCCCAACTCCAGAATTGGAAAGATCTTAAACTCTCTTTACTCGGACGAGTAACTGTGATAAAGAGTGTGGTGTTCCCGAAACTAGCTTATCTTTTACAAACTTTACCCATTACTTTAACGAAGGCGGATGTACTGAAATCTACGCAGATCTTCTTTAAATTTATTTGGCAGTACAAGAAACCCAGAATGCCACGTTCCCGAGCTTATTTACCGAAAAAAAAATGGATGGCTGAGCGCCCCAAACATCTCTGCCTTTGCAAAGGCTGCTATATTCTGATACATAACTGACTGGCTATTACATACCGACCACTATACTAACCCTGACTTGGAGGAAGCGTTATTTCATCCATATGCCCCAGCAGCCTTGTTACACACCCCCAAAATACACATTCCTAAGATGTTTGGCTCTAATATTTTATTCTGGGACACTTACACTACGTGGCTGAAGGTTAATACACTTTTGGGGAAAAATCCTTTTTCATCCCCGTACATCCCCTTATGGGGTAACCCATGTTTTCTCCCTTCACTTGACATTCCTCTTTTTAAAATGTGGAATCAAAAAGGTATCATGTCCATCAAAGATGTATTCGATCCAGGTGGCAATTTGCTCTCCTTCGTACAATTACAAGATAAATATGACATCCCTCGTACAAAATTTTTTATGTTCCTACAAGTACGTCATTTTATTCAATCCTTAGATAACCCTTTATGGATCTCAGCTAACACAGACACAATGGATCGCATCCTACTCTTATGTCGCTCAACCAAATTTAGAATAGCTCATCTATATAAATACCGGATTGAAATTTCTATACATGCTTGGGCAGCAGTTGCGGAGGCTTGGCACAAAGAGATACCCGAATTGTGCGACTTGGAGCCATTTATTGTGAATCTGGATTGTGTTTTACCCTGCCTTAAGTCAGCAAGACTTCAAGAAATTCACCTTAGAATTTTAAATCGTACATATATATCTCCTGCCCAACGGAGACATTGGCACAGATTATATTGATATAACGATGGACTGATATACCGATGTTGATGTGATAAATTGTTAACTCAAAATTCAACAGCTGCTTATACTGGCTCTATAGGTTGTGCAGTTTGAGTGACATTGATTGTATATTTTCCTGCACTTCTATACGGTGTACTATATCGATTTCTTATACAGTATTTGTAATTTTGTAATTTTCTATAATTTTCTATACTATACTATATTCAGGTACTTTGTTTCTTTGTACTCCAAAATAATTTCAATCTATATTTGTACTACTTTCTAAAAAAGTTTGAAAAGATTAACAGTAGTTTGTATATTGTTTGTTCCAAGAAACAGACTAGTCGCTTATCAGATAATTTCATTTTATTTAATTCTTGGATTATGCGATGTATAATTGTTTTATTGCTGTTCAATAAAAAGATTTAAAAAAAAAAAAAGAATATTAATAATCTTAGCTGGTATTGTGAGATAATACATCGAATATCACACTGATCATAATGGGATTGACAAATAAATCCTATAACTCAGAAATGGCTGTATGTACTATACTGTGGACATCAATTCATAATGTCACTGCTGGTCATGATGAGTTTTATTATCTTTGCAATTTTTATGATATAAAATGGGACAGAGATATAGGTTATATCAATATATATAAAAAAAATTCTAAACACTACTCATTTTTCCACATTTTACACTCTTATTCTAAATTATATTAGTATTCACAAACTGCTTTTACAATTTAATGTTTTCACTGTATTCCTTATATTCTTCAAATTATTCTTCAAATTGTATCACGTTTTTTGGTTGTTCTTTAGAGTTAGGTCATTATTATTATTCTCATTTATTTTCTTTTATATCACTATTAATTGACTGAGAATATTCTCAGTACACTTTACTAGTATTTTGTATCACTATTTAATTTCATTTATTTCACAATTTTGGTACTTTTTTTAAAAATGATATTGGTATCATCAATCACCATTTATCCAATTTCTATTATTATTTAATATTTTTCACTTTTTCACATTTCACACCCATATTGGGATGTATTTTACACATCCACTCATTGCTGTTTAAAATGGGGATGTGTATGTCTTCACATATTCACACATACATTCACTTACATTATTTCGTGTTAGATATAGAGTTTATGCTAGGATATTTTTTATTTTTATATTTACATTTTGACAAATATAGATTCTTAGAGATAATTATTCATTTTAGGTAATTGAGTTGGATTTTAGTACTAGACCTTAAATGGTATGATTCTGTTCCCTTGGACATTAGGACCATTGGGGATTATATGATGGTGCTTCTATTGCATGACATTTTGTGACATTTTCTAGCATGTCAATATACTATGAGTTAATGATACATATGAACATTATTGATACCACGTTTGGTGATGATTGGGTTCTTCTTTATAAGGACCATTATCTTTTATAGAATGGTATCATTTGTTTCTTTATTATAGATATACAGGTTCATTATCCTTATTATATATACATTTCATGATTAAGGTATGCATATGCATTACATTTCTCAATAAACTTTTGTACTACTAACTGGACTCTCCAGTGAGTGACAGTCCTACATTTTTTCATGCAAATCTGTGGAAACCATGTGTAAGGGGACATCTACCTTTGCCGAATGAATTATACCTACAGCCATACTTGTCTGAACCTGCCCAATCTCATGTGATCTTGGAAGCGATACAGCAACAGGCCTGGCCAGTACTTGGAAGGGAGACCTCCTAGGAATACCAGGTGCTGTAGGTCAATCCATATTTGGAAGATTAGGACAACACTTGGCACAGATACCACATGAATCATTTGTATATGGTCATACACCATCAATTTATGGATTGGAGGAATCATAATATGTATCTCATATGTTTGTTGTGAAATGCAGATTGGATTTGTTTTATTATTTTCACCATTTAGCTCGGTTGATATTCACCTATACCCGAGTTTTGGATTTATGTATGTACGTATTTTTGTTTATGTAAGTTTACCTCTTTATTTTATGCAAGTATAATAAAAGTTATATTTTATATGATTTTTGAAATATGTTATATCATGTAAGAGTGCCCCAACAAAGAGCCTTTCTTTTCTTTCCTCGTGTCAATACATGTACATATTAGGCTTTGGGAGCACCACCTATATCACAAATTAAGAGAAATTATTTTGGATTATGCAGTATGATTGGTTTACTTATTTATAATTACTAATCACCATTTGTGTTATGGGTCACATTTCTTGTTCTGTGCAGAATCTTTTCTTTCTGTTTGAGTTTCCAAGCTTTGTAAAAAGCCTTTGAGTAGAGGCACTGACAGCCTGAAGGAACTGTTGAACAGAGACAGCCATATTTAGGAAGATATATCTCACAACTAGAATTCCAGTATAGCAGAAAAAAATAGGATGTATGCTGCTGAAGCAAACCCTCAGCAACAAAATGGTGGAGAAGCACACCACCGGATCTCAACACTAGGAGACGTAGACAGGAGAGCTCAAAATGGCAGATATCGCCAGCACTCTGTAAACCTCACCACCAGGTGCAACAGATGAAAGATGGCCGCCAGCCCTTATGTATGCCAAGGCCAGGAGGAGAATCCCACAATGGGCAACAGGAGAATGATATCCCAGCCAACAACAAGAAGCCCACTGGAAGGGAAACAGCCGGTCCAGGAGCAGTGGTCCAGTGGAGACCACAGATTTGCAGTGGCAGTCCAGGGAGAAATAAAAAATGGCGGCAGCTACATCCAGCACATCCCAAACAGGCAACAAGAGGCAGAGAGCATGCAGAGAGCTGGCAGTGGAGGGCCCGGAGCACCAGAATCACGTCCGTAAACCAGGGAGAGACCAGCAGGTAAGTATCAACCCGATCAGCATCCACAGAGACCGGTAGCAGGGACAGCGGCACCGGACCACATGCAGGATGGACAGGCCAACTTGAACTCCGGGGAGATACACTGTGAAGTTCCACAGCAGGAATCAATCAAGGTGCACCAAAGGAGGCAGGAAGTATTTACCCACTCAGGTAGCATTCATAAAGCAGGAATAGTTAACTGACCAGGATATAATCAGGATATATGCGGGAGAGCTGGTAAAATGCTGCCTACACCAAGCTACTCCTGGCCACGCCCATAGTACCCATGCTACTTAATACAGTATTAGTAATTATATGAACACATGTGAAATATATTGCTACATTTGTCATTATTTGGTATGGATGAGGTATGTCCCAAAATGTATTCTGTGGAGAAATATATGGTTTTGTTTAACGATAATAATAGCTGTTCATATTATTGTTGCTCAAAGAGAGTTAAATTGCAAAAGGTTATAAACTAAATAAACTGTCCTTTATCCAATGGTACCTCAGTGATGACAGGACCATTGTAAGGATGACTTAAAGCCCTGAGAGGGGACAAACAAAATTAATATTACTTAAACAAGAAAACATTTTTTTAAATATGTTTTAATGTTATTATTTCTATACAATATTTTGTTTTTAATTTTCATAATGTGTATTAATGACTGTGATGTATTTATTTCCAATTAGCCACTTAGTGCATACTCACCACTAATGGCATTCCCAAAGGGACAGAAATGTGAACATGACTTCCGCGATGGAACCATTATGACGCCTCCTAACATGATGCAGCAATGACCCTTTGCAGAGCCTTTCCTGATAAACATATGTTGAGATGCATGGTATAAAGCTAATTTATAGAAGCTATACTATGCAGCAGAACTGTGTATCTTTTGTAGCTAGGGCCAGTGTACTAGTATGGTCACCGGCCCTGCTACTAAGCACCCTCACCTTCCACACCTGGGGGGTGGGGGTGCCTTGGTTTGGAGGGGGCCCCGGGCATCATGGTCCCACATTACTGTCTGTTTCCGACCCATGTTCCATGAATGTCAACAGGAGCATCATCGACAGCCTGAAAGTGAGAGTCTTGGAGTTGGGAGCTAAGTGTCCGACCACACCTTCATGGCCGCAGGCGCCCCAGGATCCCCCCCATCTCTCACATTTGGCGTAGCTGGTCGGATGAACAACAATGGAAAACTATGTGTGAGGTTATGTGTGGACTGTGAAAAGGGATGTAATTAGATATGGAAGCTATGAAGGTTATATGGGCTTGGAGTCTAGAGGAAAGTCTTATTGTGCATGGGAGGGCATTCCTCAGAGTGGGTGCAGCACAATAAAAGTCCTGTAATCGTGAATGCGAGCAAGTAATGCGTGGAGATGAGAGACGTAGATCTTGTGCTGAGCAGAGAGGTCGGGTTGGGAGATATTTTGAGATGAGTGAAGAGAAGTATGTTGGTGTGGTTTGGTTAATATCCTTATGAGTAATTAAAAGTGGTTTGTATTGAATATGGTCGAAAACCGGTAACCAATGGAGGGACTGACAGAAGGGAAGATCATGATGTGGTGGTCAGCTTGACAAATTATTGCAATATTTTGGAACTAACATTCCCTGTATTCAAAGGAATTACAGTTTGAAAATAAGTGAGTGCCGAGTTTAAATGATATTTTTTATTTAGATGGTGTGGTCACATACCAAGGGCACCCCATATGGTTGAGTGCCTTGGATTAAGCCTATCATTTTTTAAATTTTGTGGTCACACTTGCTAGGGCACTCTACTTTTCAAATGTAAGATAAACTTTGTCAGTTTATCCCCAGGTGTTTATTAACTGATATCCCTGGGTGTGGTCCTTTCTCTTTAAGCCAGAACCCATACTCATGTTTAAAATTTGTGTGCTGGCTTAAGCCAAATGTGGCAGAGCAAAGATCATATATCTGAGAGTCAGTGTAGGGTCTGGCCAGATGGGAATGACCGTGAAGTGGTTGGTCAGCTTGACAAATTATTGCAATATTTTGACACTAACATTCCCTGTATTCAAAGGAATTACAGTTTGAAAAGTAAGTGAGTGCCGAGTTTGTATGATATTTTTTATATAGATGGTGTGATTACATACCCTATATGGTTGAGTGTTGTTATTTATTTTTTAATTTTGTGGTCACACTTGCTAGGTCACAAGGGCGTTTCTAGAGAGGAGGGGCCCATGTGCAATCTCCTACACGGGCCCCCTCCTCTCTGGCACTGAGCTGTGCTTGGCCAGCGCCGGAGTTATAGACTCTGGGCACTAGAGTGTGCCCAGAGTCAATAGTGTATGCACAGGGCACCAGGAAAATGGGTGCGGTGGCCATTTTCCCTGTACTGCGCATGCGCAAACGACGAGCAAATGGCCGCCGTGGGAATTTTTCAGTCGTTTTACAGCGCCGGACACCCGCGCCGACGTGGGACTCCGGAGAGGTAAGCAATATCATGGGTTCAGGGTGTGTGGTGCGGGGCCCCGCACACCCTGCACCCATTATAGATACGCCCCTGCTAGGTCACCCTGCTATTCAAATGTAAGATAAACTTTATCAGTATATCCCCAGGCAGGCCCGCTGAGAGCCGCGGTGGGCCCGGGTAATATGGGGCGTGGCCTAATCGCGGGAGGCGTGGCCACGCCCCCTTCCCGGAAAAAAAGATTTGCAGCGCCGGCGCGCTGGAGAGGGGGGCGCTCTGGGCCCCCTCAGCCCTGCTCAAAGCCAGGGGGGGGCGGGATCAGTGTGATCGCTCCCCCCCACAGGCATAGGAGACTGCTGTGGCTGCTGCTCAGCAGCCACGAGCAGTCTCCACTGCAGCTGAGCACATGCTGTGTGCTGGGCTGCTGTGAGGGAGGGGGAGCGGTGCCAGACCCGGGCCCCCACCGGGCCCCTCAGGAAGCATGGGCCCCGTAATCTGTACCCGCTCCCCCCCCTCTCGGCGCCCCTGTCCCCAGGCGCTTATTAACTGATATCCCTGGGTGTGGTCCTGTCTCTTTAAACCAGAATCCATACTCATGTTTAAAATTTGTGTGCTGGTTTGAGCCAAATGTGGCAGAGCAAAGATTATATATCTGAGAGTCAGTGTAGGAACTGGCCAGATGGGAAGAACGTGAAGTGATTGGTCAGCTTGACAAATTATTGCAATATTTTGGAACTAACATTCCCTGTATTCAAAGGAATTACAGTTTGAAAAGTAAGTGAGTGCAGAGTTTGTATGATATTATTTATGTAGGTGGTCTGGTCACATACCAAGGGCACCCCATATGGTTGAGTGCCGTGGATTAAGCCTGTCACACACACACTTATATATATATATATCAATATATATATATATATATATACATATATATACTGTATATATATATATATATATATGTGTATAAACATTGATATTTTGTTGTTCTGAAAACAAATAAAATATATAAAAAAAATAAAATATTAATTATTACCAACACCGAATATCACAGATAAATTTAAAATGTATCATTCTATATTAATACTTAAATAGATATACATGTATAGTATATAAAGATCTCTTATGTCCTCATTTTGTAATCAACTCAATATATCTCAGCAGCTTGAATCCAATGATAGATTTTTACCGTAAATGTAAAATAGAAAAAATCTTATTGGTTGCTAGGTTCTATTATTAGATTAAAAATGTCCTATTTTTAGTTAGCTCTCAGTACTGGACCTTCACAAATAACTTAAGATAACATAACACAAATATACATGATTATAGCACTGGTGATCCACTATAAATATCACTATTTGAAATTGTTTTATAATAAATACATATGTAATGATATAAAACTGTCAGTTGTTTCATATAAAAATTATATGCACAATCTGTAAAATTCAATAGCCACTAACCTTTGTTATGTGCCATTCTTTAAATCTATGTAATAAAATTGACTGCTGATAAAATTTATGAAATCATGTTGGAATGTAATTGCAGTTGGTATTATTGGATTGGGAAACCAAACAGTTGGATTAGTAAACATATATAAGTAACAAACTGCAATCTTGCAAGAGTGTGGGATAAATGTATAATGTGTAGCTGTGAGGAACGCAAACGTATGGAATTTGCGTTCCACATTGCTACAGAAACAATACTGGGCATATTCAATTTGATAAGAACCCTGCGGCGTGGGTTTTTTCCACAGCCACAAGGTTTTTCATATTCACTTGCCAGGGAGAAAACAGCCATATTAATTTCAATAGGAATTAACACATCTTTTTTCTTGCAGCCCCCCAGCGGGTGCAAAAGTCAGGAAAATCCCCATTTTATGTTAAAAATGTCAGGATTTTCCTCAGAACCCCTGACACCCCTTCAATGACTAATTAGGTAATTGGCAGTTTTCAGTTAGCTTAAATAGTCCTATAATTTCATGTTATTATTGCTTGTTAAAAAAATGGCCTCAAATTACCCCCCAACATTTTTTTTTGTTAATGCACTCCAAATTTTTTTAAACCATTTATTTAAATGAAAAATAATTGATTTTTATCATTTGTTTACATTTTTTAAAATTGGCCATAAAATTACCCCCAAATCATCTTCTTTTGTACTTTTGTTTTTGCATTTTTCGGTTCATTCATTAGTAAATAATCAAATTTTGTTACTTTTTATTTTTTATTTAAAAAAAATGCTCAAATGAACCATTGCATGAATTTTGAAAGTACAATATATTTTTCTTTGGGACAGTAATAAATAAACATTATTAAAATGTTACCCAATATTGTTTTACATTTTTAGGGTACAGGCTGTTCCTGTATTTTATTTCCAAATATCCCACGGGTTTTTTGCAATAAAAATTACTTCAACCATTTTTAAAAAAAAACGATACTGCAGGTATCTGGTGCAAGCATACCTGCAGTAATGAAGTATGGTTGCGATGTCCATTGTAATTTTTACCGCAACAATTGTGCACCCCATTGAATATTCCCCTACATTTATGATTTGTAAACCTCATATTGAATGATATTAGAGCATATAGAGGCTAATGCAGAATTAAATGCAAGTCATTTTCTGGAACATATCTCATGATTTTTCACTGTGTGCATGCTCCAAAGCCAAACATATGCAACTATGGGCGAGAGTTGTACACAAGCCAAGCACTTGAGGCTCAAGGGTTCGTATCCTGACTGTATCCAGGACTGTTGAGTCAGTACGCCAAATCTTCAACTCTGACTCATTTATTTCAGTAATGTCCAATTCTGACTCCTTCATAAATAGCAATGTATATACTACAAATTTAATCTTAGAGTAATTAAATCTGTGTAATACATGATTTCTTTATGTCATGAGATAGTAGAAGAATACTATGACAGCAGGGTGAGCTACCTATATTGCAGTGTAATGTGTGATGGCTGCAAGTGGTAACTGGTAGGTATCGTAGTGTAGTGGGTGATGGCAGCATGGGCTAATTATTGCAGTCTAGTTGTGGGTGAAGACGGCAGCAAGGGATAATTATAATGGCATGATACACTATTTTGCTATCCTCTTCTTTTAAATTATTCCTCTCCACATTTTAATTTCATTCCTCCAAAAACATGTAGTGACCACTTCTGCCAAAAAAAGTAATTGATTACTTACTTAGTTTCTGTAGAGCATATGGCAGTAGAGTAATTACATGAAAGCAATACATGATTTCACTGTCATGTATTTTCCAGTAACTAATGCACAATGCTGCTAATCCTTGCCCCTGCTCTACTAACATTAGTTTAGTACTCCTCACCTATCCTTGTTGTATCACTACTAATATTATTAGGATCATATTATATGTTACACTCACACAGATCAGTCTGGACAAAGGACATTTCAATTTAATTTCACTCTGTTTTTCTTGATTTGAATCTAACATTATTGTTTTCAGACCAGTGGACAAATACTGATGTGCTGGTCTTTGTTTTTTTCTGTTTTTCGTCGTGGCTTTCTCCTTCTGCAGTGTTTCTTTTCTACAAGATAATGATCAGAGATGCATGAGACTGATCTGGAGAAGCGCCTGGGTAATGAGGTATGATAAATTATAGACACTTGTAGATGCATTAATGCAATCACTAATATTTATATAATATGTTTTTATTTTGAAGCTGGAGTTGGAGTTGGTACATTTGTATTGATTCTGATGCCAACCAAAATTGACCATGACTCCATGACTCCTCATGGTGTTCTCACGTAGGCTAATTTCAGTTATAGTATGAATTCCAGAACATCTAGAGCTGTGTGGACACCTTAAATTAAAAGTAATGAGAATGCCACGAGAAGAACTATTAATACGTTGTGATTTGAAAAAATGCATACCTTGGGTTAATAGATTTACTCCACATAGCACGGCAACCACAAAGAAAATAAAACAATGGTGGCCAATAGTAAATACTGATAGCGAACTACCCGCCCTGCAGAATAAAAAGTTATTGCCCAGTTTCTCCCGAGGGCGTAATATTAGAGATCATGTTGTAAAACTAGATATCACTGGTCTTCAAAAGCACCCAAAACATTTCTTCAGCAAAAGTGCAGGCTGCTATCGTTGTTTATGTTGTGTGATGTGCAGGTGACTTATGGTGGGGTCTACCTTTAACCATCCATATACTGGAAAAAAATATAAAATCAGGTATGCTCTAACCTGTACCTCTGTTTTTGTTATCTATATGCTCACATGTTAATGCAGACTTTCGTATATATAGGAAAAACACAAAGACAATTTAAGGAGCGAATGGCCTTACACAGAAGTGCAATTAGGCAGGTCGCAAGACACTGTGTAATAGCCAAACATGGAGTGGCTAGTATTAGATCAATAATAATTGACCATGTACCCTCGAATATGAGGGGAAGTAATCGAATAAAAGAGTATAAATGGATATACACTCTAAATACTTCACCCAGAGGGGCTTAAATGAAACTCTTGGGCTGCAGTGTTTTTTGTAATATGTATGCAGTTAATTTTTTTGAATATATATTATGTAAATGATAATTGATCTCATATTTCTCCTGTCAATTCTTGTATAGAATCATGCTTAAGTATTTTGAGGCTGACTATAAATGCCCGTATACATACATTTACATTATTGTCAAATAAGTGTTGATATGTTACTTAGTAACAGTGGCTCTGCATTTTAGTTTGTTGACGGACACTGTGAGCACCGCTTGATGGCATAATCGCGGCTGCGAATCCTGTGTTTAGAGCGTGGTCGGGTGGGTCAGACAGCGGTGTCACACAGGTGAGTCCTAATTTTTTATGGGGTGTGATATTAGGGTATATATTGTATTGTTATATGTATGTGTGTATTATCTTTGTGTCCCTGAAGACGGAGGTATTTCCTTCGAAACGTCGGCAATAAAGGACTTATTTTAAATCATTACAAGACTGGATGAGTGCCGCCTTTATCTTCAATTACCTATACTAAGTGTGCTGACAATCTAGGAGGGCACACTCCTAGTGCCGGGCTGTTTGGGTTTGTATATATATATATATATATATATACATATACAGTATATATATAAAGAGAGAGAGAGCGACTGAGAGATATTCATTCAAATGGGATCCACGCATTGGCATGCTAAGAGTGAATAGCAATAAGACACTCATCTTGAAAAAGGCGCCACAGAGCGCCAAAACGCATTGAATAGTGTATTTTTTCCTGTCATCATTTGTGTGGCTTCCCTACCATCCATATATGCTACCTCTGTACCCTTTGTCCATACCCGGGTCCATCTTGATGAGGATACAGAGATGAACATTAGACCATCTTTGATGGTAGGGTTTTATTGTCTATTTTAATAAACATATCCAAGTTTTGGATTACATTATACACCAGGTGACTGCCTTGTTTTTGATCTTTTTCATTTACACCTGTTGATGAGATCCTATTTGATGTGAGGATTCCACGTCAGTGACAATCCAAAGATACCTACATATGCAAGCAGGGCCGTAGCTAGGGTAATGCGGCCCGTGCCATCGCACAGGGCACCACAGGTCAGGGGGCGCTGTTTGGGCCTGTCAAATTTCTGTTTATTATCATTCTTGCTTGTAGCTTCCTCTTATTTCATCCCCAGCATCTCCTGGCCTCTCCTATCTGTTCCTTGGCTCTTCCACATGAAGCCATGGGCCTTTTTTGGGCGCATTATGTCCCTTTGAAAAATGAGGGGGGTGCCAATGCTCTTTCTGGCACAGGGCACCAAAACGTCTAGTTACGGCTCTGTATGCAAGTACTACGTTGCCAGAAGTAAGCATACATGTGAGAAGCTCACCGTATACTTTCTCCCTTCACATTCGGGTGATATTTCTTCAAGGGAGGAGAATAACCAGCTGGGAGAGGATCCCCTTTCACCTTGTTTCATCACCACACACATCTTTGCGGCGGTGTATGTTCAAGAAAGTGACTGTATTACACTATTGTATTCCCCCCTTCTTTTTCATTGTTTTTTTCCATGTACTGTGGATCATCCATATTGGAGGAACTTGAAAATGTTATGAACTTTCGGGACTAAACTCATAAGCGCAAGTGAGGTTGTATTTTTTTGTTTTGCATTACTTAGAGTTGGTGACTTATTTACAAACCTTTGCAGCTTTGAGGTGCAGTGCCACTAAGTTGTATTCATTTTTTAAATGGGATCATTAGTATAATTTCCCTGCATTGGTTATAAGGCACAATGATCCCTATGGCTACATGCATTTTCTGAAAAGTATCAGTGTGTTTTCATCAACATGTAGATCTTAGTAACTGACTTGGGGATCATTTACATTTGGATATAAATCAATTTTATCTCAGATGTAGCAGTACACATACACTTTAACGTGCCCTCATCTATATTGTTTTTTCAAAATTAAGAAAGTATGCCGCACCCTATCCCTACACTTTGCTTGCTACTGGTCATCACCATCAGTGTGCACTTACACCAGCCTATACTAGGTGCAAACGATACGTCTCAAAAGAGGCATATTTATGCTGCCATCCAACTCTGCGTAGCCTGCAGTTCCATGGACATGCCCTCACTGAACCATGCTTACAGGAGATCGCCCTGTTACATACCTCCCAACCTTTGTACCTGGAGAGTTGGGACTTCCGCGTGCCTCTGGCACGTGCACCCGAAAAGGGGGTGTGACCTGACCATAAATGGGGCGTGTCCTGATGGCACACCCCGTTGACATCACTAAGGGGCGTGCTCAGCATCTCTGAGGCTTCCCCCAGTACTGTGAATAGATGCTGTGCGCATGCTTCCCCCCCACCGTGGGACACTGCGGCCCGCGGGTGGGACAGCGGGACAGTCCCAGAAAAACGTGACTGTCCCACTGAATGCGGGACAGTTGGGAGGAATGCCGTTACAACCCAGTTCGCTTCTACAGTTGCAAGTACAGATGCGATTTAAATGACTTTGCATCACCTGTACTTGAATGCGTTCAGTCCTGGACCATGTGCAATGCAAAAAAAATGCAAGCTATGCTCCACAAACGGGTCCATTCAACTCTACGTCATCCTGTGGACTGAATTGGTCATTTATATCTAGAGACTCTCGATTTCAGGATCTCTTTTTAATATTTACATTTTTTATTTGTGTATATGCATATACCATATAAGTCTAGTTCCTTTGTGCACATCAGTACATGTACTTTTTATATTTCTAGGAATAAAATATATTGTCTATATTGATCAAGCCATATAGAATATTCATTGTTTGTGTTTGATAGATTATCATTACTATTTAATGTTTTAATATTATTTTATTGATCTGAATAAGATATCATTTGTGCTTTTCATCCATATACATCAGCAATTTATTAGATACATCCAGCGCGGTTCACACCCTCCTTTATGTTTTTACAAGGCTGAACCACTCTTAGTATACTTAGAAAAAAATTATACACAAAAGAATTATAACACCTTTCAATCTTACTTTTATACATATATTTTTACATTTGATCGCGCAGTCTCAAATTATAGGGAAATAGGAACAGTAAATTCTGTAGACCGCCATTTAGGGATGGGCATCAAATAATGGTGGTGGCGCCGCCATCACAATAAAACGTAGCCAACGCAAGGTAACTATTTCATGGTTTAACTGTCAATTAAACCATGGAAGTGGAAAATTTATGCATACGCTATAGAGCAGTGCTGCGGTCACCACTTCCCAGGGTGTGCAGCTGCGAGATCCTCATTAAACTTTGGAAGAGGATTTGGGAACAAGCATGTGGCAACCATCACTATATCGCCATGGAATGGAAAAACCATTTCCATTGACCGTCATTCCCTTTGTGTTACTCCTAACCGAGCCTATTTTACCTTACTTCATACAGCGTGATTTTACAATGTATAAATAAAAACTTATGACAATAATAATTCCATTTCAGGTGTCCAGATATATTGTTCCTATTTTACCTTACTTCATACAGAGTGTTTTTACAATGTATAAATAAAAACTTATTTAAAAAATGATGACAATAATAATTCCATTTCAGTTATCTAGATATATTGTTGCTACAGACGTATTCTCTGAGAATTAGAACTATTTATGACCTGCAGAATGTGACACACTTTGAGTCTTTTAAAGTGTGGAATAAAGAACAATAGAAACTGTTGGTAATTGATTTCCCATGTGTAGCTATTGTCTTTAACAAGTAACTCGTTTTTTTTTTACCATAAGTTATATTTATTGAAGCCTCCAGAAATGTCTTTCCAACCGTTAATATGTTGGCTTTACCCCATCCAGGCGACATATCCACGGACGAGTGACACGCTGATCACATGGTCCCTCGTTACTTCCGGCCCTCCCTCTCTCGGCTTCCATCTTTCTCCCCGCGTGTGTGCGCGCCAGCTCCTAGGAGGCCTTTAAACCTGCCGTGCCCCCACACTCACCCCCATACAGGCTGCAGAAGGTGAGAGGATGTCCATGGGAATGTTGGGGCAACTCCGTAGGGGTCTCTGTCAGACCTGGGCGCAGGGGTTGCTGGTGATAGGCTGGGCATGTCAATGAGTCTTTGGTTGTCACATTTCCGTGGAACAGCAAGTCCCAAAACGTCCTGCCAGTCCAAAAATAAATCCAGCCGGGCGTGCTGGGACTTATGGTTCCACAACAGCTGAAGGGCCGTAGGTTTTCATTTTGTAGCCTTGCTGTGTATTCTCCTGGCACAGGGGAGAGAGCTGCAGCATGGTGGTCTCCAGGCACAAGGGGAGAGAGCTCCAGCATGGTGGTCTCCTGGCACAGGGGAGAGAGCTCCAGCATGGTGGTCTCCTGGCACAGGGGAGAGAGCAACAGCATGGTCATGGAGGTCTCCTGGCACAGGGGAGAGAGCTCCAGCATGGTGGTCTCCTGGCACAGGGCAGAGCGCAACAGCATGGTCATGGTGGTCTACTGCCACAGGGGAGAGCTCCAGCATGGTGGTCTCCTGGGACAGGGCCACTGTATGGTGGTCTCCTGGCTGCCAGTCATGTATATCTGGCCTACAGATAATGATTGGGGGAATCAGTCTTCATTCTAGCACCCTGCACCTGTCCCAACTCGTGCAGTTCCTCTTTCCTGCCTGGTTTATCGCTCTCTGATCTGGGGCTTCTAGCACACTCTGGTCTGTATATCAGATGTTTGTTGCCTCAGCTGAGTTTGCTAGAAGCACCAGAACAAAGAGGGACTGCACGGGTTGCGACAGGTGCAGGGTGCTAAAATGAACACTAGGGAATTCAGCTTCAACGAATGAGTGCATCTGTTTTACTCTTCTTCGCTTCACTGTGTACAGTATGTTCTCTTTCCTTTACAGTGGATTTTGTGTGCTCATACAGATTGAGCTTGGACTAACTGAAGTTGACACATTCTGTGGACTGTGTATGGGTGGTTTAGTCCGAGCTTGACCCATTAATATTATGGCAGCTTCTGTTTAATTTCTAACCTTGCTTCAGTAAATTAATATATAGCCATCTTTATTGCAAATGTATATGGGAAATACTGGGTGTGAAAAATGTTTGTTGTCATAATGATTGCTTTAATAACAGGCATCCCTGCGTGTTCATACCACTTTTCTAGTAAATTGGCTCCATGACTAATGCTTGTATCCAAAACCTGTGAAACCCCATGTATTCATACGTGTTCTATCTAGGAGTTAAGTTTTTTGTTTGAGTTGAACACCACCATTGGGCAGAACCCAGCTATATTCCAGAATATGATTTTGATAGCCATGCATTACCATACTTTACAGCACATTATACTGGGAACCACTTCTCTAAGGTCCCAGAAAAGCAACACACTGAATTACTCAAGCACAAAATCTATGTATTTGGTTCTGTAGGTATCCCACCACTTGCAGTTACATGGGCAATCCATGATTTGAGTGCATGCTGTAATTGTAAAATTGCATTTTATTGTAGGCTACCATTGGTGGGAACATCACATTGTGTAAAGTCCTTAGACTAGGATTCTAATCATATCGGCTTTTTCCTCTTTCAGATGAAAGAAACCATTATGAATCAAGAAAAGTTAGCGAAACTGCAAGCACAAGTACGCATTGGTGGAAAGGTAAGATCTGTCTTCCCTTTCTGTATTCTATTTAACACATATTATTTTAATGAATAAAAGGCAAAACTTTGGTGTCAGATACCTTTCCATTTGGAAACATAAGTTATCAGGTACTCAAGTGGCTTCATTTCCACATTTGAAAGCTGCTGGTTACCTTGCTAATACCCCTTTCAGACAGAGAAAATAACCCGGTAATTTTCCGGCTCTTGCCGGGTCGACCCGGGTTTTTTCTGTCTGAAAGGGTCAACACGGGACCTAATTCCCGGTACTTCGACCCAGGTCTTTACCTGGGTTTTTCCCGGGTCTTACACGGGTTGGTGGCTCTCTGAAAGGTGCCGACCCGGGTTATTCTACTCCGGGCATAGTAAGCAGCGCTTATTGGCTGAGATGGCGGTGCACGGGCTGCACTTTTCATGACCTTATCTCTGTGTGCCATAAAAGCAGTCCATTTATTATGACACACTGTATATTGCAGGGTTAATCTGTGTGAAAGGGGTCGACCCGGGAATTATGTGCAGTGTGAAAGGGGGTTAGGAGCAAATTCCCGGGTCCTTCCCAGGTTGAAAGATATGGGAAAAACCCCAGGTTTTAGGGATTTTTCTGTCTGAAAGTGGTATAAGTAACATTGTGTGGGGCACATGTTGCGTTCTTTGTATTCTTCTTGTGATCTTACAAAAGGCTCCTAAAACCAGTGTCTGGCACTTCAGATAGTTGCTCCTGCAATTAACATTGCAGCTGTTACATAGACACTTGGCTTGCTCAGTATCCTAACAGCTCAACTCTGGTTCCAAGTAAAGCTGCACCTTCTTCTCTCCTGGGCTTTTTCCTCTCTGCAATACCACAATAGGGGTGGTGTATGGCGAAAACTGAGCTGATCGCTGTTTGAGAACCTTGTGTTATGAAATGGCACTGTCAGATAACTAAGTGATATTACAGCTGCTGTGAAGAGCGATAAGCCATTGAGACCTAGAGGAGTGGGAGATAATTACAACTCTAGCTGCCCTCACATGTAAGGCCAAATGAAACAGTCTACTTGTTCAGCGCTTCTGCTAAAGAGACAATGCAGAGTGCTCAGCACATACCATGTACTGTCCTAACTATATAGGATACTATGTTAGTATTGGTAGTGCTCAGTTTGCCAGTTCTGTATTTGGCATCTATTAGCTTCTAAGCCAAGACAATTTTGTTACTGTTACATGTCTTTGGTATGAGATGTTGTTTGCTGTCGGAGTATTTTTTGCTGCAGCTGAATGCTGGTTAGGATCACAGTCTAGTTACAGGAAGTGACATTCAATGGTCTGTAACTAAGAGTCGGTCTCATGCTAAAGATACAGAGGTTAGTATTTGTCTCCACACATATTTATATAGTGCTCACGCTGATTTTGTAGAACTTTGCAGAGAATATTTCTGTCCCAGTATAACGTAGTCTATATTCCCTATAACCGACACATATGCACACTTGCGTTATTTGTCAGAAGCCAATTACCCTGCCATTATTGTTTTTGGAGTGTAAGAGGAAAGCAAAGCACCTGGAGGAAACTCGCGCAAATATGAGCTATGAGGCAGTAATGCTGTCCATTAAGACAACCATGCTGCCCCTTACTTCTCTGTACCTTTCTTTAATTTCTGTTTTTGGTTACTCGCTTGTTCACAGAAGTCTTTTTACTGCATTACATGTTTGCCATGGTCTACAGCCAAATATCTAGTGAATGAGATGGGTCTTTTAATTAGGAGCTTATGCTTTGACTTGTGTAATGGGAACTGATGAGCTATATGCGTTCATGTGCATTAGGGAACAGCCCGCAGAAAGAAGAAGGTCGTCCACAGAACAGCCACTGCTGATGACAAGAAACTGCAGTTCTCCCTGAAAAAGCTGGGTGTGAATAACATCTCTGGCATAGAAGAGGTAAGTGAGTCTCATGAAGATGTTACAGTCCAGACAGTCTGCTCTTGATGCTTGCTCCAGGCAAGGGATGTTGTCTTGTCGTCTGGGAGAGTTGGAAGAATACGCCTGCTTTGTCCGCTCCTGCGTGAGCTGTTCTAAGGAGGTTCTGATCTGTTTTTTACATTCTTATAACTGTGGTACATAACAATATATACTGATGCTTACCAAACTTAAACATGTGTCTGTGAAGTTTCTCTGTATTTTAGTGCTCTGGTGGAAGGCCAATAGTATATAAATCTATTACTCTGGTAGAAAGGGTTGAGTTAGACCCTAATGCAGAGAACCTGTTCTCTTCCTTTGGAATAATATGCCTTTAACTCTGCATATGATTATTTCTAGGTAAACATGTTTACAAACCAAGGAACAGTTATTCACTTCAACAATCCCAAAGTCCAGGCTTCCTTGGCTGCCAATACCTTCACCATTACAGGACACGCTGAGACAAAACAGCTCACAGAGATGTTGCCCAGCATCCTCAACCAGCTGGGAGCAGACAGCCTCACTAGCTTGCGGAGACTCGCAGAGGCCCTGCCTAAACAATGTGAGTGAAACAAAGTACATGGAGGCTATTCTGCCAGATCTGAACACTTATCCCTAAACAAACTCCAATATGAATCTGAGATTTGCTAGTAATTGGTAATATTTATACCCTTATTTATTAACCCTTTACCTAGCATGGTTACATGGGATGTGACCGCAGCCAGCTGGGCTTTCTCTGCCATGGACGCATCCCATGTACATTCTGTGCGGTGGTTTTCTGTTTTGTTTTTTTTCTTCTAGCTTTATTTTTATAGAATTTGACATCCGTGAGAGAGCTTTATCTTCCAAAAAGTATGCAAGCCTTCGACCCCCCACAAATCTATAAATTATTAGAGATTGATCTACATTAACTTGAAAAATGGAATTGCTTTTGTGTGTGTGTGTGTGTGTAAATATATATCTCTCTCTCTCTCTCTCTCTCTCTCTCTCTCTCTCTCTCTCTCTCTCTCTCTCTCTCTCTCTTCGTATATGTCCAATCATTGGTTACATAACAATTTTCAGTGGATAAATACAACTATTCTAATGTCCTTTTACTGAAGTGTTGTCCATCAGGAGACGTGCATATGCATTTCCCTACAAATACCTGGCCCCATTATCTCTCTGTTCTAACAATGTTCTGCACAGCAGATGGGACAATGCAGTGAACGTCGCAGAGCTGTTACATGTAACGAAACATCGTGCCGTCGTACGCTGGACCATGCAGTGTACGGTGCACAAGATGTATCGTTACTTGGTTGCATCACCTTGTGGTGTGTACCCAGCTTTACTTTTAAAAGACAATCGCAAAATTAATAAGGCTGAAAATGAGATGCGAGTAGAATAATGTAAATCTAAACCATGATGGACTTGTAACCAAAGTCCTTTTTGAAGCTATTTAGTGAACTAACCCCCCTTTCCGCCATTGAATGGCTGTGCAGAAAGACCAGCCTTGGGACTTTGAGATACTTTTATGTCCTCCTGAACAGAGATCTTGCTTATCCATATAGGAGAATGTGTTTTTATCTTGGTTTGGTTAAAGGCTGGAAAGATACAAAGGACTCTTGAAATAATTGAAGTATATAATGACCATTGATCTGTTTATTTTAGCTGTAGATGGTAAAGCACCACTGGCTACCGGGGAGGAAGAGGATGACGAAGTTCCAGGTACAATAGTTTTCTACATTTGCATAAAAGTTTGCATATCAATAGTACTTTATAATCAAAACATAATGACTTGGTTTTTGAAAAATTACTAAGTCAATAAATTTTAATTTGCACATGATTGAAACAATAACAAAAAAAACAAACTGGCGATTATGCAGCTGTTCCATTTTATTATTTATTTTTATTTATTTATATTGTTTGACCAGTAGGTGGTGGTGTGCAACCGAACTATGGTAACGCACAGTGCCTCAGCTTGGCTGTCCATAGAGGAATTGCTCGCTTGTATTTATTGACTGAAACAGACAGT
Source organism: Taudactylus pleione (assembly GCA_031769625.1). Taxonomy (NCBI): domain Eukaryota; kingdom Metazoa; phylum Chordata; class Amphibia; order Anura; family Myobatrachidae; genus Taudactylus; species Taudactylus pleione. Next base: position 6,139,421 of record JAUIMM010000331.1, on the reverse strand, counting down.
GGTGGTGTCAGTGGCTCTACTGTTCAGTTTCCATTCCAATGCAAGGGTATTGGCACTCCTGTGTATAAAAGCCTCAGTATGAGAGAGCAGCTGGAACGATGAAGCTTTCAGGGCAATAAATTGGAGTAACACCAAGTTATAGCAAATGGCTTTGTGATGAGTTGTGTAGTCCGTATATATCTTTGATATAAGCTGGTTACAAATTTGTTTCATAAATAGCCCGTACTGTAGGTACTCACCAGGTTTATGGGATTGTAGTACATGATATAACCTATTTGTATTTATTTTGCAGAGCTTGTTGAGAATTTTGATGAGGCCTCAAAGAACGAGTCTATCTAAATGGAAACCACTGAGGAACTTGAACTGCCGAACAGAGCTGCTATTTTATATTGTGACTTAACCTATTTGTGTTTTTTTTTTTTTTGACTTTGAGATTAAACAATTGAAAAAAATATATAAAAATCTCAATATGTAGCAACTCTGCTTCAGTAACCACTTGTGTGCAGACCCCTGTCTTTGCAGCCTAGTCTCACTGATCACTACTGGAAATAAAGATTGAGATCCAATTAAGCTGTCTGAGAAATGTCAGTGTTATGTATGCCGGATGAAAACGTTGTGCCGTGGTTTATTTACCCTATGTAAACACTTTTAGTATTGGACACAGCATAATTCCACCTACATAAAGATAATGGCTACATATTATTTATTTTTATAATACAATTGTTAATGTGTTTTTTTGTGCAGTGTAAGAGACGGCTCCTGAGTGTCTGCTTGGCTATTAACTAACTGGGTTGCCCATATGTTAAACATCTTCTAGTTGTCTTAGTTATGATGCAGATTTATTTTATGGAGGTATTAACTAGATCACAGGTTCTCAAACTTGGTCCTCAGGACCCCACACTGCATGTTTTCCAGGTCTCACAGAATTACAGCTGAAATAATTTATCTCCTTCTGTGGATCTTTTAAAATGTGTCAGTGAGTAATGATTACACCTGTGCACCTGCCACGAGACCTCTGTGGGGTCCTGAGGACCGAGTTTGAGAAGCACTGAACTAGATATATGCCAGGACAATCGACGAGCGCCTTGTGCTATGTAGCTTGGGCTTCTAAATTGTCCATTGTGTAAATTGGAATGTTTTACCTTGAGATTTGGCCATGAACTGCAGATTTTGGTAGTTTGCAAACAGCCACACATTGTGAGTGAGATGGACTAAGCCGCGGAGAGAGAAAGTACCAACCAATCATCTCCTAACTCACTGTACAAGGTGTGGTTGAAAATTGACAGGAGCTGATTGGTTGGTACTATCTCTCTCCACGTTATTATTCTCTAATAACTTAATTACTTAGTACATCTCCCCCTGTATGTGGTTTGAGTTTTCTGCTTGTTAAATGCTGGATAGTAAATTGGTGTGGTTCTGAAAACTGCTTACAAAATTGCACTTTTATTAATCTTCCCCTGTGTATTAAGTCGTGTTTATAAAGGTGGATCTTGCATATGATTAAAACTTGGCCTGAACATAACTGGAGCAATGTGGGTCAATCCAATTAGGTGCGAGTTGACTTGTGTAAGCTGTTCTCGCGGTTAACTCTCACTGCGTATTGCAGTTGCAATCCAATTCCAAACTCTCATTGCCTTTCCAGAGGAAAGTTCCCTTTCTTTGTACACCCCCCTGAGTCTGTAAAAAGGTAAGGAAAATGGTATTTTAAGGTAAAAATGTCGGGACACAGTGCAGAATCCCTTGGACAACTCCCTTCCATCCCCCTAATAATTCAGCATTTGTAAGTTTTTAATTAGCTTAATTTACCCAATAATTACATCATTTTTGGGTGTTTAAAACAAAAAAGCCTCAAAATTCCACTTTTTCATTAATTTAGGCACCCCAAATTGAATTTTTTTGTTTTTTTTTAGTAGCCTCAAACTACCACAAAATCTTTTTTATTTTTTTACTTGATTTTGCATTTTCTTTTTGTTTAATAAGACGAATAGAGCAAATAATTTTCAGCCATTTGACACTTTTTTTTTTTTTTAAAGTACTTTTCCATATGCCCACTAACTGCCTTCTGTATGATTCTGCTAAAGAAGTTGTCAGTTTTTTGGGGGCCAGTGCGCATTAGTGTCATAGTAGAGTTTCATGAAACAAAATCACTTATGCAACCTTGCACCTAATTGGATTAACCCCACACATTATATTGTGAGTATGCACTTTCATTTAAACCATGTGGATAGAAACATTTGCCAAGTGACAGAATTAATCCATGTCCCCCTCCACCACTTTCCCCTGTACATAATAAATAACTATATGGTGCCTGTAGTACAGCCATCTCTTAAGATTATGGACAAATAAGAATCCCCCCCCCCCCCCCCCCTGAAAAAAATGAAATTTGAAACCATAGGACAAACCTGACCATTCTGTGGCTCTCCAGCTGCTGTGAAACCATAAGTCCCAGCATAACCTCCCACAGATCAGTTGGTAAAGCATGCTGAGACTTGTAGTTTCACAACAGCTGTGAGAATGTGTGTCTGTCTAGCCAGAGTTTTGAACCTAGTTCCACCAAATTTAGCATGGTGGTGTAGTTTGACCAGGATTAGGGTTTTGGCTATGTTGAAGTTCGTCAGGACCATGTAGTTCTACATTGTGCCCACCAAGTGGACTGTGGAGTGATTTAAAATTTTGGTTTAAGCAAGTTTGCTCAGGATGTCTTCCAGTGCCTAATGGAGCGTACACACGGTCAGATTTGTCAGACTTGTCAGATTTGTCAGATGAACGATTTGAACGATTTTACCAAAGTTTTGAACGATTTGAACGATTGAACGATTTTTGACTGCATTAAAATGAATGGAATCGTCCAAGTCTGACTGCAAACACATCAGATGTCAGAAATCGTTATCTGACCATCGGGAACGCGCATCGTTGATCGTCCATCGTTCAGGCATGTCAGATATGAACGATTTTCCTTCAGATATGAACGACTGAACGATTTTTAAATCGTTATCGTTCATATCTGAAGGAAAAATCTGATCGTGTGTATGCACCATAAGACTGCATTGATCTGAAGGCACAGGCTGATATGTACCAGTGGGGGTCAGGCAGGAAGAGAAGTGAGTCAGAGGATCAACTGTCACACTGCACTTGCACTAATAGTTACTATTTCCCTCCCAGCACATTTTCGAATGCCATGGTCTCCTATGTAATACTAAAAAAGAAAAACAAATAAAGGCTGCAGATGTACTTCAAGTCCATTCTTCAACCCCGATATTCCAGCTAGTGCGGAATATATAGAGCACTGGACATAAAAAAGAACCTGCTTAAATTATGTACAGCACCATCCATGAAATAGATTATATTTTGCTATGTACTAATATATTTGCTTATGTTCCCTTCCCCTACCATGTGTATGTTTTTTTTTGTTATGTACTACTGAATCTTTTGAAAATCTGAATTAGAAAAAAAATATATATTATGCCCAACAGTCCTAATGGTAGCTTTTTATTATTGTAGCAGCGGCAACATTTTTAATGTATCTTTTATAAGCGTAAGCAAATATACCCTCACAGTATACAGCTAAATTACTCCTGGCAAACCTCATAAATTACCAAGATGCCTAATTAATAAATATAGAGGATAAAAATAAATAAAATAGTATCTGGCAATGCCAACAAATAAAATTGGCAGAAGGATAAAAATTATATAAAAAGACATTAAGGGCAAGATTTATCAAAGCTTGGAGAAAGAAAGTACTAACCAATCAGCTCCTAACTAATTTTTCCAACACGACAAGCGGTTTGGTTGGAGCACCATTTAAGATTAGTAATGAGTGATAACAAGAATATCACTCGTTGATAAATCTGGGCCAAAGTTTAAAAAAAAAAAAAAATGACAAGCTGTTTGGTTGGTACTTTCTCTCTTCAAGCTTTGATACAATTTTCCCCTAAATCTGGGACAGGCCACTGTACCACAAATTACAAATATATACTACTGTGGCCTTATCTGCATATATTAATAATCAGCATAATTCATGACAATGATCAGAAAGAATTAGGAGATCAGTTACACAGTAGCTGCACAATCTGCCCTGCTGCTGACTGTATGGTTTTGTGTTTTAGCTGGTTTCTTTCTCATATACCAAGGAAAATCCAGTAGCTGCCTGGGTGATGCAGATTCTTTCCGCATACTTCAATGATGTGGATGGAATTACCTGTAAAGCTACTTATATAACTACAAAGGACCCTCCTTCCATAGCTACATGGACTCTGCAATACATGACAACAGGTGCTAGAAACTACTTGAAATAGACAAGTTCTCATAATGGTCCATTACAAATAAAAGCATTCCGAAAGACAAAAAAACATTACAAATTAATATAGTATTAAACACAATGCCGGTCAACGTAAAAAGATATTTTGAGTGAAGCCGCTTCCACCTTATGAAGAAATACAGAGGCCAATGTACACATTGAAATTGATAAAAAAAATAGTGCTTTGTTGAGTTGAAGTTGAGATCTTTTTTTTTTTTTTTCTTCCAATGGTAAATATACTGTATATAAGCGATAGAGATGAACTGTAGGAAGTCCTGTTCTAGTGAAGTTTGTGTATGGACTTTTTTTTTTTTCAAAAATAGCATTTCCATGTCATGCTATGGTATGTTGTCTCATCAGCAGGATAGTTCATCACTCCAGTCATTGCAGTCCTGGATGTTATCATGGCAGCGGCTCTTTGGGATGCAGTCACAGTCTGCAAAGTGCACCGTGTTACATCTCCACCCTGTACATGGAGGGCAGCGTGTGGCTGGGAATAAATGAATATGCAAGTGAAAAACTGTGGTCACTTCAGAAATAAGTCTCTTGTACTATTTTGTCTGTATAGGAAAATAATTATGCTATAAATGTACTGTCAAATATGAGCAAATACTGTACATAGCTGCAGGTGGCGTAGAATAAATTGCAAACTGCAACAGTAAATTGCAAATAAATGTCTAACACCAAAAGCTTGTCACAGCTGAAGCAATCACATTCAAGTACAGATTCAATACTTAATACATAACCCAGTGACATATTCTTTAAACTGACAGTTATTAGCCCTTGGAGTTAATTCCTCAACCCAGTGGATAATTAAGATGCAACTAGAGTCCGAACACTTTAATGTATCAAACCTTCTAAAGAGGACAAATGGAGAATTTGCCAATAGCAACCTGATTCTAGCCATCCTTTATCTAGTACATTCTGTAAAATAAAAGCTAGAATCTGTCCTATTTGCAAAACCTCTCCTTGTCCACAGTCATTATCTCCTGCTGGTCTGGATGTTCTCAGTTGTGAAGTGGGTGGGAATAGAACAACATGTAGCCGATCAGAAACATGACCAGCTGCACAGAGTAATCACTTCGGTGCTAAGGACTAGTGTCTGAAATCACTTGGAACATCAGCTTTGAATGCGTTGATGCATATTTCTTATGTTAAAATGATTTCTGTGAACATAAACTAAAAAGCACATCACACTGAGTTTACTTTTACAAGCAAGTGTGTCATGTTACTCATGTATACCTGTAATCCCAAGGGACATACAACAGATGGGTACAATTTGCTACTTCTGTTATATGGCAATCTGGTATCGATTGTAAATTATATGCAAAACAGAGGACACAAAGGAGTTCAATGGCTACAGTATATAAAGGCTAAAGAGAGTATTAGTAGGTAACGTGAAGGAAATAATAAATTAGAGTTATATTTTTACCAGCTGCTAAAATCAATAGATCTATCGGATTACAGCTACAAAATGCTCATTGCCTTACTGTACTCTGACAATGCCAGACTTTTGCCTGATCATTAAAGGAGCTGCAAACGTGGGATAGAACAGCACAGATGCTCTTTGGTGATGTCACACACCCCTAGTTTGTACAGGTAGACTGGGTTTTGTGATTAAAAGCATGGGTATGGTATGGAGGCCAAGATGTTTATATATTAGGAGTACAGAGGCTTGCATCAGCCAGTTGAAAGGCATATTGCCAAGTGCCAGTTATCTTATGATGTACATATTTTTCATCTGGAAAACTGGATTTAAATTTTATTTAGTTTTGGGGGGGAGAGGTGGGGGGGGAGTAATTTCAATTAAGGGCAGGAGAATTCATATTTACAGTAAGGTGAACAGCATTATTTTATTCACCAACTCAAATATACCGGATACTGGGTCTTGTTTCTTTATTATAATTTCTCCTTCATCCACTAGGGGACACTGGAGTTCAAGACAGTGGGGTATAGACGGTGGTAGAGTAGAGCCTGGCACCTTAAATAATTTAGAAGTGTGACTGGCTCCTCCCCCTCTATGCCCCATCAGCCCCAGTTTTTAGAATGTGCCCGAGAGAGCCGGTCGCACATCAGGCTGTCTCCAGCCTTTTTCATATTTTTTAATTTTTATAACAGTTACAGCTGAGGACAGGCAGGCTGCTTGCTGTGGCAGTCTGCCTGCTACGTGGGAGCCGCCGGGAAGGGCACCACACGGCTACTGCAGCCTGTGTCCGGTGACCCTGAGGAGGGGGCACACACAAAGGAGTCATCGGACCCCGAGAAGACCCGCCACTGCTGACACCGGCATGTGTCCGGGTTCCTCTCCGCCCCCTCAGCCCAGCTTCCCGGCCGCAACAGCTGTAAGTATGACCACTGCTCCTGATTAGCAGGAGCAGTGGAAGTATAGCTGGGCTCAGTGACACTGTCACTGTTAGGAGGGCCCGACTTTCCCCTGCCCCGCACCACCCTCTCCCCGACTTCGGATACAAGGGGGTCACCAGCGAGGGCGCAAATTACAGCCCCGGTCGTCGCTGGGGCTGCTGGAGGCGCGTCATGCAATCTAGCGGCGCCTATTTTAGTCGGGTTTCCTCCTCACTGCCGCGCTGTGGGCACCACGCGGCTGTCGGCGCTGCTGCATAGGAGAGCTCGTTAGCAGCGCCGATCGCGCTTGCCCTCCTCACACATGGGGGGCTGCTGTGGCTACTAAGTCCCGCTGTCTTAATCAGCGCACGGACCCGGCGTCGAGACCCGCCCTAAACAAACACTTATGGCGCGTCCTGCAACAGCGGCGCCATTTGTAAGGGTTCTCCCCCTTATTGCTCCGCAGCAGTAATAGCCGGCAAGCACAGCGCTGAGTCATTTCACTGGAGCAGTGGACATCAGCTGAGGCTCTCCTCTCCTGCTTAGCAGGAGAGGTGTTCTTTTAAGAGTATGCAGCGCGGACCAGCGCCGGCAAGGGAGCGCGCTTCCCTCTTAAGGAGAGGGGACAGCTTACAATATAAACAACTCCCCCTTTTATTAAGAGGGTCCGTTGTGTAGCACAGCACTGACTCACTCCTGCTCGGGGAAGAAAAGGGTCCCGCCGCCGGCTGAGTCCGGGTCTCCTGCCCCTCCCCCCACAAGGGGGAGATGTGTATTGAAGCTCCGTTAACTGTAGGTCAGGTAAGTGACAGACGGCTGACTGCGCTATCACTTACGAAAAGCGCTGTAGCTCTCACTGTAGGTACAGCGCCAGTCGCACTGAGGCAGCCTGTATATATTTAACAGGGCAGCACAGACTGTATAATGGTTAGCATTGCCGCCTCACAGCACTGAGGTCATGGGTTTGTTTCCCACTATGGCCCTGTGTGGAGTTTGTATATTCTCCCTGTGCTTGTGTGTGTTTTATAACAGCGTAGCTGTTAGTCTGCTGAGGCGGTGCTTTAATGTATAAGCTCCGGCGCTAGCTACTTCGGGGCTCTTGTGTTTAAGCCGCTTCGGCGCCCTCCACAGCAGTATAGCTCATTGCCCTAACACCTGCTGCTCTGATGGATATGTCTAGCCTTTTGCTGCCCCTCCCTCAAACTTGCGCTTAGCAGGTGCACTATGACTCCGCTTTATGCGGTTCTGTTGAGGGGACAGCTTATGTTAGCCGGGACTCCTCCAGGCTAGCATGGACATTTTGCGCACACAGCGCGGTATAACTTTACCCTAGCGCAGTGTAAGAGTCATCTCTGTCACTTCTGCAGATCGCTCCCCGTGTCCCAGCGCCTACAATGTACGTGTTGTGTGTGTGTGTGTGTATGTAGATGTATATGTAATCCCATATAGGGATGTATGTATATATATATGTGTGTGTGTGTGTATGTATATGTATAGATATATAGATATATATATAGATATATATATAGATATAGATAGATATATATAGTGTATACCTTTTTTCTACTCTGCTAATCGGGTGGTCTATGGACAAGCCTTATTCCAGAGAGGTTAATTAGCACACTGTGCAAGGTTGACAATGTTCCAGTGCACGCTTTGGCAGCACATATACAAAAATATTGAAACGATATCTGTGGGTGAGGAGAACTCTCCATTGGGTTGGGTCTCAACCCAGCGTTGGCTGAGGGGGCAGGCCTTGGGTCAGGTCCTCCCGAATCATCCATTCTCAGGAACGAGAATCCCATATTGGGCTTACCATCCCTGTGGCCCAGCATTAGAGGCCGGGACGGCCACTTCTTTAGCTGTGTTAATAACAACAGCAGGCCTTTATCCCCTGTTTAGATTGGGGGATTGCGCTGTGGTTTTTCCCAAGGAACAGGTCTCCCTTTTAATATGTTGGGGAGGCTCTGTTAGAATACAGCTCACTTTTTGGGGACAGTAATCCCTTAAGTTTGTGGATTGTTACTCTTCTGCACACATATATAGCTCAACTGATTAAGGCGAGCACTCCAGTAACAGAAGGGTCCCAGGTTCGATACCAGTCTGGAACAGCACACTGATAAAATATCCTGCCCATTACACCGTAGCAGGCTGATGGCTACACGCAACACTTGAGCAGTCTCCCTGCGTTGAGGTAAGCCACATGTATTTATACTAAGCCCTGCTATAGAACATATACGTGTATTGCTCATGTTCTAATTTTAAATATCGCACCTACTAATCTATGTACTACTATGTAGGTATGCATATGTGGAGATATATATATCGCTTCTTATCCTTATAAGGCAGAGGTAGGATCTGTTATCAGTTTTATGTCTGGTACTTAGCTTATTTAAAAGAAGGATTCTGCAATTGCAGTCTGGACTCTCCTCATCCAGTAGTTGGTACAATAACTCCGCTTTACACCATCTCTCCCTAAGGATTTGTATGTGGATGTGTGTACGTACCTATATTTCCACGGATGGGAAGCCGCCTGCGATTACCAAAGCTGTCAGCTTATCTATGTGTATGTGTGTGTATATATATATATATATATATATATATTAAATGGTGGCTCTGTAGACTAGAGTCATGTTCTGCAGCTTACATAGTGATAGACATTGCTTATATTATGAACCCTATACATTACTGGGGCCTTCTTGTATATAAAGATATGTACTTCCATCCTTCTGGGGTTATAGTTCCTTCTTGTTAGTCCCTATCTATGGCGCCCCCCTTTAGGGTGATCTATGATTATTTTAACTTTGCACTTGGTAGCAAACTTATAAGACACTGAGAATGCAGGATATAGCAGGACATATATATAAATATAGCATGCTGATCTCCCGATGCCGGAGTCTGACAAGTTAACTTGCTATGTTGGCACTACTCTTTCTTTCAAAGAGATGGCCTTCTTATGCAACTATGTTTATCTATATGTACGGGTGTATATATACTGATATATTCCCATTACTTGTATGCATAATTTCTAATAATTGGCAAAACCTGGTTTTTAACCCTATTGGTTATCACTACAGATATGTCCCTTCCTTTCTTGGGATAACTAATGCACTCTGTCTATGTACAGGTACCCTTCTCAGTATAGATTCCGGTACTCCATATTATTGTCTTGTCACATATCTCAATAACATGAGTCTCTAAAGGGCCCCTAGGTACATTCTATCTGTACATAGAGAATCCAGGTTCTATTCTGTAATCAGGGATTCATTTGTTAAATTACATGAAGGCCTAGGGCCCCCGCCGATATAGGCAGGGTCAGGCCTGGATTTTATTAGATTGATGGGCGTAATACACACTTCTCCATTATAAGTGTTAATGTACTGATACTTAAACTAGTAGACCGTTTTGTGGTATAGGTATAATGTCTATATGGATACACATCCCTAATATAACAAGCTCAGGTATAGAGTCCTGTTGAACGACCTTCCTGCCTCCACTAACATTTTGCTAGTTTATACAGTGTTTTCTACTGCAACATCTCCAGACTGAAGTCCGTGCTGTAGAGCATTGGGTCTTAGCCCACTGAAGCTATTCCCTATACCTGACGGGGCAGGTTGCTGTGAGATGAAAGAGGTCAGTGACATTCTACATAGCGTCCAGAGGGCTTTTGGCCGCTCACAGGTAAGCGGGCTTACCCCACTAATGCTCAACCTGTCATTGCATAGCCGCTTTCTCCCTTATGCACCCTAGCTGCGGTCCTAGCAGCCATCTGCTTTTTTAATCAGTTGGCTCTACACTTTAGAGCTTCCCTGGTGCATAGTTTCAACATTGAGATTAGTGACACTCTTCTACTAGATCTGTTGGGATTATGGACTGAAGCGCTTTGAGGGTCTAGTGCACATCTTTACATTAAAGTGTGACAGTCAATATGTCCTACGCAGGGGGCCTGGTGGATTTCCTGTTCAGTCTCTGTGGATGTTTTCATCACATTGACGGGTACCTGACTGGTACCTTCAGGGTTGTCCTAGTGCTCTAGCCTTGTGGTATGGAATGCTTCCCTATATTGGTAGCTTCCTGCGTGGCTGTTGCATCCGTGCTCTATAACTACTAGGGTATCCTGGTTGTTCACCCTATGTTCAGGCCAGCGGTTGGTACTGCCTACGCACTTCCATCATGTTGGAAGTTGTCTGTTGTTTTGAAGTTTGTGGCTGTGATTTGCTTTTCGACTGCAGGTGTTCAGTCGCTGTTTTCTACTCTGTTTTCAGAATGGGTTGTTCTGCTGTCTGACCCTCTGACAGGTATTGTAATCTCAATCCTCTCAAGCTGCCTCGGCCTCATTCCCAGTGTGATCTCCACTCGTTGGAGTCTTCTATGGTCTCTCCCTTCCGCTGGTTTACAACTTTGTAGTTGTTGGACTTCCAGAATGGTTTATGGTGACTGTTCGGCCTTGTCTTTTACCTCTCTGCATACTCTGTTAGGAGTCTGTGGACAGGATCAGCTCTGTTTCTGTAGATTGGTATCGTTCTACTTGTATCTTTATGACTATGTCCAACAGTGCTGGTATTCTGCTATCTGCGACTGTTGCAGCTTTCTGTTTCTGAATCTGGTACGGTTTTCTCGAGTTTTGTTCTCGGGTTACTGCCCTTCTCATATGGATTCGGGTTGGAGTTCTCTGCTCCCAACAGTCCGGCTTGGTCTGTTTTCAGCTGAGCTTACAGCGTTAGGATGCTTCTCACCTGAGGGTGTTTTCTCGCTAGCCGCTTATTCCATTCTATTTATGCTGTAAGTTGTGGTATTTCTGTGTCTGTTCTGCAGGGAGTTCTGATTGTCTCCTGGCACACGACATTTGATCCTCAGCTCTTGCCTTTCCGTTGAACCTCTGGTTCTTGGCGGTCCCTGTTCGGTTGGCCAAAGGGTTGGCATGTTCTCAGCGCTTCCCACCCAGGAGGTTGGCTTTGGGACGTCCCCACTGTCTTGAACTCCAGTGTCCCCTAGTGGATGAAGGAGAAAACAGGATTTTGGTACTTACCGATAAATCCCTTTCTCCGATTCCACAGGGGACACTGGACGCCCGCCCAGCGCTGCATACCTGCCAGTTGTTTCGTTCCTTCTATGGTTGTGTGACTGCATGATTCCCTGCAGTGGTTTCCTCTGTTCTCCTTCAGTCGGTCTTGTTCCGTTCTGTGGTCTTCTCCTTCTCCTCGTTTTCCTGTTGTCCTCCGTCTCTTCTCGGGCTCAGTTCTTAAACTGGGGCTGATGGGGCATAGAGGGGGAGGAGCCAGTCACACTTCTAAATTATTTAAGGTGCCAGGCTCTACTCTACCACCGTCTATACCCCACTGTCTTGAACTCCAGTGTCCCCTGTGGAATCGGAGAAAGGGATTTATCGGTAAGTACCAAAATCCTGATTGGGATGAACTGTGCACTTCAATGGGAAAACATGCGCAAACCCATGTAATAAAAAAGTAAAACAAAATAAACACATAATTGAATACAGTCCAAATTTCCCTCGACACTCATGATTTATCCAAGTAATGAATGAAGCAGAAACAGAAAGGTTTGTGTAGTGGGTTGTCCTAATGTGGAAGCAGAATGAACTTTCATGTGATGTTCTTTTACTGTTCCTATATTATCAGGTTTATCAACCAACCCGCAAAACTAGGAGCAAAAAGATTTTAAGGGGGTGCTTCTAAAGGCCATCGAGTGGGTACGCATCATGACTGTTTAGTGGACAGGTGCCCAGTGAACATGATTGGGCAGAATTTCCAGTTGAACTATGAACCTTATTCTGTACAATGTCATATTTTGTACATAGACTATACCGGATTCATCAGAGCAGTCCCCACAGTCATTCCTGTTGTCGCATAGTTTGTCAGTGTATGTCCACAATCGGCTGTTTGCACACTTGTATACCAAGCCTTCTGGAAGGCTATTAGGTAAATTACCTGTTTTGATTAAAAACAAATAGTTATTAGTTACATTTCTAAATACAACTCAGGTAATTCAGTTTATCATGAACATCTATGTAGTAACACTTTTTTTTTAGTATTTGACCTCAGAGCTGCCTGAATAAATCTGGGGATGGACTTCATAAGGAGATAAAAGTGCAACAGGGAGATACTAGCGAGTTACAATTTAGATGGATCTCTAATCAAAAGAGCTCATTGCATGCCACCAACAGATGCTGGATTCAATGAAATCTGGAGGCTTTGACAGTCACTGCATTATTAAACTGAATTCACTATCATGTATTTGGAATCAGTCCAGGACTTTCCTAACCTTATGGCATGCCATAGATCATTATATGTCTGCAAGGGTCAATTTGCAGTTCCTGTTGAGCTTCCTCACCGTGGTTACCCTGTCCTAGAACAGCTCTGAGTTCCATGAGAGGTGCCGCCTTTCAGCAAGGGCGTGTGGCTGAGCGGGAACATCACGCTGAAGAGGGAGCACTTCACAATGGAGGAGTGGTGGCTGAAGTCTGGCTGCAGTTTCAGCGTAGGGATGGACATTGGAATCCGATGGTTATTAACTATCAATTGGGCGATTCAATGCCATGTTGAATAGGGCCGGGAGGGAGCTCCTGAAGCTATTCAATTTAAAGCGATATTTGGTCGGGCTAAAAGATTTCTTCTCGCACCCTCCTGGGATGCGAGGAGAAATCCAACAAAAGTGCCAGCTGCGCGGCTGTTTTCCGGCTTAGCGTGGCATAACAGCCGCACGCCCGGTACTTTAGTAAGATAATGCAGGTTCTCATGACTAAACACCCAATTTAAGTCGCGAGAACCGGCATTTTACGACTTAGTGCGCTGAATTGAATAGCTCCCAGGAGCTCCCTCCTGGGGCTATTCAACATTGCATTCAATTGAATCGCGGCCAATGTTTTTGTTCTGATGGTAGTGTTTTTACCATTTGATGGTAGCGGTCCGATGTTTCCCACCATCTAATGAAAATCATTCAACGGTGTTTTTATTTTTTTTTAATTACTGGTTCCTTCCTGGCTACTGTGTCTGCATCAGGACATCTTCATAGGTACGTTGGAGGCTGTCTCTCACTCTCTGCCTCAGATGTGACACTGTTCAGTCCCTGACTCCCTCCCTTTTCTAGGCTGCACAGGGCACATTGCTATCTCTGATTGGTTCTCTGAGACAGTAAGAGCCAATCAGAGCACAGCCCTCGGCCCTGCAGCAGCAGTCAGTCACTCACACAGCACAAGAGTTTTTTCTGTGACTTGCTTCATTCCAAGCCTCACTGTCTCAATTTCAACTGCTCTTGTTGTTTCAGCACCCTGGCCAGATCCTATAAAGTAGCTTGCTGCAAGATTTTTTCTGTGACTTGGTTCACTAAAATCGTGACTGTTCTGCTCCCTTTTGTCACAGATGAATGGTTCATATACCTAAACCTTCCTCAACCAATGTTGTATAGAAAAGTGAAAACCCCATCAAAATCCATCCAGTGGTTCAATAGATTTGCCTGAATGAACAGGTAGACCCTTAAACTGGGGGCTTTAGTTTATATACAGTACAGAGAGATGATTAGAAAATTAGTGACTACTTCATGTAATGTGCCCATAGCAAGGTTATCACTGCACTTATGGAGTAGTCATGTTCAGACTGGCCACAAGAAAGCATAACCGTTTTGTCAGTTGTGCTATGTGCCATGTTTTGTGCAACAGTGGTCCTTATAATAACTTGTAGGTCTTATGTGTCTACTGTGTTCAGGAAATATTTAAAAATGTTACAAATATTTAATACTAACCACAGTATCCTCTAGATTCATCCTCTCCGTTGCTACAGTCGACCTTCCCGTCACACAATGTTGATGCCCCAATGCATGTGGTTCGATCATCACAGAGGAAGCCGGATTTGCCTGATGGTGTTTTGCACTCACGTGTGTACAAGACTGAGGAAGGAGTAAAAACAGTATATTTATGTCAGTTCATAAATAGAATTAGTGAGCATTATGCAGCTGTATTAGTGGTTTATACCATGTAGTAGTGAAAAAAGATAGCTTACATTAGACCCCATTCCCACATGACCTACAGCTCACTATAACATAGGCCTGCAATTCTGGGTGTAATTACTACCAATGCAACCCATGTGAATGCTACGGTGCCATTCCTCATTATGGCTCTGGATCCAGGGAGGGAGCGTGGGCTGGCATTTTAATTTTTTTGTCTTAAACCCTAAGGAAATGAAGCCCTGTGTTGACCTGCCTAGAGCTGTTTGGCACTATAGCAGGGGGACCCCACGCTGCCAGTTTCCCTTCCACACTGCCAGCAGCCCTGGCTGGCATAGTCTAGTGCTGGTATTAACAATTTGATACCAGCACTAGCGCATTTTGTCCCCTCGATTTTGCCAGTACCAGACTAGGTTACCAGATCTGGTTTCCCTTTTTTTTGGTGGTGGGGCAGTTATTGTTTTTTTTTCTTTTGTTTTTATCAATGTTATTTGTTTTTTCCACTAAATACTGTACACATGTTATTGGGTCAGTCAATGGGGAGTACAGGCAGAAGCTGGGATGAAATTGGAAGACGTTATTTGCAGGATAAAGATAAACAGGTACAGCACTGCAAACGGTCACATGTATAAAAGATGTTGAATACACTCTGGTCCGTACTCTAATGTAGAGTATTTAGCTGACCTCCAGCTACTTAAGCTGGATGCCAGATAAGATATTAAAAGAACACAGAAACCAGACAGAAAAGAGGACAAGAATCACAGGTAATAGGGCTAATGTGGCACTGGTACCCATGATATGTCACATGTACAGGACTGAAGTAACTGGGGATACTGGCAACAGTTGTACTAAACTGCAGGTAATCGGGCTGAGGTAACTGAACCTTCTGCCAATGTTTGTTATAAATATGCTGTGCAGGTGACAGGACTGGAGTAGCAGAATGGGTTGTACAGGTAACGGGGCTGAAATAGCTGCATAAATTAGCATTGCTTGTACACAAAGAATAGATGGAGACAGTGATTCAAAAAGCAGAACGGTTATCAGTAAATAGCAAGTAGTCAAGACATATGCTGGGTAGTACTACACACTGGCCGATATATCGTTGTAATGTTGGTGGGTGTGTACCAGCTATATGTCTGTGAACAACGTCGTTCACAGACATATAGTGTAGGCTGTATCTAAGAAATCAGGAAACTCAGCAGCAGGTTTAAGGGATTGTGGTGCTAGCAACAACCAATCCAATTAGGTGCGAGTCGGCTTGTGCGAGCCGTTTTCACGGCAAACTCACACTGCAAAGGGCAGTTGCAATTCCAGACTTTTTTTTTTTCAGAGGAAAATCACGTCTTTTTTGTGCACACCACCCTGAGGGTGTGAGATAGTGGAAAAAAAATCTTTTTTTTTTTTTTTTTTAAGATAAAAATGTCGGGGCAAAGTGCAGAACCCCTTGGACAGCCTCTCTAATGACTAATTAGGTATTTCAAAATGTTCAATTAGCTTAACTGGCCCAATAATTACATGTCATTTTTGGGTGTTTTTTTTTTTTTTTAATTGCCTCAAATTACCCCCAAATAAACTTTATTGTTAGTTTAGGCACCCCAAATGTTATTACAGTATTTTTTTTTAAATGAAAAATAATTGTTTTTTTTTATAATTTTTTATTATATATTTTCTTTTAAGCTAAAGAGTCCTCAAATTAACACAAAATTACTTATTTTTCCTACTTTTTTGCATCTTTCGCTGAAGTCATTTGAGATTAAACGGAAAAAGTTTGCTTTTTATAATTTTTTCTAAGTTTAAAAAAAAAAAATGCATAAATGAGCCATTTGATACCATTTAAAAATCTCCAGTACTTTCCTTATGCCCACTAACAGCAGAATTGGTATGAAATACCGATGGAGGAGATGCCAGTTGTCAGTACACTGACAGCGGCATCCCGATGGTTCGAATCCCGACAGGGGAACGGTGAGTTCTGTTCCCCTGTCCTATTTACCCCCTAACCCTTCTTTTTTGTACCCTCATACTAACCCTCCCTACCCCGCACCCTAACCCGAACCCTTCCGGTAAGTGCCTAAACCTAACCCTACCCCTTAGTGCCTAACGCTAACCTCCCCCCTGGTGGTGCATGAGCCTAGCCCACCCCCTGTCTGGAGCCTAACCCCCCTGGGATGCCTAAACCTAACCCTCACCCCGTGGCTGACACTTACCTTGCCCCGTCTCCTTATGCTTGGGATGGCGGCTGCCAGGATTCTCATGTCGGTGTTCCGGCGCCGGTGTTCTTTCGGTGATCGGGATTCCGGCAGTTGGTATCCCGATTGTAGGGATATTAACCGCATCCCCTAACAGCTTTCTATATGATTCTGCTAAAAAAGTTGTCACTTTCTTGGGGTCCAGGATGACTTCCCCACTTGTCTTTTACATGTCCTTCTTCCAAGTCGCATGCATTGTTATTGTCCTACAACAGTGATTCCCAACCTCTGTCTCAAGGCACACTAACAGTCCTGGTTTTAGTGATATCCATGATTGTGCACAGATGGTTAAATCAAAATAACCGAGGGACTAATTAAGTCACTTGTGCTCAAGTATGGCTTGAGGACCGTGGTTAGGAACCCCTGTTCTACAATAACTAGAGAGATGTAGGTGGCATACCTTAGTAGTCTATGGATAATCACTGGGGCTGATCTTTGGTCAAAAGGGATTTACACATTTTAAATAAATCAACGATTTGTAACATAATGGTAACACTGTACTAGCTTGTTCAGATAAACAAGTAATCTTACATTGATTCTCTGGTATTCCATAGATGACTCCTAAAGAGATAAAGGCTGAGATGGCTCCCAATGTGAGGAGTGCTATACCAGTGATGCAGAAACATCTCCTTTTGAAGCAAGAATTGCAGTCTGTAAAAACAAAAAGATAAACACATCCTTTACATTTTGCAAGATAAACATTTAAATGTTTTCCACCATATAGGTAATTGGCTAGACCAGTGCTTCCCAAACTCATTCCTCAGAGCATGTTTTCCAGGTTTCCTCACAGAATCACAAGTGAAATAATTAGCTCCACCTGTGGATCTATTAAAATGTGGCAGCCAGTAATGAATACACCTGTGCACCAACTAGGAAAAATGGAAAACATGTGCTGTTAGTGCTCCCTGAGGAATGAGTTTGGGAAACACTGGGCAAGACCACTCCTAGAATACAGCTATCAGTTCTGGAGGCTATATCCCCTGGAGGATATAACAAATTAAGGATGTGCAAAGATGGTTTCCTAAAATAGTGCATGTTCTACATTGCATAAGCTGCCAGGAAGGATTGCAGAACCTGACTATGTACAGCTCGGAGCAGAGGAGGGAGGGGTGCAATTCTACAGAGGAACAGAAGTATTAGAATATGAGGACATACACTAAAAGAGTTACAGATTTAGGGGAAATTTGAGAACAAATTTGCCGAATGACAGATGGAGTAACCTTCTAACAGAAATAGTGGAAGCCAATATGCTGGAACAATTTGCTTCTGAAATATAGAATACTATCCTATCTGCACTAAAGAAAGAAATGCGGTCAAACCTCCGAAAATGCAGATTTTGGGGGTCTGACCACATTTCTCATATGCATCTAGCCCCGGAATGCTTGGCTGGCGTTACCCTATAGAATCCTATGGGCTTCTCTTCGTAGAGTGCTGAGAGAGGGATCCAATCGGATCCTTCCCAGCACCCCCACCCCGCAAGTGCAGAATGACAGAGGAACTTCTGGGTCATAGACCAGGAAGTCCCCCACACGCAAAGGACAGCTCTTACCGAGAGAGCTGTCCTTTGCGTTTTTCTTCATGCATACTGGCGTAATTAACGCCAGCAAGCATGTGAAGAGTGGTGGGATGCATTGCATCTTGAATGCAATGTGTTATGCATCCCACCCTTGGAGAGAGATAAAGGACCAACCAATCAGCTCCCAATTGTCATTTTACAGACTTTTGAAAAATTACAGGAGCTGATTGGTTGGTACTTTATCTCTCTTTACTTCATCTCTCGCCAAGGCTTAGTACATCTACCCCTAACAAGATGACACCAAAACACAAATATTAAATACCAGTAAAGTGACCTGGCATATGCCACAATCTGCCTGCTGCTCCTCCCCATCCTGCCCCCTCTGTCCACACCCTTCTTCATCCCACTCTCTGTTCACTGCTCTATCCTGCTCTACCTCCACACTCTCCTGTTCCTCCCCCCTGTTCCATTCTGCCTAAGGTATATCCCAGGGATGCAGTCAGGAAGCTGACGGTCGCAATGCCGACTGCCGGCTTCCCGACTGTCAAATCCCTGGAAGGTACTAATGACAGGCGTCGAAATCCCGACGTCTGTCATTAGACCTATGCTGGGAGCCCGATACCCGGCATACAAAACGAAGGAGGTAAGCCGGGCGCCGGATGCGGACAGCCACGGGGGGTGGGGTTAGGCACACCCCGGGAGGGTTAGGTCTAGGCTAGGGGAAGGGGGGGTTAGAGTTAGGCACCCCCGGGGGAGGTTAAGGTTAGGTTTAGGCACTTAGAGGGGGGTTAGGCACTAGGGAGGGAGGTTAGGGTTTGGCACCCCTAAGGGGGGTTTGGGTTAGGGGGGAGAACAGGGTTAGTTATACTTACCTTTTTAGCTGTTGGGATCTTCACCCCTGCCGGGCTTCCATGCGGCCAGCGGTATTACATACTGATTCCATATCCCATTTGCTCTAGCAGTGGAAGCCATTGGAGGGACAGTGGTTCGTTCCCTGGCTCCCACTGTGCATGCATGTAGGAGACTGACAGGCCTTAGAGGATTACTATACGTATAGATAAGATATTGTTGATGCTGCCCACACACATTGGTGATTAGATAGGTATGCAGTTTCACCACACAATATAGGATACCTCTCTCACATCAGTCATTTGGCAGTCAGACAGAAAGACCAGCTCATTAGGTACAAGCAATGTATCAATGAAAAACGTGGCTCCAATTTCTCACCTCTTTCATTCTGAAATGCCACAGATCTTCTGGATTCCCATTCTGTTGAAACTGAGAAAGCATCGTAATCCTATTTTTACAGAGATAAAGTACAAAATGTCACGTTGTTAATTTATTGTCAAGTTCTATCATTTATATTCTTCAAAGATACAAAATTGTGCACTATTTTCATTAAATTATATAGAGATTTAACAGACATTTCTGACAATGGAGATGTACTTATATAGCACCAGTAACGTATATTGCATTGCACTTTACAGTTGGGAACAAGAATGGGTAATAACAGACTGACAAGAGATAAGAGGGCCCTGTTCGCAAGCTTACAATCTACAGGATATGTATATTATATTTTGACTACTGGACTTTATTGTCCATCTACTGTATATACCTCCAGTCTCACATGTTTGTGAATTCCACCCAAAAAATTATTTAAAGTATTTATCGTCCATCAATTTATAAATTGATTCAATTACATAGAGGAAGTTTTGCTGCAGACTGTGACCTATAGAAGATAGTCATTATATTATTTTACCTCTGTTTCCATGAAAATAAAACTGATCTCATAAATATATTTGCAAACAAATATACCAGTGATATAATTTTGTGAAAGAACCTGAAGATGTATCATCAATATTACCTTTGGTAATCTGGGTACACAGTCAGGGCCGGTTCTAGACATTGCGGAGCTCAGGGCGAAAGTTCCCAGTGGCGCTCCACCCCCCCTCCCCCCCCCCCCCGGAAAAAAAAAAAAAAAGTTAGATGGCATTCCTGTGTGTGCGTGCTTCCGGAAAGGGGGCGTGTCCGTGCAAAACACCCCCAATTCATCACATTGTGGGGCATGCCCAGCACTTACGAAGGTGCTGGGCTTCCCCCAAGCTCTCCCCTCGTGGCGAATAATTGCCATGTGCAGTAATGCTCCTTACACAGTATGACACACGAAGTAATGCCCTGTATAACCCATTATGCCACATGCAGTAATGCCCTTTATAACACATTATGCCACATGCAGTAATGCCCTTTATAACACATTATGCCACATGCAGTAATGCCCTGTATAATACATTATGCCACACACAGTAATTCCCTGTATAATACATTGTGCCACACACAGTAATTCCCTTTATAATACCTTATTCATGTTATGACACACAGTGGTGCCCCTTTTACACAATGCCCAAATTAGTGCCCCTTATACACAAGGCCCACAGTAGTAGTGCCCCTAATACAATGCCCACAGCAGTGGTGCCCCTTACACAATGGCCCAACAAATGGTACCCCCCATACAGTGCCCTCATTAGTAGTTCCCGCAGTGGTAATGTCCCCATTGGTAATGCCCACAGTGTTAAGACCCCCAGTAGTAGTGCCCCCATTGGTAATGTCCCCTATAGTAGTGCCCCCATTGGTAATGCCTCCAATAGTAGTGCCCACAGTAGTAATGCCTCTACAATAGTGCCCACAGTTGTAATGCCCACATTCGTAGTGCCCCCAGTAGTAATGCCCCCTATAGTAGTGCACACAGTAGTAATGCCTCTATAATAGTGCCCACAGTTGTAATGCCTCTATAATAGTGCCCACAGTTGTAATTCCCACATTTGTAGTGCCCCCAGTAATGCCCCCTATAGTAGTGCCCACAGTGAGAATGGCCCCTATAGTAGTGCCCAAAGTAGTAATGCCCACAGTTGTAATGCCCCCATTAGTAGTGCCTCCAGTAGTAATGCCCCCTATATTAATGCCCACATTTGTAGTGGCCACTGGTGTAATGTCCCCCTATAGTCGTGCCCCCCTATAGCCATGCCCCCAGTAGTAATGCCCCCTATAGCCATGCCCCCAGTGCTGGTGCTTCTGAAAAAAAAAGAACAATTAAAAAACAAACACAATACTTACCTTAAGCCCCGCTCCTCCGTCCGCTGCCATCCGGTCTGACCGCGGCTCCACCACGGATCTATGGGAGGGACGTCACGACGTCCCTCCCATAGTGCTCGAAGCCGGAGCTCAGGAGTGAGCTCCGTCTTTCGGCTGCCACTGCAGGGAGGGAGCCGGGTGCCCGCTGATAACAAATATCAGCGGGCACCCGGCAAATGAATCCTCCCTGTGGCGGCTAGCGAGGGGGGACCGGCGTGTTTTTTTTTTCTGGGATTTTTTTTCTCTTCCTCCTGGGGACTCAGTGGTGCCCTTTAGGGGCCGGCGCTCCGGGCGACAGCCCTGTTAGCTTGCCCCTAGAACCGCCACTGTACACAGTTGAGCACCCAGCGGCCGAATGGCCATCCCGCCGACTGACCGGTTGATTTGGTAAGTTATACACACTTACCAATCGGCTGCTCAATATGACTGGTCAGACATCACAACTGGGCAGGCATTTAAATTTCCCCATCCAGATTTGATGTCAGTGTCGGTGGATCCTGTGGCCAGTTTATGGGCAGTCGATGAATCGCCCACATGCAAAGCCAGACGTACCAATATATCTGGATGATATATTGGCATCGGCCCTGCACGGAATCCTCTGCAAGGCCGACCTAATACTGTATGTCTGTGAAGTAAGTTGCCCATAGACATACTGGGTGTATACACCCGCTGATGCACTAGCCATATATTGTTCATCGTCTGATCGAACAATATATTGACACGTGTGTACCCAGCTTTACTCTGTCCCTAGCAGATATATAAATTATATATATATATAAATTATATATATATATATATATATATATATATATAGCCAGCAATTACCGGCACTCACTAGTCCATATGATTAAAGATGCCCAGGTATCCTGAACCAAATGAGGTGTCAATCAACCCCATACAAATACCTCAAAGAAGGGGAACAGCACTCCAGGTCTTTAATTGCAAACGAATACTGTTTTAAGAATTTCTAAAAAAGTTCCATGTGAACACTTCGGTGCTCGTCACCTTTATCAAGACATAGAGCAATGATAACAAAAACAGGTAGGTAATTGTTTTTGTTATCCTTGCTGTACGTTTTGATAAAGGTGCTGACGAGCACTGAAACGTCGACATGGAACTTTTTTAGAAATTCTGGCCCCTGGCTGTGGCATTACACCCCCGCTAGTTAGATCCCGGTGCTGGTTATGGAAAATACAGGGGACCCTTACTCCTTTTGTACCCTGTATTTCCAAAACTAGGACCAGCTTGCTGAGCCCAGTGCTGGTAGTGCTAAATACAGGGGACCCTACGTCTTTTGTCCACCGTATTTTCACAACCAGGACTGGCTCTGTAAAGTCCAGGGCTGGTTGGTCTTTTAGGGGGGGACTACATGTCATTTTTTATTTTATTTTACACTTTACAAGCTTTTTACACAGATACATGCATGGATCTCACTGATTTGTGCATGCATCTGTGTCTGAAGCAGGTATCGGAGGGCAGTGGGAATGCCTGTCAAGTGATGGCCACATTGTGCAGGTCTGAACAACAGAGGGGAATCGTTAACGAAATTAACAGATCTTCCTGCATGTACAAAAGATCTAAAAATGCGACCAACGACCGGCGGGAACGCGCATCGTGACAGAATGTACACACTGGACGATATGAACGATTTGTCGTTCCGATATGTCAGAATCAGTTAAATCGTTCACGATATCGTCTACTGTGCAGGAGCCTTTACTGCCATTATACAGACTAAAAGATCCACTGTATCTTTCTCCAAGACTTGATACATCTCCCCCTATGAAACAAAACATGAGTTTCATCATTAGATCTATTATTACTATCAGCATCATAAGATCTACCCATTTGATAGAAAACACCAAATTAAGACTTTTGCTGGAAGAAAATAAATACTTTATAATTTATTCCCTACATTTTGCTGTCTTCAAAAGCCTCCCCCAATTTTTAGTCCTTGACTGATTTCCTCACATTCAGAAACCAAACAACTTTCACATGTATCATTTCTAACTTCATCTGTACAACTCAGAGAATCTGATAATAAATGTATATCTCACCTGGTATGCTGGGTACACCTTATTTGATGCCATTACATTGCTGGTTCCAAGATGACAGTCAGGTAGAGCAGTTGCTGAAAATACACAAATTATTATGTTTATAGTTATGTATTCTCAGTAGGTCAACAAGATTTTTGTTTATATATATATATATATATATATATATATATATATATATATATATATGACTAAACAAAGCCACAATGGAAAAATAAACAGTACAAATAACATTTCTGACTTGGAGATATTATATTCATTGGAAAAGCTATTGTGAAATAGTGGTCAGGTAAGCTTGTATCAAATTCACAAGAAGTGCTTTATAGTGGCACCAATTAATTATGTTTAGCTTTTCTTATAGCTGACATCTACATGGAAATAAAAACTATTCCACAAGTATGAGCATATGCAAGGCAATGTATGCATAATGATATGTTCACAAAATCACAGTGAGTGCTGTTTATTCAACTAATATTAGTTGAGTGCAAAAGTAATAAACCTTTTCTCTAACTCACAGGTTCTCAAACTTGGGGGGTCATTCAGACCCGCTTGTGAGCGTCAGTACGCTCGCAAGCGGGTTGATGTTCCCCACTGCGCATGTGCACGACGGAGGGAGCTCCGTCGTGCGCATGCGCGAGACCCGGGGAGCGACGGGCTCTCCATCGCTCCGGGTCTCGCACCAAAGGGGGCGTGCTGTCGATGTTAATTGATAGCACGCCCCCTTTGGTGGGCGTGCCAGGGGCGTGCCTGCCAGACAGAGGCGTTCCCATGGGAACGCCTACCGTCTCAAGCCGGCCCCACTGACATCACTAGTGATGTCAGTGGGAGTGATTTTGGCTCTGATAGAGCCAAAATCACTCCAGGGCTTGTGGCAGGGAGACCCTACCGCAGGGTCTCGTCGCAAGCCCGATGGTCGCAATGGTCAAGACCATCGCGACCATCTTTTTGGCCGCTCGCATATGCTGTGGGTGGTCACACACAGCTATACGAGCGGCCAGGAGGCCGCTCCATTTTCATGGAGGAGGGCCCTGATTCAGAGCGAGCGCTCTGGTCAGAGCGTTCAGCGCTGAATCAGGCCCTTGGTCCTCAGGATCCCAAACAGTGCATGTTTTCCAGGTCTCATCACAGAATAACAAGTGAAATAATTAGCTACACCAGTGGATCTTTTAAAATGTGTCAGATAGTAATGACTACACCTGTGCACCTGCTGGGTGACCTGGGAAATGTGACCTGTGTGGCAGTGGCGTCACAAGGGGGGTGCAGTGGGTGCAGGCCGCACCAGGTGTCACCCTCCAAGGGGATGACACCAAAATCCGAATTGTCCCCGCACCCCCACCCACCGCCACACACACTACTCCCCCTCTCCCTCCATTTGCCGGGTGCCAGCTGCGATTGTATTACCAGCGGGAGCCTGGCTCCTTCCCCGCATCCGGAGCCCGGGAGGCTGGAGCTCAATCCTGAGCTCCGGCTTCCAGCTACCACAGTGGCACTATGGGAGAGACATCATGGTGTCTCTCCCATAGTTCCGAGGTGCACGCGGCCAGTTGGACAGCAGCTGTCGGATGCAGGAGTGGGGCTTAAGGTAATTATGCTGGGTGTTTTTTGTGTAAGAGGCACTGGGCGCATTACTATTGGGGGCATTTCTACTACTGAAGGCATTACCACAGGTGGACTACTACTGGGGGCAATACTATAGGGGGCATTACCACTACCACTGGGGGCACTAATATAGGGGGCATTACTACCACTGGAGGCATTACTAGGGGACACTACAACTGGGGGCACTACTGTGGGGCCATTACTACTGTAAGGGGCATTACCACTGATGGATTACTACTGGGGGCAATAATATAGGGGGCATTACTTCTCGTGGTAATACTTAAGGGGGCATTACCACTACCACTGGGGGCACTATTAGGAGGCATTGCTAATGGGGGCACTACTACAGGGAGCATTACTTTTTATGGCACTACTGCAGGGGGCATTACTACTGAAGGCATAGGGGCACTACTAATGGGGGCATTACTACTGGGGGCATTTCTACTGAGGGCATTACTACTGGTGTCAATACTATAGGGGCACTACTATATGGGGCAATACTTCTGGGGACAATACTATAGGGGGCATTACCACTACCACTGGGGACATAGCATAGGGGGCACTGTATAAGGGGCACCACTAATGTGGGCACCACTACTGGGAGCATTGTGAAAGTGTGTCTGCTGAACTGGTATTGGGGGACAGTTCGCGGAGCTGCGCATCAATTTTTTTTTTTGGTGGAGGGGGGGGAGGTTTGTCACCATGAGTTACAGCACCAGGTGACACCAACCCTAGTGACGCCTCTGCTGTGTGGGGACCTGAGGACCGAGTTTGAGAACCACTGCTCTAACTGACGGGGTGGAAATTGCACTTTTCTGACCACGTCATTGCAGGAAACTTTTGATTGCTGTATATATGTTTCTGAATTGGGGATTTTCAGGGGGTGTAGCATCCTGAAAAGGGATGTCAGGATTTCCACATTCAGAATGTTGTAATTCATTATGTCAACATCAATGTCGACATATTCAGAATGTCAACATGATGACTATTTTGCATTGTTTTTATTGCATTTTTATTGTTTTATATATGTTTCTGTAGTGTAATATGTGTTGTTAATGTGATACATGTTTATTAAAAAATTTAAATATATTAAGAGAAGCCTTGGTCAAGAATTAAACATTTCCAGTCAAGCGATACTATAAATGTAATATATAGACACACTGACAGCGCAGTCCTATCCTTGATTTGTTTTTAGAGTGTGAGTCATATTATTGACTTTTTAGCCTAAACCTCACCCTAATTGCAGCCTAACCCTCACCCTAGCCCCAAGTGAAGCCTAAACCTAATTTCAGGAGTCGACATTCATAATGTTGACCTTTTGAACATGTTGACATTATGTCGGTGTTGACATTCTGAACATGTTGACATATTCAATGTCAATATTCTGAACATGTCAACATTAAGACCATGTCGACATTATGATGTAGCCATTCTGAATGTTGACATCCTGACTGCATCTCGTTTCAGGCTAATGCAGAATTGAATGCAAGGCTGTGGGCCTGAGTCATAGGTGGTCGCAGTTGCAGCCACAGTTGCGATTCTTTGCGGAGTCGCGGTGGCGATAATATGCAAATGCTAGTTTCAGACTTCTCCTTGTGTACTAGCGTGCGACAAACTGTGCAAGCCCTAAGATACCCACTTCAATGTCCGTAGACAGTATAACTCCACTGGTCAGGGACATGAGGTGAGGTCTATGGATGGGGGAGGCACTGGCTAATATCACAGCACAATTTACACACACATATGAACCTGCCCCACTTGCACAGATCTCCCCCCCAATACAGATTCTCCATAGCACAGATCCCCCTCACACAAATCTCCCACTAGCACAGATCCCCCCTAGCACAAAAGATTTATACACTCACACACACCTCCCCTTGCAGCGGACCCTCCTCAACTTTTTTTCCTTTGTGTATTTCCTCTGTCTGCATATTCCAACTTCCTTCCCTCCCATGCCTGAGTACTTCCTGGACTGGTCCCCTGATCATCAGAGGTTTCCATTAGAGCTCAAGGCATGCCCCCTCACAGTGAGGCATGCCCCCTCCATTAACTCTTTTTCTCTGTGTTTTATTGGCTGCTTTGTGGCCCAGCCCCCAGCTCCAGGCAGTGTCTGAGATATAAAGGTGAGACTGAGCTCTTACTGCCTCACCCATACCCTCCAACATTTCTCATACAGAATCCGGTACAGGGGCGTGACAAAGGATAAAGGGGGCGTGACAAAGGATAAAGGGGGCGTGACAAAGGATAAAGGGGGCATGTCCACGGGTAGTGTACCTGGGGTCCGGAGGTACAGCGGCGCTGGAGTGATTATGGCAGCATCGGTACAGACTGCAATTGCATTGCAGAGAGCCATGGGGGGAGATGCAGAACCGCCTATCACTCAGCAGCGCTGCGGGAGTCCTGTGTCCCAGCAGCGCTGCTAAAAGAATCAGGAACTCGGTACAAACGGTACAGCCCCTGTTTGCCGGTACAGACCATTAAGAAACGGTACTGTACCGGCTAAAACGGTAGAGTTGGAGGGTATGGCCTCACCTCTTATAAATATCTTCTTTACATTATTCTAATAATTTTTATAGTCAAAACTCTGCAGTCTGACAAGGAGTATGACTGGAGAGACTCTGCCTCTTCTGCCTCCCCTGACTGCACGTCCCTGCCACCAGTGGTTCTCAACCATCGGCGCACCATCGACACTGGCGCAGTGTCTCCTTCTGAACCCCAGCTAAACATGACCTCTGTGGCTGCAATTCTGTGTAAGTGAAATGCAGCAGTGTTCACTGACAAGTCTGTGATACTCCCATGACATGGCCTTTTTTCATCCACTTTAGGCCACCTTCCAGACTCCATCTATGGTTTTGCCTCGCCAGTTCTAATGGCAGTACCTCCATGCGCGACAGCAGACTCTGCGTATACTCAGGGAAATGTGTTGTCTGGGTTTTTAGGACTTTTCGCGCATGAGCAGTAGCAAATAATTGCTGAACTGTGCAAACACCGGCATTGCCTTCACCCCTGCATCAGGCCCTGTATGTGTACTTTGAGGTTTCACACTATGCTTGCTCTAGAACCAAGCCTAAAGGCACCTCAGAGTGGTGCTCCTCTTAGGTGGTACTGACCTGTAATGGGGCGTTCTCATGTAGGATGTCCAGCGTGAGTGTGTCGGTGCAGTTGTGGCTATGCAGGGTTGTGCCTATGCCTCAATATGGCTGTTTCCAGACGTACCTTTGCAGTAAGGATAGGGCTGGTGCAAGTGTGCACTGATAATAATGACCGATATACAACCAAGCGTCTGGACAAGGGCAGTCCGGCTGCAAGGATGCATACAATATCTGTATATGGGCTAAAATACGCATTTAGCGATTTCTGAATGCAAAGCTGGATTTGCACTTCTCCACACTCTCCTTTATGTTCCTTTTATATTTTGTGATTGTATATATTTGTATATAGTATTGTATTTATATATTTTATTCTATAGCCCACCTCAAAATAACAGTAACCTAGTTTGCATTTTTCTCCATTATGACACATTAATCAGTGTAATAAGAGGAATATTTTGTGCAATTATTATTATTATTATTAATAATAACGTATTATAGACTTGTAAGATGCCACACTGCTCCACAGCACCAGACAGTGGAACTACATAAAACAGGAACATACAAAGTAGAGAAAATAAAGACAGACATGGAAGCAAAGGGTAGGGAGGGCCCTGCTTATGAGACAGCTGATGTTATAATTGTCAGAGGGCTGAAAACACTTCTTACTTAAACCTATAAGTAACAGCTATTTGTTCATACACAGCAAAGAGATTAATAGGCCATTTATAGTAACTTCCCACGCCTGCATAGTCCTAGCATTTGATGATTTCTTTCTAGTGGGGCAGTACTGTACCTAATACTGTATGTGTGAATTAATGCCAGTAGAGAGCTGTAACCTATGGGCAATCTGTACTGCCATCACAGCTGGTATGGTATAAAAAATAGGGACATTTCCAAGGACAAATTGTGTAACTGTTATGTATTCATCCATGGAAGGGAGCACTAATGGATTGAACTCAACCATACGTACTGGAGTAAACAAACACATTTATTCATTGTTATTATTATTACTCAATGACCAGTGCAACAGACATACAGTATCGAGATGCCAACCTGTCCGGCAAGGTATTAAGTCTTAAGATTAGATTACTGAATAATATTGCTCTAATGCCTCCATACAACCCATGAATAGAATGTGCTTTACCTTTCATTATTAATGTAATTGCAGTGCAAGTAAAGTCCTTGTGAAAATAAGTTTTTGTGAAGCATAGAAGCAGAACAAGATGGCATAATGTAAACAGGATGGGAAGCAATCATTTACCAAGGTATATCACGTGAAAATAATAAAGGAAAATGAAAGTTTTAACAGGGCAAGAAAAAAAAAATAATAAAAAAAATGTAATAACCTAAAATATTTGTATTAATGATTTGATAATTAATTGAATAGCAATTTGAATCAATTTGTTTTTCAATCCATTAGACATCGAAGAGAATAATTGCATATACAGCACAGTGTAAGTGCAATGTGTTATAAATTACACCAAGTCATGTCTCTTTATATGCCTTTAAATATTAGTTTATTATACAATTAGTTTATTTGCTAACTTATACCTCTTTTCCGCCAAAAACCCGGGTCCGACCTGGGTTTTGAGACATGGTTCCAACCCAGGTCAGACACCGTTTACACAGCACCATCAATCTGGATTATTTTCAGGTCAGCCCCGTTCACACTAAACCTGGCTCTGCCCTGCTAAACTTGTGAGGTTATAAAAAGTGGGAGGTGACTGCTCCACATTTACCAATCAGCTCATTTTAGGCATGACCCAGGTCGGATAACCCGGGTTGCGCCGTTTGCACTGCACCATTACCCAGGTCCATCCTGGGTCCGACCCTAGTAGCTACCTGGGTTTCATTTCCGGGTCACTTGACCCAGGTTATTTTTCAGGGACCCTTTTACACTGAGCTGCGACCTGGGTAGACCCAGCTCTTGTGTAAAAAGGGTATGACTGTTGCTGAGGTTATCCATATCAATGTTAGGGATAATATCATTTGGAATTGGATAATCAGAAATATTAAAGCATACACATGATAAGTGTAGGATAAATTATCTGGAATAATCGGGATAAGGTATTGTTCCACACTGTCCTTAGCATTCCTCTTAATGAAACAGCTTAGCAGTGCTCCTCGCAGTGACCATAGAAACTCTCAATGATTATGTCTGTACATATGATGTTATTACCGGAAACAGTCATTAAATACTTTCTCCTATGTGGCTTTTATAACTTTCTTTATAATGGGTTCATGGGTGACTGATGTGATCAGGGCCGGCCCTAGCCCAAATTTTTAGGTAAGTGAGTAAATTTTTTGGCGCCCCCCCTATGCAGTGCCCCTTTTACAGTGCCCCCAGTAGTGGTGCCCCCCCTTGTAGTGCCCCTAGTAGTAGTAGTCCCCCCCTCTTGTAGTTCCCCCAGTAGTAATCCCCCCCTTGTAGTGCCCCCAGTAATGTTTCTCCCTCCCTGTAGTGCCCCAGTAGTATTCCCTCCCTGTAGTTGTCCCAGTAGTAGTGCCCCCCCGAGTAATGTCCCCAGTAGTGGTGCCCAGGTGCCCCCAGTAGTGGTGTCTCCCCCCGCAGAAGTGCCCCCAGAGTAATGTATCCAGGCTGCCTGCACATAAAAAAAAAAAACAGTAACACTTACCTTCAGCCCCGCTCCGGCGTCCGCTCCGCTGCTCCTCCCCCCCTGCAGTGCCCCCAGTAGTATTCCCCCCCTGTAGTGCCCCCATTAGTATTCCCCCTGTAGTTGCCCCAGTAGTAATCCCCCCGTTGTGCCCCCAGTAGTATTCCCCCCCTTGTAGTGCCCCCAGTAGTATTCCCCCCCTGTAGTGCCCCCCCTGTAGTGCTCCCAGTAGTATTCCCCCCCCTTGTAGTGCCCCAGTAGTATTCCCCCTGTAGTTGCCCCAGTAGTAATCCCCCCTGTAGTTCCCCCAGTAGTATTCCCCCCCTTTGTAGTGCCCCCAGTAGTAGCTCCCCCTGTAGTGCTCCCAGTAGTAATGACGTCACTCCCATTACCCACTGCGGGAGCCGGAAGATGTCCGGCTCTGGCAGTGGGAGCAGCAGCCGATGAGTCTGTCAGACTCTCATCAGCTGCTAAAGCAAACACACAGCTGCCGGCGCCGACGGCTGTGTGTTTGTGCTGTGTAGCGCTGACCGGACTCCATCCGGTCAACGCTACACACGCGGTGCAGCTGTGTCACAGAGACACAGTCTGCACCGCGGCCCGCATGGTACGCAGCTGAGGCGCCCTTCACTATGCGGCGCCTTACGCAGCTGCGTACCATGCGTAACGGGAGAACCGGCCCTGGATGTGATGCCAGTAGAGATACAAGGCCAGTACTCCATCACAGCGCCATGGTAGGACAGGCTGCTCATCTCCACTGTAATAGATAACAATGAAATCGTGGCACTGAATAAATAAATAAAGTAAATATCTGATAAAATAAAGATGATAATCGATTTATTACAATAGTTGTCCCGTCACCTGCCCTCCTGGCCAATTGACAAGCAGAACCACAACAGTATCACCAGATATTTGTTTATTCAGTGCCACAATTACATTATGTATTTGTACATGTGAAAGCTCATATTTATGGCAGAGTTACCTATTCTTAAAGATTCATGATATTTCTATTACCTTTCCCACCCCATTAGGTGAATAATAATACTAAGTAGTTGGCAGTGGCGCAACTAGGGTATATTGAGCCTAGGGCAAATTTCAAAATGGACACCCCCCTCCTATGTGCGCGCCAAAAATGGGCGTGGTCACAAGGGGCATGGCCACTTAAAAATGGGGTGTGCCAACATGACACACACCTCTCTCATCACTCTGAACATTCCTTTCCATTCCATATGCACCTTAATCTAGTGCCCCCAGTATGCAGGCCCCCAGTATGCAATGTCCCCAGTAGTGATCCCTCTTATTCAGGCCCTCAGTAGTGACCCTTATACAGTACCCCCAATAGTGCTCCCCCTTATGCAGCCCCACATTAGTTCCCCTTATACAGTACCCCCAGTAGTGGTCTCCCTTATGCAGACCCTTAGTAGTGATCCCCCTTATGCAGTTCCCCATGTAGTGGTCCACCCTATTAAGTGCCCCCAGTAGTGGTCCCCCTTATGCAGTGCCCCCAGTAGTGGTCCCCCTTATACAGTGCCCCCACTAGTGGTATCCCTTATGCATGCAAGTAGTGATCCTCCTTATTATTATTACTACTACCAGTTATTTATATAGCGCACACATATTCCTCAGCGCTTTACAGAGAATAGTTGGCCAGTCACATCAGTCCTTGCCCCAGTGGAGCTAACAATCTATGTTCCCTATCACAAGCGCACACACACATAAACACTAGGGTTTCTGTTGGGAGACAATTAACCTACCAGTATATTTTTGGAGTGTGGGAGGAAACCGGAGCACCCGGAGGAAACCCACGCAAGCACAGGTAGAATATACTAACTCCGCACAGTTAGGGCCGTGGTGGGAATCGAACCCATGACCTCAGTGCTGTGAGGCAGTAATGCTAACCATTACACCGTTTGTGCTGCCCTTATGCAGTGCACCCAGTAATGCCCCTTATACAGTGCCCCCAGTAGTGGTCCCCCCTATCCAGTGCCCCCAGTAGTGGTTCCTCCTATCCAGTGCCCCCCCGTATCCAGTGCCCCTTATACAGTGCCCCCAGTAGTGTTCCCCCTTATGCAGGCCCCCAGTAGTGACCCCCCCTATCCAGTTCCCCCTGTAGCGGTCCTCCCTATTCAGTGCCCCCAATAGTCCCCCCCATGCAGTGCCCCAGTAGTAGCCCCCTCCCCAGTAGTGCCCAGTTGTGGGTCCCCCCCTGATGCAGTGGCCCCAGTAGTATCCCCCCCAGTAGTAATCCCCTGTAGAGGTCCCCCCCCAATGCAGTGCCCCAGTAGTATCCCCCTCCCCAGTAGTGCCCCCAGTAGTGGGTCCCCTCCCCCGATGCAGTACCCCAATAGTAGTTCTCTCCCCTGTAGTTCCCCCAGTTGTGGTCCCCCCCGATGCACTGCCCCCAATAGACAACATACAAGTGAACAAAAAACACTTACCTTAATCCCCACTCCGGCTCCTGCTCCCGCATTATGGAAGAGACATCATGACGTCTCTCTCATTACCCACTGCAGGAGCTGGGAGATGGAGTTCATGACCGAGCTCCAGCCCAGCTCTTGCAGTGGGCGCAGCAGCCAATGAGAGTCTGTCTGACTCTCATTGGCTACTGATTAACACACACATAGCCACCGGGCTGCGGAGATGTGTGTGCAGCAGCAGCAGCCAATGAGAGTCTGTCTGACTCTCGTTGGCTGCTGGCTGGTTAACACACACATCGCCGCCATGCCGGCGGCGATGTGTGTGTAAATACACCAGCCAGAGCCTGCTTCCCACCCTCTGCCTGGCGCTATTGGGTAAGCGCTCAGGGGGAGGAAAGGGGCTCGGCTGTGTGTGCAGCACAGGACCGGCATTGGGCGCAGGGAAGCCTAGTGCCGGTCCTGAGTATATGTGTAGTGCTGACCGCACTCACAGTGGTCAGCGCTACACTGGCTATCTAGGGCAGGCCGGTACAATGATCGGCGGCACCCCCCTGCACCACCCGTCCCACGGCGTCCAGGGCACATGCCCCGCTCGCCTGCCCTAGTTACGCCACTGGTAGTTGGTAGGCAGCAGCAAAATGTCTAACAGCCAAAAAGCAACAGCAATATAAACCCTCTTCCAGCTCAGTACATTTTATCTGACATCTCACATGTCTGGAATAAAAATAACATATATTCTGCATGATAAAATCTAATTATGATACATTTGGGACTCCGTGGTTCTTTAAAGAAATAAATTATGTTGGTGTCATCAATTTCCAAGTACACAAAATCCCCCTTAAATAATTGCATTACATCTCATGATGCTATAGATTGTAATTACAACTACCTATTTATATTGTCCAGAATAAGACATAGAATCACACAAGGTCTCAGACTTGTCACTAGTTTTACAGTGGCATTAAAAAGTTTTTGCTCCCTTCCTGGTTTATTATACTTTTGCATACGTGTCACAATTAATCGTTTCAGATCTACAAACAAAGCTGAATAAAAGTCCAAGACAACCTAAGTAAACACAAAATACAACTTTTAAATGATCATTTCATTTATTGAAGGAAAATGTTATCCACCTATGTCACCCACGTGAAAAATGAATTGCCCCCGTAAACGTAATAACTGGTTTTGCCACCTTTAGCAGCAATACTGCAACCAATCGCTTCCAATAACTGGAGATCAGTCTTTGACATCGGTGTGGAGGAATTTTGTCCCACTCTTCTTTGCACAATTGCTTTAATCCAGCCACATTGAGGGTTCTCCAGCATGATCTGCCCGTAAGGTCCTGCATCTCAGTTGGATTCAATTTGGGACTTTGTCTAGGCCACTACAAAACCTTCATTTTGTTTCTATTGAGCCATTCAAAGAGGCGGC
This sequence comes from Taudactylus pleione, assembly GCA_031769625.1. NCBI lineage: Eukaryota > Metazoa > Chordata > Amphibia > Anura > Myobatrachidae > Taudactylus > Taudactylus pleione. Next base: position 6,104,732 of record JAUIMM010000331.1, on the reverse strand, counting down.
TTTGCTCTTGCGATCACTTTTTTCCTTCAATAAATGAAATGACCATTTAAAAAACATATTTTGTGTTTACTCAGGTTGTCTTTGTCTTATATTCAATATAGTTTGAAGATCTGAAACAAATAAGTGTGACAATTATGCAAAAATAAAAGAAATCAGGAAGGGGCAAAAACCTTTTCATGCCACTGTATGTTTGACCCTGAAACCATTAAGTTTGATGTGTTGCATACCATGATACCTGTACCACCCACTACCCTTTTCCTCCCCCACTCCCCTTTACCCCATTATCAATAGTCAACAGAAAACAATATATCCGCACAGTGACTATTGAAACTCTACAATATAGTGGTCATCCTTTCCCTAAACACAATTATCAGTATACATCTAAAGGGAGGTCCTTTTTGCGGGGCACTCACAGGACTCATCATATAAATATAACTTACATATAGTAGCAGTGACCTAGTGATCAGAAGCGGGCATATAGCACAGGAGCCTTTGATATTGGTTCATATTAAGGGTGTTATTAGCAATTTTAGGATAGAGCTCCAGCTCCATTGCAATACTATTTACCCTTACAGAATGATAAGATCCATTATATCCCAGTCACCTCTTATATAGTATAGAACCATACATTACTTTTACATATAATGTAACAGTATATATGTATATAATACAGGTAAAGACACACAACAAGTAATAGAAGACAGTATTTTCTTTTAATTAACTTTCACATATAGCATCCACTTGTCTTAATGTTTGTCTCATATTTTGCTTGCTTGTTATTTTTAGTATCAGCAATAAAAGTTATATTTTCGCTATTTGTCCCCTTTTTTTGATCACTAGGTCACTACTACTATATGTAAGTTATATTTATATGATGAGTCCTGTGAGTGCCCCATAATAGGATTACTGTTGCCTCTTTCTGAATCCCCATTATCAATAGGTAAAAGTAAGGAACCGCAACACAATTTCATTTGTAAATGTTTTTGTGTTTCTGTTGATGTAAAATTTGTGTTTTTATATTCCAGGTAATTCTTTCCAGGAATGCAGGACATATGGGATGATGCTATGAGTGTCGCGGTGTAATTACATGCAGCATGTGACGATACATTGTGCTGTAGTATGGCGAATCGTGCAGTGTATACGGCACACGCAATGTATCGTTACTGGTTGGCACCGTCGTATGATGTGGACCCAGCTTTAGTGCATAAAGGTAGTGCAAAGTAAATAGCTACAGACAATCAGGGATATTACTGATTCAGGAGGGAAGATAATTCCAACCACAGTGCTTACTGTAATACTCCAGCCTTTATTACGCCCTAACTATAAATTAAAGGTGCGTACACACTGGACGATATTACTGAGCGATTGCACGATTACAACATCGTAATCGTGCAATCGCTCAGTAATTGTGCATAAATCGTGCACTTTTATGTCAGAAACGGCCAGCGATGCGCGCTCCCGCTGGTCGTTTCTGACATTGTCCATCGCCTGAACATGCAGGCCAATTTGCCGATAACAAAGATTGGCCATGTTCAGGGATGAGGGAGTGTGTACACTGAATGACTGATCGCTCAGGGCAGACACTACAGGTGATCAGGAACGACAGTACAATTACGATGTCGTAATCGTAATGTCTTTCCTATTCGCCCAGTGTGTACGCACCTTAAGTCTTCTGTAACTTCACAATGGTCATATCCTAAAACTGATCTATTACACTCACAGTACCGTCAAAATATATTTAGTGCATATTGTTTTTTTATTAATTAATTTGCATAAAATAAATAAACAAACATAGAAGTATATATTTGACATTATTGAAATCCACTTGTATAATCTGAGATCACATGGATAATGACAACATTATTTAATATTTGTAGATAAAAATATACACTGACTATTTCTCTTGAGGATACATTTGTAAAGTGAAAACATGAGAAGTGTTCATTATATATGTATGGATGGTAGTGAACACACTGAAGTACATCACAATACCACCCACTGCTTGTGCAAACACACTTATATTCTTTTCATGTGAGGGGAGTGGATGGATTATTTATTTCAGTCATCAATATAACATACCTTTAGGGTCTCCTGATACTCAGGAAGATCATTTATACTTTACCAGGAAATTAATTGTGTGTCAGCGCTCATTTACAGGTAAGTGTATGATGGATACATCAATACAACATGACCTGGTTACAGGCAGGAAGCATTCATCACAAACATACTAATAGAACAGAATGTTTCTTGTTTGTTTGTTTGTTTGTTTAATCGTTCTTATTGAGTGAAGCATACAGCAAAACAGTATAATAACCGTAACAAGAAACCCTAGTTTTAAGATAAATGTAAACAGGGGCAAATGAAGGGTTTTAAGGGGTGTGGATAGATGGATGGATGGATGGATGGATAGTATAGATAGATAGATAGATAGATAGATAGATAGATAGATAGATAGATAGATAGATAGATAGATAGATAGATAGATAGATAGATAGATAGATTCTAGTAAACTGGTCAGTTGTGTCCCCTGCATTCCACTAATCTAGTATGTATGTATATATTAATAACAAATGTATAGTAAATATTAAGATTTCCTAATACAGGCGCTGCACAGGGCTGCGATTCTTTAGCAGCTGTTAAAAATGTGGATAGCAGTCCCCATCAGACAGTAGAAAATAAATATATATACAGTAACAGCATTTCTGAGGAAAGGATGAAACTAATATAACACAATTGGTAAAAGTAAATGCATTTATTAAAAAATATAATAAAAATATCTATATAATTCTAACAAGATACAATTGTAAAATAACCATTTAATACACCCCTGATCAATCCACTGTGTGTTGTGATAATTGACTGGTGAGGTAAGTCCTGTTCCTATAATAACCTCCAATATTTAAATGTAGCCTTTAGAGAGGATTTCCAACATACAATGGTGATAATTACCATCCATTAGGCATTGGGTCCTGTATAATAGCATATAGCATCATGCATCGAAAAGTGAAATAAAGGATCCCTTGAAGTCGGCAAAAACCTTTTTGTTGTTGAGGACGCTTCCAATCTTATAGGCAGATGGCAAGTGCACTTGTAGCAGCAATGAAAACAATCCGGAGGTCTGGTTCAGGTTAAAAGATGATCCTTCAATGTCCCAATCAAAGTGGAACTTCAGGGGTGCAATCCCCACAGCTTTATCCGGTCCGGCGTTCCGGGGAGAGCTGGATTTTCTGGTGCTTGGTGATGACATATTCTCCAAGCGCTGCCCCTGCACCCGGGTGCAGTGTCAACAGCGTCGACCCAGGATATTCCAGGGTCGATGCCGCAATGGAAATTGGGTAAATCCTGGGTCTGACCTGGCTTGGACTCGTGTTCCAAATCCCTGGTCAGACCCGGGATTTTTGGTGGAAAAGGGGTATAAGGGAGTGGAGCAATTTGTATTAAATTAAATAATTACTTGTAACATCAATATATTAACTGAATACAGAAGTGAAGGAATATGTATAAAATTAAATAAAGAGTTGGGCAAACAGGTTTGTCAATCAAATGAAAGACTGACGGTTATGCAAATCAAATGACTATGTGAACAAATATGTTATTAATAGATAAGATATTGGGGGTAAGAGCAATTGGATATAATAAGGAGCAGGGAAATGGTTGTATATTGTACTATAAAGGAGAGGGAAGAACAGGTAGCTAGACCAAATAGAGGCACTGTGCAAGTTAATGAAACATGGGCTAGAAATCATGAGTATAAGCCAAACTGAGGAGAGGACATGAACAGGAATAGATGCCGCGGAAATAGATGTACCTCTCAGGAAGAGCAAATGGAACATATCAATCAAGTGCGAGAATCATAGAACTGTGTATGAAACTGAATTAACGACTGGGAAGTGAGTCTACAAATAATACAAACAAAAGAAAGATCTGGAAAACGAGTATGGTATGTAAATGACCTTAAGGAACTGTGGATAACAAAAGCTTCAATGTTATATGATATACTTTTAAAACTCTGTTGATAGCTTATTTGTACTAATTAAACATATTATGATTATTAGTCATTCATGCTATATTCCTTAAAGGATAGCAGCAATGACTATGGATCCCTCTCCCTGTCCTCTTTGTGATCCGTAGCATATAGGCTACAATCTAAGGTGGCGTCAGGTACTGGGGAAAAGCGGACCTTGGTAAATTCCACAATAAAGCAGCCCCTATAGAACCCTATGGGGGCTGCTTTTGCAAGTGAAAACGGAAGACTGCAGCAGATGTACGTATCGTGGGTACTTAGTACATGCGGGTACCCACTGATAGCAGGTGTTTTTGTAGGCTATCCAGCAGTTGATAATTGATAAATAGGCCCCCAAGACTGTTTATTGTTTCTATAAGTAGAATCTCAGAACTTTCTTAATTGCATTGTAATACAATTCTTTTAGGAGGATTTACATTGATGAGGAGGAATTGATGCAGTTAATCTAGGAGGCAGCGTCATTTCTACCTATTTCACCTACAATTCTTTTAATCATATTCTTTATGAGCCAAAACTAGACAACAAATATAGAAGTAATTTTAGAACTAAATCCCATATCTTTTAATTGAACATCAAAATAAAAGTATGATCTCAATTAAGTCATAAATTGCAACAAGTTATATACTGTATATAGCTCAATATCACAAGGCATGGAGTGCTTTCCTAACAAATGTCCATGTATTGTACCAGTCTGTTGCTAATCTATCTATCTTTTAATGTGATTGTTATATGTTTATGAGATATGCCTATGTGACACCATAAATCCATGTAGTATCTGGTGCAGTATCTGTTCCTGACCATGTTTTAAATTACAATAAATACAGAAATTAGGTGATAACAGGAAGTAGCATGTGGATAGATAGATAGATAGATAGATAGATAGATAGATAGATAGATAGATAGATAGATATTACAGTAAACTGGTCAATTGTGTCCCTTGGGTTCCACTAATCTAGTATGTATGTATGTATGTATGTATGTACCTCTGCTCTCTCCCACCTCCAGGATTTTCCCCGTGCTACTGCACACCACGGAAACTCTCTCCCTCTCCCTATTAGACTCTGCAAATCTCTCCTCCTTTGTCCAAACTCTCAAAACCCACTTCTTTAATAAAACCTCCCAGCTCTCATCCTAAACCGCTCCTCTATACTGCTCGCCCACTGTCTCTCCCCTCTGTGCTGCCCCTGTGTGTCTGTCTGTCCTTCTCCTTCAGATTGTGAGCTCTCAAGAGCAGGGCCCTCTTCCGTCATGTGCTTTTTCCCTCCCTCCCTTATACCATCATCTTCTCACTACAGCCCACAACGGCACCGAACCTTTGGGTATAGCCGGTGCTGCTTTTGTGGGTATTAGGACATGTGCAGCAATGATTATATTGCTTGTATCCCATGTTATGCAATGTTTCGTACTCAGGGCCTGATTCAACAAGGAACACGCAGTGAACTAGCAATTGCGATGGGTACTGCGTTTGCAGAGGCTATGCAGACCCATGGCTGAGTGACTGACAGGAAGTGCCGTTTGTGGGTGGTGATGGGGGAGTGGTTGGGCAAACGCAGACGTGCCAGTGCGTTTCAATGCCGTTGCAGGGGCATGCATTAATTAGCCACTGCAATACCATACGCAGCCTGAGGCCTCATAGCGTGCGCTGAAGTTAGCAATTCCTGAGTGAGGTCTGAGCTGCCTTAACTGTGCATATGGGTTCGATGTTACCGATGGTTTCGCTATGCTGCCCAAGTATACGGATGTGAGTGAAGGAAGTGGGCGTCCTCATGTTAGGCTGAGATTGCATTGCAAATGCAAACATTTACATATCACAGCTGATATTAGCAACTGCATTATGTACATATAAGCAGAATAGTGATCCTTGCTGAATCAGGCCCTTTATTTGCACTTTTCTTCTTGTTTTGTTTGCACTGCTTCTGTGTATGTATATACTGTAAGGTGCTATGGACCCCTTATCAGCAATAATATATATGTGATATATATGGGTATGTTATCCCTTTTATCACACACTAGTTTTCTTAAACACTGAAGTGATAAAATTACAGTTTACACTTTATAAGCATTGATATGACACTAGAACTCACCCTTTACACAGATGTTACCTACAGAAGGTTAATCATATATGTGTGAGCATTATACATTTACTGTCTAACAGTATCTCACTCTTACATGTCTGCACAGGTGTCTGGACATGGTGACATAAAGCAATGATGATAGCAGATTCGTTGGGGAAAAGAAAATAACTCTTGTGGGTTTACCAGGTGCATTTAAACACATATATATTGCATACAGTATATTGCGTAGTTTCACAAATTAGGATCAAACTATGTAGTCTCACAACTGCAGAAACAAAGTGTCTGCCATGTGTTACATTTAATATTTCCCCAACAGATATAAAATTATAGAACAATAGCTACAAAAAAAGGTGCAAAATTATTAGTGACTTGCCAAAACAAGGGTTAACAAAATGACAATTAAAATCAAATTACCATTATTAATTAGCTATGACATAACCATTCAATTTTATAGTCACTTTAGAAAAGTGTATGAAAATATTTACTGTACTTACAGACAAAATCCGTCTGGCTCTAGTTTCTGCAGCGTATGCTGAGAGCTGGCAGCTTAGTGATATTACAGGTAGCTGAACCATATCATTTTATCAACACTCTCTTGCAAAATACTGTCAGGCTCCTCCTATTTGACTCACTCACTGCATCTATGCTGAAGAAAATGAATACATTCAGAATTATGTTTAAGTGGCTGCCCCCAGCAACCACACTGTGTAGTTCCACTTCCAGTAAACCCTGACATGTGCAGAGTCATGTAATCCTCAAATCGTAATTCAATATAAGGGCAGTCGCCTTTCATATTGACTTAAGTATGAATTATGTTATGTTCAGAAACATGCCTACTCCCCTAGGAACCTGCCGGAGGCTCCCGATTTTTCGGGTAACCCCCTTACCCCCATAGGTACTCCTCCCTTATCCCACCCACTTCCTAGTGAAGTGGGCAGAATGGGGAATATAATACTGGGAATCTGCGGATCCGTGAGGAGGTGGCAGGACTTAATGACACAACTCTAATTGTCATTTGGCCCCACCCCATATTCAAATGTGCGCAATTTACAGCAGCGAGTCGGTGGGGCGTAATGATGCAAATAGTCCAGCCCCTGCCCCATCACCACTACCTGCATCTCAACTACAGGCTTCTCCTGGAGAGGAAATTGTTAAAGTAGTAAAGTATGTAACATATAGGGGGGAATGTAATAGGGTCCGAGTTTGCAAATTTGGCCTGTTTCTGGCGTATTTCTGTCGAGATTGAAGTCTCTGTATGTAATAGATGGAGAATAGAGGCAACTTGCCAAAAAACGCTCCACTTTGAATCTTGTTTCAGTCAAACATGATGGTAAACTTACATATCGGCAGATGTAATAGGTAGTGAGTTGTAAACTCGTCAGAATTACTCACCAAATAGATATTCCTCAGGTCAGCGAGACGGATGTGATTACACACCAGGGGCCTAGTAACACACATGTGTGGCCTATTAGAACACTTTCTAAAATGATATAAAACTGCATATAAACCTGCCATTTACCTTCTGTGTGGTGGCAGGAATTGCTCTAGTACTTAATGCAACTGAGATGAATTTATCTGGGCTCCTGTGAGTGAGGAGCAGCGCAGGAGGCAGGAGGAGGAAGGGAGTTTAGCGAGAGACTCATCCGTCTGTACTTAACATGTGATAACTTTTTCCATATTGTTAAATAATTGTGTTTATTTGAGGTGTAAGTGAAGTCATGTTTTGTGGTGCGAGAGTTGACACAGAGGACAGTGGGAGCTGGTGCAAGAGGGGACACAGAGGGCAGTGGAAGCTGGTGCGAGTGGGGACACAGAGGACAGTGGGAGCTGGTGCGAGAGGGGACACAGAAGACAGTGGGAGCTGGTGCGAGAGGGGACACAGAGGACAGTGAGAGGTGATGCGATGAGGGGACACAGAGGACAGTGGGAGCTGGTGCGAGGGGGGACACAGAGGACAGTGGGAGCTGGTGCGAGAGGGGACACAGAGGACAGTGGGAGCTGGTGTGAGAGGGGACACAGGATAGTGAGAGGTGGTGCGAGAGGGGACACAGGACAGTGGGAGCTGGTGCAAGAGGGGACACAGGACAGTGGGAGCTGGTGCGAGAGGGGACACAGAGGACAGTGGGAGCTGGTGCGAGAGGGGACACAGAGGACAGTGAGAGGTGGTGCGAGAGGGGACACAGGACAGTGAGAGGTGGTGCGAGAGGGGACACAGGACAGTGGGAGCTGGTGCAAGAGGGGACACAGGACAGTGGGAGCTGGTGCGAGAGGGGACACAGAGGACAGTGGGAGCTGGTGCGAGAGGGGACACAGAGGACAGTGAGAGGTGGTGCGAGAGGGGACACAGGACAGTGAGAGGTGATGAGAGAGGGGACACAGAGGACAGTGAGAGGTGGTGCGATAGTGAACACAGAGGGCAGTGAGAGGTGAAGAGAGAGGGGACACAGAGGATAGTGATTGGTCATGAGAGGAGACACAGAGGACAATTAGAGGTGATGAGAGAGGGGACACAGAGGACAGTGAGAGGTGAAGAGAGAGGGGACACAGAGGATAGTGATTGGTCATGAGAGGAGACACAGAGGACAGTTAGAGGTGATGAGAGAGGGGACACAGAGGACAGTGAGAGGTGAAGAGAGAGGGGACACAGAGGATAGTGATTGGTCATGAGAGGAGACACAGAGGACAGTTAGAGGTGATGAGACAGGAGTCACGTACGGCAAGGAGAGGTGGTGCGATAGTGAACACAGAGGGCAGTAAGAGGTGATGAGAGGGGACACGGAAAACAGTCAAGGGGACACAGAGGACAGTGACAGGTGATGCAAGAGGGGACACGGAGGATAGTGATTGGTCATGCAAGAGGGGACACGGAGGATAGTGATTGGTCATGCAAGAGGGGACACGGAGGATAGTGATTGGTCATGCAAGAGGGGACATGGAGGATAGTGATTGGTCATGCAAGAGGGGACACAGAGGATAGTGATTGGCCATGCAAGAGGGGACACAGAGGAGTAGCTATGGAATAATCTGGCACGGAACCAAGGAAGCAGGAATGGCTGATATACCTGACCAGACAGGTGGATATTTTGCACAGGTGCAGCACAGATTCGGCAGACTAGAACGGAACCAGGGAAGCAGGAACGGCTGATATACCCGAGCAGACAGGTGGATGCTTTGCACAGGTGTAGCTCAGGTTCAGCACACTGGAACAAGCTGGAACTATTGTACACAGGATTAGAATGACAGCAGGATAACAAACAAATATAACCAGAGCACAGTTGTGCTTCGCTGAGTAGGGTCTGAGCTAGACAGATGTATACTTGCACAATTGCAGACCAGAATCAGCAACACAGGAACAGACTGGATATGCAACTAGAGATGTGGATTGCACAGGAGTAGAATAACATAGGAGTTAGTGCAGCAAACACAATCACAACTGCACCAGCAGGATACGACAGCAGCAAGAGCTCAGTAAGCTTCACTCAGTAGGGACGGAGCTAGTCATTGGACTGGCAATGACTGAGAACCAGAGACTGCAATATATAGCCCGGGGTTAACCAGGATTGGATAAACAGTGTCAGATGATACCGGCTGACTCAGCCTGACTAGTGATTGGCTGGATCGTGATCAGATGATCGGGACAGCAGTACTTCGGGGCTGGCTGGAAGTGTGCTGCGGCCTAGCAGGCCAGAAACAATGAAGTCTGCATCTCACAGGGATAAAAGTGGACGCACAAACTGAGCTCAGGGAGTGAGCTGGCTGGCCACAGGCGTGGTAAGTGACCCAGCAACAAGGGTAATAAGACCTGGTTGTGACATTACCCCCCTCCCTCTGAAGAGTGGCCTCAGGACATCTCTTTGGTTTTTTTAGGGAACTTCACATGAAAACCAGAAACAAGATGAGGAGCATTAACATATTCGGCATTCACCCAGGATCTTTCCTCAAGACCGTATCCTTTTCAATGGACCAGATACTGGAGTTTTCCATAACAACATCGAGAATCGATAATACATTCAATTTTGAACTCCACTCCACACTGAGTCTTAACTGGAGGAGACTTGGGAAGCGATGTCTGGAATCTGTTGAGAACAAGGGGTTTGAGAGAGACACATAAAGGAAATTGGGGATTCTGAGTGATGGAGGAAGCTGTAGATGATAAGCCACCAGATTGATGATCTTGATGATGGGAAACTTTTCAAGATCTTTTTCTTGCGAGAACGTCTTGAACTAACCAAAGGAAACAATCTCCTGTGAGGAAAAAACCTTGCCAGGGAACATTGGACCTTCTAGAATTAGAGTTTCATCAGCTTCAGTGTCAAAATCAAAATTGGAATCTAAGTCAAATGTAGGAATCAACTTCTCCTTTTTAGGAGCCTGATATTCCAAAGGATCTTTGAAATAACATGAAGCAGCGGAGCCTACACAAACTATACGATTCAGAGGACTGGAAGACTGAGTAAATACTGCAACCAGGGAAAAGGAATATTCAGAAGGACCACAGAATGACAAGACAGGGAAATGTACTTAACACCTAAGTACACAGACTGAGAGTTTTGTGTAGACTTTGGAGTGAATTCCTGATAAACAACTTTAATGAAAGTGAGAAAATCATTCATCAGTGGATGCTTGGATTTGATGAAAGAATTAGCCCGTCAGGGCTTTGCCTCGGAAGGCCTGGAGAATATATTTAATTGCTTTAGCTGGAATGATACCAGTTGATGAACTGGACTCGTTATTTACAAGGTATTGATGTGCTAGAAGATGGAATTGTATTAAATCTACATCAAAATAAACAGGTGTTGGAACTTCAAATGGACACTTGATGGTCATGCACCAGACGAGGACTTGGAAACTTGAATAGAATCAGGAACAGGAGAGGCAGGAACTGATGAAATAGAAGCTTCAGCGGATTGTGATTTTTGTGCTTTTTTCAGAGTGGTCTTATTTTCAGATATTTCAGAAAGAACGTTCAGACGCCTGTGAGAAGAAGCACTTGATTTAACCTTGGAAGGATTAAATGAACTTGGAGTTTCTTCAGGGAAGGTGTCTTTAGAGGAATCAGATTTCAAAACTTTTGGACCAAATTTTTATTTACTGCGTCACTAAATTCTGGAGCACAGGATCATTACACTCAATAAGTGGGTTAGGCCATTCTAAAGCTTTCCCCCTAAAGTTCAAGAATAAATATCTAGTTATGTTGGAAGGGGTGACACCAGATTAAGGATAAGACTCCATCAAGATAAGGTATTGATTAACCAGTGTGAAGTAATTTGGTAAATCTCCATCGAAGTAGACAGATGATAAAGCATCAGATGAATTCTGTGAGGATGAAACTTGTGATGCACACTCAGGAGCTGAAATGGAACTAGCCTGAGGAACTTTAGACTGGTTAGAGAATGCCATGCTTGGAATTGGCTGTCTATCCCCAATTGGAACCACCAGAATACTTTGAACCCCATCCTGGGTATGGTGCTTGAAGCCTCCACTTGGGTTGAGACACTTGCATCTCCTACAAAAGCTGTGGACTCAGAACACTTAATAGAGTTGAAACAGAACCCCTCCCCGGGGCGACAAACTGGAGTTATTTACTGGGACAAGCAGAATCCGGGCTGAAACCAGAATGGGCAGAATCTGGGCTGCAACCGGAACAGGCAGAAACCGAGCTGAATCGGAATGGGCACTGGAGACTTCTCTTAGGGTAAGCAACTCAGACACCCCTTCTGGGGTTGGCAGACCAGACTTTCCTCCGTGAAATTGGAAGACAAACTTTTTTTCTTTGGACCTACGAATGGGACCAGATGGAGTCCAGAGGAACTTGAATCAGTTGGAACAGAAAGAGGCTGAACCAGACATACGGATGGAACCAGATTGGGTCCGGAGGAACTTGAATCGGCTGAAACCAAAGGAGTTTTGGACCAACGCATGGAACTGGATTGTGCCCAGAGGTATTTGAATAGGCTGGAACCAACAAAAGATGATACCGGGTGGGATTGGAGCAAACAGAATCCTGGCTGGAACAGGCGGAATGCAAACTGGAATTTGAGGAACTTAAAGAAAAAGTTGAGAAGCCAGTATTCAAACTAGTGACTACTTTTGTGTCACCTTGAATCTTGCATGGACTTGTAAGAACAGATGCCCATTCTAGAAGTTCAGATGCCCCTTTAAGGACTGCAGAAGGCTCACGGGTAGGTTTTGAGACATGACACTGAGACTTGTGATAATCTTATTGCTTGCGAACAGTACTGTCTTTAATGAAATGTTTATCATTTCCACAATACCAGCAGAGATGAAATTTCCTATGTAGCTGGTGTTCAGCCTCAGAAAGCTTGGACCACAGGTAACTCTGATGAACATCTTTTCTCAGAAAGGGAAAAGGGGTCTTGGTTCCTAAGGAGTTCCGTTCACAAAAAATTTTTTGGTCACTGGATATGACAAAGCAGGCTTAACTGAATCTGTAGTATTCCTGAGAAGTATGACAAAGAATGCTGGTCAAAAGTCCTTGTTACTGTATTTTCATTTGATGAATATGCAGTTGATCAGGAGCCTGAGTAGAGAATGTCTGAGAACTTTCAGAGAAGGAGTTCTCCCATTCTGGGGTCATGATGCCAGTGTATTTACTAAGAAATTCCTCAATAGAAAGTCCTTGTAGATAGGGGTTAACATGCTTTGAAGGAGTAGATGGAAGCAGAAAAGCCAAAGTTCCATTGGTGGAGTATTCTGAATAGGAGGGAATCCCAATTTGAAGAAGATTGCCCTGAGGGACACCAGGGCCTGCAGCATTAACTGGAGGAGATGCAGGATGGGTAGGGACACCAGATCCTGCAGCGGAACTTTGAATTTTATCCTGACAGGTAGAGATTTCCTGTAGACATTGTGTCAGATGGTAACTTGTCACCTCCAGACTCTTCAGACATCCTGTAATATTGTTGAGGAGGTCCAGTGCTAGACGAATACCTTTGGCTGGATCCATTGGCCAGTAAAAACTGTCACGGTTGTGTTTCTTTGAGAAGTGGGAGGTGTGTATGCACAGCTGTCAGGCCTGAGGAGACCTCTTGACATGTGAATAGATGCTTCCCTGACTAGGAATCGAACCCGGGTCTCAGCAGAGGGATGCCGGATCATAGCCACTAGACCACCAGGGATGTAGGTGTTGTTGATGGTATGATGTATGTAGCAGAGAGAAGTGTAGCAGTAGATCAACCAGGCTGAACTGGGTTGTTACTTGATAATAATAAAAGCACTCTTCTTACTTGTTTCTGTAGTCTAGGACACTTGAGTGGCAGATCTTGACTGAAGTATTTACAAGGCTTGGACTGGGTTTTCTCTGTGGTCTGGGAGCACTCTAAAGGTGACAGAACCAGATACAGACCGGGCAACGGAATGGATGGTAGCTGTGGAATAATCTGGCATAGAAGCAGGAACGGCTGATATACGTGAGCAGGATACTTTGCACAGGTGTAGCACAGAAACGGCACACTGGAACGGAACTTCTTATGCAACTTGAAATGCTGATTACACAGTAGAATGACATGGGAAGTTAGTGCAGCAAGTACAGACAGAACTGCATCATCAGGATAACAAACAAATGTAACTGGAGCACAGTTGAGCTTCACTCAGTAGGGACTGAGCTAGACAGGTGTATACTGCACAGGTGTAGACCAGAATCAGCAACACAGGAATAGGCTGGATATTATCTATGCAACTAGAGATGCTGATTGCACAGGAGTAGAATGACATAGGAGTTAGTGCAGCAAACACTATCAGAACTGCACCAGCAAGGTACAAACGAAAGCAGCAAGAGCTCAGTAAGCTTCACTCAGTAGGGACTGAGCTAGACATTGGACTGGAAATGATTGAGAGTCAGTACTGAGAGCCAATGACTGGAATATATACCCCGGGGTTAACCAAGATTGGATGAGCAGTGTCAGTTGATACCTGCTGACTCAGGCTGACCAGTAATTGGCCAGATTGCGATCAGGACAGCAGTACTCTGGGGCTGGCTGGATGTGTGCTAGCAGGCCAGAAACAATGAAGCCTATGCCTAACAGGGATAATAATGGACACATGAACTGAGCTCAGGGAGTGAGCTGGTTGGGCACAGGAGTGGTAAGTGACCCAGTGGCAGGGGTAATAAGCCCGGGTTGTGACCGCAAAGTGTTATTTCTGAAGTGGTGAGGTGACAGAAGCCAAATATGGATTTAGGGGTCAGCCATTTGGTGTGAATATTGAGCGCGGAAATTAAGAGCATTTTGAGACTGAGTTATTGCTACTGTGTGGTAAGGATAATTGGGATATATTGCAAGTGGAACTATGTTTATTGTACCTTATTGTTGGAAAGCCAAAGCTACAGCTCTCTGGAATCAGGAAAGAACAGCATTAGGTGCTAAGCATATTGCTATTACCAACTGTGGATTACAAATACATGCATGTTATAAATCAGTGATCATCCAGCAACAGAGTACTCCCATGACAGAACTTTGTGTGACAACATAGTAAAATACTGAACAGTTTTAAAGGTTTTTGCTAAATCTGCTGCGTAATAATCTGTGTTTTGCAAAGGTTAATGTGTATTTAAAATTTAAAGTATAGTATATTGAGACAACTAAGAAATTGCCCTATTCTTAGTTATAGTCAAAGAGGGGCTGCAGCAGCAAAGATAAAGCCCATTTAAATATTGGAAAGAATAATTGCTCACTGCCTTTTCTCTACTACTATTGCTAACTACTGTGTTGAATTACTGTATTCTTTTCTGTGCTGCAATCTTCTGCCATTTGTATGGTGATCATTATTTTCATACAGTGACTTGCCCTGGATCTATGTCCTCCTACCCACCTTTAATAAATCTACTTGGTTATTCTATTTACCAAGGCTGTCACGTTAAGTCATTTTACTGTGTGTATGGGGCGAGCCTCTCTGCTAAAGCCTGAGGTGTATAAAGGTTGTGGAGTCATTGCCAGAGGAAGAGCTGCTGGAGTTATTTAAGAGGATAGAATGTATCTTCTGGCGCTTTGTGAAGAATTATGCGGATGTATGGTAAGAATATAATCACCTAATTATAGAATACCTGGCAGGAAACTATATACACACCACACAAAGATGCTATATAGGAAGACTTTATTTGAGAGGTTTATGGGGATAAGTATCCAGAAAAATAACTGCCTCATTATAAAGTCAGTTGCAGTGGTCTAACACATAATAATATTTGCATTATATTAATTTAATTCCTTTGGGATAACCACATTCTATTCATGTAGCAGTGAAAAGACCTTTATCAGTGATAATAGGGCTTTTTAACTGCTGTCCCTAATTCATAGAAGAGGTCACCATAGAGAAATCTGGGCTTTCTCCATCGGTGCCCCTGCTTAGTACACACATCACTTCCCCATACACTAGTATGGGAACAGCAATTCATAGAAGCATGGAAAGCTCAGCTTTCAGTTTTGCTTCTAAAACATGTTTATCTCAGGATCTCGTAATGCCATCTTCTTAGGGGAGAAGAAGAGCAGGGAAGACTCTGCCCCTGCTCCATGATGGAGAGAGGTTTCCCCTCAGTGTGTATAGAAGTGACCTGGCATATGCTGGCCGGGCCACGTCATACCGCTGATGGCCCACTGCCTCTACCCTCTCACGGTCGCAGACAGTTCCTGTTTGCTGAGATCACGATATCACGGAGGACCACAGCTGAAGCCAGGACCGCAAAGGACCTGGATTCCACATCATTTCACTGGACAGGTGAGTATTAATAAATGGCTACATACCACTACTATATATTGCATTCATATGATTATATATATATATATACATACACACACACAGGTGCATAAATATTGGGACATTGACAGAATTTTCATATTTTGGCCTCTATTCACCACCACAATGGCTTTGAAATGAAACAAACAAGATGTGCTTTAACTGCAGACTTTCAGATTTCATTTGAGGATAATTACATCCAAATCAGGTGAACGGTGTAGGAATTTCAACGGTTTCTATATGTGCCTCCCACTTTTTAAGGGGCCAAAAGTAATGGGACTATTAACTCAAAAGCTATTTCATGGACAGGTGTGGGCTATTCCCTCGTTATTTCATTATCAATTAAGCAGGTAAAAGGTCTGGAGTTGATTCTAGGTGCGACATTTGCATTTGGAATCAGTTGCTGTCGACTCTCAATATGAGATCCAAAGAGCTGTCACCTTCAGTGAAGCAAGCCATCATTAGGCTGAAAAATCAAAACAAACCCATCAGAGAGATAGCAAAAACATTAGGTGTGGCCAAATCAACTGTTTGGAACATTCTTAAAAAGAAAGAACGCACCGGAGAGCTCAGCAACACCAAAAGACCCGGAAGACCACAGAAAACAACTGTGGTGGATGGCAGAAGAATTATTTCTCTGGTGAAGAAAAACCCCTTCACAACAGTTGGCCAAATCAAGAACACTCTCCAGGAGGTAGGTGTATATGTGTCAAAGTCAACAATCAAGAGAAGAATTCACAAGAGTGAATATAGAGGGTTCACCACAAGATGTAAACCATTGGTGAGCCACAAAAACAGGAAGACCAGATTACAGTTTGCCAAACATCTAAAAAAGCCATTACAGTTCTGGAACAACATCCTATGGACAGATGAGACAAAGATCAACTTGTACCAGAGTGATGGGAAGAGAAGAGTATGGAGAAGGAAAGGAACTGCTCATGATCCAAAACATACCACCTCATCAGTGAAGCATGGTGGTGATAGTGTCATGGCGTGGGCATGTATGGCTGCCAATGGAACTGGTTCCCTTGTATTTATTGATGATGTGACTGCTGACAAAAGCAGCAGAATGAATTCTGAAGTGTTTCGGTCAATATTATATGCTCATATTCAGTCAAATGCTTCAGAACTCATTGGATGGCGCTTCACAGTGCAGATGGACAATGACTGGAAGCATACTGCAAAAGCAACCAAAGAGTTTTTAAGGCTAAAAAGTGGAATGTTATGCAATGGCCAAGTCAATCCTCTGACCTGAATCCGATTGAGCATGCATTTCACTTGATGAAGACAAAGCTGAAGGGAAAATGCCCCAAGAACAAGCAGGAACTGAAGACATTTGCAGTAGAGGCCTGGCAGAGCATCACCAGGGATGAAACCTAGCGTCTGGTGATGTCTATGCGTTCCAGACTTCAGGCTGTAATTGCCTGCAAAGGATTTGCAACAAAGTATAAAAAAGTGAAAGTTAGATTTAGGATTGTTTAGTTTGTCCCATTACTTTTGGCCCCTTAAAAAGTGGGAGGCACATATAGAAACCTTTGTAATTCCTACACCGTTCACCTGATTTGGATGTAATTACCCTCAAATTAAATCTGAAAGTCTGCAGTTAAAGCACATCTTGTTTGTATCATTTCAAAGCCATTGTGGTGGTGAATAGAGGCCAAAATATGAAAATTCTGTCAATGTCCCAATATTTATGCACCTGACTGTATATCTATAGTGGTGATTACTGGTAGCCATTTCATTTTATACCTGAATAGACCCCTTCATACTGAATGAGGTTATAAGATCATTTAAACCATTGTAAAGGGTTCATCTTATGATGTAAGTGTATTCCCCATAATAAGAATCATAACCACTGATATAACAATTATATTTACCTTTAAAAACATATTAAAATAGCATAAGGGTGAAAGCAAAACAAAAACATTACCACATTAAATTAGCAGTGGTTTCTGTTAGGTACATGTATGTGGGGGATGATCATGCAATGCTCCCCCCACCCAGACACAGCAGTGTTCCATTTCACACAAAGCATCCCTGGTGGTGCTTGAAAAAAATGATCACTAATCCGTCTAAGGCTCAGGAACCAATGGCGGAAACACACGAGCATATGATGGCGCTGTATAGTTAACACATAAAAATAAAATAAATATGAGAGGTAATGTAAGATAAAATGCAGACACCATATGCACAGAAAAGAAAAAGATGCTTCCCTTTTCTGTCGAGACCAGAGCCGGATTGAGACCCCATGGGGCCCTAGGCACGATACTGCCATTTGACCCATTGAGACCACTCTACAGTGGCAAACGCAGGATTTCTAGAGGGGGGTTTCCAAATGCTTGATTTTAGAGTGAGTGTGACCAGTCCATGAAGAGGGAATAATAAGCACTTTTCCAGCTATGCGCCATACAAAGTGTATTGTGTGTCATAATTCCAGCATATACAGGACCAAAGATCACAGTAAGCCATTATATATGGCAGTAGGGCCATCCTGCCTGAGCTGAATGTTTTTATTTCAGATGTGGGCACCATTCCAGAGTATTAGAGCAAGTTCGTGATTCTGGGGGAGCAGCAGAAGAACCTAGCACTGCCCTGGACATACGGTATATGTACATATTGGTCACCTTATTCACTGGATAGTGTATTATTATACAGTATTAATAATTAACCCTATTGATGGTCTATAGCAGTTGGTGTTTTATTACTGGCCAACACATGTAAAAAGATCCACAGTTGGTGCTAATTATTTAATTTGTGATACTGATAAGAACATGCAGCACTAGTAAAATTCTACTTTCTTACTATTCAGCACCGTAGGGTGGGTGGTGCGGCTGGTGCCTCCACATAGGGTGGAATCCTCCAGCGGCACCGGCCACACACTTCCCGGAGGTCTGCAGGAAGAGACATTCGGCAGTGGTGCGCGGCGCACGAAGAATATCGGCACAGGATCCCGCCCTCCCTCCACCCCTTGGAAGGAAGGTAAGTGCTCAGGGGGAGGGGGGGGGCAGAGAGGGAGCGAGAGGGGCGGCAGTGCTGCACAGGGCGCACTGCCGTCCAGGTACGACGCTGTTACTATTTCTATTGTGGTAATGGTGTGGGCTGGGGAGGGGGCTTTCCAGGCAACCAGACCCTCCCTTCCCCCACATTTGCCTATGCTCTATTTAATTACACTGATCACTGTACACAGGTCACACTGATATCATAGATTCTGACACTGAACACAATAGAAAGGTCACCTTGATATATACTTAATGAATTTCTGGCTACCCCCCTCCGGGCACCCTTATGCTGGCCATACACCTACACGGTGAGTGCTGATGCGACTCACCTTACCGTTTCCCTTCAATTGCCTGGCAGTCCCGGCCACACGATGTACATATGATCTCACGATACGATGCATCGTGCATCCGTCGTGTGTGCGGCTTAATTTGTAAAAGAAAAAAAACACTGATGCACGCATGCATGATGCATGCATCTGTCTGTAATAGAATAAGCACAGATGCAGGGATGGTTCAGTGAGAACCATCTGTGCATCTGTGACAAAAAAAGTGTTTAAAAACAAAACGGCGTGCACCGCCCCCCCCCCGAAGTGCAACCAGCCCCGGGCTTTTAGGGACCCAGTGCAGTTGGGCAACATACAGGGGACAAACGACATAGGGGTCCCCCATATGTAAGCACAACCAGCAACGGGCTAGTCAGAACCAACCCTTGTTGCCAAAATACGGGGGACAAATGACGTAGAGGTCCCCCGTATTCTGCGCAACCAGCACTGGGCTCTGATCCGGTCCTGGTTGTGGAAATACAGGGGGAAAAAAATTAGTAGGGTCCCCTGTATTTTCCAGAACCAGTACCGGACTTTTTCTAGCGGGGGGCTGGTGGCACAGCCAGGGGAGCCATTTCACCAGGCCCCCCAGCCGCAACAGCAGCTCTGACCGCTAGTCAGCCCAGGCCGGGGATCCCTGGGGAGCTGGGGACCCCCCCCGACAAAGGAGTCCCCCCTTCCAGGGCACCCCAGGCTGATAGCCCGGGCTATCCCCGCCACCCTTGGTGGCGGTGATGGCGGGTTGATAGTGTATAGGTGTTGTGTAAACATTGTCTTTACAAGTAGAACTGCAGGTCCCAACAAGCCTCCCCCGCATGCTAGTACTTGGAGAACCACAAGTACCAGCATGTTGGGCATTAAGGGCCCGCTGGTACCTGTAGTTCACCTGTGGCTTCTCACTGAGCCATCCCTACATCTGTGCTTATTTTATTACAGACAGATGCATGCATCACAGATCTCCCTGTGCGTGCATGTCTTTTTGTTATTTTTAACAAATGAAGCCGCTCGGACGCACGATGCCTCGCATGCTGAAATAAACGGCATGATCAGCATACGAACACAACGGAGAAGATGGACTGCACATCTGATCACGATACGTTTTGACAGCTGCGGGAGGACGCATCGTATACTAGCTAAAAAAGCACATGATTTCCACACGATCCATCGTATGGTGCGTCGAAAATCGGGGAATCGGCCCCAAATCGCGTAGGTGTATGGCCAGCATTCGTGCTCTGATGCAGTAATGCTACCCACTACACCCACTGTACTACAGGAGTACAACAATAATTAAAATATAGACTCTTCTGAAAAGCGATTTGCTCTAATAGACACACTGAGGATCAGGGGCTGGCTGGCAAATTGTACCCAGGGGGTAGGGGGAGGGGCAGGCACATAATTAATAGTGGTTATAGGTATAGAATATAGGGGCTGATTTATGAAATGGTGAAAAGCCCGTTGGCTGGAGAAAACATTTGTTTTGGCCAGCAAAAGAGCTTTTTTGCATTGCTGTACATATTAAAGGCGTTACCAATAAACAACATTGGCAAGTCCTATTTATCAAGCTGGTAACAAACAGAAGTATTTTAATGTCTTATTCTTGTAATACAGCATTTCATTTAATACAATGCTGTTTCAATTATTTGTATTTATTTATAAAAGGTAAAGAACTTGTTTAACCAAACCCCAGTGCTAGATGGGTGTGGTATAAAAGATAGACAGTTAAACGATCAACAATGTCTACATAGCCACCAGATGCTAGAAAGGCAATATGTCGACAGGGACAACAGGTTGACATGGAAGAAGATTGACAGGTACAAATGGTCAACAGGTTCAAAACGTTGACATGAAAATGGTTGACCCTAACCTTCCCCTTGTTGCCTAACCCTCCCTCATGGTGCCCAATCTGAACCTTTGGGGTAGGTGCCTGACCCCCAACAGTCCTTTCTAGTGCCTAACCTTAACAGTCCCTTCTAGTGCCTAACCCTAACCCTCGGGTAAGTGCCTAACCTTAACAGTCCCTTCTAGTGCCTAATCCAAACAAAAAAAAATGTATCAACCATTTTAGTGTCAAACTTTTGACCCAGTTGACCATTTGTACATGTTGACCTTCTTCCATGGCGACCTTTTAGAGTGTCCACCTTTTGTCCCGGTCGACCAGTTGCCTGTCTAGACATTGTCAACCTTTTAAATGTCTATCTATAGTCAGAATACCGTACTATATATAGTTCCACTATAAACAGAGACTTTGGGCATGGGGTCCACCTCACCTCTAACTAGAGCTTTATTTCCAGAAATGAATAAAATAAGCATATGAAGACTTTCCAAAAGTATGGAAGCTACTATGTCTTGTATCAACTTGCATCAATCATAGTACTAAAACCCAATAATGAATATAGGGTACATGGCATATCTCTTCTTGCTAGGCTTCATATTATTATTATACAGTTGTGCTCATTATAGAAGGTCTATAACATGTAGGAACAAGATGGGACATTAATGGAAACTGGTGGAAAGATAACTCTGCAAAAAGGATCTGTTACTCCTTAGTAACCAGATACTTTCATTTTCTAGGATGTTGTAGAAAAGATGATTTAGAATATGATTGGCTGCCATTGGTTACAGCACTATTTATGAGCAGCTTCCAGCATTGTACCCCAGTGTGCACAAAATGGTCAGTAAGCTTTTCTCTTTGAACCCCCCTAGGTAGGATTGTCTTTACTCTCTTTGCTTCCCAAGGCCACATTGTAAATTAACAAACGTGCTCTCTTTAAAAGTTATTTTGGACTGTCCTACACTTTGGCTTGGAAGGTGTACTGTTCGCTACATACAGTTAAATGAATCATTTTCTGGGCAGAACCAAGAACAAATGACAGGAGAGCCTAACAATTCCCTGCGACACCTCTGAAGCACACGTTTCAGATTCCTGCATTCCCAAATTAAAAATTAGGACAAAACAGTCACTCCAGGACCCCCCCCAAATCATACCCAGCTCTGTTGTCACCATGCCCCTTTTTGAAAGCTGATCATTTGGAATGTTGGCAAGTATACCATCAACATACTAGGAAAACAATAACGATTCTTCCATTTGTTCCTAGCCTTTCTTTAGTCATTTATTTCCTGCTACGCTCGGAACCAGTGGTATAGTTTGGGCACAGAGTCATTAGTTCCTGGTGAACTAATTGGCTGCAACCTTATGAATATTGATTCAGCCCACTAAATAGCTGCCTCAGCTGTATGTAAGCAAAAGTGCACTTTCTTTGCATAAATACGTGATCTACTGACCAGCCAGCCAAAAAAGCTTAACTAGGTATTTAAAGGCCCCATAGCAGAAGTTTGTACGGGCCCCTATGTACCACCCAATTGTGAAAAATGTATAACACATTTAAGTTTGACAAGGAAGAGGGGGCCCCCTTAGCCCTGGGTCCCATAGCAGCTGCACCCCTTGCATCTATGGTAGTTACGCCAATGGTGCTGAGCCATGTTTGGAAGAGCTTAGCACTTGTTCCCATGTGATTGGTTGAGAGTAGAGAGCGCCATCTATAGAAGCGGTTCTCAACTCCAATCCTCATGTACCACCAACAGATCATGTTCTGTGGATTACTTTAATCATGCACAGGTGAGTTAATCTGTTATGCTTGGTCAGTAATTATCCCACCTGCCTACACAGACAGAAATCCTCAAAACATGACTTGTTGGGAAAACTTGAGGGTTGAGAGCCACTGGTCTATAGAATGAATGAACCACTTTTCAAGCCCTACCCGAGATGCTTCTCTACCTGTCCAACACAATTAAGTTGCAGGACCAAGGTAATTGTATGCATGTACCCTAATGTGACTGGCAACTACAACTCTTTACACATCAGTAAACCGTGCTTGAAATCAGCAGAAAATACAAAGATTCAAAAACATTTGAACAAAAGAAGAGAGCTATTCATTCAAAATAATTATGGATGTTTGGTAAATTATGCAGCTTATAAAAGCTTAATAGAAATATAGATGTGTATTATCTCACAATGTACATGACAAGGCACAAAACCCTGAGAACATTATATGCTGAAGGTGCCATAAATAATTATATTTTAATACTGAGAATAAACATTTATGGGCCACACTGGTAATGAACTCGCGCACAGCATTCAGGTGCATAGGCATGTAATACTAAGAACTAACAGACACAAACCTTCACAATGTGCTGAGTTTATTAGCAACAAAATCACCAGGACACTATAAATGGTGACCAGAATAAACAATATAATATACTTGAAGAGGTATAATGGCTTATAATCGTGTGAATGGATATTCTGTTAGTGTTTATTGCACCTGCACAGTAAAATTAGCACACCTGCACCAATGCCATTATTTACGATTCCTATTCAAATGTGGTTTTGTTTTGTGCTTTGTTGGGTTACTGTTATTATAAGTACTTATTAATGCTTCACTTGACAGACCACACACTTCAGGAAGAAAAAGCAATGTTCCTACATGTGTTACACCCACGATGGGCATGTGTGTATCTGTCCACTATATCCTATTCTCTATTGCAAGTACATTTACTGTGCAAACAGTTTCAATGTATTGTTGGTCTTAACAATATGTCCCTCTGATATAAAACTGAACTATATATTTATATAAATCAGGACCACAATAACTGTTCAGTTGTAGAAGAACCAGAGGAAAGAAACAAGGTATTAATGCCAGATCTTAGTGCAGACACTGGAGTGTGCTAAGTGATGGCATCAACTACAGTTAGGTCCATATATATTTGGACACTGACACAATGTCGGTTATTTTAGCTGCTTACCAAAACATATTCAAGTTACAATTATAATCACTATGGTTTTAAAGTGCAAACTATCAGTTTTCATGTGAGGCTATTCACATCCAAATTGGAGGAAGGGTTTAGGAATTACAGCTGTTTAATCTGTAGCCCCCTCTTTTTCAAGGGATCAAAAGTAATTGGACAATTGACTCGAAAGCTTTATCATGGACAAGTGTGGGCTACTCCTTCATGATTTATCAATTTAGCAGGTAAAGGGTCTGGAGCTGATTCCAAGTGTAGTATTTGCATTTGGGAGCGGTTGCTGTGAACCCAGGCCCTCCTTAGGCTGCAGAAACGAAAAGATCCATCAGACAGTGGGAACTTTAGAAGTGGCCAAATCAACAGTTTGGTACATTCTGAGAAAAATAGAACACACTGCTGAGTTCGGCAACACAAAAAGGCCTGGACGTTCACGGAAGACAACAGTGGTGCATGATCGCAGGATCATTTCCATGCTAAAAGGAAAACCCTTTACAACATTCAACCAAGTGAAGAACAGTCTCCAGGAGGTAGGCATATCATTATCCAAGTCTACCATAAAGAGAAGTCTTCACAAGAGCAAATACAGACGGTTCACACAAGGTGCAAACCGTTCATAAGCTTCAAGAATAGAAAGGACAGATTAGAATGTACAAAATAAAACATTTAATAAAGCTGGGATGTAGTTAGCAGGCCAACACTGGAAGTCCGACATGGGACTAAAGATAGGCGTCGAAATCCCGATGTCTATCTTAATCCCAACACCAGAATACAGACAAGACGACAGCCCGAATGAGTTAAGCTGGGGGTGTCTTAGGTAGCATAATGGGGTTAGCGGTTTTGCACCCCTAGGGGGTGGGGTGCCAGCACAACTGGGGTGGGTTAGGCACTAAGGGGGGAGACTTAGGGTTAGGCTACAAAAAGGGAGGGTTAGGAGGAGAAGGGGGAGGGGTAGGTATACTTACCCAACCCCTGTAGGGATACCGACCATCGGGATGCCTCTGTCCGTATTTTGACAGAAGGCATCCAGACTGTCTGTATTACATAAGGAATCTATATTTGAACCTCTATATACCCCTGCCTATACCTTCTAATATCCTACCTATAAACCTCTAAGGATGACGCTATTTTGCGTACGCAGTCATAAAGTAAATAAAGACTTCAGACCTAGAATCTGTGGTTGCAAACCACAAAGTATTATTCAAGTAAAAGTACAGCAGTTACACGCTATGATCCTCATATAATCTAAGCGCAAAGAGATTATACAGACCCAAGTACAATTATACATACGCAGCGCTCTCTGGTCCCGATTTTAGGCATCAGCAAGAAACCCCTCATCAGTCAGCATTCAGCAAGAAGACTAAGACCCAGTGTTGGAGCACATATATTTATACCCCCCAGAAATAGACAACACAACAGAGAAGTTTGTTGCTGATGCCATTGGTCCTCAAGGGGGATGCATCTGTTACAGAGCATTTAACAGGCTGATTCAAATAGACACAACCCAGCCTCCAACAACTAAGGGTCTCTGGTTTCCAGCCCCATGCAACATCCTAACAGTTGTTCATATAATATACATTTTGTTGCTTGAAGTATCTGCGCTCCATAAGTTGAGAATGCATGATGCGATCTCCACACCGATAATACCGGAATTCTGTTGAAAGAGTACGCATCAGTACAATACCAAACACGGCTTACGTATCATGTATAAAACCTTAATTACCAAATAATCTTTATTTCACAGCATTTATACTAACTGAACAAACTTAAATCTTATACCTTAAAGCTTATTAAACCTTTTATGTGAATATGTAATGTGTAAGTATGCGGGGTTTGATATAAAGACGCTAGTTAACTTGGGACAGATGCGTGCGCATTTAGCTACTAAACATCATTTTCATATAGGATCTTATGCATTCGCTAATATGCGATTAGTTACCAGTGCAATTATGTGTATTAATGTGTGTATGAGAAATGGTGCACTTAAATCTCACTTAAACTAAGTGAACACCTAGCAGTGTGGAATGCTGAGCCTTATAGTTCCACACGCCCCCCTCTCTCAGCAGCCTCCACCCTTCCCAGGCTCAAAAGTAAAGTGCTTTGTTCTCCCAGGCTCTTGTGTAAATGCAAATTAGCACAGCTACAAGACCCAAAACCTAAGATAACACTCTTGGCTTTGAAGGTATTTTATTGCAGGAAGCCTGCTAATGTAAGGTGTGTATTCGAGCAGGGCCACCTGGAGTGAGAGCAGACGTTATATCCAGGAAGCTTGTCTACACAGGCTAGTTGTCATGTGGCCATTTGCTCTGTTTAGCTAATGCAATATATCCTTTAGGGGAATTATAATAATATACACTTTATCCAGAGCACCCAAACTACGTAAAGTCATGAAATGGGCTTTTGGTGAATCGCCGTAACTTATGGCGATGGTCACAGATGCAATCGCATGATGCTAATAGTAATATCGCCACATGTACTAAAATGTGAGTTTATCTAAAATGGCGCTTAGGCGGCCAGTCGCAAGATGGTGTCGCTGCAAATCAATTTTAAACTGATCTTGTCTCAGCCAATAATCCAGCTTCGACAGTCCACCCTTTGATAGCCAACAACATGCTATCACAATCTGCTATTAGAATTTAATTTAGGCTTACATTTACATATTATTTAGTGTTATTATGGGATAGCACAAGGTGGTTCTTAATCCATCAATAATGTGTCTCTGAGTGGGGACATAAAACTACTATTATACGCACACCGTGGATCTTGGAAGATCATGTGAAAGGTGTGGGGATGCACCAGTCTTATAAAGGCAGCCTTGAAGAGGAATTGAGACTTTACATTATCTGAGGTGTTTTAAAAATAAAATTTCAATAATATATTTAGACCTGCATAGAATGTAATACATTAAATTATGGTATTTCCTAGTTCAGGGTTGTAAAACAGTTCTATATTTACCTCGGTATTCATATTGTCATTACTGACCACCATCATAGCTTCGTTCTCTCGTTTTACTCTATTTTAAAATTTTCCACACTTCAACACAATAGGAACACTCCGGACACATATGCCAATTAGTATGATGACAATTAGTATAAGGATTAAGAATTTGTTTATGCTGTCGATCACTTCCTGGACCCATTCCCCTAGACCTGAGAACCATTTCACTGGGTTCAGCCATGAAACCCATCCTTCTATCTTCTCCCCTACTTCAGCCAGTGAAGCATTATGGTTCTTACGAAATTCCCATTTTAGCTGCAGAATTTCATCCATCTTCCGGTCTATCACCTCCTTGGGGTCGCTGGTATCATTGGTGACATAGGTGCAACATTTTACTCCAAATTGGGTGGCCAGAGTTACGCAATACCCTCCAGTAACAGCAGTTAAATAATTTAACACTAACCTGTGTTGCACCAGTTTTTTCTTGTACGCTTGCAATTCCCTCCCTGTATACCTGAATGTGTCATCGTACATCTCGGTGATATTATCCATCAATTTAGCAAGATCCTGAATATATCTAAAATTTAGTGTTCCCCGAGCGATCCTGGTGGGATCCAGTGATACTAAAACTTGAAAGCCAGTTGTCTCACTAATTAACTGCATGGCTTTATGCACGTCACCAGGTATCATATTTCTTTTGCCTCTGTGTTTATATTGCGTGTGAAGATATGGTGATGGTATGTTTTTATGTATACCAAGCATTTCAACATGTGTGAGGGTCATTACTTCTGGGACTACTCTTCCCAGGTAACACAATAACAGTACTAAGATTGGTCAGACACTCCCCCTGATTGGCATTGCACTCCTCCTGACTCCACTCCATCAGCATTGCCATCAGCTCCCATTTCCTCAATCGGTCCTCCATCACAGACACTAAGTATCCCCAAACAGATCATCATGACAAAAACTCTGGAAAAAAAAAAAAGAACTAGGATGACCACAGCAGATCACTCCATTGCTGGAAGCACTGATCTACACATTTCTTTAGCTCAGTTATCTCACTGTCACCTTTTTAATCCTTCCAGCACAAGCTCGCAATCGACAGGTCCACGTTATCGGCCTTGTCTCCGCCTTGTATCTCCACCGGTTGGTTAACCTCCCTATAGTGAGTGGAATGGACCCACGTATCTTCCTCGGCCACCCTTTGAGGATGTGGTATCGTCAGATACGGACCTTTCCACTGATCAGTCAAACAACCTGAGCTAAAAAAATTTGGATCATAACAAATTCTCCAGGTTTGACATCATGACAGTTTGCATTAGACATGTTAGTTAATAACACTTTCAATTTCGGTTATTCTCATTCATCTTCGTGAGACCCTGCACAGTAACCTCATTATCATATTTTCACATGAGGCTGCCTGTTTGAACAGTATCTCAAAGGGGAGCAAATAAAGGAAAATACAGTCTGGGATAATCTTAGTGTTGTTACCCATCACCTTACACATGTTCTTGGAAACGTCACCTGTAAAATAAGTCCCCCTATAATTTTTAATAATTCTAGGGATATAGTATCTGCATTCAGGTTCCTGCAATTAAATCTTGTTATTAATAGCTACTGCTCTAAATAATGCCTGGGCCACTGGGTTGGGTAGTATTCCGAGTATTCGACCTTAGCCTGGCATAGCTGCCGTTTATCCTTAGCAACCTTGTGTCCTGTGAGTGGGAGATAAAGCACAACAGTTTAATATCATTTAAACATGACCTAAAATACAACAATAAATCGTCCACATCTTACATTAGAACAGATCCATTGATAGGTTGAAAAGATTGTAAACAGTCATATAAGGCCTGGGAGAAGATACTGGGGTTGCCTATGAACCCATGGGAAACTCATGTTCCTGTGTGGTGTTCTCCACTTTGCAGTTCTTACTTATGTGTCCCACTTGGTGACAGTTAAAACATAATTTTGAACGGGGTGGATGAAAGAATTGTTGTGGGAGTAGAGCAAGAGGGAAAGATGGTGGGTATGGGTAAGGATATGAAGGATAAGGGTATTGTGGGAGGTATGAAGTTTGTGGGTAGTATGAGGCCTGTGGTTGTGTATGATATGTGGGGTAAGGATGTGTTTGCTGTGGTGTGGGATTGGTGAGAACGTGTAACTGTTCAGGTGCAAGTGTGTGTATAGGTGCAGGTGTGTCTACTGGCTGTGATGTTACCATCATTCCTTCCAGAGCTTGGATACTGACAGCCATTAGTTTTTCGCTCTGGGTCTCTCTCTTCTTTGAGATGTTTTTATCATGTTCTATGGCAGATTCTATGAGTGTATCTATTGTGACTCCCCTCCAGCCAGGTTGTGAGGTCTGAACCCGAGTCTTTAAATCGTCTTTCAGACCTTCCAAGAGTACCGTGACTATCATTCCCCTGTGGTGAGTGCTATCTTTAATATCTTCTATCCCAGTGTACTGGGCGATAGCCTGCAGAGCCTGGTCACTCTTCTGCAGATTCACTCTCCTTTTGCTTAATGGTGAAAATTTTGTTCCAGTTAAATACTACTGGAAAATATATATATCCAATTGAGTTATGATGCAGGAAATATTATCTTGGTTTACTTGGTCTGTTAAGGGAACGTCACCATCCAATACACAATCCGTGATAAATTTGTCGTGGTAGATAGGCCCTTAACACCACACGCCAATCTTTATTAGTTGGCTCATGAGAACTACCCAAATTCCTCAAAAATCTTTGACATTTGGCTAGTTCCTTTTTGGGATCGGGGAAATCATTTATGATGGAATTTAGTTCAGCTCTTGTCCAAGGACAATGCATTACTACTTCCCTCGTGGGCACTACACCGTTTGCATCTGCGTTTCCATTTGGAACAGTTATTGTCCGAATGGGATGCAGACCGGTAGCGCTGCTACCTTTGACCTGGTTACCTGGCTGGGAGTTTAATCTGCTGCTGCTACGTATGGTATTAACAACTTCCTCTATGGGTGTAGAGTGTGTTAGCACTTCCCTTGCTGTTACCGATGAAGATGGTGGCACCACTCGTGATTGTGGTGATGTAGCTGTTGCTTTTTCCTCCCTGCTGGACTCTCTTCTCTCCCCTATCATTTCTCTCTCCTGTCCTGAACAAGCTACCTCCCTGTACAATTCCTCCCTTACTTCTGCTCTTGATTCTGTTGCTCCAGCAATAACCACTCACCCTCGCAGATCCACACCACAACCCTGGCATTCCAAATGCACCAGATACCTACAAAAGTGTTCAAGAATTGCAGAGCGTCAGTGGAGAAAGTCACGCTCTAAGGCTGACTTCCTCCATTTCAAATTTATTCTCTCTTCCTACAGTGCTGCCCTGTCTCTCTCCAAACAAAAATATTTCAAGAACCTCATCTCCTCCCAGTCCTCAAACCCCCGGCGTCTCTTTGCCACTTTCAACACCCTACTCTGCCCTTCCCCTCCTTGCCTTCCCTCCTCGCTCTCTGCCCTCGACTTTGCCACCTACTTTACATCTAAAATTGACGCCATACGTGGGGACATCATATCCCATCAGACTCTCAGCACTCCTCCCCCTCCTTGCCCTTACCACCCCTCCCCTTCTGTCTCACCAACTCTGACATCCTTCTCCCCTGCTTCTGGAGAGGAAGTCATGGCCCTCCCCTCCTTCCACCTCCCCTCTTGACCCTACCCCTTCCCGTCTCCTCTCCCACCTGTCTCCGTCTGCCTGTTCCCATCTGCCTCACCTCCTTAATCTCTCCCTATCATCTGGCACTGTCCCTTCTGCATTCAAACATGCTCTTGTCTCCCCATTCTTAAAAAAACCTACCCTTGATCCTAACATACTTTCCAACTATCGACCCATCTCTCTTCTCCCTTTTGCTTCCAAACTCCTTGAGCGTATTGTCTACAACCGCCTTACCACCTTTCTTTCCTCCCACTCCCTCCTTGACTCATTTCAATCTGGCTTCCGATCTCTCCACTCTACTGAAACTGCCCTCACGAAAGTCAGCAACGACCTCTTTGCTGCCAAATCCAAGGGCCACTTCTCTCTGCTCATTCTCCTTGACCTCTCTGCTGCATTTGACACTGTCGACCACCCTCTCCTCCTGCAAATCCTTTACTCTCTCGGTCTACGTGACACTGCCCTCTCCTGGCTTTCCTCCTACCTCTCTGATCGTTCCTTCGCTGTGTCCTCTCATGACTCCTCTTCCCCTCCACTTCCACTAACAGTAGGAGTTCCCCAAGTTTCTGTTCTTGGACCTCTCCTTTTCTCCCTATATACATCCTCTTTAGGTGAACTCATTAACTCCTTTGACCTCCAATATCATCTGTATGCAGATGATACTCAAATTTACCTTTCCACCCCTAAGCTCCTTACCCGTATCACCAACTGTCTCTCTGCTGTCTCTTCGTGGATGTCCCAGCGCTTTCTTAAACTTAACATGTCTAAGACTGAGCTGATCATCTTCCCACCCTCTTCCACTACATCACTTTCCACAATTTCATTATCTATTGATGGCACAACTATCTCCTCTAGCCCCAAAGTGCGCTGTCTTGGAGTTATCCTAGACTCCTCCCTCTCCTTTAAACCGCACATTCAGCACCTCTCGCAGTCCTGCCATTTTCACCTAAAAAATATCTCCAGGATTAGACCCTTCCTCACCCAGGATGCCACTAAAACCCTCATCCACTCACTTTTCATATCCAGATTGGACTACTGTAACCTTCTCCTAGCTGGCCTCCCAGTCTCTCAACTCTCTCCACTACAATCTGTTCTTAATGCTGCTGCTCGGCTCATCTTCCTCTCCAGACGTTCTACATCTGCTTCCCCTCTCCTTCCCCTTCAGATGCCAATTTAAGGTTCTTACATTCGCCTACAAAGCCCTCACCAAATCCTCTCCCGCATACATTTCTGACCTTCTCTCCCTTCACACTCCCGCCCGTCCACTTCGCTCAACTAATGCATGCCGCCTCTCTTGCCAACTGATTACTTCCTCCCACTCCCGCATCCGAGATTTTGCCCGTGCTGCTCCCTACCTTTGGAATGCTCTCCCTCTCCCCATCAGACTCTCCACCTCTCTACAAATCTTCAAACGGGCTGTCAAGACCCACTACTTCATCATAGCCTTCCAGCACTCATCCTAACCCACCTCATGCTCTTTCCTTCCTATCTTCCCCTTCTGTGTCACGCCTGTCTGTCTGCCCCTACTCTCATGAGCAGGGACCTCTTCCCTCATGTGCCTCTCTTTACATTTTCTTCTGCTCTCTACTCCCCATAGGGCACCAACTCTCGGCAGCTTATTGTGAGTGCTTTAATCACTATTTCAGCAATGTATATAAATTGTGTCCTTGTCCTGCACTGTAATGTACTGTAAGTTACTTGTTTCTTGTTCACCTATTAGTTCTATGTACTATGTAAGGCGCTGCGGAACACTTGTGGCACCATATAAATAAAGGATAATAATAATAATAATAATGCAGCATCTATCATTTGCACAGCATGGGAAATGGCAGACATTACAATAGGCTCATCATCCACATCATAAACATTTTCTTTATGGTTACTTGAGAGGGTACAAATTGCTTGTTACATTTTTATGGGTATTTTTGGTAACTGTACTTGCACCTCCATCCACATAAGGTGGGGGTGGTGAGCGTGAACTGCTGGCAGTACTCTCCACAACGCTACCTTACTGCACATGCGCGCCATTTTGCGGCTCGCCCGTATTGCAATTTAGCGTCGCGGATGTATTCTCTGGCAATGCGCTTGCGACGCTAGTTTGCGTCACTTGCACATTTTTAAGCCACGCATCCCCTTCATGCTGCCACAATTTTAAACATTAATAATATTTTCCCTATTTCTCTCGGGAGCGCATCAAACTGATGTGATCCCGGACAATATCTAATACTTCCTTATCAAAACTACCAATTCTGGGAAACGGTCTAACACTCTTCATCGTCATTTTAACCCATACATCACAATACCTTATTGCATAAGTACCGTACTTAGTATGCATAATACGACGAGCCGATCCGATCGGCGCCTCCATTAGCTGCACATCATGGTCTAACATCTCTATTGTTTGCGCGGCACCCATTTTGAGACAAATCCTACGCTTTTCAATAAAGATTTAAACTGGTGAAAGACAATCAAGATACTTTCACTTACCTGTGGACGATATTAACAGGATGCGCCCACACACCTGGATAAGATTTGAAAAAGGCAACTTCCACACCTGGATAAGATTTAAATAGGCAACTTCCACACCTGGATAAGATTTAAATAGGCAACTTCCACACCTGCTACTGTGTATAGAACGGTAAGCTGCTTACCGAGCGACTAGCACTTAGCCCTTAAAGGTCATACGGTACCTCTAACTGTAGGGAACAAGTTACCCCTACCAACAATTACTCACTGTTTCACACTTTTTCCTGTGCAGAAAAATACACGTAACCCAATTATTGGCAACAATTGAAAAGAATGTAAACCTCAATGGCTTTGTTTAAACACGTGGCAGCACAACCGGAAGTACATATACGTTATTGTGCAACCAGTCGCATACACAATAATGCGACTACCACACAACCGTATGACAACTTTTTAGCTGCGTACGCAAAAGTGCGTCTTTATTGTGTGCAAAACTGCGACTCAGCCGCGTGCTCAATACTGCGGCACCCCCTTTAAACGTTAGGTTCTCTCAACAGAGGAAAACAAACTTTTTCCTCTTGTCCCTGGATTCTAGTCAGCGTCTCTCAACAGAGGAAAACAAACTTTTTCCTCTTGTCCCTGGATTCTAGTCAGCGTCCTTGGCTCACACGAAAACGGGTAGAGATTTATCAGCACCGAGCGGTTGCAGGTAAACCCTGCATGTGGCCACTCCACCCTTTGCTGAGATATCGATAACCGTATGTGCCGTGTGAGTAGGTAAGTGACTTCACTATGAGCCCCCAACTAAGGAATATATATTTGAACCTCTATATACCCCTGCCTATACCTTCTAATATCCTACCTATAAACCTCTAAGGATGACGCTATTTTGCGTACGCAGTCATAAAGTAAATAGACTTCAGACCTAGAATCTGTGGTTCCAAACCACAAAGTAATATTCAAGTAAAAGTACAGCAGTTACACACTATGATCCTCATATAATCTAAGCGCAAAGAGATTATACAGACCCAAGTACAATTATACATACGCAGCGCTCTCTGGTCCCGATTTTAGGCATCAGCAAGAAACCCCTCATCAGTCAGCATTCAGCAAGAAGACTAAGACCCAGTGTTGGAGCACACATATTTATACCCCCCAGAAATAGACAACACAACAGAGAAGTTTGTTGCTGATGCCATTGGTCCTCAAGGGGGATACATCTGTTACAGAGCATTTAACAGGCTGATTCAAATAGACACAACCCAGCCTCCAACAACTAAGGGTCTCTGGTTTCCAGCCCCATGCAACATCCTAACAGTTGTTCATATAATATACATTTTGTTGCTTGAAGTATCTGCGCTCCATAAGTTGAGAATGCATGATGCAATCTCCACACCGATAATACCGGAATTCTGTTGAAAGAGTACGCATCAGTACAATACCAAAAACGGCTTACGTATCATGTATAAAACCTTAATTACCAAATAATCTTTATTTCACAGCATTTATACTAACTGAACAAACTTATATCTTATACCTTAAAGCTTATTAAACCTTTTATGTGAATATGTAATGTGTAAGTATGCGGGGTTTGATATAAAGACGCTAGTTAACTTGGGACAGATGCGTGCGCATTTAGCTACTAAACATCGTTTTCATATAGGATCTTATGCATTCGCTAATATGCGATTAGTTACCAGTGCAATTGTGCGTATTAATGTGTGTATGAGAAATGGTGCACTTAAATCTCACTTAAACTAAGTGAACACCTTGCAGTGTGGAATGCTGAGCCTTATAGTTCCACACGACCCCCTCTCTCAGCAGCCCCCACCCTTCCCAGGCTCAAAAGTAAAGTGCTTTGTTCTCCCAGGCTCTTGTGTAAATGCAAATTAGCACAGCTACAAGACCCAAAACCTAAGATAACACTCTTGGCTTTGAAGGTATTTTATTGCAGGAAGCCTGCTAATGTAAGGTGTGTATTCGAGCAGGGCCACCTGAAGTGAGAGCAGACGTTATATCCAGGAAGCTTGTCTACACAGGCTAGTTGTCACGTGGCCATTTGCTTTGTTTAGCTAATTCAATATATCCTTTAGGGGAATTATAATAATATACACTTTATCCAGAGCACCCAAACTACGTAAAGTCATGAAATGGGCTTTTGGTGAATCGCCGTAACTTATGGCGATGGTCACAGATGCAATCGCATGATGCTAATAGTAATATCACCACATGTACTAAAGTGTGAGTTTATCTAAAACAGTGCTTAGGCGGCCATTTGCAAAATGACGTCTTGCGGCCAGTCGCAAGATGGTATCGCAGCAATTCAATTTTAAACTGATCTTGTCTCAGCCAATAAACCAGCTTCGACATACATACCCATTCCAGTAAAGCCAGCTTAATTCTAGAGCAGAATTCTTTGGACAGGTGAAACTAAGATCAACCTGTACCAGAATAATGGGAAGACAATAGTATGTAGAAGGCTTGGAATGGCTCATAATCCCAAGCATAGCACATTATCTATAAAACACAGTGTAGGCAGTGTGATGGCATGGGCATGAATGGCTTCCAATGGCACTGGGCCACTATTGTTTATTGATGATGTGACAGAAGCAGCTGAATGAATTCTGAAGTGTATAGGGATATACTGTCTGCTCAGATTCAGCAAAGTGGATTGTACGGTGCTTCGCAGTACAGATGGACAATGACAAAACATACTACACGAGCAACCCAGGAGTTTTTATTTTAAGGCAAAAGTAGAAAAATATTCTGCAATGGCCAAGTAAGTCACCTGATCTCAACCTGATGGAGCATGCATTTCACTTACTGACGACAAAACTAAAAAACAGAAAGACCCATGAACATACAACTGAAGACAGCTGAAATAAAGGGCTGGCAAAGCAGAACAAAGGAGGAAACCCAGCATTTGGTGATGTCCATGGGTTCCAGACTTCACGCAGTCATTGTTGGCAAAGAATTCCCGACAAAGCATTAAAAATGAACATTTTATTTATGATTAATATATATGGACCTAACTATACATTCATGCTTTCACTTAAAATTATAAAAAAAGAATACCAACTATAGTTTTTATTTTCGCTTTGCGTTGGTCTAAAGCAGAGGTTCCCAAACTTTTTTGAACCACGGCGCCCTAAAGTATCAGAATTTAAGTTTGTCTGTTATTGAGAAATTCAGAAAAAAATACAATAAAGTACAGTAGTAAAGTGAAGTAAATTGTGCTTACCTATCATCCTTAGGTTCAGTTATGTGGTGGTGAACAGGTTTTCACTTCTGTTTGTCCACATACAGTATTTACATTACATTGACCATAAATAATTTGATTTGGTGCTGGACCACCAACCTGAGGCACCCCTGCAAGTGTCCCGAGGCACCCCAGGGTGCCACGGCGGACAGTTTGGGAACCACTGGTCTAAAGTGATTATTTAAGAAGGAATGAATAAAACATTATCATTATAGTACTAGTATTTATAACAGTGCTAGTAAGTCAGCATTGTTTCAGTATAGTTGCTTTTGTCTCCTAACAGCCAAAGTAGATTTCCCTCTAGAACCTCTAAGTGCAAAAACAGACTCAGCAGCATATTAACAAACAAAGGGTAATACAAGATCAATTTATTTATAATTGCATATCCATCTGTAAACATACACACCGTCAACATAAGTCATATACACTATATACATACACTATTGTATAGGTGGTCATATATACACTTGCACAAAAGGAAACGAGGAAAGTGAACATGGAAACATTTAACATTACACAATACAATTCCACACACTTATGGCTTACCATAACCCTATTACAGTCACAGGACATAAGTTTGTCTTCTACCAGTCTATGAATGCTAGTCTACGTATTACACAAATATATCCAGACTACTAAAATTGTATTTCTCTGAAATACCAACATTTCAAGTAACTTGTGCAAAAACAAAATAAATAATACATCAATTCTTACAGGTAACATTAAAATGTGTCTTAAATGGGGAAAGAAAACTATACATACTAGTAACTTAGAAAGACTTGGTCACATTTATACTAAGCTACAGACAAAGGTTTCTACATGTTAATAAACTTGTGCAACCAAATCATGGTATTCTGTCGCATCACATCATTCACTTTTCATGGGCTTCCTCTAAGCTGGTATCATTTTGGGCACAACACTCATCCAATTTAAAAATAAATACAAGCACACTTAGAAAGTGGGAATATTACACATGGTGTGTTGCCAACGTGATAGTTTTTAGAGTCATTATATACTGACATATATAAACATACAGTACAATGTATCTTGGTGGCTGCTGAATTGTGTAGCCTAGTGACTGACTGAGCAGCATTACAATGCAGCGAGTGTGTTATCAGATGGGGGCATACAGGACCCGATTCGGAGTTGGACACATTTTCCATCCGGCCACAGCAGCCTGTTGCCATCTTATGCTATTGTGAGTATCCATGCAATTATGCATCTACCATCATGCAGGTGGGTGACCTTCCCACTGTTTTCCCATCCGCAGCCGGCCTACAAGCCCATGACACCGATATGTTCCATGCTCTACATGGTCACCACCCAGTTACCGCCCATTTCACATAGAGAGAGCTCTGTCTGCGGGTGGATCAATCCCGTCCACTCTTTTGATCCCTGGGCGTGTGCATGGTACGGTGCATGTACAGACTGCGCAACACGCACCTAGCCGTGGCATGCGCCCGCATTTACACTTGTCCGATTCAGGGAACAGAAACAACAACTCACATTATGTACAGTAGACATCAGCTGGTGGAAATATCTCTACAAACTATACATAAACATATCCGGCTATAATTTATACTGTATCTCAGAGGTTCCCAAACTATCCTCTAGGCACCCTAACAGTCCAAGTTTTAAGGATAACCATGCTTGGGCACAGGTGACTTAATTAGTACCTCAGTCCATTTAATTTAATCGTATGTGCTCAGCCATGGATAGCCTAAAAACCTGGACTGTTAGGGTGCCTTGAGGACAGAGTTTGGGTATAATTATGTCAGGTGGAAAGACTATGTTCAGACTTCATTAAATGGTGTAGAACAAATGGGCACAAATCCGCATCCTCTGTTTCATGTACCGGAGTCCATTATTCCTTGATACTTTGAAGAAGCTGTAAGAGGTGAGTCTCGATGACTTGCTGAACTGCAAAGGAAAACAGGCAAATATAAATGAATGTCCCCCCAGATGTACAATGGTGCAAAGTGTGCTGATGGCCGCTTTATACCACGCTACTCATTTACATGTTGTTTTATAGAACTACCTGCACAGTAATGTTACTATAAACAAAAAGACAGAAATAACAACAATAATAGCAGTTGCCATGCAGGAACGTGCTCATGTGCGAGGTGACGATACAGAACAGAGGGCAGATAAATAGACAGTGGTACATTTTTACTTTAAGCTAAGGTAATTTTGCCTAGCCCTATTAGCCTGCTGTGATCATACATTTTTGTTACCTGTGACACATTTTAATGAAAGCTCTAGTATCTTTCCAATAATGTAGCTGGCATCTCATGTACTGTATAATATTGCCTACAACAAGTACCACCATTTGGCCATGTTGTTTAGTGCTATGTATGCACTTCTGTAACAACTTGTCTACAGTCATTATATTTGTGCGAGATGGTACGGGATGCCAGTGTGCGGGTCCTCGAGGTCTGAATCCCGACGCAAGCATCCCAATAGAGTTAGGATACAGACACCTTTCGGTCGGTATCCTAACGCCCCCCTCTCCCTACCCTACCCCTCCCCGTTGCCTGAACCTAACCTCCCCCCTAGTGCCTAAACCTAACCTCCCCCCTAGTGCCTAACCCTAACCCTCCCCCCTAGTGCCTAACCCTAACCCTCCCCTTAGTGCCTAACTCTAATCCTGATGCTAACCCACCCCGTAACCCTGCTACTTGCCTTCAGGATACCGGCGCTGGGATTCTGACAGGAGTCGAGATTCTGGCGCCGTGATTCTGACCGCTGGAATCCGCATAGTCGGGATATGTGCACGCAGGCAGCTTTGCAATGCTATCCTTGCAAGCACGAAAATGGGAGCAGTAGGTGTATGACACCCCCTGCTGCATTTACGGTTCAATCACTGCGACGGAGGTCGCTGTGCTGGGATCACCATCGTGACCATCGGTGGTTGATGATCGCGAGGGTGGACGGCGTTGGGCGGGCGGCCGGCCAGCTGAGTGAGCCTAAGCTTACTCAGGCTGGCCGGCTTGCGAGCCCTTCAGACTGCGTACGTCCACGCAGTCTCTGGGCTGGACACTCCCGGGTAACGGAGCAGAAACACCGGCCGCCACCGCACCGCCCATTAAAAGCTGTAAAGCATCACGTCCCCACCACACTATGGAAATGGCAATGTTCAGCTGTGTAAGAGGGAACGCAGGTTCGATGGCAGGAGGGAATTATAAACCAGAAACTGGAAGTTGAAGAAATAACAGTACACAAGACAATGGAGCTCAGAACAGGAAATAAGAGGCCGCTTAGAAATAAATCTAGCAGGGAGAACATACAGTATGTGGTAACTAATGCTAGCTCCTTACAAATACATTGGTGACCTGGCTTTGTAATGGTCAGAGGAGATCTAGGTAGAACTGAAATTTGGCTAAATAAGACACATGATTGGGAAGCAGAAAAGGGACTTCGGGCCTGATTCAGAGGGTAACGGAGGTGCAGTAGCAAATGCTACTGCGAATTTATGCCAATACTGTAGCCGATGTGCTTCCTACTGAGACACCCACCGGCTGCGGCTCTAATCCACCCCATTGGACATTACAGAGCAGCTCTATGGTTGCTCAGAAGTCTGACAGTACATGGCCGCTGGTGCCAGTGGAACTGCATCTTTAGATGAAGTCCACCACCCAGGATTGCCGAACAAAATTGCACAGATTTCCATGCAATTCCAATACACGTTCGGTGACGGTAACCAACAGGATGCATGTGCATTGCGTCACCGACGGAAGCGCAGATTTAAAACATCGGGCTCCTGTGCCTGACATTCTAAATCCGTCCACCTATTGACTATACTAAGCTAGAAACGGCCAATGGTGGGTTAACCATTGATGGTCATCCCTACAGTGTTGATGGGCAGGCCAATCATGCAAGAGCATGGAGCTAAGTTCCATTTCCTCGAAGAAGAGGGGGAAAAAATATAAATTGATCGCTGGCAAAACCATCAGTCAGTGGTTAACCATAGATGGTCGATAGATATCCCCATTATATGCTACAAAGTACAAGAGAGTGAACAGAAAGAAAAATATTAATACACAACTGGGTTCTAATTATGGGGGATTGTATCTGCTCAGATAGACACTGAATGTGGTAGTTCTGGTGACGGAAGCAATTAAACATCAACTGAAAAAGGAGCATGACTGGGCTTAGTATTACAGACAGAAATCAAATAATATGTAATGAATAGGTAAGGGGTAATTTACATAATAAGGAACGCTTGGTTACATTCCATATAGCAAGGTTACAATTAATCAGGTTAGAATGTACCTTCTCAAACAAAAGCAGAGAGACCAAATTGGTTATATTTAAAAATATGTTATGGAAGTACTGTTGCAGATATATACGGGGTGTAGTCGGCGTTCCAGCAGTCAGAATCCCAGTGACGGAATCCCAGCTTCAGAATCCCGACTGCTGACATCCCAAAGGTAAGTATTAGGGTTGGGGGGGTGTTAGGTTTAAGGTTAGGCTCTGGGTGGAGAGTTAGGCTGTGGGAAGGGTTAGTACACTTTAACTATTTGGGTTGGGATTCTGACTGCCAGCACCCTGACCGCCAGGGTCCTGTACCCAGCCCTTAAATACATGACAACAAACATTCTAGCAATTAAAATAGATGGGAAATATTGGTTGGGGATGATAGAGAACTCCCCTCTGAAATACATTTTGCGATAGTGTTAAGAAAGGAAACACATTCTGCATAGTGTGAAGTGCAACATTAAGCCACACACATGCCATTAAATACCAGGACCACAGATCTACTGATGATGAAACCGCCAAAACCCAGCAAAGTTAGAAGACATCACCGGCCCAATATCTTTACATCTGAAGAATAGTAACCACCAAATTTATCAAGCAGCGGTTTTACAAACTGCCAGGAAAACGGCAGGAAAGAAATGAGGTGCCTATGACCAGGATGACTTTAAAAAGCTATCTGGCCAATCATAGGGAACGGAATCACAATACACTTATAAATGAGGGTAATCATTAGGTATTGAATAAGGGGACAAAATTAAATTAATCTTTCATTTTATCAAGACAGCAATATTATTTTATCAATTATATTAAAGGGACAAAAATAATTTATTGGTGTAAGGAAATGTTTTTAAGGACAGTGGCAACATAATTTGATGATGTGGGTACCATTTTAATAATACATTTTGCCCCTGTCCTAAAAGCATTTTTTACACTAATTAACAATTAATTAATGTTGTCCCTTTTAATATACCAAGTAATATTGCTCTCTTAATAAAATTAAACAATTTTGCTCCTGTAAGAGAATTAATGTTGTTACTGGTATAATGAGCTATGGATATTTACAATGCATT
This sequence comes from Taudactylus pleione, assembly GCA_031769625.1. Taxonomy (NCBI): domain Eukaryota; kingdom Metazoa; phylum Chordata; class Amphibia; order Anura; family Myobatrachidae; genus Taudactylus; species Taudactylus pleione. The sequence continues at coordinate 6,063,094 of JAUIMM010000331.1, read as the reverse complement.
ATTGGGGTAGATGATCTGAGGAATCAGATTTCCATTGAAGAAGTCTGGAAGAATATAGTACACAGGGGCATAAATTGGTAGCTGCCTTGCTAGTTCTTTGTTTTACTTACTTGTGGATGCATGCAGTTAAGAATCAGCAGAAGTTGATAAATTGCTAGAAAGCTTTGAAAACGTTTAAGGGGTTTATTTACGACCTGTTGGATTCTAAATCCTGGTGCTTCTGATCGTGTACATGCCCGAAATGTAAGAGGACAATGCGTATACTAGCCGGGTTTAGCTACTAAAATTACTGCCCTTTTAAATTTTGGGCAATGATATACTAAGCGCTATGTTTTAGAACCCAACGCTTAGTAAATAAACCCCTAAGTATGTAGCGGCTAATGTGCACAGTAATCCGCCATGGTTTTAGACCAGTGTTACTGTATAGTTCACTCAGGGCCTGATTCAGACCAGGAGGCCGCTCCAAAAAGGAGGAGGGACGGCCCTGATTCAGAGCGAGAACTCTGTCAGAGCGTCCGGCTCTGAATCAGGGACTCAGCGCAGTTGCATACCCACTCTCTGGAGACGCCTCCAAAAATCTACAGAGGGTGTCTTAGCTCCACCCTTCAATAATTCAAACTATTCATGACTTAAATGAATCACTAGAGTGAGGGGACATGGGAATGCCTTTATTGTATCTGAAGCATATTTTATTACATGGCTCAGTTTGTGCCTTCTGCATCACATGGAGGCGCACAAGTCCCAATTATAGTATCTGAGGTGGTGTGACACGGAGGTCCTTCTGAGGAGTGGAACTGGCTGTGCACCACTCCACATAGCAAGGAACACCCTAAAAATACACCATCCCAGTGATCACATTGAGCAAAAAATGATATGGGTCCCAGGGACACTTCACTTTAAAAAATGGGGGTCCTACTTCACTGTTTATGGGTCCCACCACAATTTATGCTTTTGAGCTCCCCATGTAGCATCAGACCACCCCACATGCCCTACACATGCACCATGGTAAGTTACACTCATATTGTCAGTACTGATAATGCTTATAAATATATTGCCTGGATCTCACATAGCCAACAATCTGGAGGAGAGAGAGGGGCAGGCAGCAATGGGACAGTACTGAGGAAGGGTCAGGTGGTAGCTTGGGCATTGCTGGGAGCAGGTAAAAGTTGGGGTAGAGGGGGTTACCGGCAGGCAACAGTTAGAATAGAGCTAGGGCTTGAGGCAGACATCATTTGGGAAGGAAAGGCGTAAGGGTGGTAAGGGCAAGCAGCAGTTGGGGCATTACTGGGGGGGCAGGAAACATTTTGGGCAGTGGGGGGTAACAGCATTCAACAGTGGGGCCAGGGAGAATGTAAGGGTATATAGCAGTTTGGGCAGTAATTAGGGACAGGCAGTATTGGGATCAGTACTTGCCTCCTTCCTCTGCTGGGAGCCACTGACCTGGTCAGGTCACAGGATGGCCAGCAGATAAGGTGTGCAGAGCTCAGGGAGATGGGGTGCAAAACCTGGGAGGAGGATGCAGAGGGGTACAGAGACTATACTGCTGTGGCCCAGAAAAGTGATCAGGCAAAAAGGGGTCACGGTCACCTGCACTGCTCAGCAATGGGGGCGAGTGGAAACTGAAAAGGTGTGCTAAGGTGAGCAATCACCTTGATCCGCAACGGCCCCAGGGTGAAGATTTGGCTCTCTATTACCCTAAACACTGCTGCTGCGCTGCTCAGCCGCTGATAGCATGTTTGGATAACAAGCCTGGAGCCTACTGAGCAGTGATTAGCTCTGCGAAGGCAGCATGTGACACTGTATACCAAACAATGGGGGAGGGTATCCAAAGAGCCTGTCAGTGTCTCCTCCTTCTCCTATACTGTTCTACTAATTTGACAAAGAGCTGTCTGCAGCACTGGAGGGACAGACAGCCAAATCATACTGTCAGCAGCAGCACGACCTGTGGTACGCACTCATTTTGCTACACAGAGTCCCTCACTGCTTATGGCGCATAAATACAATACCTGCATCTCCACCACTTTATCTTATTCCTATAATCTCACTCTGTAAAACTATATGTTGCTTCTACTACATTAACTCCACACTTAAGGCCCCCATACACGGCATGAGATACGTGCCGATCTGACGGATCGGCACAATATAGGTGCTATATTGTGCAGTGTATGGGCACGATATCGTACTTGATATCGTGCTGCGGGGTCGTACATCGCAGCCCCAGGTCTTCCTGCAAAACCATCTGATCTGGGATCGGATGTACGATCCCATTCAGATGAAGGAGGGGGAAGCCGGCATATCGTACGGTCCCCGCAGAGCGCACGATATGCCGGCGATGACAGCATGATCCGTCTGCCGAAGGATAGGCAGTCGCCCTACACGGTGCATCACACAGTGTATGGGCACCTTCAGGAACATTGTCACTCCACCCAACTACTCCCCTGGTTTGGAGTAAACCTCTGCCCCTCTACAACCACCGCCATCTAGCTCATATGTCTGTGGAAAGCAAAGTGCACTCGCACAAATCACAACATATGCTAGGTCCAAGGCTGCTTCTGCACTGATTTATTAATGAGCTCCAAAGAATTTTACACTTTCTAAACAAGCCATTGTGTCAATGGAATGCGTTCATAATACCGACTGCAGGGATTCTGGTGGTCAGAAGGCCAAAGCCGGAATCCTGACACCTGTCAGAATCCCAGCGCCAGCATCCCGGAGGTAAGTACTGGGGTTAGCGTTAGTTTTAGGCACTAGAGGGAGGGTTAGGGTTAGGCACTAAGGGGGGAGGATTAGGTACTTCCTGCAAGTCAGGTGTTATTACAGGATCCACATAGGCTTCTTAATGAGCGCTGCTAACATTTGTGGAAATTGCAGGAGAGGGAAACAAAACACAATAAGGTTTAATGGGACAGGAAAGAGATGGTATAACTTAACCTGGTATGTGTCTAAGGCATTTAAAATATATTGACCAACAAGTAAGTTGATTGTAAGAGCTACACCATCAAAATAAGTGATGTGGTTCAAGTGGAAAAGTCCCGTTTAATGGGAATATAGAGATCGGTAGAATGATTAAGGAAGTAAAAAACAGCAATTGTCTTTAGCCAAAATATTTCCTAAAACAGAGAATTGCTGCTGTAGACATTCATTTACAGATAAGTCTTTATAGAGAACAGGAGGAAATGGCAACTGCAATATGTACAGACTTCTTTAATAAATAGTATCAGTAAAATGTCATTGTTTTGCTCTATAAAACTGTAAAGCAGAAGTCCGTTATTATACATTAAGGACATGCCCTTACTGGATATTTATAGAATTATTTTATTGTATTGACTTAGCATGTGACGTTATAACCTTTAAGCAATATTGACATATTCAGCAGATACTGTCAATAATGAGCATGATGCCTGGCAGTTGTGTGTACACAGGATTTGGCCCTATACCCGCAGAGTTGTTTGCTTTTAGTACATAACTTACCACTCCTGTGGCCCAGAGCTACTGAGAGGTCCATGGAGTTGTAACCAGAATCTGTCTCAATGGTTGGATCAGCCCCGTTCTCTGCCAATTGTAAGAAACCATTAATCATACAGCCGTACAAACATGCAGCAATGTTTAATGGGACTTCTTCTAAACCCAATAACCTTATGTAGAAATCATTGGTGAATTAATATTTAATTAGGTCTGGCTTCTTCATACAGCCACACAAAATGGTCACTCCTTTATTTTAACAAATGTAGATTTAGCAGCAGAAGTTAGGGATAAGATTATGGCTTTCTAATACCTAATATTGAACATTTCAGATGATCTGAAAAATAGGATATAGTGCAATAGAATCTTAGCGCAAGGTTACACTTACCTAGAAGGATTTTCACACATTTTACGTGGTTTCCATGCACGGCATACAGCAAGGGCGTCCCCCCATTCTAACAATAAGACAGCATTATGTAATAGGGGCAGAAAAAAGGCACATACTCAGTACAAACATACATCTGCTACATAGCTGCCAATTCCTACTTTAATCCACTTTGAATAAGTAAAGACTGATCTTGATCTTTCTTTCTCTCCTCCTCGCGTCCTCCAGAATCAAATTGTAAATACTGACTCTTAGGGGTATATTTACTAAAGTGAGTGTTATTAGAAAGCAAGTTTTAAAAGTGATGTTGCCCATAGCAACCAATCAGATTCTAGCTATTATGTTGTAGAAGGTGCTAGTTAAATGTTAAGTAGAATCTGATTGGTTGCTACGGGCAACATCACTGTTACAACTCACTTCTAAAAGCTCTCACTTTAGTACATTTACCCCTTACCCTACAAATCCCTCAGCAACACCGCACTTTTCATACATCTAACCCTCATCCTTTCCTCTCGCACTCGTAGAACTTATCTCTGAACGAGTTGGGTATGAAATGCAGATGACAGAAGACAGAAGAGAAACCGACGGAGCATGCAAGTACCCTAACCCTACCCTTCTCCCCCCCCTCCACCCGCTAACCCTCCCTCTCCCTTTGGGGTACCTAACCGTAAGTCCACCCAGGGGGTTGCCTAACGATGGCGAGATCGATGCGGTGACAAACAGCGGTAATCTTAGATTACCGCTGTTTGTTAAGTACAGAAAGGATGACATAACCCCTTTAGCATGGTTGTCAATGGGGCCCTAAATCTATTATGGAATGCTGCAAGTTGTGTGCCTTGCAGCTGCGCATTAAAGAGCTGCAGGGAGACTATGCTCCCTTATTCCCCTAACAGACTGCCCCCTAGTCACAGCTACAGGCTCTCCCCTAGCCAGCACGGTCAGCCTGGAGCTGACCCCCCCTCACACACAGATACTCACTAGCGCACCACTCACGGCCGCCCTTTCTCACCGCAAATACAAAGTGCCCTCAGACAGAGATGAGAGAGCTGGGGAAGGAAGGGGACAGATAAAAGTTGGGGGCAGAGATGAAAGGGGGGGGTGAGGACAGGGATAAAAGAGACACACACACACACATAGAGGTGGAAGAGGAGGGATAGAGGAGAGTGACAAACAGAGACAGGGGTGTGGGGGCAAAAATGGGGGACATCTGTCAGCATTTGGAGCTAGAGCACATTCCCCAACTACAACAACCCCATCCCCCAAGTCAACATACTTGTATTGTGCCGGTTACCCATTGAAACCCTCCATGTTATTTTATATATCATACCATGCTGAAAGTAAGTGCACTAAAAAAAAGGAGGAACAAATCCCCCAGTTCTTAAGAATACACGCTCCCCTTCCCAAGCTCACTTTAGGTCCTGTCTAGTCACACTTGTATCACTGAGTTAGAATAAGGAAAGATCTGACCCCCATTACTGCACAGAGCCAATGCCCCCAAACCTCCATGTTAATTCACCACAGATGAGATTTGCTAAAGGCAGAGGAACAAAAGCTCAGAACAAATCTGGGGAAATACTAAATCCTTGTAGGTCACCTGGGACAGATTTCCTGGAGACCAAGCCGTGAGCAGTGCAGAATGCGAGGTATACATTCCACGCAATGGTATGAATGAATAAGTCTATACCGGTATAAACAGATAAAGTAGATGGATTGTAATCTTACCCAGTCATATTCATTGACATCCACTCCGCACTCCACCAGCATTCTGACTATATCTGTGTAACCTTTGCTGCAAGCCAATGACAGGGCACTTTCTCGTCCTTTGCCAAGGACTTGGGGGTCTGCACCCTGGAGCAGAAGACATATTTCTATGTATAAATATACCCTGACAGACTTTACTGTATGGTGTAATCAGTGTAGATGCAAGGTACATGCATACAAATGTGTTAATAACGGTCAGGTTCATTCATTTTCGTACATTTTGAAGTAGAAACTCCACCACGGCTATCTGTCCATGGGCTGCGGCCCACATAAGTGGCGTGAAACCCTCCTCGTCTGTAAGATTAATCACATTTTCTGTGCAAAACAGGAAATCAAAATTATTTCAGCCATTACAGCATAAAAACATTTTTTTAAGAAGCCTGGAGCACAAGGCACAACTGTGAGGCTGACCGATAACGGGACTGAGGGCGTGATTCAGAGATGGACACAGCAGCAATGCAAAATAAAAAAAAATGCCAATGTCGCAGGACGCTTCTGAAGGCAAAAGACGCCCACTGCTGGCATTGCAGATCACTATCGGCAGCTATCGGCCATCTGAGCAAGCCTAAGCTTATTCAGCATTGCCGCCGGAACTCTTCTGCTCGGGCTAGGAATTCTGCGCCTGAAGATGCAGACCCTGGCCTCAGCACTACTACAAAACAGGGGCAACACGTCCCCATTTTGCAAAATGGATAACGTTGTCACCCCCAAATGACCACAGTATAGGAGACACTGCAAGTGATTTCACAAAGACAGATCGGTACAAGAGCAGTACAGATCCTGCGCATGAGCCGATCAGTAACCATTGAAGATGTACGCAAACTGTCGGGTTTCCATACATGTCAATCAGGCCAATTGAGTGCTAATTATCAGAGAACATGTCGTCCCAATTACTCAAAGACTGTATGCAAATACCATTCTCTTTCCCTCTCAGTTGCCTTTAGGGCTCATTCATACGGCTACCGCCAATCTCCTATACAAAGATCTTTCAATCCGAATTGGTAAAGTCATGATCCAAGATATTAACCGGCCAACTGTATTTCTGGCATAAGCCACTGAACCTATTACTACAGGTTACATACACCAATTGATGCTATTTATCATGGTCACAACGTAGATTGTGTATTACCTTGTTCTAGTCGGCTTGCCAAATATACCATCTCCCCTTGAGCAGCCAACTGGTGGACGGACAAGGCTGTGACAGGAAGTAAGACATATATTTTACTAAAGAGTTTAAAGCAAACCCATGAACATCACAAACAGCGTTGTCTCTGTCTGTAGGATAATGACATTTGGTTATTAAATAGAAAGATAATGTAAGCTCTCACGAGCAGGGCCATCTACCCTCTTGTGCTTCTCCTTACTATAGTGTAATTTACTTCTTACTCACCACTAGGGCACCTAACACTTGGTTGCTTATGCTCTGTTGCTTATCTGGGTGATATGGTCACTAATGTAGCAATATACTGTATATTATCCATGTCCTGTATTGTATTGTTCTGTAAGTCACTTGTATACAATTTGTTTTTGTACTTTGTAAGGCGCTGCGGAACACTTGTGGCGCCATATAAATAAATGCTAATAATAATAATAATAATACCCAGACATGTGAGCCATATGGAGACTTTCAGTGCCCAGCGTATAACAGAACACCATCGGTCCTCTCCATGAAGGCAATTATATTATAATTAGAGTGATGGCTGAGAGTTGCTGGCACTCTGACCGCTTTCCCGGCCACAGCCATCACTGTGTAGCAGCCCAGGAAGGTGAGCAGGAAAATCTGCAGTGTTCCTGTACAGTAATTCTCGCACATCGCTGAAAATTGCCCTGCAAAGAATTCTTTATTACTGTTTATTATTAGTTTTAAACAGTTGTAATGTGAATAAAATAGCTTCTACCATCCTTAAGAGCAAAGTTGCCAAGAGATGGGTTGTGTCCCAGTAGTAGGGGTCATGAGCAAAGGTGGGAGTGTGGCCAGTCCTCATCATAGGCTGAGACTCTCGGTCATACCCGGGCCACCACAAAAACTCATACCTGGGTATGTCCTCCCCCCTCCTTCTGAGGCCTGATCTAGGAGCATCGCTCTACATTGTATTCCAACAAAATTATCATTTTCTACTTAGGAAGTAAAATTAATAAATTACTCACTGCGTATAATACTAACAATTAACCCGCAGTATTGCTCATTAATTCAATTTTCAGCTAAACTTGTAGACAACATGGTAAGTGTAACAAGTAAAATGTGTATGATAATGCAGAGAGGTAACGTATGCCTCCTGCAGATTTGTCCTAATATCCACCACAATACTGGATGTCACAGCTAAATTAGGTCTGATCAGTGATGAAACAGTTCTGTAACTTATTTAGCCAGATCTGATCAATAATACAATATATTCATGGACAAATACCAAACTTACTTACACCACTAAAGCAAGGTTACTCCAGACACGATTGAGTTTAGCAATTGCAGGAAATTCATATAGATGTTTTATTTTGTATACAGCTACCTATATTGTAAAGCACAGTACATCATAAGGATTGGGAAATTAGTCACAGAGGTACAGAGAGTGAAAAGTACACATTGTCTGTTCCAGGGTGATGCTCACTTATACAAGCTGCAGTCTGACCTAGCCATTTGTCCCAATGGAGATATATGATGACTTATACACTGCAGGATCGCATTGCAATACAAGACGCCAGAGGTTGATGAATAGCGTAAATTGTAGGATATTATGGAAAAAAAAAAAAAAAAAAAAAGGTGCTTACAATTCACCAGCAGGGGGGTGGTTGATATCTCATTGCCTCGGTGCTTGTTTGTGAGTGTCGTTGATTGCTTGATGGGAGAAAAATGCTTGGTGGTGGATGGGGTGTAGACATGTCGCACCTGTATGCCTGGAGATGGGGAGGTGTGTATGTTGCATTCAGCTGGAGAAAAGAAAAACATTTAATTGTACAGTCAAAAAAATATTCTCTTTGTATAAATAGTGATGGAAAATACACTTCTATCTCTCACTCTATCCTATGTATTAAGCTGTGATCTGAACAGATAAAATGTAAACTCTAAAATTCTTGATATTTACAATAAAGGGGAACTTGGATTATTCACTGGAGCCCCCTATATTATTCCTAGAATGCCAGGGCCAACAATAGTAAGATGGTAGGGGGTGTATTTCTGCAGTCATCAGGCTATAGTGAGGGTAAACTGTGATAATGAATAGTGAGGTTGTGTATGTAGTGTGAATATGTAGCACCTAAGTCATAGTATTTGTCATGTTGTAGCAACAACAATCTTTACGGTTATATATAAAATATGGAACACATCTTAGAAATAAAATTCATTGGTCTGTTTGTCTGTCCGTTTATGCATGCGGACATCCCTGCACCGTTTGGGATGACACCAACATGAGGTGGTCCAGTTGGATCCTGGCCAGGTTTTCGGGGGGTTAGGGTCCTGGTCGGACCTACCGTTAGTCTACACTGGACAGAACTTTGAACCGGGGAGCCTGTTCTAAGCCTTCCATTGGATGGATTTGGACAAAAACTTCAGAGTGGTAACATTGGATCCCAAGAGACATACTAGGGTGTCCCGGTCGGACCTCCCGTTGGTATACGTTGAGAACTTTGACCCGGGGAGTCTGTTCTGTGCCTTCCACTGGATGCATTTGGATAAAAATTTCACAGAGGAGTGACAATTGGTCTTCTTCCTTCCACTGAATGGATTTAGATGACATCACATAATTTCAATGAAAACTTCAGAGTGGCAACATTGGATCCCAGAAAACATACTAGGGGATTCAGGTCCCGGCTGGACCTCCCGTTGCTGGGCAGAACTGTGACCCGGTTGCGTTGGGCAGAACTTTGACCCGGGCGGCCTATTCTGAGCCTTCCACTGGATGGATTTGGATGAAAACTTCACAGAGGGGTGTCAATTAGTCTGGGATGCCTAATGGAGTTGTTGAGTTCCCGTTTGGACCTCACAGCAGAGTGCGCCGGGCAGAACTTTGACACAGGGAGCCTGCTCTGGGCCTTCCACTGGATGGATTTGGACAACATCACATAATAAAACTTAATAACTTGAAGATTTAAACCTGGGAAACACGGCGTACTTCAGCTAGTATATAAATAAAGCAATAGGCCTTTTTGTTGATGAAATAGTGTAACCATTAGCAGAAACAGAAAATGTAATAATAGAGATAAATCTCTAGGATGGAAGCTCTAGTCTCAGTTTGTAATTATGAATCTACAGAAATTTGTGAATGTGTCTGTAATTGTCCTGTTTGGGCACCTTTCTGCTTATGCAATTTTGTGCAGCTACATAAAAGATAACAATACTTTACGGAGGGCAGCTCTGAAATAATAGTGCTTATGTAATAATATGGATAGATTAAGAGTAAAACGCTCATAATGAAAGCTACCAATAAAACTACATAATTTTAAATAAGAAAAAAATGTAAGAACTGTAACAAAAATCTGGCAAATATAAAAACAAGTGAACCAACCTTTAAATAGAACAGAAGCAACTTCCAGGTCAGAGTTCACTTGATCTTGGATATTTTTACTGTCTTCTTCATTTAATGACTTAACAAAGCGAGAACAAACGTTCATGTCAAATCTGTTCGGTAAAATGAACTTCATTCCCATTGCCACGTTCTGAGCAGGACCTTCATCTGGATTAGAGTCTATGACGTGCTCCACCTTGATGTCAGGCATGCTGCCCACACACTCCTCTCCCGACAGCTCCGCAGAAACCTCCAGATTGCTCAAGGCGGACATGGTGGATTAGAGACGCACTTACAGCGTTGTCTGTTACTGCCGCATCATAGGATTGTACAGTCCCACTTCTGCAATGGATTCACATAAACACAAGTACACATTACTGAAAATGGCTTGATGCAGACTCTGCATATGCAATGTATGAGTTTGGCATGTTTGGTAGAGCATACTAATAATGAAATAATGTAATAAAAGAAAAATAACATAAAAAGGCACAAAAAATATATTCACTCAACACATATACTAAAGCTGGCTACACATCAAAACGATGTAGCTGTCCGATCCGATGGGACCCTGCTTCGGCACGTGCATACACACTTGCAGGGGGTGACAGAGCGATACAGAACCCTTGAGCAACTAGGCATAGACCAGTGGGTATTCTGATACTAAATGCTGTGGTAGCCCTTTTGGTTCTGGGCACCAGTCACTATAAGCAAGTCGCCTAGTCAGAATCCACCATAAGAGCCACTGCTTAGTATATAAACCTACACAGAAAACTCCTACGGTGTTCCCACCATTACACACGAGTTGGTAATAACTTACACTGTCTTAAAATGGGAACATGTAAACAAACAAGAACAGGACATAGTGTAATATTGCATACAAAGTCCTTGCTAACAGCAACTAATTGTTACACTCACCCTTTTATAGGGTGAAAAGAAGTCTAAAATGTATCTTTTCCTGGGATCTCTCTTGGGAGTGAAGTCAGTGCCTCTGTATACAAACGTCAGATTCTTTTTCAAATAAAAATGGAAATTTTTTCTTACAAGGCTTTAAAAATCCCGCAAGCAGGGTAACCAAACTTTACCGTGCCTAAGTCTCTGTACATAAGACAGTCCTAGGGATTCTGCATTCCCAGATGGTGCATGGGCTGTCCTTATAGATCTTTCTGTGATATAAGTTCCACAAGATGGTACCTCCTGCATCCATCAACGCGTCTCCATTTCAAAGCCAAGGTGTCATTTGATGGGCACCAGATCCCATTTATTTACCCCTGGCTCCTAATCCCCTCCTGAATGGGGACGAGGTCTGTATTGACAGGCAATATAGTTCCAAGTCTGTTTATGCCCAAATGTGTACACATCACAATAAATAACACCTTTATTTCAGCTCTGTGCTAAATACCCGGAATTATAAGGCAATGGTTCTTAAATTACAAAAAATCTTACGTTCCACACATGGAAACATAACATATCCACCGGGAGTGATGTTGCACCACGTCTGGGATGTTACAATTTTAAGACAGTGTAAGTTTTCAACTTTTGTGTAGTGGTGTGATCACCAAAAGGGAACACCTATGAGTATTCTGCAGTGTTGTTTTCTCCAGTGTGTGGGGAAATCAAGATACCATTATATTGTTCTCACATTACATACACTAACTAGATACTTTTACCTATCTGATGGATATATGAGGGATTATTCTATTAGAGTGTAGCCAATTATTGATTTTATCACATTTGTTCTGTTCTTTGGCAGCCTGGCCAAAGCAGTAACCATCGCGCTCTGAGGCAGCGTTTACGGAAGATGCATTCGGATTGCAGGAGGTGTCTATTTCCTACAGATACCTCCTGCTGCATCTGCGAGAGAGGAGCAATAGGAAGAGTCAGTAATATACGGTGAGAGGTGCAGTAGGAAGAGTCAGTAATATATAGTGGGAGGGAGAGGTGCAGTAGGAAGAGTCAGTAATATATAGTGGGAGGGAGAGGTGCAGTAGGAAGAGTCAGTAATATATAGTGGGAAGGAGAGGTGCAGTAGGAAGAGTCAGTAATATATAGTGGGAGGGAGAGGTGCAGTAGGAAGAGCCAGTAATATATACGGTGAGAGGTGCAGTAGGAAGAGCCAGTAATATATACGGTGAGAGGTGCAGTAGGAAGAGTCAGTAATATATAGTGGGAGGGAGAGGTGCAGTAAGAAGAGTCAGTAATATATAGTGGGAGGGAGAGGTGCAGTAGGAAGAGTCAGTAATATATAGTGGGAGGGAGAGGTGCAGTAGGAAGAGTCAGTAATATATAGTGGGAGGGAGAGGTGCAGTAGGAAGAGTCAGTAATATATAGTGGGAGGGAGAGGTGCAGTAGGAAGAGTGAGTAATATATAGTGGGAGGGAGAGGTGCAGTAGGAAGAGTGAGTAATATATAGTGGGAGGGAGAGGTGCAGTAGGAAGAGTCTGTAATATATAGTGGGAGGGAGAGGTGCAGTAGGAAGAGTCAGTAATATATAGTGGGAGGGAGAGGTGCAGTAGGAAGTCAGTAATATATACGGTGAGAGGTGCAGTAGGAAGAGTCAGTAATATATACAGTGAGAGGTGCAGTAGGAAGAGCCAGTAATATATACGGTGAGAGGTGCAGTAGGAAGAGCCAGTAATATATACGGTGAGAGGTGCAGTAGGAAGAGCCAGTAATATATACGGTGAGAGGTGCAGTAGGAAGAGTCAGTAATATATAGTGGAGGGAGAGGTGCAGTAGGAAGAGTCAGTAATATATACGGTGAGAGGTGCAGTAGGAAGAGCCAGTAATATATACGGTAAGAAGTGCAGTAGGAAGAGCCAGTAATATATACGGTAAGAAGTGCAGTAGGAAGAGCCAGTAATATATACGGTGAGAGGTGCAGTAGGAAGAGTCAGTAATATATACGGTGAGAGGTGCAGTAGGAAGAGTCAGTAATATATACGGTGAGAGGTGCAGTAGGAAGAGTCAGTAATATATAGTGGAGGGAGAGGTGCAGCAGGAAGAGCCAGTAATATATACGGTAAGAAGTGCAGTAGGAAGAGCCAGTAATATATACGGTGAGAGGAGCAGTAGGAAAAGTCAGTAATATATACGGTAAGAAGTGCAGTAGGAAGAGCCAGTAATATATACGGTAAGAAGTGCAGTAGGAAGAGCCAGTAATATATAGTGAGAGGTGCAGGAGGGGAGAGATGTAGTACAGGGGATCAATGTAATAGACAGTTAGAGGTGTAGTAGGAGAAGTCAGAGTAATACACAGAGAGGAGTCAGTGTAATGTGCAGTGAGGTGTAGGAGGAGTCAGTGTAATATACAGGGAGAGATGTAGTAGGAGGAGTCAGTGTAATATACAGTAAAGTATAGGAGGAGTCAGTTTAATATACAGTGAGGTGTATTATGAGTCAGTGTAATGTGCAGTGAGGAGTGAGTGTAATATACAGTGAGAGGTACAGTAGGTGTCAGTAATATACAGTGAGGTGTAGTAGGAGGCGTCAGTGTAATATACAATGAGAGGTGTAATACAGGGGATGAGTGTAATATACAGTGACAATGATATACAGAGGATGAGAGGTACAGTACAGGGGATGAGTGTAATAAACAGTGACAATGATGTACAGGGGATGAGAGGTGCTGTACAGGGGATAAGTATAATATGCAGTGACAATGATATACAGAGGATGAGAGGTACAGTACAGGGGATGAGTGTAATATACAGTGACAATGATGTACAGGGGATGAGAGGTGCAGTATAGGGGATGAGTATAATATACAGTGACAATGATGTACAGGGGATGAGAGGTGTAGTACAGGGGATAAGTATAATATACAGTGTCAATGATATACAGAGGATGAGAGGTACAGTACAGGGGATGAGTGTAATATACAGTGACAATGATATACAGGGGATGAGTGTAATATACAGTGACAATGATATACAGGGGATGAGTGTAATATACAGTGACAATGATATACAGGGGATGAGTGTAATATACAGTGTCAATGATATACAGGGGATGAGTGTAATATACAGTGTCAATGATATACAGAGGATGAGAGGTACAGTACAGGGGATGAGTGTAATATACAGTGTCAATGATGTACAGGGGATGAGAGGTGCAGTACAGGGGATGAGTGTAATATAGAGTGACAATGATGTACAGGGGATGAGAGGTGCAGTACAGGGGATGAGTGTAATATAGAGTGACAATGATGTACAGGGGATGAGAGGTGCAGTACAGGGGATGAGTGTAATATAGAGTGACAATGATGTACAGGGGATGAGAGGTGCAGCATAGGGGATGAGTGTAATATAGAGTGACAATGATGTACAGGGGATGAGAGGTGCAGCATAGGGGATGAGTGTAATATAGAGTGACAATGATGTACAGGGGATGAGAGGTGCAGCATAGGGGATGAGTGTAATATAGAGTGACAATGATGTGCAGGGGATGAGAGGTGCAGCATAGGGGATGAGTGTAATATAGAGTGACAATGATGTGCAGGGGATGAGAGGTGCAGCATAGGGGATGAGTGTAATATAGAGTGACAATGATGTGCAGGGGATGAGAGGTGCAGCATAGGGGATGAGTGTAATATAGAGTGACAATGATGTGCAGGGGATGAGAGGTGCAGCATAGGGGATGAGTGTAATATAGAGTGACAATGATGTGCAGGGGATGAGAGGTGCAGCATAGGGGATGAGTGTAATATAGAGTGACAATGATGTGCAGGGGATGAGAGGTGCAGCATAGGGGATGAGTGTAATATAGAGTGACAATGATGTGCAGGGGATGAGAGGTGCAGCATAGGGGATGAGTGTAATATAGAGTGACAATGATGTGCAGGGGATGAGAGGTGCAGCATAGGGGATGAGTGTAATATAGAGTGACAATGATGTGCAGGGGATGAGAGGTGCAGCATAGGGGATGAGTGTAATATAGAGTGACAATGATGTGCAGGGGATGAGAGGTGCAGCATAGGGGATGAGTGTAATATAGAGTGACAATGATGTGCAGGGGATGAGAGGTGCAGCATAGGGGATGAGTGTAATATAGAGTGACAATGATGTGCAGGGGATGAGAGGTGCAGCATAGGGGATGAGTGTAATATAGAGTGACAATGATGTGCAGGGGATGAGAGGTGCAGCATAGGGGATGAGTGTAATATAGAGTGACAATGATGTACAGGGGATGGGAGGTGCAGTACAGGGGATGAGTGTAATATAGAGTGACAATGATGTACAGGGGATGAGAGGTGCAGTATAGGGGATGAGTGTAATATAGAGTGACAATGATGTACAGGGGATGAGAGGTGCAGTATAGGGGATGAGTGTAATATAGAGTGACAATGATGTACAGTATAAGGGATGAGTGTAATATAGAGTGACAATGATGTACAGGGGGATGAGAGGTGCAATATAGGGGATGAGTGTAATATAGAGTGACAATGATGTACAGGGGATGAAAGGTGTAGTATAGAGGATGAGTGTAATATACAGCGACAATAATGTACAGGGGATGAGGGTAACTTACACAGTGACAATGATGTACAGGGAATGAGTGTAATATAGAGTGACAATGATGTACAGGGGATGGGAGGTGCAGTACAGGGGATGAGTGTAATATAGAGTGACAATGATGTACAGGGGATGAGAGGTGCAGTATAGGGGATGAGTGTAATATAGAGTGACAATGATGTACAGGGGATGAGAGGTGCAGTATAGGGGATGAGTGTAATATAGAGTGACAATGATGTACAGTATAAGGGATGAGTGTAATATAGAGTGACAATGATGTACAGGGGATGAGAGGTGCAATATAGGGGATGAGTGTAATATAGAGTGACAATGATGTACAGGGGATGAAAGGTGTAGTACAGGGAATGAGTGTAATATAGAGTGACAATGATGTACAGGGGATGAGTGTAATATACAGTGACAATGATGTACAGGAGATGAGAGGTGCAGTATAGAGGATGAGTGTAATATACAGCGACAATAATGTACAGGGGATGAGGGTAACTCACACAGTGACAATGATGTACAGGGGATGAGTGTAATATACAGTGACAATGATGTACAGGAGATGAGAGGTGCAGTATAGAGGATGAGTGTAATATACAGTGACAATGATGTACAGGGGATTGAGGGTAACTCACACAGTGACAATGACAGCCGTCTCCTAGTGTTATATAATATGACCGTCGCTTCCGGGCCGCTGTACTCTCAGAGACCCGGCTGCTTCCAGCCTCCGCCTGTCCTCGGGTCCCCGGTGAGCCTATGGCGTGCCCCGCTCCCCCGCAGACAGAGGGACGCCTCGTACCGGTCAGCACCCCGTATCCATCCTGCGCTGACCAGTGACGTAGAATCACAGCGACCTCTCCGGAAGTACGTCATGATGAGGGAAGATGGCGGCGTGCAGGGTTGATTCTGGCAACGTGACTTGGTGATTGTGAGCGGCCGGGGCTGCGAGGCCGGGATTTCGGGGTATGTGATGTGTGGTGACCCCGCTTATGCTCAGAGAGGGCAGTTCAGTAGTTACTGGTGACAGGAGGGCTCCGGTCTGTCTGTCACTATGGGCACATGATGAGCTGCGCTGTGACGGGGGGGTGTACTTCATGCAATGCGGTGTGTGAGCCGGTACCGTGTTATGTCTGTGACTGTGCGTGTGTGTGTATATGTATATATATATATATATATATATATATATATATATATATATATATATATATATACACACACACACACACACACTCTGTCACGTTACTACTGCGGCTGCAGCCTCTCCTACATTATTATTATTATTATTATTATTATTATTATTAATAATCATGTTTAATTCATACGGAACCCAATTGGGAATTTGATACCTGTGTAATTACTTTGCCCTTGTTTTTCCAGACACTTTACATTCTCATTGTCACAAATCCATGGTTAAAGGGAAAATATACCATATTAGCCTGCAGAGTACATATTTCAATGGATGTGGCTGCTTTAGGGGACTATTTACCATTAAATATTTGTGGCCTATTTCCTGAAAATACCCGTTTTAGGGGGATACCCGCAAATATGTTTCATCTCATTCCATGAAGGAGGGACTCCAATATCTGTTGCGATCCCTCCATTTCCAACAGCAGCTGCAACCCCATAGCTTTAAGAAGTACATTTATACATAGTTAAGTTGCCCATACACGGTGCGATAAAGCAGCCGATCTGACGGATTGGTACGATTTGGCTGCTCTATCGTACCGTGTATGGGCATGATATCGGACCGAGGGGTCGTACATCGCACCCCCAGATCTTACTGCAGGTTCAGTCGATCTTGGGATGCGATATGTGGGTGGGGGAGGGGGAAGCCAGCATATCGGGCAGTCGACCACCCAATCGCACCGTGTATGGGGACCTCCCGATATGTTGGCTGTCGGATCCCCTGTCACGGTGCATATCGCACCGTGTTTGGCCAGCTTAAGGTTGTAGTGTTGTCTAAAGTTGCTTAAACATTATACAATATATTGTCCAGGCTTGTTATCCGTGATGGATTGCAACAACCATCGTATAGTGTATACTACCGATTAGTCTTTTGATGAATTGTGTGGTCTCATCTTCCCATCTGATGTGCTGTTCAATGGTTTGCGGCGCATTAATCCTGTAATAATATAATGTGTCTGTGCTTGGTGGATTGTGTAGTGCAGAGGTGGCTAACCAGTTCAATGCAAAGAGCCCAAAATATCTCTAGGTATGTCAAAGAGCAGAGATCATGCGCATGCTGAAGGTGCACATGCAAAAAGGGACGTGGCCTAGCTGGTATGATGTTTGTGGAAGCATGCACACAATCACCAGGGGGAAAAATGCAAGAACAATATAAAAGACATTTAAAAAAACAGATCCACGTAAAATACACTGAAACAAACCAGTTCCACATAAAATACACTGAAAAGGCAACATACACAAATTATACACTGACAAATCCACATACACATAAAATACACTGAAAAAAGCTACATCCACAAAAAAATACATTGGAAAAAAAAGACAGATTCACATAATACAATCCAACCTCCCCTATTGTCACTCCAGCCCCTCCACTTGTCACTCCAGTCCCCCTCATGTGTCACTCCAGCAGACTCTGCTGTGTGACTTCAGCCCCCCATTTGTCACTCCCGCAGCCGCACATATATCATGTAAGCATCCCCCATGTGCCACTGCAGCCCCACATATCTCACTCCAGAAACCCCCATGTGTCACTTAAGCATCTCCCCATGCGCCACTCCAGCCCACCTGCCCCCACACTCCCTCACACACTCCACGGGCCACTCCAGCCCCCCCATATGTCATAAATAAAATTAAAAAAAAATAAAACCCACCACAGTGTTTACCCTGTTGCGTCACGTAGGTAGGCTTCAGCATCTGTGACCGCATCCTCCTCGTGGCTGCAGGTTCAGTCACAACTTTAGCTCCGCCTCCTGTTTGTGGCATGACATCACCACATTGCCCATACATGCCTCCAGAGCAGACTGCTGTAACAAAGGACGAACCTCCTCTGAACAGCTGTGTGCCTATCAGGCAGTCAGTGTCAGTCAGGTGAGCTGTATAAGACCAATGGAAGAGCCACAGGTTGGCTACCGCTGGTATAGTGTGTATGCCTATAGGTTACAGCTGCTAATGCCATCTTCAGATGGCGTTAACTGCTGGTGCCAAATGTATTCCGGAGCTTGGTAAACCTGACAGCTTCGCAGCCCCTTAGAAACCTATGCTGCTGTCAGATGTGGAGGGACCACAGCAAAAATGGAGATACCTGCTGCGGTCATTCCTTCATACATCGGGGGTGATGCGTAATATTTGCGGATGTCCCCTGAAAGATATGCCACAAATATTGAATCATTAATAGGACTCACAGAGAGAAAGAGAGGATAGAAGGCAGGTTGAGGCTTAAAGTACATATCAGTAGCAAGAGTGGAGAAAAGTAAAAGGAGAGATAAAAGAAGAACAAAGCTAAGGAGAGATAAGGTCATAAAGAGTCAAGGACAAGAATGGTAGATGCGAGGAGGTAAGGTACCAGTATCTCAGAAAAGTTGGGAATTTTGGAGTAAAGATTAACAGTAAAAGAGGGATTGTCAGTCACATTGTTAGTCTTTTTTGAGGTATTACACAGTTGGGGACAACTGCATAGCAGTTGCTTTGACCTTGTTTGGGCTAAAGGAACTACAACTGCCAGCAGTGCAACTCGTCAAAGCTACGAGCACATACCCTACTTCATTGAGACTGAACTGTGAAATGCAGGAATTACCAGGACCACTATTATGAACCTTGAGTTAAAACTGCAAGACAGGTGGTACTACTCTACACACCTATAACACTCACAAATGGATACCATAGAACAGGGCTGGCAAACCTGTGTCTCTCCAGCTGTTGTGAAACTACAAGTCCCAGCATGCTATACAAACTGATCGGTGGGAGGTATGCTGGGACTTGTAGTTTCACAATAGCTGGAAAGCAGCATTAGCCAGGCCTGGCATAGAGCAAGGGTTTTCAACTCCAATCCACAAGGATCCCCAAAAGTCACATTTTTAGGTTTTATAGACGAGTTAACCCTTTTTGCTGAGTCAGTATTTATTCCACATGCTTCCACAGATGGAAATCCTTAAAACATTGTGTGTTGAAGGATTGGAGTTGAAAACTCCTGCTGTAGTGCATAACCGATGTTAAAATGTTCTGAAGAGACCCTCGTCTCATATTTTGAATAATGAGCAAAGTGGCATCAAGCACTTGTTTCCTATAAGCTGAGGACAATGTGCAGTGATTAAACTGTAAACGTGCCCGTATTCAGTAACAGGACATGATTCTATTCTACGCGATGTGAATAGAGCCAGGAATCAGCTCCCGGAGCAATTATTTGTGATAAGTGACATGTTTAGAATTCATTATGTAAATTACAAAGATATTTCTTTGCTTTTCTAGTATTCATTAAGGTTTGCAATATATATTGAAAGATCTGTATAATGGTGGTGTGTAAAATCTTGAATTATCCATTTGTAACAATACTTTTTTTTTTTTTTTTTTTCGTAAGCAACCCTACTTTAAACCACCACTATCGTCTTCCCTTAACTTTGCTAATATGGATGTGCTCTTCATGTCTCCCTGGGTTGGGATCAGTGACATTCAGAGAAGAGTTGTAGAGCAGTTATTACAAATAATCGCTTGATGAGTGTCACAAATATTAAGTTTGTTTGGAACCCAAATATAAATATGAAATATTAGGACAAAATAAAACATATGTACTATATAAGCTCCTCCGGTAATTATGGTGCTACTCCCACTTTGTCCATTTAAAATGTAATTCTTACTGGGGGAAATTCCTAAGATTCACTTATACGGGGAAATTATAATTTTTTTTATTTGGGCACCCAATATACCTATTCAGCTCCAACTGGGCGGCTTTGATTATCGTGTTTGTCACGCCCAAATGCACCATGTTTAGCGTAAAGCTGCTAAACCCCTCTAATGTGCTGGTAGCATGCCCAATGGCTGACTCTTTGCAGATTTCTGCTTGCCACCTCAGGACGGTGAGAGTAGAAATCTCTTTGCCTGCAGTATTTGTGCCTCTGTCAGGCACCAAAAGAAAACTATTTAGTTCCTTAGAAAATAAAATTAACCATTTTTCTGTGATATATTAGTGAAGTTCAAAACAATAATCTAATTAATTGGATAACCCAAAACCAAGTCAATGTTTCATACTATGGGGTATATTCAATTAGACGCGAAAAGTCCCGTACTCTTCGCATGCCGGACTTTTCTCCGACATCGGTGGTTTTCCATGCGAAAAAGCATCGCACTCTTCCCCGCTTATCTCTGTATTCAATTAGAAATCGTCGACAACGGGACCCAGCGAATTCGGAGCTGGCGAAAAGTGCTGTCAGATTTGGGGAAATCAGCCTGACTCCGACCCCAAAAGATGCACTGAAGGTATTTGGGGTAGTTAAATGCTCTCAATAGCTGCTAATTAGCGTCTTAGCAGAAATGGTGAAGAACAGCATTTGCAGGTTTTTTTGCAGAAAATAAGTAGTCCCAGCAAATTTGGGGTACACGAAAATGGGTGCTAGCATATTTTAAAGTTGCTAAAGTGAAGTTTTAAAAATCCACCTGCCACAACCACCTGCAATCTTAAAAACACATGGGGCATGCTTAGGAACGCTCTGGAGTCTATTTAGCTAGTTTTTCAATTTGTCCTCCAACTTTGGACTTTTTCGCCCCCAAAATGAAAGTACTTTTTTGGGGTGATCTAAAGTATTTTTTAAACTTTTTTTGACGCAGTTTACCTTTGTAGGACTGTCCCAAGGGTGCTGGGTGGTTTCCGGACTTTGCACCACAAAATCCCAATTCTGCACTTTTTTTCGCCAACTATTCATAAGCGAAACTTTTTCGCAGGTTCCATTGCATTGAGTTTAATGTTTAATTGTTGATATATATATATTTTTTTTTTGCGTGTTTCCACAATCTAGACGGGATCTTGGTCTGAAAAAAACAAGATTATTTCTTTGTAACTTGTAAAAGAGAAGATGTCTGGATATAAACCTGTCGCTGTCCCGTCCTACCCTAAGCTTGGGGAAAAGATAACACAAGATACACTATACTGGAAGCATTACAAGGTAATATATGGAAACAGTAATGTGAAAGTCAGGCGTCGGCTCAGGTTGTTCAGTGCAGGATCGCTAATAGAGTTCTCAAAGTTACTGATCCAATTTATAAATGTAATTCAGTGCTAATTATCTTACCCTAATAAAGTGATCTTTAGAACTGTATAACATTGTGCAATTCTGCAAAGTGTTATGCTGGGCACACACTTGGACTACAGATCAGACAGTAGACCGATCCGCCATCAGAGCGGCCGATTGGTAAGCTATACACATTTACCAATCGTCCACTCGATGTGTCATCACAATTGGCCGGACATTTAAATTTGCCTGCCCAGTTGAGATGTTGGTGTCGGCGATCCGTGCAGCAAGTGTATGGGCCGTCGGTGTACATATGCACTCGCCATATATCGCTTATCAATAGAATGAGCGATATCTATATCGCCAAGTGTGTACCAGCTATTACATGTTTTTTGTGAGCCACGAGTGCATGCTGCTTCTATTTTTGCTTATTATGTATGTTATGTAACAGAAGTTGGCTTTGCAGTTTTCCGGTTTTACTGTATTGGAATTGTGGAAGCAGGATCTAGCCCTTTGGAGCTGTCGAGTTGCATTTTCTTATTAACTGTGCATGTTACATGCGATCAGATGGATGCATTGCTTGCACAACTAAACTCTCTTTCCTTTGTTGTTTTATTATTTACTTTTCTCTATTAGACTCCTGTACAGATTAAAGAATTTGGAGCTGTAACCAAAATAGACTTTTCCCCTGTTCAGCCTTGTAATTATGCAGTTACAGCATCTACACGGGTAAGTACACCACAGTGGTACAGCTGTGACATTAATAATCATTTCCATCATATGAAAACATGTCTGTCTTGGGGGACTTATATTACTCACCTAGCACTAAATTACACCTTAGTCATAGTAGCTGGAGATACCACTTCTTTCCAAGCTGTTATACGTAATTTTGTAACTTTTCACGAGAATTTAGTAAGAATCTCTTGCCGGGCCCCGTGCTCCAATAAGAGCATTAGCAGTGACCGCTTATGCCAGTGGCTCCCAAACCTTCTTAAATCACGGTGCCCTAGGGTATCAGTATTTTTTTCACGGAACCCCTAGGCTAAAAGTTACTTTTTGAGAAATAAATATTAAATCACGCATATTAGGTTCTGTTATGTGATGTTAGACAGGATTGTGCTTTTGTGTGTCCACATATTTTATGATTGACAGCCACCAACACTTTTTTTGCCTATCACATTGACCATAAATAACTTTATTTAGTACTGGACCACCAGCCCGTGGCACCCCTACAAGTGCCCCACGGCACCCAGTTTGAGAACCACTGGCTTACGCTATAACTTGGGTCAGGTTGGTAAATCTGTCTGCATAGCTGCTCCTATAGAAACCTATGGAGGCTGCTTTGCGATCGGAAATGAAGGGATGCGGCAGATATCGGAGATAACTGCTGTGGTCCTTCCATGTTGATATCCGGAGTACCTTAATATTTGCTCTGCTATTAGGCCTGAAAAGTTGTAACCACTAAAATAAACACTCTTATACAATTTAGCATGCCACAAGTTTATATAATTGTGAACCTTTGATGGGCACGTTAAACGGATACATACCTTTTAATTTGATGGTGTTACCACCACTGCAAAATTAAAATGACATGTATTTGTCCTTCTCCAGTGTCCAATACCACAGCAATCTGTGACAAGGAGCGTGTCCTTTCCCTGCTGGGGCGTTTGGGGCGATTACCACGCTGTGGTCAAAGTTGCTTACATTTTTTTTTAGATTTGTTTTTTGTTTTGCCCATTTACCCCTCACATGACATTGGATGAATAGCAATGTCTTCTCATATAATGCTGTCACTCATGATCAGGTGTACCTAATAACCAGGGCGCTCAGTGTATTTGTCCGTATTACTATCAATTTCCTCTGGCATAATCCTTTGTCATTTCTTTTTGTGTTGAAATTGTTTATAAAGACAGTATAAAACATCATCCGTTTTTTTTGTATTAGTTTGAACAAACAATACCTTTTTGTTTTCTTTACTTTTCACTCGCCTTGAATGGTTTAATTTAAATGTCTGAGTTTTTTGTCTGTAAATATTTAAATATAAAAACAATTTAAAACTGTGTATTCAACAGATTGTCATTTCATTGCGGCCTTCTCAATGCTATGTACTCCCCAGCAGCTTATTGTAGTTGTACCTGGCAGAACACTAATGTTTGTGTATGTTTTATCCAGCATCTGTAAAAGGGGGGACATATTGAGTGTTGATATGTTTTACGCTGATTTCATCATAAAAGCAAATGTAATAAAAAGGGCAGTAGGGCCGCACTCAAAATACACTATGGGACTGTTGCAGAGTTTAACGTAAGCCCATTTGCGGAGCGTAACCTGAGTATTTCTGCACTGCATATGCGTCACAGCACAGCGCAGTACAGATGATTTCGTACACACTTCAGTCTTCTCTATGCTTCCACCCGTAAAGGTGCCAAACTCACATAGGCAAAGTTCAGTGAAGAGGTGTTAATGCAAATGGACATAAGCGTATGTATGCCTGTTTCCAGGTGTATCTTTTGCACCTAGTATAGTGTGGTGCCAGTTATCACTGCTGGTGACTAGTAGGAAACCAAGTTTGCAGGACAGGTGCCAGCGCACCGCAAGATTCATACAACTTAAGGTTGCTATCATTCCACTTTACTCAGAGACGCATCTGAATTACACAGGTTCTGTCACTGATTAAAACCATGTGAAATCGAGACTTGGGAGTATATTTACTATAGTGCAGGTTTTTAGAAGTGAAGATGTTGTCCATAGCAACCAATCAGATTCTACTTATCTTTTATCTAGCACCGTCTAGAAGATAATCGCTAGAATCTGATTGGTTGCTATGGGCAACATCTCCACTTCTAAAAACCCGCACTTTAGTAAATATACCCCTTAAGGTCAGTCAGCCACAGAACCTGTGTAATTCATATGGGTACCTGATGAAAAGGATATTATAGCAATCCCAATGCAGCTCTGCATACAGCTGGTTATACACATTTTCCCCAGCATTCAGTGTTGGGAGCACATACGCTCAGCTACTGTCCAAGCCTGCACCTGAAGCCCTTTATAAGTCTCTGTATAACATATAATGCTTGTAGTTGTATTTTAATGCTGCCTGTGTAATATATGTGTAACTTTTTACTTTTATTACTAGGTTAATGTACAATGGGAAGGACTCTTTATGACTGCAGCAGCCGCTCAGATAGGGAAATAGTTGTACATCAGGCCGATCTGTGTGAGGAGAGGGGGGCTCACATGTCTGCACTATTTTATTTCCCCCTCAGATTCACATCTATGGACAGTACTCTCAGGAGCCTGTAAAAACCTTTTCCCGCTTTAAAGACACCGCTTATTGTGGGACATACAGGGGAGATGGGAGATTGCTCGCCGCTGGCTGTGAAGATAGTGTGGTGCAGCTCTTTGACATCAATGGAAAGGCCGCCCTGAGACAGTTTTCCGGACACAGCAAGTAAGTGTGGGCCGTCTGAAGTGCATGCTTCATTTACCCACAGAGGCGGCACTCCTATTATGTTCTACCGATTGTGTGCCGAACAGATGCTACTGAGAATCCAGCCCATCAAGTCACTGAGGACCAATAACTGAATGAATTTGGACATATATTAAAACTAGTCCTAATGCCAGTCTTTGGTTCAATGTATCTGTGTAAAATGGGCTCATAATGCATACGTTTGCCTGTACTGGTTACCTATTGATGTCAGGATACAGTAGTTGTACAGCTGTAGTGAATAGGATGTTGGGAGCTCTAAAGCTGAAGTTATATGTCAGCAAATATCTCCAGCTCACAAGTAGAGATGTTAGAAACCACTATTAAGACCTTCGTGTATTTTCTTGCAGGAGACAACAGAAATGTGAATAATTTCCTATCGTCCTCTCAAGTTAGGAATATAAAATCACTTATTAGTTGTTAAAATAGTTGAGCTTATTTATAAGTTTTAGTTATATGTTAATGGAGCAGTTCTGTAGTTGTATATAAAGTATGTATTTGTTAGCGGCAACATTTTGTGTGTTTGCAGAGTGTTGATGGCTAAGTAATGAACTGCTACACAAATGCTTAAGTGTACTATAAGACGTTGTCTCCGGTCTCCTTAGAGCTGTGCATTTTGTGGATTTCACTTCAGACAAGTTTCGTATCGTATCCGGCTCAGATGACTACGCATCTAAGATCTGGGACATTCCAAATGGCACTGAAATTTCTGGCTACAAAGAGCACACAGACTACGTGCGTTGTGGCTGCGCTAGTAAACTCAGCGATGATCTGTTCGTTACGGGTATGTTGGATTTACTTCATTTCCGCAGTCACATATACAGGTTCCTCAGACCAGCTGCTCAGTTGGCTGCATAATGAGCCAGTATTTACTTGGAAAGGTTTTCGATATGTTGAGGTGCGTACACACGGTACGATTAAAATGAACGATAACGATATTGATCATACGTTATCGTTCATATCGTGCATATTTCGGTTCCTCCAACCCGCCAACGACCTGCGATGCGCGGGCACATATGGACGATAAAGATATCGTCCATCGACCGTGCATGCAGGCCAACTGGTCTATATCGACCAGGTTACTTTAGGAACCCACGATCGTTGATCGCGGGTAGCTGTTCGTCGTTGATGTGCTGGATGATCGATATCCATCATCCAGCACACCCGGAGGCCGTTCAGCAATATTGTTATAGCTGACAGTCGTCCCGTGTGTATGCACCATTGGCTGGTGGAGTGAGCGTATTTTGCACTGCGGAGGTTCTGAGTAAGGGCTGCACAATTGCACATGATGGACTTAAGAAAGGTTATTCACAAAAAAAGCATTTTAGTATCATTATTGGCATTTAGACTTGCAAGTTGTCCAGTGACAATTTCAAACATTAAATCCGAGGTGTTCAAGCACCTGCAGATGAAACTAAAGAAAATGATTAAATGTTCACAAATGGAATTTGATCAAAATCTTCTATATAATGTCTTAACAATGATCAGGCCTGCATTGTTGGACTACTATTCGTCTTCATATCCTTACCCCAGTTTACATCCGTAGAAGATAATACAAAATAAACCGCATTACGGCCATACGTGACAGTGTAAAAATAATCTGTAGCTGTGTATATTGAGTATTCAACAGAGGTTGGCAAATTGTTTCAAAAACAAAACTCAAGATCTTAATACAAAAAGTTGAGCTGAATTATCAAGTAGAGGTTTCCTTTATGTCCCATATGTGGCATGGAATGGACCTTTGACAAACCCCATGTTAAATAATGTGAGTGTTCCTACTAACATCAGGTGGGTAGAGATGTAATAATACTTGGGTAACCCACAGTGTGTCATAAACTCCTATTCTATGTAGTCTACAAGTTAAGATTATATTTATCCTAATTTGGCAATCTATAAGTAATCACATCAAGCTACATGGTTTCCTAACACTGAAGTGTTTTTTCTTAATATTTAATACGTGAGTTTACAAAAGACTTCTGTCAAATGGCTGGGGGCTGTTGAAACCCTTCAGGTAAGATCAAATGATCACAGAGCATATTCATAATATGACCTTACTCTCAGTTGTATATGAAATTGCCAGAGAGACCAGAGCAGGAAGATTTTCATACTAAATTCTTTTTTTCATTCAAAAAATGGTGTGTTTTTTTTTTTTAATGTAATGAGCGTTTAAAGTCAGGCAGACTAAGGCCCTCATTCAGAGCCGTACGCTCTGAGCAGAGCGCACGCTCTGAATGAGGGCCGGGCTCCATTTTCATGGAGCGTCCTCCTGGACGCTCGTATAGCTGTGGGTCACCACCCACAGGCTATACGAGCGTGCTTTGTGATGGCCGCGATGGTCGAGACCATCGCGACCATCGAAATTGCGAGCCGGAGCCTGCGGTTGAGGTTTTCAACCGCAAGCTCCGGAGTGATTTTGGCTCTATCAGAGCCAAAATCACTCCCACTGACATCACTAGTGATGTCAGTGGGCCGGCTTCTGACAGGAGGCGTTCCCGTGGGAACGCCCCCGTCAGGGAGGCACGCCCACCAAAGGGGGCGTGCTGTCAATCAACATTGACAGCACGCCCCCTTTGATCGGACACAACGAGCGAAGGACTTTCCTTCGCTCGTCGCGTCTGGCGCATGCGCACGACGGAGCTCCCTCCGTCGTGCGCATGCTCAGTGCATAACATCGACCCACTTGCGAGCGGACAGCCGCTCGCGAGTGGGTCTGAATCAGGCCCTAAGTTATTAATGTAATTAACAAGAATATATATCTACAACTGTCGCTAAGAAAGTCCCAGAATATTCAAAGGAAATACAACTTAGTCTCCTGGGTTTCACAACATGAAAGGCAATGGAGACCTCCTCAAAGACTCAATTTAATGTCTAAAGTATTCATATAGTGAAGATATTTGTGTCTGATTGTTGCATTGCATACTCATTGCATTGTGTTTCTTGTCTAGGTTGGTTTTGAATGACCAAACATTGCCATATTAAATCACCGATTATACTTGGGCCATGGTGCCTTTATACAGAGTGATTACCATAGACATTTGTGTTATACTGTTATGATCAGTGATATGTTTGGATAACACAGTATATTACCAGTGAGCTGATAATTAATATTTCTTAAACAGTTCTGGCCCACATATTTAATCAATTAATAGAAATAAGAATAGAATAAGATAAATCTTTGGTGTGACCAGAATAGAATAGAGGTGTAGTCGGGAGGAAATGTAGAGAGAGATGGGTATGGAGATGTAGGTGGAAGAGGGTGTGATTAAGGGCCAGGTATACGACAGTGAGGAGTTGGAACTGGATTCTGAAGGAGTTAGGCAGCCAGTGAAGGAGGTTGCAGAGGTGGAGATAGATGCTGTATGGTGAGAGAGAAATACGAGACGAGTAGCAGTGTTGAGGATGGATTGAAGTGGGGAGAGGTAAGCTAGAGAAGCCATAAATTAGATCACATTGATCAAGGATGGAGAGGATGAGTGCATGGATGAGAGCGGCATCTCGGCTGATGAAGGGCCAAATTATGGAGATACTACTTAGGTGGAAGCAGCAGGTGTGATAGATGGCCTGAATGTGTAGAGTGAAATCGAGGCAGCAGATGGGGGGGACAGAAGAGAGGGTAATGTTATCAACAGGGAAAAGGCTGCGACATCCTGGAGAATATAATGTTGTCAGAGTATAGATGGTATTAAGAGTCCGTAGGTGCTGATGACTTTTCCTAGGAGGGGATAGTAAGGGACGGGGGCCTCTTGGGGGGACACCTACAGGCAGAGGAAATAAGGGGAGGTAGTTACTGATAAGGAGGAGCTGTTGGATAGGTATTAGGATGCTAGGTGCAGAATCTCCAGAGTATGGCCTGTATGAGTATGTGAGCAGTTAAGTGTCCAGTATAGCGACACGCCCATGAGACTGATCATCTATGTGATTCTGAATAGCCAACATCCAGGAACACGCAGCGCATTTCCAAGACCCTACGGATACCTGCGACCAGTTGTTTGAATATGGGCAATGTGTTCAATTCACAATCAAGCCCTAAATGCGTTCATGTATTAAAGTGCTGTTTGAACTAATGACGCATTGTGCTGTATGGTTTGTGTCTATCAGTTTTGGGGCCCACTTGGACTGTTTATAATATCATTGTAACTTTATAGCCATATAAGTGTATCTTTTCGGAGAATATCTATTACATAAATAATGGCTGTTATGGGTCTGGGTGGTTAGCATTGGTTGGTAATAAAGCACCCTTACATTTCAGGCTCTTATGATCACACTGTAAAAGTGTTTGATGCACGGACAGAAAAGAGCGTGATGACCATGGAACACGAGCAGCCGGTGGAGAGTGTCCTGCTCTTCCCATCTGGGGGGCTTCTCGTATCTGCAGGTATAGTACTTCTATAGTAATAGCAGGAATATTAGGTGTCATTGGCCAGTAGTTTCTTATATTAGACTATATTCTAGTTTTCTATATGACATTAAGTGATTATTGATTTCAGACTGTCCTGATTCTGTTAAATCCTTCAAATTGCACTTTTGTAATTCAGTCTTCAGCATTGATGTACATGTCCTATACTTCTTTGCACATCCACAGTGACTGCAAAATATAGTTTTAATGCTGTTTAATGTACATATCGGCATTATATATTAGTGCGATAACTCATTTAAAATAAACAGGTGACTTGATCACTAGGCAGTTTAATTCCTGTATACGAGGTGTGGCTATTAAATATTGAGACTGTACTTGTAAAAAATAAACCATACTGTTCGAGTTGAAAGGAAAGGGGAAAATTGACCTTGGACTATCCCAAAACGGTTGCAAATTTCACCCCTCTCGCACAGATAGTTTGCTGTCACACAGCGTTCAAAGAAGTTGTGTCTTTCCCATGCGTAAAAATGCTAAGTTCAAAGGTAGAGCAATGTGTTAACTTCAAATTTTTAGTTTAATTGAGCAAGACGTCTACCGAATCTTTCCGTATCAGTGATTGCAAAAACTTGCTATTGTGCGTATTTTACCCGTTATTAAGGACCGGGGATTCACTTTTAAAAAACGTCCGGATCCCCGGGGACGCTCTGTGCTGCGATCAATCCCTGACAGGCTGTCAGGGATTGGGCGCAGCACAGCGCGTCTCCGGGGACCCTGCCCAGCCGCCCTGAAGGGAGATATTCATATCTCCTTAATTTACTGTGCAGTGCACACATTACTAACAGGAGCTGTCATTTAAATAGTCACCGGTACAATTAGTGGCTGAGAGCTCTGATTGGCTCGCGAGCAGCACCAGATTTGAGTGACATTAGTGCTATCTTTCAAGGGCTGCACTGAGTGCCGGGCTGATGCGGCTGCCTACTGATGTGGGCGTGAGGGCCCTAGCCAGCTGATGCAGGTGAGGGCTGCTAGGGGGACACAGCTAGGTAAGAAGTTGCTGGGGAGGGGGCAAGAGGAGGAGGGGCATACATAATGTATAAGGGACATTATTGTGTGACATAACGTCTAAAGGCCGTACATTACTGTGTGGCATAATGTGTAATGGGCATTACTTTGTAGCATAATGTGTAAAGACTGGGCATTGCTGTGTGGCATAATGTGTAAGGGCACTACTGTGCGGCATAATGTGTAAGGGGTATTCCTGCATGGTATAATGTGTAAAGGCCGGCATTACTGTGTGGCATAATGTGTAAAGGGCATTACTCCATGATATAAATGTGTAAAAGGCATTACTGCCTGGCATAAATGTGTAAAATACATTACTGCATGGCATAAATGTGTTATAAGGGGCACTACTGTGGTGACACATGAATGAAGGGCACTACTGTGAGACGTAACGTGAATAAGGGACACCATACAGTGAAAAACTAAAGCTGCCATCTCCACCCGTGGGCCGCAGTGACTGGCATGGCACGGCATCTATTCACACTGCAGGGAGAGCTTGGGGCAGCCCAGCATCTTTTCTAAATAACCATACCCCTATTTCGGGCGCGCCTCAGGCGCGCGGTGAAGTGTCCCTTTCTGAAAGGCACCCTGCCTGCCCTAACGTGAAGATTAGGGGATTGCAGCAGATATATGGAATATCTGCTGTGGTCCCATGTACATACATCATGGTAGCTCTTAATATTTACATACAACCTCTGAAAACCGTTTTTTATACTTCAGGGTCTATAGGGTATCCACAGGATACCTTGGGGTATAGGTGTGACGTCAGTCATCGGGCACCATAGAGTTAAGCTTTCAGCCTCCCAGGATGCACTAGGGTCCCCCTCCTATACCCCGCCCCCGAGCCAAGGCACCTCAGTTTAGGTGCCCGGCCGGAGTCGGGTGTACCTGTTGGAGTGGGGGCTAAGAAGAGCCCCTGAAGCTTTTCTGCATGCAGCTGTGGCTGCACATCTGGTTGTACAGCATGGACAGTCAGTCTTGACGTCCATGCTGTCTTCCCTACACCCCCGCTGGTACCAGAACGCCGGTACCGATCCGGGTATGCTGGTGAGCATCTGGGGTCACAGCTAGCGGTGATCCCAGATGTTCCGGACCATGGCTGGATTCAAGGGGGACAGCAAGGTAAGCAGCGGGGTCCCGCGGTGGGTCCCTGCTGTTACATGGTCCAGAGTCCCCAGGCAGGGGGCTCCCTGGGGACTGGCTGCAGCGTGGAGCCAGGTAAGAACCTGCGCTTCCACTACCCCCTGGGACAGCGGACCGCAGCAGAGCGGTAGCGCTGCGGCGTCCCAGGGGTTAAATGCATGCCAGGGGAGCGCACCTTCCCTGTCTCACAGCCGGCACCTCCCCCGCTGCACACAGCCCTCTCTGCACTCTGCCGACTGGCCCTGTGGCAGCGCTCCTCCCCCAGGCCAGCCTCCTCTCTGCTCCTCGGCGGCCATCTTCTTGAACGCATGGTGAACGCTGCTGGAAGCCTGGAAGGAAGCCTCTTGGTCTGGGTCCCCCCGCATACCTCTCCTCCGCTTGTGGTCAGGTCTGTGTATGCAGCGCTGTGTCCTACCAGACCCTGTGTCTGCGTAGTTGAGTGATCAGCGCTGGTTAGTGCAGGAATTGATTTTCTTTGCATTGTATGTGACTGTGCTAGCGCTGCTGCCTGTATCTTCTATTCTAACTGTCAGCTTTATTACTGTCCCTGTTCTTTCTGCTAAGCCCTTGCGGTGCGGTGCTGCAGGGTGGTCTCTCACCTCTTTAAAATACAATTGGTGAGAGGGGTCACATACTTAGTACCATCATGTCTGAAAGTGATTTTCCTCTCCGGCTACAGTGTACTACGTGTAAAGTACCTTTAGCGGAGGGGGAGGGTAGCGCGGAGGGCCTCTGCCGGCAGTGTTTGTCGATGGCGCGGCCTATTACGGTTACAGCACCGGTACAGGAGCCGCCCTGGGCTTGTTTCGCTCAGGCGCTTACAACCTTAGTGGGCCAGTTAGCTCCGCAGCCCGCGTTTACACAGATGGGTTTGTCCCAGCAGTCAGTGGTGTCGTCACCCATGCAGGGTTTCCCAAGACAATTGGTGGTACCCCGCAGTCTCCCTATTTCCCCTCTCCCGGTTTCTCAGGAGCCGGCGTGGGTTAACTCCCTGACGAGTTCTGTACAGCACTTGTCGGATGTGTTGCAGGGGGAGACTGTGATGCGGCCACATAAACGGCCGGTGGCGTCTCTGTCGGCTCCTTATGAGGATGACGAAGGGACGTCTGATGATGGGGAGATTCTGGATCCTTACGATCAGGAACCTCTCCATACTAAGGATGCTGATGCTAAGTCCAAAGTATATATTCCTGGACTTATTCGGGCGGTCCGCACAGCCTTGGTGATTGAGGACGAAGTTCCCCCACCTGCTAAATCCAAGTATGCCTTTTTTAAGGATGTGAAGGGTGACGCCACAGTCTTTCCTCTTTCGGGCCAGTTAATGGACCATTTAGAGGAGGCGTGGAAACAGCAGCCTGGCAAGCGATACCAGCCGCAGAGGCGCCTGGCAGTGGCTTATCCGTTCGCGGATAATTATTTTGCTAAGTGGGAATCCCCTCCACAGGTGGATTCTCACGTGACCCGTCTTGTCCGTAGTGCCACATTGCCGATGCCAACCATGTCCTCCCTTAAGGATGCTACGGACCGCAAGGTGGAGATCTGCCTGAAGTCCGCTTATTCCCTTGCGGGGGGGGCAGCGCGGCCGGCTATGGCCATTTGCTGGGTTGCCAGAGCGATGGAGCGCTGGGCGGATTCATTGGAGGCGTCCTTTGATTCCGACTGTCCGGCCGAACAAACGGAGTTGATTGGTAATCTCCGTGATTCGGCCACTTATATCAACGAGGCGGCCTTAGACATCAGTACACTGGTGTCTCGAATTTCTTCAGCAGCAGTGGCTGCTCGTCGCACCTTGTGGTTGCGATCCTGGAAGGCGGACGCTGACTCCAAAAAGGGTTTGGAGGCGTTGCCTTTTAACGGAGAAGTTCTCTTCGGTCCAGATCTGGACAAGATTGTTGCCACGCTGGCGGCAGCCAAATCGGCATGTCTCCCGTCAGCCGCGGCTCCTTCTGGTTCAGGACCATCGTCCTTTCGGTCTTATATGGCCCAGGGCAGGCCCAAACCACAGTCTTTTCCCCGACAGGCTGGTCCCAAAAAATCGGCCAAGCACCGGAAGCAGGCATGGAGTACCAGACGTCCGGCCCCTAAGCCTGATGACAAGCCTGCGGCCTGACGGTCCGGTCCTCCCGTTGGGGGATCCCAAAGTGGGAGGCCGCCTGCTGCAGTTCGCCCGGTGTTGGTCGGTCACCACGACAGACACTTGGGTTCTCGAGGTGGTCTCCCACGGGTACGCCCTCATGTTCCGGCACAGACCCCTGGCTCGATTCTTCACCACGGGTCTGCCATCAGACCGGAACAAAGCCTTGGAACTGCGTAAAGTTTTGCACACTATGCTCCGGGCTGGAGCTATAGTGCCTGTTACATTCTCCCAGAGGGGCCAGGGTTTCTATTCAAATCTTTTTTTGGTGCAGAAACCCAATGGGTCGTATCGTCCGATTCTCAACCTCAAAGCTCTCAACAAGTCTTTGCGGGTGCCGAAGTTTCGGATGGAGACCCTACGGTCCATCATTCTGGCGCTGGAACCTGGGGACTACATGGTGTCATTGGACATACAGGACGCTTACCTGCATGTCCCTATTCTTTTGCGCCATCAACAGTTCCTCAGGTTTGCAATCCGCAGCGACTATTTTTAGTTTCGGGCGTTACCTTTTGGCCTGGCGACAGCATCGCGTGTGTTCACCAAGGTGATGGCGGTCATGGCGGCTTCTCTGCGGCTGCAGGGAGTCCGCATGTTGCCGTACTTGGACGACCTATTAGTGGCAGGATCTCCAGAGCTCCTTCTACGCCACTTGGACCTGACCATTGCGCTGCTGCAACGGCACGGCTGGTTAATCAACTGGCAGAAGTCTACTCTAATCCCGTCTCGGCGGTTTCTGCACCTCGGAGCCTTATTGGACTCCGGACAGCAAAGGATCTTTGTGATGGAGGAAAAGATCTCTGGTTTACAGTCGAGGGTGCGCAGTTGTCTGCACAGCCGCCGGGTGTCTCTACACTCGGCAATGAGGTTACTGGGCTCCATGGTGTCGGTGTTCGACATGGTGGAATATGCCCAGTTTCACTCCAGACCTCTGCAGCACCTGATCCTGTCCAAGTGGAACGGGCTGCCTCAGTCTCTAAAGTCCCAGACGATAGTGCTGAGCCCGGAGGTTCGCCTGTCCCTTGCCTGGTGGTTGCAGACGACCCATCTCAGCAAGGGACGTCCGTTCTGGGTACCAAATTGGGTCCTGTTGACAACGGACGCCAGCCTTCGGGGATGGGGAGCAGTTTCGGGTCCACACTTGTTCCAGGGCAGGTGGACGCCGACAGAAGCGGAGCTTCCAATAAATATCTTGGAACTCCGTGCGGTCTTCAATGCTCTCCAGCAGGCACATCAGGTTCTCCAGGGTCGTCCGGTGCAGGTCCAGTCGGACAACGCTACCACCGTGGCCTACATAAACAGGCAAGGAGGAACCCGAAGTCGGGTGGCTCTCGTAGAGGTGTCTCGGATCCTGGTATGGGCGGAGCGCAATCTTCCGGCCATATCAGCGGTCTTCATCCCGGGAGTGCTAAATTGGGAGGCGGACTTTCTAAGTCGCCAGGACGTTCATCCGGGGGAATGGTCCCTGCACCCGGACGTTTTTCAACTGCTGGTGGACAGGTGGGGTCTTCCAGAGATCGACCTCATGGCGTCTCTGCACAACAACAAGTTGCCGGTGTACGGGTCTCGCACAAGAGACGAAGAGGCGTCTCTGGTGAATGCTCTGTCCGTCCGGTGGACGTTCCGGTTCGCATACCTGTTTCCTCCGGTTTCCCTTCTTCCGCGGGTAATCCGGAAATTCAAACAGGAAGGAGGACGCTCCTGTTGATAGCTCCCGCGTGGCCCAGACGGCACTGGTTCTCAGACCTTCAGGGTCTGTCCGTGGACAGTCCTCTGCGGTTGCCGCTACGACTGGACCTTCTGTCGCAGGGTCCTTGTCTTCACCCGGACCTGGCTCGGCTGTCTTTGAGACAACCATGTTGAGGTCCAGGGGGTTTTCCAGCTCTGTGGTGCGTACCATGTTGCGAGCTCAGAAACCGTCGTCCGCGAGGATATACCATCGCGTGTGGCATACGTTCTTCCAATGGTGTCGACCGAGAGGTTATGCACCGCGGGAGTTTCGTCTGTCTAGGATACTTGCCTTCCTACAAGCGGGACTAGATCATGGGCTTCGCCTTGCTTCTTTGAAGGTACAGGTTTCGGCCTTGTCTGTCTGGTTTCACCCGGATGTGCGCACCTTTATGCAAGGTGTTCTCTGCATTCAGCCGCCCTTTGTTCCACCTGTGGCGCCTTGGGATTTGGCTGTGGTCCTGAGGGCTCTCCAGGGACCGCCGTTTGAACCACTGGGCTCAGTGGATCTTAAATGGCTAACAGCTAAGACTGTTTTCCTTCTGGCCATAGCTTCGGCCAGACGTGTTTCTGATTTAGGGGCTCTCTCTTGTAGACCCCCTTTCTTGATTTTTCATGGGAACAGGGCAGTTCTCCGCGCTCGGCCTGAATTTCTTCCCAAAGTTGTTTCCCAGTTTCATGTTAACGTGGAAATAGTTGTTCCGGCCTTTAACTCACCTGGTCTTTCAGTGGGTGAGGCCACTTTGGATGTTGTGCGGGCCTTAAAGACTTATGTTGACCGCACTTCTTCGTTTAGGAAGTCGGACGCCATGTTTGTCCTCTATGGCTTCCGTAAAAAGGGTTGGCCTGCTTCAAAGCAAACTTTGGCAGCCTGTATCCGTATGGCTATTTCTGAAGCTTATCTTCATGAAATTCTGCCGGTTCCTCCTCCTTCTTTGAAGGCTCATTCCACTAGGTCTGTGGGTCCTTCGTGGGCAGCTCGACGTGGTCCCTCTGCAGTCCAGATCTGCAAGGCTGCTACGTGGTCCTCTGTCCATACCTTCGTGAGGTATTACAGGTTTGACACCTTCGCCTCTCAGGATGCTTCCTTCGGGCGGCCGATTCTCCTTTCAGCACAGGAGCGTCCCCACCCTTAAAGGATACTGCTTTGGGACATCCCCAAGGTATCCTGTGGATACCCTATGGACCCTGAAGTAGAAAATATGAGATATGGTAAGAACTTACCTTTGTTATCTCTATTTCTACGAAGTCCATAGGGTTCCACAGGACTCTCGCCCTGTCGCATCTGTGCTGCAGATGGGCTTTGGTCTGGTCACCGGTTTTCCCATCTCCCTCTGGTGAGAGTGTGATTCTTGTGTGTATCCAGATCTTCTTTCTCTCTCTTCCTTCTCCTCCTCCGGCCTATGGCTTGGTAACTAACTGAGGTGCCTTGGCTCGGGGGCGGGGTATAGGAGGGGGACCCTAGTGCATCCTGGGAGGCTGAAAGCTTAACTCTATGGTGCCCGATGACTGACGTCACACCTATACCCCAAGGTATCCTGTGGAACCCTATGGACTTCGTAGAAATAGAGATAACAAAGGTAAGTTCTTACCATATCTCATATTTTTTCTGAGTAACACTGCACATATTCTTTGATAAATATGCTTCTTATTACCTAATGCCTTATTCACTATGGGTTATGTGTACAGACAAGTCATATCACCTGTAGGATCATGGAGGCATTAAACATGCATTTAAGGGGCATTTGGGGAGATCTGATGCTGTTGGGGGTATCAGATGGGCATTCTATGGGCATGTGGGGGAAGTGTGAGGGGCATATGGGGAGCTCTAAAGAATACATTATGATGGGACCCAGAAATGGTCAGGTAGGACCCCATTTTTTTTTTAAAGTAGAGGGTCCCTGGGACCCACATATTTTGTCACAGTGCAATCACTGCATATGCTAAGCGAGGCTTACGGGGAAGATTGTATGTCACGTGCACGTGTGTTAGAGTGGCACAAAAGATTTAGTGATGGTTGTGCGGATGTCGAAGATGATGAGAGTCCCGAAAAGCCTGGCACATCAAAAACAAATGAAAATGTGGAAAAAATGTGGAAAAAATGTAGAAACTGTTTGAATTTACATTCGACCTAGTATCAAAATGAGAGCAGAAACGGTAATCATTGACAAAGAAACTGTTAGGCAAGTTTTGCATCAAGGTCTTAACATGACAAAAGTTTGCGCTAAGATGGTTCCAAGGCTCCTCACCCCCAAGCAGTAAGAAAATGGAAAGCGAATTTGTACAGATACTTTGGAACAAGTTACAGCTAATTTGCATTTTTTAGATTAAGTTATTACCTGTGATGAAAGATGAATCTTCCAGTAGGATCCTGAGACAAAATGCCAGTCCATGGTAAACACCATCATCACCAAGAATGAAGAAAGCTTGTCATAGCAAATCCAAATTCAAA
Organism: Taudactylus pleione; assembly: GCA_031769625.1. NCBI lineage: Eukaryota > Metazoa > Chordata > Amphibia > Anura > Myobatrachidae > Taudactylus > Taudactylus pleione. The sequence goes on along the minus strand of JAUIMM010000331.1, from coordinate 6,024,923 downwards.
GCCATGCTAATTGTTTTCTTTGATATCAAGGGTGTTATTTTTGAAGTCTGGGTACCAGGAGGCGCAACAGTGAATCAATATTACTACAATAATGTTCTAGCAACTTTGTGGGAAAGAATCAGAAAAAAAGAGGCCAGAGTTATGGAAAAAGGTTTCATCCTCCATCAGGACAACACACCAGCCCACACAGCTCTTTATGAAGCTTTTTTTGGCTGAGAAACAGATTGCGGTGCTAGAACACCCTCCATACTCACCAGACCTAGCATCCTGTGACTTCTTTCTTTTCCCTATAGTCAAGAGAACCCGTATTGCATCAGTTACTGAGGTAAGGAAGAAAACAACACAGCTGTTGAAACATCTGATATATAATGAGCTACAGCACAGCACGGCTTTGAACAAATGTAAGACTGTAGCGGTGTGTGGATGCAGAAAGGTATGTGCGTGTATATGTGTGTGTGTGTGTGTGTGTGTGTATGTATGTATGTGTGTATATATATATATATATATATATATATATATATATATTTATGTGTATGTGTGCCCCATACAGAGAACTAACGGGGGTGTGATGCGTTCCCTTTTACTATGCACAATTAAGCAGACTACAGTTTCCAGTTTTAAGTTGATTTTTTAGATTTGTAACATTGCCGGATACTAATGTGCAACTCTGTTACTCAATGATACTTTGACCTGTCTTCTTTTAGGAGGTAGATATGTCAAAGTATGGGACCTGCTGAAAGGTGGACAGTTACTGGTGTCATTAAAAAACCATCACAAAACCGTCACCAGTCTGTGTCTGAGCAGCTCCGGGCAGAGATTGCTGTCTGGATCATTAGACAGGTTTGTTCCTTTTTTTTTTTCCTCCAAGCGTGAATCAAATTTTCATCTGTCTTAATTGGTATAAGTTATTAATGTATCTTATTTATAGTATTTTAATGTGTCTTCCTCTTTAACAGACATGTGAAGATCTACAGCACAATGAACTACAAAGTAGTTCATAGTTTTGATTATGCAGCCTCAATCTTGAGCCTTGCGTTGGCGGTAAGTATAAAGCGAGCTGTACTGTTTATGGCAATCTACTTAGGATGATTATTCGTATCACAGAAGTGGAATGTAAAATTCACTTAGCTTTTTCCGTAATTTCACCATTTGAGCAGTCAGTATTTATGGCTGATGTGCTCGGTTGCCATGCTGTATTAAACAATATATTGTGCTGTGAATCTGTAAAGCAAAGTCATTTTGAGGCTTGCTTTGCAGGGCAAGTAACACACTGATGAAAGGTTTTAATTTTGCGCCATATTACAGTACTTAATGAAATAATGCGGTCACCTCTTCATTCTCTCTTTTGTGTGTGACTTGTAAGTAATGAATCGCAAGTCATAGCCTCATATTTTTGGATTAGTGACTGAGAGGACCCTTGGGGAGATGCATGTGTAGGTTTTTCTGCTAGTAGACCTGTATACTGTGTGACCATTAATATCAGAGAAAAATGTTTTTGTTCAATAAAGGACACATTGAACAAAAGGTCAGAGTTTTTTATATTCCCGGCATCATACAGGGTTGAATCAAAGGAAATTAACTTTTCTCTGTCGTCTTATCTGGGAGATACTGGATACCATAGGGTGTAGAGGGCGCTGTTCAAGTGCACACTAAACATGTTTGTGGACTGCCCCCACCTCCCTCTACATTCCATAGTGCCTGTTTTTTTGTTTTGTTTTTTGGTGCCCAAGTAGTCGGCACCATTTTATGAAGGGCTGTAAGTATGTTGTTTTATTTTGAACAATGGTCCTGCATTGCTCATACTGAGTTCTTTTGTGAACGCCACTGTGTGGGGACTGGTTAGGAGCGCTCCATCCACTGTGTTTGCTACTGATCTCCTGGGCTTCTGGAGGGTCATACCCGGTCACAAATCTTGTGAGTGATGGGGAGACACAAGGAACCATGCTCCGCAGGCGCAAGGATTGTGGCAAACAGCCCAGTTTCTTTCACTGTGTTTTAGACGAAACTTGCTGCGGTACTGCCCCGGCTGCAGTTGGTACCCCTTCGCCTGTGGCTGGGATCTGGGGCCGTTCTAGGCTCAGTCCTGGCTAAGACCTAAGGGAAGGAGCTTGTTACAATAGTGTAGGCAGGAGGCTAGCAGAGGAACGGGCTGCAGGGAAGCTGTATAGCTAAGCTGCCTCCCTGTTTAGGCTACGAACAAATTCAAGGTTTGGTTTGCTCCTTTCTTACCTTTGACCAGTGTTAGCACTAACTGTTGCTACTTTTTTTATTCCTTTTTACAGATTCACATTCCATCCTGTATGAGGCCATGTTGTGGGGCAGCTGCACTGAGCTTCAGCTACAGCAATTTAAAAAAAAATATATATATATTGTGTTCTGGTGGTGTCTGTTAGTCCACTCTTACCCTGTGTGCATTGTGTGTTGTTGTAACTTTTTCTTTTCTTTCTTCGATTATGTCTAAAAAGAAGTCTTCCTCCAGGATCCGGACTCCTGGGAGACAGTCTGTGTCATACTACACGTGTTCCTAGTGCCAGGTTACATTGCCTCAAGCCTCTTCTCTGCCATGTGGCCACTGCGTGTCTTGTGCCTCAGGGGACCAAGTTTTGTTGTCTGGGGAGGTGCCGGCTGAGGTGTTGCCACCCGTCTGCCCCTGTAGAGGCCCTTCCTCCTGGTCCCCTTACCTCACAAGCCTCGCTGTATCCGGCTTGGGTCGATTCCCAGTTGGGGAGTCAGACTCCCCTCCAGTGGGGTCTGGATAGGCTTTGTAGACAGGCTTTGTGTACCGTCTGCCCGGGTTCAGCTTACAGGGGATTCTGATTTCTGTGGATCAGAGGGGGAGGCTGGTGGGGTCTCGGATCTGGAAGACCCTGTTCCACGGGGTGGGGATTCTACCACTCAACAAGGAGTAGAGGAATTGGTTTTGGCTCTCCATGATCCTGTGGAACCTGATGTTCTTTTGGTTTCCCTGTTGAAACATCAAAAGAAAGCTGCTGTTCTTTTTCCCTTGGTCTCTTACTTTACAGATTTCCTGAGATAGGCTTGGAAAACATCTAATCTGTGTTTCCTAGTATTGAAGTGGTTCACTTTCTTCTATCCCTTCTCTGAATAGGATTTGGTAAAGTGGGAGACTGCATCTTGATTGACTTCCCTTCTCTTGGCTGGCTAAGGCCACTACTATCCGCACTCCAGATGTAGCGTCCTTGAAGGACGCTTTGAACGAAAATGTGAGGGGATCATTAAGTCAATCTTCATCACTGTTGGGACATCCCCCTGACCTGTCTTGGTGGCTGCCTGGGCCAATAAGGCAGAAATGAAATGTGCTGAATAACTCAGTGAAGGGTCTATAGCCCAGGTTTCGTAGACCAAACTGGCTTTAAATGCTGGGAGGAGGATGCGGAATCCAAACTGGCTATTGAAGCTTTACATTTAGCTGCATCTGTTCTTTGGTACAGGTTCCATCATTGCTGAAGCTATAGAAGGTAAGTGTGCTTTCCTCCTGTGAACTTGCCATGAAACCCAGAGGTCTTTGGTATCGTTCCATTCGTGTCCCCGGTAGGACGTGAGGAACTCCGCCACAAGGATACTTTACAGGTACTCGTTGGGGCTACCAAAGAGGTGGAAGTTCAGAACAAGGAGTGTCCCTGGCCTAAGCCTGTTGAAAAGCAGACAACATGATGTTAATCGCATGGCTGTGGCTTACATCAACCACCAAGGCAGAGCACCCAGTACCATGACGGGGATGCAGTCGGGATGCCGATGGTCTAAATGCCGACCGTAGGCATCCCGACTATTTAATCCCGGGAAGTGTCTTATGACCGGCGTCTAAATCCCAATGCCGGTCATTAGACCTACGCCGGGAGCCCAACATCCGGCTTACCGATCCAAGGTAAGCCGGGCGAGGACAGCCGCGGGGGGGGGTTATGTTAGGGGCTCCCGGGGGGGACTTGGGGTTAGGCACTCCCCGGGACGTTAGAGTTAGGCTAGGGGAAGGGGGGGTTAGGGTAAAGCACCCCCGGGGGGAGGTTAGAGTTGGGCACCCCCCGGAGGACTTAGGTTTAGGTGGCGGAGAAGGAGGGGTTAGGTTTAGGCACTTAGAGCATAGATTGGGGTAAGGCACTGGATGGGGGGGGGGAGGTTAGGGTTAGGCACTCCTAAAGGAGGGTTAGGGGGGGGATTTAGATTAGTTTTACTTACCTGAAGGACGATCGGGATTTCCTCCTGTGTCGGGATGCCGCTGTCGGGGTAGATCATATGTATTCCCCATGACGATGGCAGAAATAGTCAAGATCTTCCATGGGAGGAAAGGCACGTGCCAGTATTTATCCCATACATAGACATTTGGGAAGCAGATTTTCAAAGTCGACACCAGGTTTATGCCGGGGAATGAATGGTCTCTTCATCAGTAGGCATTCGACCAACTCGTGGACCGATGGGGTCTGCCAGAGTTGTACTTGATGGCCTCGCGACTAACTACAGGGTGCCACTCTACAGCACAAGGGATCCAAACGCAATCCTGGTGGATGCAGTGATGGTCTCCTGGAAGTTCTGATTAGAGTGTATCTGTTTCTACCGGTTCTGCTGCTCCATTACGTGCTGAAAAAGTGCTTAAGTTGGTTGGCTTTGACGACATTGCTGTTGAAATCAATATCCTCTCTTACCATGTCATTTAGACCATGATAAAGGCTAGAAAGCCATCCTTGGACATGCATTACCATTGCTTTTGGAGGATTTACATGTTTTGGTGTGAACGGAAGCGGGCACATACAACTTCATTCAATTTGATTTGTCTGCTGCCATTCCTGCAGGACAGCTTGGACAGTGGTTTGAAACTATCTTCATTGAAGGTTCAGGTTTCGACCTTTCAGTATTTTTACAACTTAGGTTAGCTGCCATCCCTGTAGTTCCGGATACTTCTGGGTGTTTCAGGGTGTGCTTCATGTCCAACCACCCTTTGTTCCCCCAGTTGTTCCGTTGGATTTCTATTAGGCCCTATTAACACTTCAAAAGCCACCTTTTGAACCTCTGGCTGTCATGGATCTCAGCTTTCTGACCTGGAAAGTTCTCTTTTGCTGGCTATTTCATCTACCAGATGAGTCTCAGATTTGGTGGCTTTTTCTTGCAGGTCTATTCCTTGTTGTTCATTAGCCAAAGGTCATCTCCCAGTTTCATCCTAATCAGGATATTGTGATTCCAGCTCTGAATGATGACTCGTCCTCTGGCAGCAAGGATGCTCTGGGCCTTCTTAATGTTGTCAGATTCTTGTAGATCTATGTGAAGAGATCAGTATACCGTAAAACAGACAACCTCTATGATGCGCACAAAAGAGGTTGGCTAGATAGATCACGACAACCATTCGATAAGTGTATGTTTCTTAGGAAGCCCCAATGTTTTTGTAGCTAGAGTCATCCGTTTTGAGCCAAAAGTTTTGCGTGCAGCTGAGCATACCCTCCCATAGGAGGGCATCTTTGGAACATCCCCATGGTATCCAGTCTCCCCAAGGTAGGATGACAGAGAAAATAGGATTTTTGGTACTCACTGTTAAATCCGTTTCTCTTAATCCATTTGGGGGACACTGTTCCCTCCATTCCTGTGTTGCTCTGTTTTCACCCTCTATTGTTTGAGTGTTGTCCTTGTTACATGTGTTCTCTTTATCTCCTGTTGACTTATTAAAGTAAAAACTAAGGCACTATGGGATGTAGAGGGGGGAATAGGCAGCCCACAAACAAGTTTATCTTGCACCTGCTCCTTTAACAGCGCCCCCATGGATTTAACGTACCAAAAATTATAATATTTTCTCATGGCTTTTGTTCTCTTTAGCCTGATGACGAGATGATCGTTGTGGGAATGACCAATGGGGTGTTGAATGTCAAACATCGGAAACACGAGGAAAAGACGCAGCCATCAAAGAGACATCCCAGATACAGAATGTTTGTGAAAGGCAAAGACTACATGGCAAAACAGGTACCTGCATGGCAATAAAAACTGCTATATTTTCTGTTTGCACATAAGCAGAGGGGGGGTTATTTTTTCTAATATCGTTTTAATACTTTTTCTTTTTATTATGTTTATTGTATCATTCATCCGTATGATTCACCACATAATGACATATTATTATTATTATTACATTTTATTTATAGGGCGTCACAAGTGGTCCGCAGTGCCGTACATATAGTAAAGGGCACAGAGAACATTACATTACAATACAGTAACCAAAATATAAACAGAACACAAGTAACAATTAGCAACACAATTTTCCATACACAGTACAGCTCTGAAGGTGAAAGCTGTCATAGAACTGCTAGAGGAGAAGGCTGTGAGACAGTGGGGAGGAGGACCCTGCTCCTAGGAGCTTACAATCTACTTTGACGAATTTAGGAGTGAAGTGGCTTAGCTCCAAGCTGCACGTTTCTGAATTTTGCAAATATCTATTTTTTTCTGTGAAATATGAGCTCAGTTTTCTTTGTTATGAAGTTTTTTTTATATTATTACTATTATTGTTAATAATAACAATAATAATTATGATGGCCCATGTGTTATAGGTACTATATTGTGTTGCTTGTTTTTTTTTTTTTAATTGCACTAGATGTGGGCAATATTTTGTGTTTCAGTCTTCCTATGCAGCTGGTCCATGGTTGTGAAGTGGGTGAGGATTTAACACCTTAAAGCCAATCAGATTATTGGAACATATTTCAGATGAGCGAGCTGATCTTGTGTGAGGCAATGACCTGCTGACTGGCGTGATTGTGGTACTCATGACTGGGCTGCCACGGATGTGGACAGTGTTCTGGTTTGGAGAGATTATTAGGTCAACAGATCAGGTTGAATAGTGGAAGGAGCAGGATCCATCAAGATCACAGAATACTGATGTGAGGGTTATATGGAAGAGATGCCGGAACATTGTGTTATCTCTGTGAGACACAGATCACACTTCCAATCTGTCCTAATAATTAGCAGATACTAGGCTTTTGCTGCCAGGGGCTGCGTTGTACTGTGAGAAATTTCAATGCGTTTTCTTTTACACATTTCATTCTTGTCCCCGGCAGGATGACATATTTATCAGTAAACCCGTAAGGAAGCACATGAAGAAATATGACAAGCTGCTCAGGGGGTTCCAGGTGTCGGCAGCTCTTGATACCGTGCTAGAGGTAAGAGACGATCTGCTGGCTATAGGGCTGTAAGTCTTTTACATTATAGGGTCATTCATGTTTGAGAAGCCTTTGTTTTCAATGAGCTTCATGTATGTCTTTTCTTATGTATCTTTATTGTCCATGGTGTGTTAGACCTACAACGTAATGGAATGGACAAAGTTTATCTCAAACACTGGAACAGCAATGTAAAGACTTTGGCTGTTTCCATCTAGAATATGTTGAGTATTTGTTACTAAATTGTATAGTGTTCATGAAAGCCATAGCCTGGAGGATCATGTGACACTATTTCCTGTTACAAATCTACTGAATATGCAATTCCTCTAGTGTGCACACCATCACCAACATTAACATCTTTTAAACCACATTCTTGTTAATTATATAGCATATAGTACGGCAGCTGAAGCTGGGAAGTGGGATATAGTCAAACAAAAAGCTGATCAAATACATTCTTTACAACACTGCTACCGAAGTGATGGAAATGTGATATTAGCGTCTCTAGTGGGGGATCTTTGCCTGTTTCCTCTGCAACGTAACTGTAAGGGGTATATTTACTAAAGTGAGAGTGTTTACAAATGGAGATGTTGCCCATAGCAACCTATCAGATACTGCTTAAGATTTAACTAGCACCTTCCAGAAGATGATTGGTAGATTCTGATTGGTTGCTATGGGCAACATCTCCATATCTAAAAACTCTCACTTTAGTACATATACCCCTAAGCCTTTATTCTGCTTCTTAACTGTGCAAAATCTGAATTTGTTGTCTTTGATTTGTAGACTTTTTTTCCTCTATGTAGGTCCCTAATATAACTTGTATTTGAATTTCTTGTTAAAGTCTAATATTACAGCCAGAAATCCAGAGGTGACCGTGGCAGTGATGAATGAAATTAGCCGGAGAGGAACCCTTAGAAATGCTCTTGCAGGGAGGGATGAGAAGCAGCTGTGCACCATACTCACCTTCCTCATAAAGTAAGTGGCCCCAGCATTGTGCCTTATTCGCTTATCAATTTACATATTTCTATCTCGTATTGCATTCTTCACAATACAATGCATGATTAATTGGCGCTCTGCTCTCTTCCTGAAATCTGGTGTTTTACCCAATTTAAATAGTGTTCTGTGCACAGATCATTTATTCTTTGTACGATGTGACAATTAGGTCATCCTACTGTGTGCCTGCAAGTCCACTCAACATTGTGTCCCTGTGCAGTGTGATTGCTTCTTAAAGCGTCATGTCAATCATTTAGCTATCATTTATGTAGTGCATTGTATAAAATAACTACATGCTATGGGGCAACACCTCCACTTACCGTAATTAGACGGTTTGATAAATCTCCCCCATAATCTGTGACTAAAGATTATACATTACTGATTTGTGGGCATTAAAGCATAACACGTACAATTAGAAGTTTTCTATAGTTGTAGCTTGGCAAATGTTTCATTTATCATTAAATTCTCTTCTACCTCCCCTTTTCTATGCATAACAGACACGTGGTAGAACCCCGGTTTGCCACAATATTGGTAAATGTGGCAGAAAACGTTTTAGGTAAGTGTTTTTTTTTTTTTTAAATAATATTGTGCTTATACGTAAATCATATCAGCTGGATCCTTTCATGTGTACAATCCTAGCACTTCCCCAGACAGTGGGATTTGCCTGTTGGTGGGCAGATGTTCTATTCTAGTGATCTTAAATGTAGACCTCCAAACAGAACGCCATAGCAAGCTTGGACACCACATGACCTATTAAGCATCAGTATATTATGCTCATGGTGTCCAAGCAGATATTGAATTTAAGGTTGACAAGGCTAATAGATTAGACCATGGTGTCCCAGTGTTGCACATATACCGCCGGTGGTACTTTAGTCTGTGTGACTTGGCACAAGTTTAAAATGTATACAGAAAAACAAATAGTCTGGTATGTGTTCAAAATCTATGTTCATAAGGAATTACTTGGTCTTGATCTACAGACCCCAATAAAGGATCAGAATTGCAGGATTCCATATATATAATATAATTATGTGATGCCCCATGTATATGAATTATCCCCTGTGGTACTTTCATCTCCAAATCTGTGGTATTCAAACTCGCTCCTCAGGACCCCAAACAGGTCACGTTTTCCAGGCCCCCCAGCAGGAGCACAGGTGTATTCATTACTCACTGACCCATTTTAAAAGATCCACAGGTGGAGCTAATTATTTCACTTGTGATTCTGTGAGGAGACCTAGAAAATGTGCTTTGTTTGGGGTCCTGAGGACTGAGTTTGAGAACTTGTGCTCTAGGAAGATCTAAGAAAGTGCCAGCTATGTAGCAAGTTGTCCAAACCACAATAATCCCCATTTATTAGGGGGTAGTGTTTGATGAACTTGCTTGATGTGATTCCCAGGTTATTAATCTCACTTTTTCCTAGATATCTATTCTTCAGTCATCAACCAATCTCCAGTAATCGATAAACTGTTCCTAAGGCTCCAAGACACTTTAGAGAAAGAGATCAGCTACCAAGAAGAGCTACTAGAAGTTTTGGGGATGATGGACACTCTCTTTGCAACTATGGCAAGCAAAAAAGAAACTGTTTCAGGAGAGACCAAATCAACAAGTATTCCAGATCAAAAGACCTTGACTGCCATAAAATCCTCACTGTGATCTGGCAGTTGCCAGTGGACATCTGACCTTTTATATCTTTGTAAAATATTTTATATGGGATGATCCGTTCCACAGCAATGTCAGGATTCTGTAACAGACCATTGGCCAGTTCCGTGCTCCTGAGGGTTGCAGCGAGCTCAATCAAGGATGTTTGTTCATGAACTTTTTTAAAGAAAGTGTTTGTGATTGCCTAAATTTTACATGAACTCCTTCTGTCAGATGATTGATTTGTGAAAACCACTGGTAAAGCTCAATGTCCAGCATCCTTCTGTAGTTTTGGTTGTTCCACATCTATATGCTGCTGTTTTCTGCCAACTCAGTGACCCAGAGCTGGTGGAGAACGTAAGATTGCCGGCCTGTCTTCAGTTGTTACTTGGAACATAGGAGGTGGTGGTGTGATTCCGCTCTGTAGTGGAGTTATTTTTCTTTAATTGCACAGACAGAGCTTGGAAAACTATGATTTGATTTCACCTGGCAGAGAATGGAATAAGACATAGCCACATAGAGATGTCTGCATTCACAGCTCTTATAATATCGGTACTTATGACAAGTTTCTAGAATTTTGGCTCAGATATGTAGTAACAATACTAGTACCTATGTCAACTAAAGTCATCAAAATGTATTACCAGGCTACGCCGGTTGCTCTGGGACCCAGGACCTGTCTGTTGTCCAAACATTGTAGCAGGAGAATTTGTGAAACTGGGGCAGCACGTGATTGGATGCCCATAAATAACCCGGTACTTTTTTTTTTTTTTTTTTTCAGATTTTCCGGGATACTGATGCCTGGAGAATAGAACAATAAGGGGATCCATTTAGATAGCCCCAATGTTCCATGGTAACCTTACAGGTTACGTTTCTGTATACAATATTGTATTTCTATGAGGTTCAAGTAAAAATTACCAAAGCATCACACACAGACATAACTTAAGAGGCTACTTCGAAACCTCATGAGCAATTGAAACACCCTCTAAGCAATTCTTTGTCAAAAATCTGAAGAAAAATGTTTTAAAATTGGCACGAGTTAAATTAAGAGCTGTTGACCATTTAGGCATTGAAAAAAACATGGAGTGGGATATTTGTGCACCAATGTTTGTACATCGGTCTTTACTGAGTAAAACTCAAGTACGTCCACATTTAAGAAATGCTTTGCTGAGTTATTAATTGTTAATGCAGAGGTTCCCAAACTCTGTCCTCAAGTCACCCTAACAGTCCAGGTTTTAAGGATTCCTACTTGACCACAGGGGACTTAATTAGTACCTCAGTCAATTTGATTTAACCACCTCTGCTCTAAAACCTGAACTGTTGGGGAGACTTAAAGACTGTGGCCCTGATTCAGAGCCGGACGCTCTGACCAGAGCGCTCGCTCTGAATCAGGGCCGTCCTATTTAAATGTGGAGCGGCCTTTTGGACGCTCGCATAGCTGTGGGTTACCACCCACAGCTTATGCGAGCGTCCATGATGATGGTCGCGATGGTCAAGACCACCGCGACCATCGGGCTTGCTACGAGACGCTGCGGTAGGGTCTTGTGGCCGCAAACCCTGGAGTGATTTTGGGTTCCCATGGGAACGCCTCCGTCTGGCAGCCACACCCCCGGCACGCCCACCAAAGGAGGCGTGCTGTCAGTCACCATCGACAGCACGCCCCCTTTGGTGCGAGACCCGGAGCGACAGCTTGGCTGTCGCTGTCCGGGACTCGCGCATGCGCACGATGGAGCTCCCTCCGTCGTGCGCATGCGCATTGGGGTAACATCGACCTGATTGCGAGCGTCCTGCGCTCGCGAGCGGGTTTGAATGAGACCCTGTGTTTGGGAACCTCTGTGTCAAGGTTTCTGTCATATATTCATGCCTTAAGCCACTAGGTGGCAGCGTTCTGTAGATATTCACTTATTATGGCAAGACCTGCGAATAGTTATGGTGGCAGAAATATAGCAAAGTAGTTTGTTGTGTGCACAAGACCTCCTGAAAAATAAACTTAAAGGAAAAAGAGAAAATATATTCTATTTAAATACAAGGTGCAGCCAATGTTGAAGACAACAGTGATTTAAAATACTAGTGCTATAGTCAAACTGGGGTATGGCTTGTTCTGATACAGAGATTAGTTGGGCAATAGGGATTGCAGAACATAGCTGCGTCATTCCTGCAGTACAGGAAGTCTGGTTTGGAATATGCTCTAGTTCATGGTAGGCTGGATACACACAAGCACATTATTATATTGTGCATTATGCTCATGTTCTACGGTATATGACCACCGCTGCTACCTACCATGTTTCATATCAACAGTGGAACTTGTTAAAACTTTGTGGATGTGACTTATATAATATATTCAATAATTTAGAAACAGGGCACCATTTGTGAGTCCACTCACTCCTCCCAATACGCTGTGCATAGTAGTAAGCTGCAGGACATAGAAATGTTGGGTTGGGTACCGACAGCGGCATCTCGACAGTCGCAATACCGACATTGGAAGGTAAGTTCCCTACACCTAGCCCTCTCCTTAGTGCATAAACCTTCCCTAACCCCCGAAACTTATCTTCAGGATTCCGGCGCCGGTATGTAGACGGTCTGCACGCCGGGGTGCTGACTACATCCCAGAATTGTTATCTAACAAGCCTGATAGCGGAGCTGCAGATACCAAGCTGCCCATGTAGCCTCCTCTTTCACATAGTTATTCAATATTGGACTTTTATGCTTCTGAATTGTTCATTCAGCGTTTCTTCAACACTTTTATGGTTTTCCAAAAAGTTAATTATTGCCACATTTTATGGCATAAAATGTTTTTCCTGTGTTGTATAGAAATACATACCATTTAGGTTTCACAGATCTCAGTTGTGCCCAGCCTGCAGCATAGTGCTGTTGTACATTTACAGAATACCCTTCCTTGATGGATGATACAACTCAAATATGATGTTCATCTGCTTTATACCAAAAATACCAACACAACTGATTTTAAGGTTGTGTTTTTTTTTTTTTTTTTACACCTATTATTATCCTTGGCCCACTATTCTTGTTTATATTATTATTGTTTACATTACTCCATGAGGTGTTGGGTACGGAATGCCGGCGATCAGAATCCCAACACCGGCATCCCGACTTGGTTAGAATGCCAGGAGCGCCTGGTAAGTATCCTACCCCTTAACCTTACCCTCCCCCCTAGTGCCTAACTGTAACCCCTAACCCTCCCTGTAACCCTAATACTTACCGTGGGGATGTCACTGCCGTTGGGATTCTGGCGTCAGCATCCTGAGCTGGCGGAATCATAACTACATCTCCATGAGTAATGGGGAATGTGTTCCACAACCATTTGCCTCTTGGTGGCAGCGTGCAGTCAGCAGTGTGATGAGTTGAGAAGCGACATAGAAGCAACCTGTAGATTTGACTTAATACAGACAAGTGTAAGAACTTTAGTTATGTATCTTCATCTCCAATTGATCATTTAAAATTTTTAACTTTGATATTGCGGACACTACCATGAACCATAGAGGTGTATGTATGTATATATACATATATATATATATATATATATATATATATTTTGTGGTGTGGGTGTTTTCCTTCTTCAGTACTATAAACATATGCTTGTGGGTTACTTGGTCTCTGGCAAAGTGGCCCTAGTGCATGTTTGTGTGGTACAGAATATAGACTAAAGGGCCCCATCCACCTGAGCTGTGATTCCCAGTTCTCGCGGCCAAAGCTGCCTATCAGCGAACATCAATGAGTGGTGATCTTTAGGAGAATTCAATGTGTTATAAAATCCTGACTCGCTGATTCTGACCATTTTCAATTCGGGATTTGGGGAATTGAGGGTTTTTCCAACATATTGAATTTCCCTGATCCGTAGGGCCCTACGTCATCAGAATGGGGAATTGCCGCAGCCTGTTGCAAATGTATGAGCCCCTTAATGTCTACATAGACCGGGACTGATGAGTCTGCTTAATCATCCTCTGGCAGGCACAGCTTAATATGTTGTTCTATTGAGGAGATCATAATACAAAGAGAATACAGTGATATGTAGCAGAAGGTAAAGATGGCCCAGGCCAAATCCGCTTTCAATCTAGAACATGTAGGGAACAAATCATACATACAGCGTCAGAATATCAATTGTTGCTGTTGTGGGGAAAGTGTGTCTGCTGTAAGGTAGAAGCATTATCCTTTTTATACCTGTGCTATTGTATAAATCAGTGGTTCCCAAACTGTGTGCTACCTCCACTATTCACACTTGAATGGAGCATCAATATGAATTGCTCCATCAGATGCCCAAAAGAAATAGCCCCGGTAGAAACAAGTGAATCGTCTCCAAAGTGTCAATAATGTCATTGGTAAAGTGTAAAGCTGTTGCCTTCCTGTAGGACAGGGTGAGTGACAGAGCACTGCCTAATATTGCTGTGCAGTCTTTGCTATAGGAGGCGCTCTGCCATGTACATCCACCATTCCAAGTGGAGAGTTTGCTTGGAAAATGTGAATCCTGGTTGGTTATGTTATAAATGCCTTTAGTGGTGGCCATCTGTATGTACAGTATACAGTTGTTTTATTCTCTCCTCTGACATATACACAGGGGAATAAGTGTATGGCAATGCCAGTCATGAGACCCGGCTGTCTGTGCCGGCAATGGATTCTACTGAAATATCCATCATCCCCTTTATCAACCCAGGCTATTTATATAAGACATTTAAATTATAATTCCCTTTATGGTGGAGAACTGTACAACCTAATTACCCATCTCCCTTCCTGTCTCTTGAGGGTGGGTGCATTTCCTCTGAAAGCATTTGTAGCAGACCACAAACAGTCCTTGACTGGCCCCACCTTCTGTTTCCACCATTACTTTGCTATGGTCGCTCATGTCCAAAGTCCCAGCACCAATACTTATCCCACTGGGACTGTTGCACCATCAGTGTAATAAATGGTGAAAGTAGCACAGTGATGTAGTGGTTAGCATTTCTACCTCGCAGCACTGAGGTCAATACCTGAACAAGGCTTTACCAGTGTGGAGTTTGTATGTTCTACCAGAGTTTGCATCGGTTCTTCCAGATGCTTCCACATTTCACTGGGAGATAGACTAATGTGAATGGCTAAATATTCTCTATAAAGTGCTATATAAATAACTGAATAAAATGATGCATGGAATTAAATGTAGCAGTCATTTAAGCATTATGTTACATTTTCATGCTAGCATTTATATGAATATTTTTGAGTAAAGTCTGGTGATTTTCTGGAGTTTGCAGTCAACACTTTCTGATTCTTATCCAGCCTAATGGAAGCATCACGGACTTGTATTGCAAAGTTGTTATGGTACCAGAGCATGACAATATGTGCCTCTTCCTCAGCACAATGTTCTGCTGGCCTGTGTGGTCCTTCCTCTGAGGCTATTGGATGACCGCAGGAACTACTGGTGACACACGCAGATTTACCATAAGTGAGCCCACAGAAGCTGATTGTTGTGGGGATCACTGGCTTACGTCACTTCCACACCAGTAACATGAGATTGCCCATCTGCATTCTTGCACTTGGACTTAAACAATCAGAGGAAACTGAACAGAAGTCGACAACATTGTGGACAGACATTAAGTAAAAAGCAAGGAAATACTGTGTTAAGGCTTGAGCAACATTCCTGGCTGCATGGCTGTTTCCTCAGCTCTTAGTGAAAATAATCTAGCTCCAGTAATAAGAACCCTGCTACCGACTCTATCCCCATTAGCAGTACAGTGCGGAGCGCTTGGTGTATGTATCCCACATGCTTCACAAAACAACAGGTTTTTTTAAGCCCATTGTTTGGGATTTGTGTGCAGCACACTAATTCCCTGTGCACCACAAACCAACATCACACTACTCAAACCTTCATAGTTGTTACTTAAAGACTTGTGTTCTCCAAGTCCATTCAACATTTCCAATTGCAGCTTTCTAGAGCTTTCAAGCAGCACAAGGTGGTTTATGAAGGATCTGGGCTATAAGTTAGAATAGACAGTGAGCAGGGGCGTTTCTAGAGAGGAGGTGGCCCGTGTGCAGTGTCCGACACAGGCCCCCTCCTCTCTGCCCGGTGGCCGGCAGCGCACTGAGCAGTGCGCGGCCAGCGCCAGAGTTATAGACGCTGGGCACTAGAGTACGCCCAAACTCTATAGAGTATGCGCAGGTCACCGGGAAAATGGCCGCGGCGGCCATTTCCCCTGTACTGCGCATGCGCAAACGACGAGAAAATGGCCACGGCAGCCATTTTCCAGTAATTTTTACAGGGCCGGGCCCCCGCGCCGACATGGGACTCCGGAGAGGTAGGTAATACCTATGGGTGCAGGGACCCGTGTGCCCCACACACCCTGCACCCATTATAGATACGCCCCTGACAGTGAAGCATATTGCAAACGAGAGGGGAAGAGAAAAGATCGTGACAATCTGACGGTGAGGGAAGTTACATGTATATGAGATAGGAACAAAATAATACCTATCTCCACTATCCAGTCCATTTCATAATACATATAACCCTGGATGATTTGATTCTTATTATAGTCTGGCCTATGTATATGCAGCCTAACAACACCTGTGACTACCATTATAGTCAAAGTGACAAGAAATCTAATACACCAATAGTTGGACTGCTAGCTTATTACCTCCCAGGATAGTAATAATAATACTTTTATTAATACAGCACTTTTCTCCAATAGGACTCAAGGCCTAGAGAAGGTTTGCTCCTAATTGCTCTGAAATGAATAGTTCTGATTTATGTTTAATTAAGTTGCTTTATTTATTTCGCCCTCACTCTGCACCTTCTTGCTTCTTTAAAATAATTTGTCTTTTCCCAGAAATCCTATCAAATGTTCAACATTTTCTTTGACCAGGCAAGAATGAGCTTTTCCATACTATGAATTTGTAAATATTTTGGTAAACATTAATAAACATCAGGAATGGTACAATGCAGGTAATGCTGGGTACACACTGGCCGACATATCAGCCGTTCAACTGAACAGCCAATATATTGTGTGTGCATCGGCCAGTGTGTTCCAGCGATAGGTCAGTGAACAACGTTGTTCACAGACGGGTTGGGTACGGGATGCCGGTGGTCAGAATCCCAACAACTGCAGGTAAGTATCCTACCACTAAACCTAACCCTCCCTCCCCGCAGCCTAAACCTAACCCTCCCCTAGTGCCTAACCCCGTTACTTCAGGATTCTGAGCGCTGGCATTCCAACAGCCAGAATATGAACTACATCCCTTCACAGACATATGGCGTCAGCTGTGATGCAGATATATTTGTGCATCGTGCTGTGCTGCTCGGGCCAGCGGCGATTGACAGCTCACATACCTCCCGACAGTGATTCAGTGGTAGAGACATCCACGTGGCAGAAAAGGGGCGTGGCCTAACCGTAAAGAGGACGTGGTCTTCTGGCACGCCCCGTTACAACACTCCATAGGCAAGCCCAGCATTTCCGGAGATGCTGGGATGCCCCCAGACCCTCCCTGCACAGTGAAGGGATGCCGTGCGCATGCTATGCAGAGCAGCGGTGAAATTGATTTCTCCCAACTGCCCCCCCCCCCCACCACTGGACACTGCGGCCCGCGGGACAGTATCTGAATAGCGAGACAGTTGGGAGGGTTGAGCTCAACTTGGCGGGGGCATGTAAATGCCCACCCGGTTGTGATGTCAGTCACAACTAATCAAG
The DNA here is from genome assembly GCA_031769625.1 of Taudactylus pleione. NCBI lineage: Eukaryota > Metazoa > Chordata > Amphibia > Anura > Myobatrachidae > Taudactylus > Taudactylus pleione. The sequence continues at coordinate 6,007,495 of JAUIMM010000331.1, read as the reverse complement.
CAGTCTGTATGCAGAACATATGTTCTGCACAGCCTGCAAATATGTGTGCAGATCAGTCAATCTGCATATATATCGGTCTGGTATGTATCCATTTTAAGACACCCAGGCTATGATGAATCATCCATCTGCTATTAATGATTTATACTTCTGCAGTGCTTCCAAAGTGTCATGTGACTACCATGGCAACCACAGACACGGCACAATATATAGTGAACAGAGAGGCTTTGAGAATCTCTTTCTCCGCTCCTCTACCTTCAGGTGGCATGCTGATCGACAGTGGGGCCAATTCAATTAATTTCTGTAGTGTTGAGGTAGTGTTTCTAGTCGCAAATACTGCATTTATGATAACGGAAAGCTGTCTAAGCCTGACGGCACATGAGTGCCTTGGTTGTGGGACAGAGATGATGAATATGCAGGCTTGTTATCAGTCCATTAAATGGTGTATGATTGACAAGCTGTACAGCAGATTATGGAATATGATGGTGTGAGGTTAGTTATGGTTAAATAGGCTAACTGAGGAAACTACTTTCTCTTTCCATTTGTGAACTTGGTCTGGTTTGTGTGGTTGCCTGTTGTTAGCCACAGTTTGTTTTGTTATGTGATAATCTTTTTACCTTGCAGAGGAGACACAGCTAGGTGAAAAATCATTGCTCCACAGCGCCACAGAGATGCAGGGGCAGGTTTGCTCCCTTTTTGGAGGGGGGGAGGGGGGGGTGTCTGGGAGCCACACTTCTCTGCTCACTAGAGAGATTTTATAAATGAGACGCTGCCTGATTCAGGGCCGCATGCAATCTACACTCAATGCTGATGTTTATGTAGTTGAGCGATTATTTGCAGCTGCACATGTGCAAGTATTTCTGAGAACCCCTATGGCGCAAGCGATGCACAGAGTGCGCGCACAAAGGCGCTGCTGCGATTGATTCAGACGGTATCAGAAGTGTTGTGGAGAACTGATGGGTGTGACTGGGCGGTGGCTAGCAGTGCACATTAAAATGGGCTGTTCAATGGGCGTATTATGGGAATGTTGCGGGCGTGTCAATGCAAAGTGACTGTGTTCACAGCTGCAAGCATAAGAGGCCATGGTCAGACGGAGAAATGCACCTGCCATGGGTCTGGTGCAATTTGTGATGGTGCGACTGCCGGGGGTGTATAAGGATGCACTGTAGGCTGACCGCCCGTACACACAACCAGATGCACCATTATATCTGCAGATGTATCATCCACCTGCTGTGCTGCAGAGCAGATGCGATATCGGGTACACACCTGTCGACATGCTCGCGATATATCGGCTTAACACAGCAGACAGGTTTGCAGACTTTCTGTGCAGAAATACATTGTGCTGATCACTTTATTCACATACAGATAACTTCGCTCTTATCTTTTGACCCTTACAAGATTCTAATATAATATTATACTAAAGACGTAGGATTGGTCTGTGTAGCGGATTGGGAAGGTAAATAGTTTTTAGCAAAGCTGCAGGAAGTGTACATTTTGGAGGTCAGTGGTCTATACGAGTGGAAATGTAAATGAAACATACCTGCTTTGTAACCATGTTCTATATAAAACACAACGTTTAACTGGTGTCGCTAAAAATAGTCTAGTACCTGCGTGTGTAAATCTGTACAGGGAGCACTCCTTGCCCAAGATCTGGCACAGAACGCTTGGCACATTACTACTTGTTGGACCTCCTGTCCTGGCACTACTCCACGCCTGCTACTAAATGACACGGATTATTAGAGACTTCCAGGACAGGAGCTAGGCTAGAAAGCACCTTCAGACATATAAAGATAATGCCATTGCATTCTTATATAAAGGACATTTGAGAACCTTGTTTTTTTTATTTTGTTTTTTAAATAGCTGATCTGTATCTCTTATGTAAGCTGCACTAATTATAAGAAAAACAAAACAAGGGATTTGCATGAATGTGGAATATTATATTGCAGAGTGATTGTGAGGCTCTGTATTGTTTCTTATCTGGAAGTCTGACACTTCCATGTAACATGAGAACAGAAGCAGTCAACACATAATTGTGCTGCCCTTTAAAGCTGGGCCCTGGAGTAACATGCAGGACAGCGGGATAAAAGACCTACAGATCTCATTTTCCATGCACCTGTCGTCAGCCAGGCATTTCCTAAAAGAAAACAATACAATTATTATTTTATTTATTTAGAGTGAAAAATCCAAAAATCTATACACGATAGATTGCGAAATGGGAATGAAAGAAACAAAGATAGTCACAGCAACAAGACGCAACTCTCATGGCCAATCAAGTCATTTCCACCTAAACACCAGTACACGTGACCCTAAAAGTGTCGAACTACATTAGATCAGGATCATTAACCACATACCTGGCTGATATTTTTTACAAAAACCGCTCAGAAATTGTCTTTTTTTATGATTGAATTAGGGCAAGAACATCTATTTACAACGTATCGAATAATTACAACAAACTATTGGTCTTCCCATTTTATTTATTACAGCACACCAATGGCCATCCCATTTTATTACAACACACCAATGGCCATCCCATTTTATTACAGCACACCAATGGCCATCCCATTTTATTACAGCACACCATTGGCCATCCCATTTTATTACAGCACACCATTGGCCACCCCATTTTATTATGACACACCAATGGCCATCCCATTTTATTACACCACACCAAAGGCCATCCCATTTTATTACGACACACCAATGGCTATCCCATGTTATTACAGCACACCATTGGCCATCCCATTTTATTACAGCACACCATTGGCTATCCCATTTTATTATGATACACCAATGGCCATCCCATTTTATTACAGCACACCATTGGCTATCCCATTTTATTATGACACACCAATGGCTATCCCATTTTATTACAGCACACCATTGGCCATCCCATTTTATTACAGCACACCAATGGCTATCCCATTTTATTACAGCACACCAATGGCCATCCCATTTTATTACACCACACCAAAGGCCATCCCATTTTATTACGACACACCAATGGCTATCCCATGTTATTACAGCACACCATTGGCAATCCCATTTTATTACAGCACACCATTGGCTATCCCATTTTATTATGATACACCAATGGCCATCCCATTTTATTACAGCACACCATTGGCTATCCCATTTTATTATGACACACCAATGGCTATCCCATGTTATTACAGCACACCATTGGCCATCCCATTTTATTACAGCACACCATTGGCTATCCCATTTTATTATGATACACCAATGGCCATCCCATTTTATTACAGCACACCATTGGCTATCCCATTTTATTATGACACACCAATGGCTATCCCATTTTATTACAGCACACCATTGGCCATCCCATTTTATTACAGCACACCATTGGCTATCCCATTTTATTATGATACACCAATGGCCATCCCATTTTATTACAGCACACCATTGGCCATCCCATTTTATTACAGCACACCATTGGCTATCCCATTTTATTATGATACACCAATGGCCATCCCATTTTATTACAGCACACCATTGGCTATCCCATTTTATTATGACACACCAATGGCTATCCCATTTTATTACAGCACACCATTGGCCATCCCATTTTATTATGATACACCATTGGCCATCCCATTTTATTACAACACACCAATGGCCATCCCATTTTATTACAGCACACCATTGGCCATCCCATTTTATTACAGCACACCATTGGCTATCCCATTTTATTACAGCACACCAATGGTCATCCCAATTATTACAGCACACCAATGGTCATCCCAATTATTGCAGCACACCAATGGCAATCCCATTTTATTACGACACACCAATGGCCATCCCATTTTATTACAGCACACCAATGGTCATCCCATTTTCCAGCAGCACCAATCCCTCTTGTGTCCACCTCAGAATCAGGCCCTATGTGTGTGTCCTCAGCGTCCGACTACTCTATTTATTTACCCATACAATCCATCAGTTTAGCACTGGCACATAAACGGGCACTTTTATCAATTACATAAAGCAATGCCATCAATTAGAAGACAGAACACAATAATATGAATGAGAAATAAAGCCTCATAAATTTCATTCAACCAACCTAAACTTTGCCACATCAAAATGTACTATTAAGCAGCATCTGATGCGTGCACATGGTTATGGCAGCCATTTTTTTTTTAATCACTGCAATAATTACTAGAATGTAGTCAATCAGTTACTAGCAACTAGGGCATTCTGAATATTGGCGTATCATGATATGACTCAGTGATGTCTCTAATCCATAGTCAGGGGTGTACAGAGCCACCCGTTTTATATCAAAAGTCCCGGATGAGCACTGGCGCAGGTGAGCAGCGCTTCTTCCCCTCCCTCCCCGATCCTCTTACCTCACTCCGCAGCGGTCCAGAGGCAGGGAGGGCAGATGGGATGCGCTGCTCGGGTCGGCCCTGGTTGCAGTGGACGCTTGGAGGATGTAATCTCCAAGCGCCACTGAAGACGGCCAGTATGCAGCACGATCTGGGTCATCATGACTCGGATTGCGGCGTTTACACTGCAGGGTGACACGGGAATGACCTGTGGTCAACCATGCAACATACCAGAGTTATATCCATGGGTCCCTGGACCCAGGTGGATCCATTTACACTGACGAAAATCCCGGGTTGATTCGCGTTCATGTGCATCAACCCAAGATTTTCAGGTCGGTGTAAAAGGGGTATTATACTGCCTGCTACACCAAATGACGCCCTTCTCATCTCTTATACAAATTGTATTAATAGATGAGTCATGTGTACTTTGAAAGACAAAGATTATAATTTGTAAGCATTATCGGAAATACCAACAACGTAGGTACAACTTACTCAGACTTTGGCATTAATAACATCAGCGTTTTTCTTTAATATGCCACCCACAACATGCTGGCCGAGAAAGTTGTCTCAGGTTGCCTGCTGGGAGTCGAATAATAATGATACATGAAAATATTTGTTTAACAAACTGTGTTTCGGTGACTGATAAAAAAAAAATAGCTTACATTAAAAAGTTGTTGCTTGGTAAAAGAGATATGTCCTCTACAGTATCATGTCATGTTAAATTTGATCACTAAGGATGGGAACACATCAGGTGATATATTGGACGATATATTGTTCCAACGTGGATTGGAGCGATATATCGTTCATATCGTCCATTCGCGAGTTCATGTGCATCATCGGTAACGTTGTCCCATCTGATGTGCTGCATGTCAGATAGGATGCAGTCACTGATGATGACATGCAGGTGACTGCGGGGTGGAAGGGTATATCACATGGTTGTACACCGGATCGTGCAGTGTGTATAGCCGCCCCATATATCCTTCCATCAGTAGTCAGGTCAGCTGGGATACAAGTCCTTCTGATGTGTACCTGGCCTAAGGTCACTGATATCTGCTGGAGTCTGGTGGCCTGCTGTCTCCTACGTCCCCCCTCTTCTAGCTGTGTGCACATTGCTGACTTGACAGGCTTAGGTGTCAGCAGCCCCATCCGCGCTCTCTTTGGTCATAGCACGGGATGTACTAAGCATCTCATCTGCGATGCTGTACATTCTGCCACTTATAAGGTAGATACCAGCGATAATATCAATAACAATAAAAATGAGGAGCTGATTGTTTGGTACTTTATCTCTCTCCACTTTATCTCTCTCTCCAAAGTTTGATACGTGTCCCCCTGAGTCAGTCAAGTAAAATAAAAATAAAGTAAATAATTGACACAGGCAGCATGCTTGTAGTTGCAGCCCAGCACCTGGCCCCTCCCAGTATCCCCCTGCTCCACACTGAGTGACACACTAGTCCAAGGGTGGCCAACCCGGTTCTGGAGATCCCTTTTCAGTTCACGTTTTTCAGACCACCGAGCTGGTGCACAGATGTTGTCATTACTAACTGTCACATTTTCAAACATGCAGTGCATTCATTTATGGCATATTCTACAGATCCACAGGTGGTCTGGAAAACATGAACTGTTAGGGGTCCTTGAGGACCAGTTTGGCCACCCCTGCACTATTCCCTCAACCTGAGTCCGGCAGAGCAGCCGGGGCCGCAGCCAGACCAGAGAAAAGTAGAGAGAGCACAGTGCCACCCAAAGCGCTGCAGTTCACTAAGTTCTTCGGAAATTAATCTGTGGCTCTGTGCGCATGGGCAGAAAAAATTATGGTAGGAACATTGCATAGTATATACCATCGATGGTTCCTCTCTTATTTTCTATCGATGGTAACCATTAGTGGGAAACACACCAATGGCCATCCCTAGTTTTGCATGGCAACATTCAACACTAACCATTCTACCACAGATAGCACACAGACAGTGCCATAGCAGTGCGCAGAGAAACCCTGGGTCAGCACTCCCCACCCTGGCGCATGTGGCATCATTACATCACAGGATAAGCGCCAGGATCTGGTAGATGGATGCCAGACATCCTGCAACCTTGCATAGGGTGTCTCAAGCCAGTGACCGTAATGACCCCTTCCCTTGACCTTGCGCCCTGGGTATCAGCACCAGCAGTAAACCATTCATTACGGCCTTTTGTGTGGACAATCCACCACCATGCTCCACTCCAGAATATTCTCAGTACCAGCCCTGATCACCAAACGCTGCACGGAGAGTTCTGTGCCGTGCACACCCCAGCTGACAGCCATTTAGCAGAGCTTGCTGTAGAGGAGAGTGACATTTATGTGCTTTGCTTTTGTAAATGTTTTGTCATGGATAAGTGGCTAATAATAAGCAGTATTTGTAGAATAAGCCGATGTGCTCGCAACCGGGACGATGGGTAGCCCTGCGCACGCGCAGCGGCCGCACTACGCATGCACAAGCCCCGGAGCGAGAGAGAAACTCTCTAGCTCCGGAGCTTGCTATAAAAGGGGCGGCTTTCGATGTTGATCGACAGCTCGCCCCTTTTTGTAGGAGGGCCGGGGGGTGGTTTCCAAAACGAACGCCTACCGTTTTGTGGGCGGCTGCACTGACATCATCAGTGATGTCAGTGGGGAGCTTCCTTCTCCATCAGAGCAGAAAGCTCCCTGGGGCTTGCGAGTGCCCAGATCCAACCTTAGTGTCTGGTCGCAAGCCCCGATGGTCGCGATGGTGATCACCATCGCGACCATCACCCTGGTCGCTAGCTAAGCTGTGGATGGTAACCCACAGCTTAGCTTGCGACCAGGAGGCCGCACCAAAAAACAAGAAGCCGTACCAAAAAACAAGAAGTGCCCGCCCTCATTCAGAGAGAGCGATCGCTTCTTGCGACCGCCTCTGAATGAGGTCCTGTGTGCCTATGTTGAGCATATCTTCAAAAATGTACCTCTATTGCTCAACTGCTAAATATCAGATGCTCTAAAAAGGTGATATAGAACAATTTAAAAGGTCAGATACATGTTATTAAAAAAAAAAAAATAAGAAATAGCAGTTTGACATGTCTATACATAGTGCTTTCCAGGCCTACAAATGCTGGACGTCCTGCATATGTGCTGCTCATTAATGGAGGGTACATTAAGCATTCATGGGAATTTTGCTCTGTAAGCTATGACATTGGTGAGCAGGGGTCCCAAGGAATGGGAGGCTAAAGCTCAACGCAGAAGCCAAAAGGAAAATATTAACCTGCACTGTGGCTCACAGTGCCGAATGAGTCTGTCCATAGCTCTATGAAGGAGTTATGGAAAATGTGCAAATATGTTTTCTGCTGCAAAGAAATAAACATGGACCAGCAAGAGGAGGCTCTCAACTACAGCTGCTACTGTGCTGCATATTCGCTCACTGGAACTGTGCCTGTGCAGACAAATCATCTCTCCACAGCCTCCTATTGATCTGTGGGGTCACATCTCTGTCTGGCAGACATCTAAATGTGCGTATCCACTACACGAGAGTGGGACAACTGTAAGATTAAAACATTGTACTCGTGCAATCGTTCATCATCCTGTGCAGTGCATAATGTGCCCATACTGAAAGTTATGTCATTCAGTGCAGGCACCCTCCCTCATCCCCGAACATGCACAATCTGGCATTATCGGCATGTTCAGGCGATGACAAATGCAGACAATGACCTGCAGGACTGCGCATCACTGGTCGTTGTTGGCATTTTACTGCACAATTAATGAGCCATTGAATGATTACGATGTCATAATCATTCTATCGCTCATTTTTCTCGTCTAGTGGATACGCACATTTACTCTTATTGACATTTAAGTCTCACATATCGCAACAAAAGGGCTGTTTATGATACATAGGCCCCCAAATGTCAACGTGAAAATGAAGCCTAGTAGGTTACTGGTATATTTTTCTGTAATACATAGCAGGAATCATCACAAAGATCAGTCTGTGGAACGTGCTACCTAAAATTGAGGGAAAGGCTCTTTAAAATGTTTCTTTATTCTGATATTTACTGACAGAAATACAGTCTAATCCCACCTCCAAAATCTCTTCTTTCTTATAAATTATTAATTTTAATGTGTAATATGGGAACAAGTATATCCTAGATAGGGGAAATAAGGACTCTTTCTCTATATCTTATATTGTTTACAGTTTGGGTAGGAAGGAACTTTCATATACATCAACTACCATAATGTATGTGACCTTTAGGACTAAGCTCAACTGTACATTGTAGCTGCTTGTGACATCACAGCAGTGGCGTCACAAGGGGGGTGCTGGCCGCACCTGGGTGTCACCCACCGAGGGGTGACACCAAGATGCAGACTCCCCCTCAGTAACAGGAGCTGGGTGCTGCACTGTAATATTAAGTGCAGCACTCAGCTCCTGACACTGTGAGGGAGCTGGCACTGCACATAAGGCAGTCCGCACCTTCTGCACCCCTCCCCCTCCCCAGTAAGAAGAACAGGACCATGGGGGTTTGGGCCATGTGGCCACACCCCATCCCACAAGGCCACACCCCTTCCTGTGATGCCATGCCCCTTTTCCGGTGGCAGTTACTGCTGACATCACACATGTACTTGTACAGCTGCTAAAACCCCTGAATCTTTGTTTTCAGAAACTCCAAACTGCGCAGTCACTTCTTGTGACACTGCAAGTTTGTTTTATTCTCTAAGAGCCCTATTGTTGTCGACTGACATAGGTGCCTATTCATCAACACTAAAATAAAGTTTTTAATGACATTTTCCTTAAATAACGTTATTTTGGTATTCATGTAGCCACTTAGCACAGGAGATATCACAGATATCTCCTTGCTAAGTTCCCCTGCGTTAATTTCCACACTCCCCATACATTAGTACATTAGTATGGGGATGTGGAAATTGTGGTATTCATCAAATTCCGAAAATTATAAATTTTCGGAATTTGATGCAGTTACTATTCGCCACTGTGAGGTGGCGAATAGCAGGTGAAACTTACCTGTATCCGCATGTGCAGGTCCCCCAACGAGTCCCTCCGGCGCTCTGCTCTGTCCTCAGGCTCTGGAGGCTGGTCGGACATGTGTGCTCCCCAGCAGAGCACAAGAAAATTTAGACAAAAAAAAAAAGTTTTTTTTTTTTTTCTAATCTGTCATGTGGTCTGCTGGGAAACCACATGACAGACCAGCAGGACGGAGCCGGAGGCTGCTGCGCGGACAGGTAAGTCGGGGGGGGTCGGGGGGGTACACAAACTTACCGCATCTGTAGGCAGTGCTGCGCATGCGCTGGTTTTACAGATGCAACAGCGCATGCGCAGCACTGTTTCCAGATGCGATAAGGTAGTGTAGGCAGGGAAAAGTATCTATTTCCCGAAAAGCTGTCATCGCAAACATGACAGCTTTTCGGAATAGATACTTATGGAGAGGTGGAATGATGAATTCCACCTATAATTAGCTAGAACTCCATGAGAGTTCTAAAGCTAATTATCTCCAGAGAATTTTTAGGTTTAATGAATAGGCCCCATAATATGGGAACTATTAAGAGAAATAAAAACTCCAGACAAAGCAGGGAGATGGTAAAACCAAGAAAAAGGCCAAAAAAGCAGAGAAATGCAGAGGAAGGCAGACAGGATAGGCAAAACCAGCCAAGAGAGAGGTGAATGCATTTGTTGCAGGTGTACAGAGAGAATGGGACAGGTTTGCATTTCTCCCCACACAGGGGATCTCTCTTCTGCCTTTTGAAAAAGCCCCTGTGTGGGGATAAATGCATTAAGGAAACAGAAGCTTTAACCTGTTTTAGTGGATGACATTGCCTTTAATTTATTGCCATTTGCCTGGTGGACTTACCTTTCAAGGGTGCTCATTAAATTGGAGACTGTGATACCCAGTGACTGGCAATCCACTGCACGGAGAGACGTATGCTTGCATGCCGCTATTGCTGGAGGGGAGTCTCGCTTAGCGGTATGCTCACTATCACAGTGTGCTACTTCCATTGGTCTCCGCGGATACACCAACGGCTTCTATACTCTCGGTATAGCCGGAGACTATCTATTGACTTCTTGAGCCTCCTGACAGAGAATCTCCAGGTGTAAGTTTTCTGCATTTATCAACATTCTCTATGCCTGTTGGGAGCTGGGAGAACTCTTCCCCAAACACACACTATTAAGCACGGACACTGTTGACCTTGATCCTGCAACTATATTTCTATTTCAGTCTAACTATCTGCTGATATACAAGACGGATTGATATATTATAAGTGCAATATTGTACCCATCACTGACATTGTGTTTGCTTTTTTTTGGATAATCATTTGACAATTGACCCCCTTGTCCCCTGACGTGGCTGTGACTTATAGAAGCAGCAGTGGCGGCTTCTTAGCCACGGCTGCTGCTCTGTTTCCGGGGAGTCAGCGGCTCTCGCACCCATTCCTTCACCAGCGCTGGCTGCCGGTGACATTAGAACTACAGAAGCAGCAGCTGCGGCTCCTGTCAGCAGCGGCTGCCTCTGTCCCCGGGGAGCCGGCAACTCTCCCAGCTCTTCAGCAGCGTGGCCAGTGGCGGGCTGGGCCGGGGGGCAGGGTGCCATGTGCCCCCCGGGCCGCAGCGTCATGCGGGCCGGTGCAGTCTGTGTCACTGTGACACAGACTGCACCGCGTGTGTAGCGCTGACCGGACGGAGTTCGGTCAGCGTTACACTGACAAACACACAGCCGCCGGTTCCGGCAGCTGTGTATTTGTTGTAAGCAGCAGCCAATGAGAGTCTGTCAGACTCTCATTAGCTGCTGCTGCGCCCACTGCGGGAGCCGCTTCATCTTCCGGCTCCCGCAGTGGGCAATGGGAGAGGCGTCATGATGTCATATGATGTCTCTCCCATAATGCAGAGCGCCCCGGCCCGGGAGGACAGACGGAGGAGCAGATGGCGGCGGCGGGAGCGGGGATTCAGGTGTTTTTTTTTATTTAGTTTTTTATATTACGTGTGTCTACTGGGGGGGGGTTGGCACTACTGGGGGAACTACAAAGGGGGGGACTACTACTACTGGGGGCATTACAAGCGGGGTGGGGGACTACAACTACTTGGGCAACAACAAGGGGGGCGACTACTACTACTGGGGGCACTACAAGTGGGGACTACTACTGGGGGCACTACAAGGGGGAGGGGACTACTACCACTGCGGACTACTACTACTGGGGGCACTATAAGGGGACTACTACTACTACTACTACTGGGGGCACTACAAGGGGGGTGGGGGACTACTACTGGGGACACTACAAGGGGGGGACTACTACTACTGGGGACACTGCAAGGGGGGGACCACTACTGGGGGCAGACTACTACTACTGGGGGCACTACAAGGGGGGGACTACTACTAATGGGGGCACTACAAAGAGGGGACTACTACTAATGGGGGCACTGCAAAGGGGGGGACTACTACTACTGGGGGCACTACAAGGGGGGGACTACTACTAATGGGGGCACTACAAAGAGGGGACTACTACTAATGGGGGCACTGCAAAGGGGGGGACTACTACTACTGGGGGCACTACAAAGGGGGAGGACTACTACTACTGGGGGCACTACAAAGGGGGGGACTACTACTACTGGGGGCACTACTGGAGGCCTGCATAAGGGTGTTCTCTCCTGTGGCACACGGGTGCACTGCATATGGGCACTACGACAGGGGGCTGCCCTAATCTTTACTTTTACTTTACATTAATCCCATATGGACCCGCCTCCTCCCTGGAACACTTGAGGGGGGGGCGCCGTAGCACGCATATTCTTCGGACACCCTGGCTACACGCTACTCCTCTGCCAGGGCCGCCTGCATGCATTTGCCCCCCAGGCTAAAAGTTGCCAGCCAGCCCATGAGCGTGGCTGCCTGTGACAGACCCCCCCCCCTTTGCTGCTCTGTTTCCGGGGAATCGGCGGCTCTCCCACCTCTTCCTTCACCAGCGCTGGCTATCGGTGACATTAGAACTACAGAGCTTGCGGTCCAGCGGACAACTGCTTAGCTTGCGGTCCAACATGGAGCGGCTCCCCGTCCTACTGTACATTACAACAGCCAGGAAAGATAGCTGCTGGAACACATGTTCCTGCACAAAAAATACAACACATATCACATACACAAACCATATAGAATGCAGTGCATCATTTTACCTAAGCAACATGATTCTAATCATATAAAAGCAAAAGTATAGCAATAAATCCCCATATTGTAATTAAGTAGCCATACATGAGAAATGCATACAAAAATGTAAGAGTTATTCAAGTGATACATGGGAAGTTACAATCATTAGGAATTACATCAAACTGTTCCAGTTCATTTTTTCATTAAGGCCTTTAGGAGACACACAATCCAACCTAAAAATCCACCCGGCTTCTAACAAAAGAAGTGCTTTTAATCGGTTACCTCCTCTCTGGGATTCAGGAATGTGATCAATGATCATATATTTTAATGCAGGGGGCTTTGACACTGTGGAAGAGAAGTAGCTGATGAGAGAATGGCTACAAAGTCACTCCCACGCCGGCAGTCATTTCACAGTGACGTTGTGACACCAGATCAGGTCATGACCTCACGGCTATTCCGGTTTTATTTATTTTTAACATTGATGTTATAGGTCATTTTATTTTAATTATGGTGCTCCTGTACGATCGAGACTTTATACGGGGCCTATGCTTAGGGATACTATACTATACAGTATACTAGGCATGGCCAACGACCATCGATTGTTTGTAAATCGATGTTAATGAAACATCGGTGGCTGTGGTCTCAAACAAATGATGGTTTCTATTGATGGTTGAACCCATCGACCATCGATGGTACAGCTGTTAATGGCCATCATTACAGTATACCATAAGAATTGCTTTTTAAAATATATATTTTTAAAAAAATCGTGTTGGATAAGTTTTCAAAAGATGTTAATGACCTCATTCAGTCATAAAAAAACCCGACAATTTCGGAGTGGTTTTTGGAAAAAACATTTGTCAGTTAAATGGTTAATGTTAACAAATATGTAATATATATTTGTACTGTAAAAATGAGTGGTTGCGCCAATGGGTGCCCAATCTCTGAGACCTAAGGAGAACTAGTGGGTTTCCCAACTTAGGGTCTCATTCAGACCCGCTCACGAGCGCAGGACGCTCGCAAGTGGGTCGATAGTACCCAAATGCGCATGCGCACGACGGAGGGAGCTGCGTCGTGCGCATGCGCGAGACCCGCATAGCGACAGCCAAGTTGTCGCTCCGGGTCTCGCACCAAAGGGGGCGTGCTGTCGATGGTGAGTGACAGCACGCCCCCTTTGGTGGGCGTGGCTGCCAGACAGAGGCATTCCCATGGGAACGCCTACCGTCTGGGGCCGGCCCCACTGACATCACTAGTAGGGTGGTAACCCACAGCTATGCGAGAGTCCAAAAGGCCGCTCCAAATTTAAATAGGACGGCCCTGATTCAGAGCGAGCGCTCTGGTCAGAGCGTCCAGCTCTGAATCAGGGCCTTAATCCAAAGGGAATAGAAATGAAGACAGGAGAGTATCTCCGGCTCTGAGAAGGGAACTTTATAGATCAAAACTTCATTGTGACACTTCCGCTATGCAAAACTAGTCCCTTCCCATAAATTGGAGCCGAGCAATTTAAAATGAGAATTTTATTTTTCTTTTATGCTTCATTTTTCTGCCTGATTTTTAACTTACTGTGTTTTGAAATTATTTTTAAATTAGAATTTTTAAATATTCCTCTAACCATTGTTGTCTGCAGTAGTGAAAACGATTTTGTTATTGTTAAATTCAGTTTATCCTTGACAATAGTGAGTTGTATTATGATGCCATTAATCTAACTAATAAATCATTTGATTTTTGTTTATCTATTTTTTGTTGGGTCATCCCTTATTTGCCAATTGCAGCTCATATTTCATATTTGGGCAAGAGGGTGTTTGATCACTTATATCTTAACTGCTGACACTACCTTTAACCATCTTATATTGCTCGGCTCCCATTTATGTAGAGTAAGGGTCTAGTTTTACATAGCAGAAGTGACACAATGAAGTTTTGATCTATAAAGTTCCCTTCACAGCACCTGTGATACTCTACTGTTTTCAATAATATATGTGTAGCAAATGTCACCCCCACTCCTTCCATTATAAATTTAATAATTTTCTCTGTCCTCTCATCCCGACCCCTTATATAATACTAGCTAAAGTGCCTGGCATTGCCCGGGTTTAAATATTCAAGTTATTAAGTTTTATTATGTGATGTCATCCAAATCCATCCAGTGGAGAGCAGGCTCCCCGGGTCAAAGTTCTGCCCGATGCACTCCACTGTGAAGTCCAACCAGGACCCCAACCACTCCATTAGGCATCCCAGACCAATTGCCTCCCCTCTGTGAATTTTTTGTACAAATCCATCCACTGGAAGGCCCAGAACAGGCTCCCCGGGGCAAAGTTCTGCCCAGCATACACTAACGGGAGGTCCGCCCGGGACCCTAGCCCCCCTAAAACCTGGCCAGGATCCAACTGGACCACCTCGCGTTGGTTTCATCCCAATTTGTGCAGGGGTGTCCGAATGCATAATTGGACAAACAAATAAACAAACAGACCAATGAATTTTATATATGAGATATTAATGATTTTCTCTCAACCACACCCCTTCTATAATATATTTATTGATTCCCCCTACCCCTTATATAATATACTAGCTGCCCACGGCTTCGTCCATGATGAAATTGCTTCTGCCAACATTTTTTGCATTTGAGGTGTTCTAGTTGTATTGCTTTGCATAGGGGCCCTGTCGCGTGAGTGGCCCATGTGACCAGCAGCACCTTCACCCACCACTCACACCAAAGTCACAATGTGCCCTTAGCACAGACTGTTATGTAGCCTATCCTATTCACCCACCACACACACCAATATCACTGTGTGCCCTGTGCACAGACTGCTATTAGCCTATCCGATTCACCCACCACTCACACCAATGTCACTGTGTGCCCTGTGCACAGACTGCTATGTAGCCTATCCTATTCACCCACCACTCACACCAATGTCACTGTGTGCCCTGTGCACAGACTGCTATGTAGCCTATCCTATTCACCCATCACTCACACCAATGTCACTGTGTGCCCTGTGCACAGACTGCTATGCAGCCTATCCTATTCACCCACCACTCACACCAATGTTACTGTGTGCCCTGTGCACGGACTGCTATGTAGCCTATCCTATTCACCCACCACTCACACCAATGTCACTGTGTGCCCTGTGCACGGACTGCTATGTAACCTATCCTATTCACCCACCTCTCACACCAATGTTACTGTGTGCCCTGTGCACAGACTGCTATGCAGCCTATCCTATTCACCCACCTCTCACACCAATGTTACTGTGTGCCCTGTGCACAGACTGCTATGTAGCCTATCCTATTCACCCACCACTCACACCAATGTCACTGTGTGCCCTGTGCACAGACTGCTATGTAACCTATCCTATTCATCCACCACTAACACCGATATATCACTGTGTGCCCTGTGCACAGACTGCTATGTAACCTATCCTATTCATCCACCACTCACACCGATATCACTGTGTGCCCTGTGCACAGACTGCTATGTAGCCTATCCTATTCACCCACCACTCACACCAATGTCACTGTGTGCCCTGTGCACAGACTGCTATGTAGCCTATCCTATTCACCCACCACTCACACCAATGTAACTGTGTGTCCTGTGCACAGACTGCTATGTAATCTATCCTATTCATCCACCACTCACACCAATGTAACTGTGTGTCCTGTGCACAGACTGCTATGTAACCTATCCTATTCACCCACCACTCACACCAATGTCACTGTGTGCCCAGTGCACAGACTGCTATGTAGCCTATCCTATTCACCCACCACTCACACCAATGTCACTGTGTGCCCTGTGCACAGACTGCTATGCAGCCTATCCTATTCACCCACCACTCACACCAATGTCACTGTGTGTCCTGTGCACAGACTGCTATGTAGCCTATCCTATTCACCCACCACTCACACCAATGTCACTGTGTGCCCTGTGCACAGACTGTTATGTAACCTAACCTATTCACCCACCACTCACACCAATGTCACTGTGTGCCCTGTGCACAGACTGTTATGTAGCCTATCCTATTCACCCACCACTCACACCAATGTCACTGTGTGCCCTGTGCACAGACTGTTATGTAACCTATCCTATTCACCCACCACTCACATCAATGTCACCGTGTGCCCTGTGCACAGACTGCTATGTAACCTGTTCTATTCATCCACCACTCACACCAATGTCACTGTGTGCCCAGTGCACAGACTGCTATGCAGCCTGTCCTATTCACTCACCACTCACACCAATGTCACTGTGTGCCCTGTGCACAGACTGTTATGTAACCTATCCTATTCACCCACCACTCACATCAATGTCACCGTGTGCCCTGTGCACAGACTGCTATGTAACCTGTTCTATTCACCCACCACTCACACCAATGTCACTGTGTGCCCAGTGCACAGACTGCTATGCAGCCGATCCTATTCAAGTAAACGTGGGCCCAAAGCACCTCTCCCCCCACCCCTTACCGGCCACGCGCATGGTGCCACACCTGTCTCTTGTATTGATGATGACAATACATTTTGTATTTGTTATTGCTCAGCTTTTCCTTGTCGGAATGAGATTAGAGAAAGTGCAGGTTAATTCTAGGAGTTTCCAATACACAATGATGCCGTTTTCATGAAAATCGGTTCAGATCGTTTTTGCGCCAACTTGGTACAAACAGACAGACACTACGTTCTTAATATATTAGTATAGATTTGATGATCTTCTCTCGCCCCTTATCTTTATAGTTTTACTCACTCCCATCTGCTGACTGGGGTGGGCTGGGTCCCGTTCAGTGCGCCCAGCATTCCTACTTGTCAGTCAGCTCCAGTCTCCTGCTCCTCATCATCTTCTTGGGGAATGAGACATCATGACATCTCACCCCCTCAGTGTCAGCAGCGCGGTGCAAGCGGGGACAGACACGTTACCGCCTGTAGGCCTTCAGATGGGAAGAGCAGCCAGACTGGCCTGGGGCAGGCAGCATCCTTAGGATGTCCCTGCTCCGGCTGTCCTGAGGTTGAGCCCAATGTCTCCAAGTTCACCCTCTGCCCGCTACCAAGCACAGCACTGGTCCATAGTAAGTGGTCAGTGAGGAATTAGCCATCATCAACAAGGAAGTGTTGCAGCAGCGTAACCACACATACTCCAAAGTAAGCAGTTGCAGGTGCTGGTGTAGGATTCCATTGGTAGCAGTGGATTAACCTCCAATGAAGCAGTTGGATGAGTCAGTAACAGGCAGTTACTGATGGGGAGAGTGATCCTTATACATCGAGGAGTGGAGAAGTAATGCTGGGTAGACACTGACAGATACATTGGCCTATCAATTGATTGGCCAATTTATGTGCTTGCACGTCGGTCAGTGTGTACCCACGATATGTTGGTGAACCTTGTCATTCACCGACATATCGCATTGGCTGTGCTGCACAGCCGATGGACAGATATATCTGCAGACATATCTGACCATAGGCAGGTGTGTACGGGCGGTCAGCAGACCGCCCATACCCACATGGAGGCAGCCGCGTGGAGGGGGGAGGGACACTCCCCCGACACGCCCACCGGCCGCCGGGACCCGAAATCACAAGCAGATGATGGCCGTTCAGTATGTATGAATGACCATCATCTGCAGATATACTGTATCTTATCTGTTAGGTGTGTACCCACCTTTAGTTAATTCAGGTTTGAACAGGAAGTGTGAGTGACTTGCCAATTGTGTACCGGTTGGCAGAGTAAGTGAATCCGGTCACAGATCCTTTATTTGCTATACACTGGGGGACATGTTTATATAAGGAGGAATTATAGAACAGTGGAATACCCCTTTAACTGTTAGCATGCAGTGACCCAGCATTTATTACCAACATTTTCTACTTGAACAGATAAAAGTGGATTTGTGTTTCCCCAGAGAGATATGAGAAAAGCACTAATAAAACTTCCCTCACAGTTACTAGTACACCATGCCGTGCTTTTTCTAAAATCAGATACATTCTTTATTCTGTTTCTTTGAATACTTCTTGTAAGTGGTAAATAAAAGTGTGTACCATGGTCATTCTGATTTGTAACAAACAATAAGTTGTATAATGACGAAGACATACATCTTGTCATGTTTCCTGAAGTTAAATATTGCCTTTTGAGTACACACAGACTGTTTTCACTGAAAAATAAACTGAAGTCTTCAGATATCTTAGACAATGTTGCTGTCATCGTTTGGCAAACATCAATGGAATCTCGAGATAACATGCTAACACCAGTTAACACTGACCTCTGTTTTTTTGAGTCCTGACACATCCTGTCTAGTTCTGATCCCGTACAATATTATGTTACTCATAATAAGCCTGTACTACAAACATTTATATGAATGCAATTTAATTATGGAAGTAAAGTGACCAGGCATGGACGCAGTAAGGTGCAGATGTGGTGTATTTACTGAGCAGTGCTAACCTGTTATTACTGCGGAAAAAGGGGTTATCGCTGTGTAAACCACTGTACTAACTAAGGGGCTCTATGTGGCAAAATGTGTATAAGAGGTACTACTGTGTGGCATAATGTAAATATGAGGTACTACCAGTGGCGGCTCCAGAAGTGGGGCCGCAGTGCAGACCAAAATTTAAAAAGGGGAGACACTTCACTGCCACCCCAAACGCTGCCAAACATCGCTGGCCAGGACTCTGGCACTTGGTGTGGTTCCCCTATTTGAATTTTGGACTGCTCTACAGCCCCACCTCTGGAGCCACCACTGGGTACTACTGTGTGGCATAATGTGAATAAGGGGCTCTATGTGGCACAATATGTATGAGGGGTACTGCTGTGTGGCATAATGTGAATAAGGAGTACTATTGCGTAGCATAATGTGTAAAAGGGGTTCTAATGTGTGGCATACTGTGTATAGGGGGATCTACTGTGTGGCATAATGTGTATAAGGGGCACTAATGTGTGATATAATGGGTATAAGGGGTACTAATGTGGCATACTTTGCATAAGGGACTCTACTGCGTGTCATAATGTGTATAAGGGGCAGGGGCATAACTAGAACTTTGTGTTACTATATATAGTAACACAATATTGCTATTTATATAGTTACTATATAAATAGCAACATTTTAAGGGACCCCCCCATTCACTTTATGCCACAGTTGTACTTCTTATAAACATTATGCCACACAGTTTTAGTGCCCCTTATAACACGTTATGCCATGCAGTAGTAGTGCCCTTATAACACATTATGCCATGCAGTAGTAGTGCCCTTATACATTATGCCCCACAGTAGTAGTGCCACTTACACGTTATGCCACACACAGTAATGACCCTTATAATACATAATACCCCACAGTAATGCCACACACAGTGATGCCCTTACCTAGTCTATGCCACCCCCACCCCCCTCCAGCTACTCCCCCTGTGTCCTGCAAGGAGCATCTCACCTCCCCCTTGTGTCCTTCCACCAGCCTCTATTCTTGTATGCCCTGGTGAATTTGGTGTCTGGCCTCCACCACCTGTATGCAGCCGCGGGGAAACAGCACCGTTGTAATTTTTAATAAGGGGCCGGTCACGAGCCAATCTGAAATTGTGGACCAGCAGCCAATCAGCAGTGGCTGCTGGTCCACGAGTTCCTATTGGCTTGTGACCGGTGCCTGATTAAAAATGACATTGGTGCTGTTCCTCAGGAGCTGCCATGACTGCATGCCAGTGCTGGTGGCCCCAGGGCTGGCAACAGGAATCTCGGGCCCAGTACACTAAGTACACCAGTACACCTTCTCACCACCACCCCCAATCCTGCACATTTCTCCCCAGCATGTGTGATATGTGAAGCATGATAATGTTAACTGAAAGATATGCCAGCCTTTAAATAAAGTAAAAATACACTATGACTTACCACACTGTCTCTCTGTCATGAACGATGCAGGCTGTAGTTCTGCAGATGCCTCAGGGGTAGGAGGGTTGGTGTCTGCAGCCAACCATCCTCAGTCGTTCTAATTTTCCTCAAATTCAGCCTCTCATCACCATCCTCAGCCCGGAAGCCTCCCATCACCTTCTCCGTCCCCAGCCCCATCACCTTCCACTGCCCCATCACCTTCCTCTGCCACCTTCACCTTCCTCCATCCCCATCACCTTAATCCATCCAAAGCACCCTTCCTCTGCCCCCAGGGGCACCATCACCCTCCTCTGCCCCAGCCCCTGTCACATTCTGCTCCCAGCCCCCATCACCTTCCTCTACCCCCTGCCCTTCTATCCCATAACTCCTCATCACCACAGTGGCACAGCATGCCTGACGGGCAGGGAAGACATGCGGCGACATGACCTATGACATCACGCTGCCGCGTGACTGACTTAAAGGTCATGCCCGGGCCGCAGCTGAACCACCTGGAAGAGCCTAGTGCTGCTCGGGCCAGGCTATGGGTGACGGCAGCCGCGGCCTGCAGGCTGGAACAATGAGTCTGCGGCCCCGTTTTGTGCCCGCTGGACCTTGGGTCCCCTCTGGACCTCGAGGCCAAAAAAGTTTAAACTAAACTTGCTTGCTGGGCCACTGGGCCCCATAGCAAGCACACCCCTTGCACCCTCTATAGTGTGACATAATGTGTATAAGGGGATCTACTATAAGGCATAATGTGTATAAGAGTCACTATTGTGTGGCATAATGTGTATAAGGGGCACTAATGTGTGACATAGGGGTATATTTACTGAGCAGTGTTAGGAGACAGAGTGAAAAGTGATAAGGTGCCAGCCAATCAGCTCCCAACTGTCATCTCACAGGCTGTGTTTGAAAATGACAATCGGGAGCTGATTGGCTGGCACCTTATCACTTTCTTATCACTTTTCACTCTGTCTCCTAACACTGCTTAGTAAATAGACCCCATAAAGTACTACTGTGTGGCATAAGGTGAATAAGGGTCTCTACTGTGTGACATAATGTGTATAAGGGGTACTATTGTGTGGCATAATGTGTATAAGGGGTACTATTGTGTGGCATAATGTGTTTAAGGGGCTCTACTGCAGGGCTCTATAAATCCTGGGGGCCAGGTCGCCGTGGCTACCAGATTTTGCTGCCTGGCTACTAGATTTTGCAGTGAGGGAGGAAGCAGATCCTCATCAGCTCTGGCAGAGATTCGTGCCTATAGTATTGCGGTGTTCATATCCTGCACAGGAGTGCATTTGCTGAGTGTCGCCTGTGGTGACTGCTGTGCCTCTGTCCGTCCCGGCCTGCACTGACGACTCCTCTCCATCCTGGCCTGCTCTGATCCCTGCTGTCTGTCCCAGTCTACGCTGATCCTCCTGTACATCCCGGCTGTCTACTGTCTCCTATCTCCAGCTGCATAGAGCTCTCCGGTAGTAGGCTCTATGGTGTGACCACGAGGGGAGGGGGGTTTTGTTGTACTTTCTGGCACCATTATTTTATGTGAAATGTCCGTTATTATTGGAGGGTGGGGGGTGGAGCAGGGGAGCTGGGCAGAGCAGTGATGGAGCCTCCATTTTACTGTATCCATTCAACTGTGACCATTTTGTGGACTAGTATAGTGTGTATAACAGCTGCATAACACACAGGGCTGTGCTCCTCACTCATGCCTGCAATTTTTTTAAGAGGACGGTGGTCTGGCTCCTACACTTTCATCCTGGCTCCTAGATTTTGGAAAATTGTGTCAAGCCCTGCTCTACTGTATGGCATAATGTGTATAAGGGGCTCTACTGTATGGCATAATGTGTATAAGGGCCACTATTGTGTGGCATAATGTGTATAAGGGGCATTTATGTGTGACATAAAGTACTACTGTTTGGCATAAGGTGAATAAGGGGCTCTACTGTGTGACATAATGTGTATAAGGGGCACTATTGTGTTAAAGGGGCTCTTCTGTATGGCATAATGTGTATAAGGGGCTCTACTGTATGCATGATGTGTATAAGGGGCACTACTGTGTGTCATAACGTGTACAAGGGGCATTTATGTGTGATATAAAGTACTACTGTGTGGCATAAGGTGAATAAGGAGATCTACTGTGTGACATAATGTGTATAAGGGGTACTACTGTGTGGTGTAACGTGAATAAGGGGGAAATATGAGACGTCAAGAGGACATGTTAGTATTTGGGTGCAAATTTATAGTATGCAGGGGGCACCGAACTCCCTAGCACCATCCCCCCCCTTTCCGAATATATTAATAGTAAAAAAAGAAATCCTCTCAGTGAAGCCTATGGCAAATCTACCTCTGGACGCAATTCCTATAGCCAGATTGTGAGTTCTTTAGGGTAAGTGGGAATTCCTATGGGGGTAGGGGGGGTAAGGTGCGCTCTTCCTGCTAGTAGTGGTGATGGTGATGACTTGTGTGTGTTTGTGAGTGGTGTTAATTAGAATGTTTCTTCTGGTGGTGGTGGTGTTTTGGGAGTGAGGAGGGTGTGATTGGGTATGGAGTGTAGTTAGGACTAATGTGAAAAGGGGAATGTGTCTCACTGGCCTCATTTTGATCCTATTCCATTCCCCTTTTCACATTACTCCTAACTACACTCCATACCCAATCACACCCTCCTCACTCCCAAAACACCACCACCACCAGAAGAAACATTCTAATTAACACCACTCACAAACACACACAAGTCATCACCATCACCACTACTAGCAGGAAGAGCGCACCTTACCCCCCCTACCCCCATACGTTTTCAGTGCGGGAAAGGTACTCCCACACAAAGGTGCAGCACCCCGAAACCACAACACACCACCCCCTGGTCAACGAGAGCGCAGTTCTACCGCCCATCTTCATAAGTGGGAATTCCTTTTTAGATTGGTGGAGGTAATTTATTTATTGCATTTGTTGTAACATTTTACTGTATATTTACCTATGAACAGCCATGGCGTGTCTATAGTGAGGCAAACTGAGGCTGCTATCTCATGCTGTGCATTTGGGAGGAGGAGTGGGGAATCACAACTTGTAGGAAGATTAAATTATGGATGAAGTGACAGTATGTGTCTTTCATAGTGTATGATAACAAATGTAAATTCTTACAATAGTCTAGCAGACACCAGTTTGAATCTCTGCAGTCGCAGTGCCTCTATATGAATAAACAACAAAATAGTCCTATAAAGTGGATTAGTTGCTATGATGCATTAACATTATTTTTTTCAATGGTATATACAAAACACTTCTAGCTGTGTGCAGTAATGCTATGTACATTGCTAGCAAACATCATCTGGTCACTGTTTAGTGTGACATTTTTGTTGAAGTTATGTAAAACATACAGTATATTAGTGTTGGATCTGTACCTTTTTTGTGTCAGGTAGGTGATTCATACTTGCTGAGCTCCATGTAAATGTGTGCTAGTTGTTTGTTTGAGTTTGTTTAATTACTTATTATAGTGTGGGTATGCTGTAATGGTATCTACTCTTTTGTACCTATGGGTTTACATAACATGGTAATCAACGGTTCCTAATTTCCAGGGACTCCGACAGTCCCTGATTTAGAAAACATGAATCAAGTCATGATGGCCAAGATGACACAATTCATTGAGCATAGCATCATCACACCCCCACCCCCCTAATTCACTAGGTAGTGGGCAGTATACAAGAGGGTGTCCTGCTCTCTTGGGAGTCCGGTGGGTTTTACAAGTTTAAATTTAAAGCCCAACTAATAATAAGTGCAAAACACAGAGCTCTGTACTTAATATTACTGCAGCCTTAAATCTCGAGCTCAAACCTGCTGAGAGTCGGTGACTTTAAAAAGCCTCCGCTTCCCCAACCCTTTCAGCTTCTCTATCTAATTCAGTTGTTCATCTTAAGGTGGCACACGCCTGAAAGATATATCTGCAGATCGAGTGATCTGCAGATATATCTTTAGAGGATGGTCATTCAGACACACTGAACTACCATCATCTATTCGGCACCGCGGGTCCCGCTGGCAGGGAGGCGGGCTGGGGACGGGGCCGCCCCCCTCCTCGCGACTTCCGCTTTGTGTGTGTACGGGTGGTCTGCAGACCGTTCATACACACTTGCAACACAGCCAATGCAATATGTCTGTGAACGACGCGGTTCACAGACATATCGTCTGTACACACTGGCCGACGGCCACCAGATACAGTCAGGTCCATAAATATTGGGACATTGACAGAATTTTCAGATTTTGGCCTCTATTCACCAGCACAATGGTTTTGAAATGAAACAAACAAGATGTGCTTTAACTGCAGACTTTCAGATTTAATTTGAGGGTAATTACATCCAAATCGGGTGAACGGTGTAGGAATTACAACAGTTTCAATATGTGCCTCCCACTTTTTAAGGGGCCAAAAGTAATGGGACTATCAACTCAAAAGCTATTTCATGGACAGGTGTGGGCTATTCCCTCGTTAATTCATTATCAATTAAGCAGGTAAAAGGTCTGGAGTTGATTCTAGGTGTGATATTTGCATTTGGAATCAGTTGCTGTCGACTCTCAATATGAGATCCAAAGAGCTGTCACTATCAGTGAAGCAAGCCATCATTAGGCTGAAAAATCAAAACAAACCCATCAGAGAGATAGCAAAAACATTAGGTGTGGCCAAATCAACTGTTTGGAACATTCTTAAAAAGAAAGAACGCACCAGAGAGCTCAGCAACACCAAAAGACCCAGAAGACCACGGAAAACAACTGTGGTGGATGACAAAAGAATTATTTCCCTGGTGAAGAAAAACACCTTCACAACAGTTGGCCAAATCAAGAACACTCTCCAGGAGGTAGATGTATATGTGTCAAAGTCAACAATCAAGAGAAGACTTCACAAGAGTGAATATAGAGGGTTCACCACAAGATGCAAACCATTGGTGAGCCACAAAAACAGGAAGACCAGATTAGAGTTTGCCAAACAACATCTAAAAAAGCCATTACAGTTCTGGAACAACATCCTATGGACAGATGAGACAAAGATCAAGTTGTACCAGAGTGATGGGAAGAGAAGAGAAGGAAAGGAACTGCTCATGATCCAAAACATACCACCTCATCAGTGAAGCATGGTGGTGGTAGTGTCATGGCGTGGGCATGTATGGCTGCCAATGGAACTGGTTCCCTTGTATTTATTGATGATGTGACTACTGACAAAAGCAGCAGAATGAATTCTGAAGTGTTTCGGGCAATATTATATGCTCATATTCAGTCAAATGCTTCAGAACTCATTGGACAGCGCTTCACAGTGCAGATGGACAATGACCCGAAGCATACTGCAAAAGCAACCAAAGAGTTTTTTAAGGCTAAAAAGTGGAATGTTATGCAATGGCCAAGTCAATCCCCTGACCTGAATCCGATTGAGCTTGCATTTCACTTGATGAAGACAAAACTGAAGGGAAAATGCCCCAAGAACAAGCAGGAACTGAAGACATTTGCAGTAGAGGCCTGGCAGAGCATCACCAGGGATGAAACCCAGCGTCTGGTGATGTCTATGCGTTCCAGACTTCAGGCTGTAATTGCCTGCAAAGGATTTGCAACAAAGTATTAAAAAGTGAAAGTTAGATTTAGGATTGTTTAGTTTGTCCCATTACTTTTGGCCCCTTAAAAAGTGGGAGGCACATATAGAAACCGTTGTAATTCCTACACCGTTCACCTGATTTGGATGTAATTACCCTCAAATTAAATCTGAAAGTCTGCAGTTAAAGCACATCTTGTTTGTTTCATTTCAAAGCCATTGTGGTGGTGAATAGAGGACAAAATATGAAAAATCTGTCAATGTCCCAATATTTATGGACCTGACTGTATATTGGCCGATCAATGGTTCAGCCAATATATCGGCCAGTGTGTACCCAGCATTACTCTGAAGCAATTACGTGTTATACACATTGTTGTGTGGAAATTGGCAATGGTTACCCAGTAAGTTTTACTTACAGTGCTTTATATAAAAGCAATAAGCCATCGTCCCTAAGATCAGGGTAGGATGTCATTATTTTTATTGAAAGCAAAATAAATATTTTTACAGTGTTGACAAATTTCTATATAGAGTCTACGAAGGGCGCGTCACTTTTGTTACAAGCCGGCTAAATAGTATTTGGTATTTCATTGCTTTTATTGTAGGCTTAGTGTTTACTCGCACAGATGGCCCTTTTAACGTGTCTCTGTACAAGCTTGTTTTCTTTTCAAAGAACAATTGTTGTTCTGTGATATTTTGAAACCATGGAAGGATATAACCAAAGGAAACCTCATCCTGCCATTGTATTTGAAGAAGTTCTTCTCTACTTAACACATAACACTAGAGTCCTGGCACATTTTTCTGTTTGAATTCCTATAAATCTATAAAATGGAAAAATCATTCAAGGGAGGTTTATACCTTCAGTAACATCTTACCGTTAAATCTCATGTACAGTATGTCAGTGGGAGAATATTCAAGATACCTGCTATACTTACATTATTTCTGCCCGCAGACTTTCTCCAGACAAGCAGTATATTGGCCACTGTTAGTTTTTTCTTTCATATTGCATACTTTGTTTTAGATATTTGTTAATTGAAAGTGTGGAATCCCCAGCAATACAAATGTTTGATTTGCCCATACCAATGATCCATTATTTAAAATGCTATGCAGCTCTTTGTTTAGGTCAGTAGATATTGGCAGGAGAGAATGGGGATCTAAAATTGACCTCGGAAAGTTTTCTGCAAGTGGCCTCATATGATTGACATCAAATAAACCATAGGCGTAACCAACACCAAAGTAGGTAGGATTAATACATCACCTGGGTAAAAGCTGTTGATTTCAATATGACTGGTAGTCTAGAAGTGGCATCAACACTCACAGACCTTTAAGCTACAGTAATAAACCCCAAAACTTCCACATTTCAAATAATAGGTCTCAAACCATTCAAATTCCAAATTTCACTGAGTCACCACAGCTTAGCATAGCAAGCACCCAGCTGGCACTACTACATGCTACAAGTGGTCCTAGTGCATACTGCATTACAACACCCAGCATGCCGCATATGCTCCAGAATGTGACTGCCAATATCTCTGCCGCCCGTGCCTACTAATTAACCCTGTGTCGAATGCACTACCTGTTTCTACTTGGCTAATAAAGCGACTCCCTGATTAAACCAATCTGCAGTGTGTACTCACCTCCATGTGCACACCTGCTGCACACCTCCCACACTCAGGGCCTGTGTCTGATGTGGACAGAGAGCCTGATTCACTACGAATCGCAACTGTGATTGCAATAGCAATTATGCAAGCAGTCTGACTGCGATAGTATGCTAATCAACTGCGATCGTAATGCCGTCGCAGCACAACATAAGGACTCTCACTTTACCTTACACACATCCGGAATGTTTAGCAAGACTGTGAAATCATCGGTAACATCGAGTACCATCGCAGTCTCACGCACAGTAGCACAAGCTCTGACCTTACTCAAGAATTTACTAACTTCATCGCAAGCTATGAGTACTCAGGCTGCGTAAGGCATCGCAGTGGATAATTTATTCACGCCCATGCAGCAGCATTCGAACGCACTGTCACAACTGCGTTTTGCCGACCAACCCCAATCACCGCCGTCCCCAAACGGTACTTCCTGTCAGTCACTTTGCGATGGGTCTGTGTAGTCACTGCGATCGCAGTGGCCGTTTCGCGTATGCGCTTTGCAATGCATATGCATGCGCAGAACGTAACAATTGGCTGATTGCGTGCGCAATCGCAGTTGCGATCGGTAGTGAATCAGGACCATACATAGCATTGCAGCTGCATCTTAGGATGCAGCAGAGATGCTAACATATGCAAAAGCAGCAGGAGGCATCTGTAGTGGAAAGACATCTCCTGTATGCTTCAGTGATTGGCAGATGTGCCTGAGGATGCAGCCATCGGATCACTTGCGTGAACATCAGCCATCTTAGTAACCCTCAGGTTACACAGGATGGGCGGTGCTTTCACGGTGCTGGGGCCAGGAAGTCTGCGTTGGAAGATGCAGACCCTCCATTTTGTGGAGGTGACACACCTCTGTTTTGTGGAATGGACCGGGTCGCAACCCCCTCCCCGCCCCCAAACAGCCGCAGTCTGTCAGTCAGGCCGCGGCTCAGCAGGCACTGCAAGCGTGGTCGTAGACCAATTTCTGCACATGCACAGAACGGGTGCTGATGTGGATGGAAAAACCGATGTGGGGACCCCTTGTTTTTCCAGTTATCAGCACTGGGATCAACCAGCTGGGGGTAATGCCATAGCAGGGGGACACACAGTGTGGGGTCCTCCAGCCATCACATTATCCAGCCCCAAACTGGTCACTGCAGTGGAGACCAATAAAGGGGATCCTCTTCTGGGGAACCCCCAGGCCGGGGGTGAAGCTTGGAGCTATTCCCTGCACCCCGAGTGGTGGTGGATGCAGGGTTAATGTGTGAAAAATAATTAAAAATAGTTACAAATATTGTTTGTGACAGTGGAACTACAGATTCCAGCAAGCCCGGATAGTAAGGGCCCACTGGCACCTGTACCTACTGTAAAGAAAATATTACTCATTGTTGCTTTGATTGGGATTGGTTGTTGCTGCAATTGTGTATTGTTTTGTTGTAGCGGCAATTGTGGCAACTATTGTGGCGATTGTGGGTTGCAGTGATTGTAGTTGTGGCGCTTATGGTTTGTTGTTGCCATTATTGTGGGTTATTTTCATTGTTGCCAATTGTAAGTAGTAGTTGCTGCACCTGTGGCAACTGTTGATGTGGCGTTTGTGGGTTGTTCTAGTTCAGCTATTGTAATTGTTGTTTTTGTTATTGCAATTGTGGGTTGTTTTATTTATTTCAGCAATTGTGGGTTGTTGCACTGATTGTGGCAACTGTTGCTATTGTGATTGTGGGTTGTTTTTGCAGAGATGGTGGCAAACCCTTGCTGCGATTGTTTGTTGTTTTTGCAGAGATTGCAGCAATCGTGGCTTGTTGTAGCTACAGCGAAAGTGGGTTGTTGTAGTTGCAGCAATTGTTGTTTGTTGCAGTGATTTTGGAAACTTGTTACAGCGATTGTGGGTTGAATTTTGAAGAGATTGAGGCAACTGTTGTGGCGATTGTGGTTGGTTGTCGCGGCGCTTGTGGCAGCTACTGTTGCAGCGATTGTGGCAATTGTTGCAGTTATAGTGGGTTGTTGTAGCTGCAGCGACTGGTTTGTTGTAGTTGTGGAGATTGTAGGTTGTTGTTATCGCAGCGATTGTGGCATCTGCGGCGATTGTGGGTTGTAACTGAGGTGATTGTGGGTTGTTGTAATCACAGCGATTGTGGAAATTGGTTGATTGCGAGTTATTTTTGTTGTTGCGGTAATTGTCGGTTGTTTTTTGTGTCTGCAAATTGTGGGTGGTTGTTATGGTGATTGTGGATTGTTTTGATGTTGTGGTGATTGTGGTTTTTTGCAGTAATTGTGGTAACTGTTGTTGCTGCAATTGTGCGTTGTTTTTGTTGTCACGATTATGGGTTGTTTTTTGTTGTTGCGGCAATTGTGATTTGTTGTGGTGGTTGCGGCAAATGTTGTGGTATTGTAGGTAGTTGTAGTGATTGTCATTTGTTGTAGTTGTGACGATTGTGGGTTTTGTTGCTAATGTGATAGTGTTTTTTTGTTGCTTTGATAGTGGTTGGTTGTTGCGGCGATTATGGATTGTTTTTGTTGTTATGGCAATTGTGGGTAATTGTAATTGCGCGACTGAGGGTTATTATAATTGCGGTGATAATGGGTTGTTTTTATTGTCGCGATTGTTGTTTTTTGACGTTACTGTGATTGTGGGTGGCTACTGTGGCGATTGTGGTTTGTTTTTGTTGTTGTGGAATTGTTGCGCAAATTGTGGTGCCCCTTATGCATGCCCCCAGTAGTGGTGCCCCTTATGCAGTGCCCCTAGTAGTGGTAGTGTGGTAGTGCCCCCTTATGCAGTGCCAACAGTGGTAGTGTCCCTTATTCAGTGACCCCAGTAGTGGTGTCCCTTATGCAGTGTCCCTAGTAGTGGTAGTGTGGTAGTGCCCCCTTATGCAGTGCCAACAGTGGTAGTGTCCCTTATTCAGTGACCCCAGTAGTGGTGCCCCTTGGGCTGTGCCCCCAGTAGTGGTGCCCCTTATTCAGTGCCCCCAGTAGTCGTGTCCTTTATGCAGAGCCCACAGTAGTGGTAGTGCCCCTTATGCAGTGCCCTGAGTAATGGTGCCCCTTATGCAGTTCCCCCAGTAGTGGTGCCCTTTATGCAGAGCCCACAGTAGTGGTAGTGCCCCATATGCAGTGCCCCCAAAAGTGGTGCCCCTTGTAGTAATGCCCCCAGTAGTAGTGTCCCCAATAATAATGCCCCCTGTAGTAATGCCCCCAGTAGTAATGCCCTCTGTGTAATGCCCCCAGAAGTTATGCCCCCTACAGTGCCGCTTACACAAGAAAAAAACAATACTTACCTTAAGCCCCGCTCCCGCGTGCCACCGGTCCGCCTGGCTGCTCCGAGTCCTCTGAAGTTACTATGGGAGAGACGTCATGATGTCTCTCCCATACTGCCCATGGGGGGAGCGGAGCCGGAAGCCGGAGCTCAAGAGTGAGCTCCAGCTGCCGCTGGCGCTGCAGGGAGGGAGCCGAGGCACCCGCTGGTAACAAAATCTCAGCGGGCGCCTGGCAAATGGAGCCTCCCTTCAGCTCCAGGCTAAGGTGGGTCGGAGGAGGCGGAACTGGTTCGGTCTCCAAATAGAAGTGACAGAATGCAGTACCGCACCATTCCGGCCCACTTTAACCCCTGCTCGCGGCGTCGGATTCTCGTTTTGGATTCTATATAAGGGGCCGCGGCCGGGACTCGGCGTCCATCTCCATCTCTAAGGGGCTGTGCTGCTGGGGGCTGTGTCCATCTCTAAGGGGCTGTGTCTATCTTTAAGGGGATGGGTCTATCTCTAAGGGACTGTGCTGTCACTATGTCCATCTAAGTGGCAAGCTGTGTCCAGTACCCTTAGTCTAATTAGTCTAATTCCAGCACAGTGATGCAGGCCCTAACCACTGCGTTCACAGTGTGACTCCATATTTGTCAGCAAAAAAACTTGAATATAATAAAAGAGTACCCCAGAGTGTGTGCGTAAATGCAGTCTGACTCCACGCAGCTGTGAGGTGGTCAAAATTTACTGGAAATGACTAGAAATTAATGTTATTGAGATTAATAATGCTCTAAGAACAAAAAAAGGCCCAAATTTTGTGATTTTAGCTTTATTTTGTACATTTTTGCAAAAAATGCTAATCCAAAACCAGTCACAGCGGTTTGGAAAATCCAAATCCAGAAGACGAATCAGAGCTCCGTGGGTGTGACCATGACATGCACTTCCGGTTCTTCGTTCCCGGAAGTGGAGCACACATTGCAGGCGGCCCTGCCAGCGTCCAGTCCCTCGTGTACACTGGGTGCATTTAAGGTAAGAAATTTTGTAAATTTTTGTTGTGTATCTTATTTGATTATTATTTGCTTGCCCTGTGATAAGTCAAAGGAGTGCCGTTCATCGTTGGAACATATATATATATATATATATATATATAAACATACAAAAGTTGATATCTATCTATCTAACGTTCCTGTGGTCTAGCAGTGGTCTGGCAGTAACTTACCTGGTGGGCAGCTCCGGTGGCTCCAGTGGTGTCTTCCGGGTCCATCAGTGACCTCATGGTGACTTCCGGTTCATTCTGCAGTGGTCCCACTAGTAAGTAGTGCACCCCTAATCCTCCCCATAGTGTCTAATACTAACCTCACCTCCCACAGCCTAACCCTAACCCTCCCCCTAGTACCTAAACCTAACCCTGCCGTAGCCTAACCCTAAACCTCCACTGCTGCAGCCTAGCCCTAACCCTCTGGTCCATGCAGAATGTCAACATTGTGAACATGTCAACATTCTGCAAATGCTGACATGTTCAATGTTGACATTTTAATAATTTAAACATCATAACTATCAACATTGGTGTGTCAACATAATGACTGCATGCCTATCTTTAACTATATATTAGAGATGAGCGGTTTCCGTTTTGACTCAGTTCTTTGCGCCAAATTAGCGCAAGTTTGGATTTATATCATTGTCTATCTAAAAGATGTGAGACCTGAAAAGCCAATTCTATGGCGTTCGAACATAACAGAGTAAAACCTAATCGATCATCTGTACTAAATATATATCTATATATATTATATATATATATATATATGTTTATCTATAAATATATATATATGTATATATATATATATGTGTATTAAATCAATATGTATATATATTTCTCTCTATATCTATAAATGTATCTTTCTATATCTATTTATACACTATATGGACAACAGTATTCGGACGCCTGACCATCACACCAACAGGGACTGTAATGACATTGTATGCAAATACATATACTTTAATATGCAGTTGTTCCCCATTTTGCAGCTATAACAGCTTCCACTCTTCTTGGAAGGCTTTCCACAAGATAGTGGAGTGTTTCTGTGGGAATTTGTACCCATTCATTCTATAGAGCATTTATGAGGTCAGGCACTGATGTTGGACGAGAAGGCCTGGCTTGCAAACTCCGTTCCAGTTCATCCCAAAGGTGCTCGATGGGGTTGAGGTCAGGGCTCTGTGTGGGCCAGTCAAGTTCTTCCACACCGAACTCATCAAACCATGTCTTTATAGTCCTTGCTTTGTGCACTGGGGCACAGTTATGTTGGAACAGAAAAGGGCCTTCCCCAAACTGTTGCCACAAAGTTGGAAGCATAGCATTGTCCAAAAATGTATTGGTATGCTGAAGCATTAAGATTGCCCTTCACTGGAGATAAGGGGCCTAGCCCTAACCCTGAAAAACAACCCCATACCATTATCCCTCCACCAAATTTCACAGTTGGCACAATGCAGTCAGGCAGGTAACGTTCCCCCGGCATCCGCCAAAACCCAGACTCGTCCTTCTGAAACAACAAACAGAGAAGCGTGATTCATCACTCCAAAGAACACGTTTCCACTGCTCCACAGTACAGTTTCGGTGTGCTTTACACCACTCCATCCGACGCTTGACAATGTGAGATGTGCATGCAGCTGCTCGGCCATGGAAACCCATTCCATTAAGCTCCCGCTGCACAGTTTTTGTGCTTACATCAATGCCAGTGGAAGTTTGGAACTCTTCAGCTATTGAACCAGTAGAGAGTTAGCGACTTTTATGCACCATGCGCCTTAGCAGACATTGACCCTGCTCTGTGATTTTACGTGGTTTTCCGCTTCGAGGCTGAGTTGCTGTTGTTCCTAAAAGCTTCCACTTTCTAATAATATCACTTACAGTTGACCGTGTAATATCCAGCAGGTATGAAATTTCACAAACCGTCTTATTGCAATGGTGGCATCCTATCACAGTACAAAAAGTCACTGAGCTCTTCAATGGAGACTGCGTGGCTAGGAGATTGGTTTTATACACCTGTGGCAACAGGTCTGATTGAAACACTTCAATTCAATAAAACAGGTGTGGCCAAATACTTTTGTCCATATAGTGTATCTATCTAAACCTATACACATACTTTTCCTATCCTCATTTAACTGCGGCAGGTTGTTCCCTTCCTTTCCTCAGAGCCTTCAGGCTGTGAAGTCCTTCTGATTTCAGCCTGTGGGAAGGACTGATGTCTTGTGGCCAGAAACTATCCCTTATCTAGGCAAGGGTTTGCTTTTAGCTATGACCCTTGCTGATGTCATCCATTTGTGATGTGATGGGTGTGGCTGCTGGTTGTTGTGTTTTTTTTTTAATTTATGAGCATGTTTTTTACCCTTATTTGGGCAAGTGATTAAATATTACAATGGGTGGAATGTACTAAAGTGCAAAATGCAGTAAAACCCCCGAAAATGCCTTCTGTGCTTGTGCAGAAGAACGCCAGAGGGACTTCTAGGTGTTAAACCCAAAAGTCCCTCTATCTGGGGGCATTGCAAAGTACAGCTCTTATCGGGAGAGCTGTCCTTTGCGATTTTCTAAGTACATAACGCCCAATGACCCTTAAGCAGAAGTAAGAGTCACATCTTATTATATGCTATATATGTATTGGTTTAAATAGTCAAGGTCAATTATTAATTATTAAGTGCTGTGTTTTGTTTGTTTTTACTTCTGAAAGTTTTGTATGTATGTAATAAAAGTAAAATCAGGGGCGCCATCAGGGGGGGACTGCCGGGACTGTAGTCCCGGGCCCGGACACTAGGGGCCCCACCCGCTCCTACCCCACCGCCCGCTCCTCCTGAGTATTGGGAATCTGTGCGTGCGCAGGACCCATTCTGCGAGTGTACAGAATGGGTCCTGCTCAATTGCGGGCAAGCCCTTGAATGCCTCATTGACAGGCAGAGGTATTTAAGGGGCGGGCTTGGCTGGCATTCCCCGAAACGGGGCGTCTGCCCCATTTTCCGGGAGTGGCCAGCCCAGAGACTGCCTAGACATACGCAGTCTTTTGGGCTCGCAAGCCAACCAGCCTGTGCAAGCTGAGGCTTACTCAGCTGTCTAGCCTCTCGGCGCCGTCCACCATGCCGACCATCGACCACCGATGGTCGCTATGGTGTTCCCAGCCTGCGACCTCCATCGCAGTGCTGGGATCACAAATGCAGCAGGGGGTGTCATACATTTCCTCCTGCATTTGCATTATTTCAAGGATCGCAATTGCAAAGCTGTCTGCGTGCATATATCATATACTGTATCTATAGCCTGTGCACAGCTTTGCAATTGCGATCCTTGTTGAATCAGGCCTTTAGTCAAGTATGTTACTGATCGATCCATGGGCCTGAATGCAGATTCCCAATTATTGGGAATCTGCGAGTGCACAGGACCCTTGTAGAACGGGTCCTGCATGATCGCATGCAGCCCCTGCTATGCCTCTGCCTGACTGACAGCCAGAGGCATTTACGGGGTGGTGCGGGGGTGGGGAAGACTGGCATTCCCGGAAACGGGGGCTTGTTGGTCCCATTTTCTGGGAGTGGCAAGGGCAGGATCTGCATCAGCGGAATCAGTTTCCTGGTCTCGTAAGACGGCCTGCGTAATCTGAGGTTTAGGGGTATATTTACTAAAGGTCGATTTTAATCGATTTAAAATCGATTAAAATCAGTGTTGTGTTTCTGGGGCTAAATCACACTACTAACAGTCAACCTTTGAATTATTTTTTTAAATATTAGTAAATGTGTGATTTAGCCGCAGAAACAAAACATCGACGACGAACTGGTAGATCTATTTATTGCTTCGACGAGACCACCACCCAGCTCTGTCTGAGCCGGAAGCTCTCCACTGACATCACTAGTGATGTCAGTGGGGCCGCACCCAAACGGTAGGCGTTCCCATGGGAACGCCTCCGTTTGGGCTGCCAACACCCCGGCCCGCCTTCCAAACGGGGCGAGCTGTCAATCAACATCGACAGCTCGCCCCCTTTGGCTCGAGACCCGCTACGACCGGCGCTGTCGGTCGTATCGGGTCTCACGCATGCGTATGACGGCGCCGGCGCCGTCGTGCGCATGCTCTGTGGGGGGCCATCGACCCGGTCCGAGCACATCAGCGCTAACGACCGGGTCTGAATGACCCCCTTTGTTTCTTTAAAGTGATATTTTATTACCACCACCCAGCCCGATTGACACAGCGCTGGGTTCATAGTTTCAAAGGATTATTTCTCTTATAGTGTTCTATCTTTATTGCATTCATAAATTGTATTATCATGCTTAATTTACCTTTCATTATTTATTTATTGATTGATCTAATAAATTGCTAATGGCATAATTGCATTTTTTATTGATTTATGTACTAATATTTTAGTGTTGCTTAACTGGTTTAATTTCACAATTATTATTAAGGGATTATTAGATACCCTTTTAGCGCTGTTCTTTTTTTGGTTATTTATTCACAGCAGATGCACCTGCACAGTATCCTGTAAATGTATTTTAAACATTCACCACCATGCTTTCATGTTCTTAATAAGTGATGCATATGCACACACTACTGTTTATTTTGTACTGATAACATTTTTTTTAAAGCCTTGATCCCACTGTCTCTTGCAATATAAGAGGTATCTATGAACTTATAGTAGAAAAGACATACCAAGGTACATGTAATAGCCTGCAAGTTGCAGATATCCTTGGGATTTCAGTAATTACAGTAAACCACTAGATTTAAAGCTGCATTATTTTAAAGGGCATAACTAGGTTGGTTCTTGCCTTCTAAATAATTGCTGCTTTAAATCTAGCAGCTCAGTTTCAGAAATCCTGCGGCTGACTGAAATCGCAGGCTATTACATTTATCCTGGTATGTACAACTATTAAGCTTGATGCAAATGCTTCTAAAGAGGGTATCGCCTGTACTCCTGTTGGCCTATCCAACCCTGATCACACAAAATATGACAAGGTGTTGACTTACTAACATCAGTACTGCAACACAGCAATTAACAGAATAAGACTGGGTGAGTAGGTGAGTTTTGAGTCTATTTTTGAAGGATTCTAGAGTGGAGGCTTCTCGAACTGTATGGGGAAGTGAGTTCCGTAGAGTTGGAGCCACAAAGCTGAAAGCTTGACCCCCAGATAAATTCTGGGAGATTCTAGGTACTATTAATAGTCCTTCATCAATAGATCACAGTAATCGATTGGGACAGTAAGGAATCAGAAGCTGCTTCAGGTACCTTGGGCCTTGGTCATGTAGGGGTTTGAAAGTCAGTAAGCCAATCTTGAAAATAATTTGCCATGATCTGACAGGCAGCCAGTGAAGGGAGTAGAGAATGGGTGTTATGTGGCTGGAACAGGGCTGGTTAGTTAATAGCCTGGCAGCTGCATTTTGTATCATCTGCAAGCAGTGTAATTATTTTGCTGTAACACCAAACAGCTTTGCAGTAGTCTAGGCGTGATGATATAAATGCATGTATGACTTTAGGCAGATCTTCTGAGGGAATTAATTGTTTCATCTGTTCCTCAGATGAAAGAATGAGGATTTGTTTGTGGCTGATACCTGATGTTTAAGTGTCAAGTCACAATCCAGGACAACACCAAGATTCCACACATGTTCAGTGTTTTGTAACTCTGAGCCCCCAAGCGTAGGTCCTGTTGGTTGGCTATGCTGTAGCCTTGTCCTGTGACCTATCATAAGGACCTCTGTTTCATCCGGGTTCAGTCGCAGCCAACTGGCACTCATCCATTCCTGGAGCTCAGCTAGGCAGCCATTTAGGGTTGTTATGGGGTTCTTAGTACCTGGAGCAAAGGACAGGTACACTTGTGTATCATCTGCATAGCAGTGGTAGACCAGGCCATGATGTCTGATTATTTCATTCAATGGTAGCATGTATACTGCAAAAAGCATGGAGATAGTATAGACCCTCGGGGACACCACATGGAAGTGGCACTGGTGATGAAGAGTTTACTCCAGAAGAAACTCTCTGTGACCTGGTGGGCAGAAATTATTTGAACCAGCTAAGGACTGTGCCATCCAGTACACAGAAATTTTTCAGGTGCTCAATTAGAATCCCGTGGTCCACAGTATCAAATGCTACTGAGAGATCCAAAAGGATTAAGATTGAACAATTACCTCTGTCTCTTGCCATCAGAAGATCATTAAGCACACATACCAGGGCTGTTTCAGTGCTATGTCTACTCCTGAATCCTGACTGGAATGGATCATAAATATCATGGGTAGACAGGTGGGTTTCTAGTTGTA
This sequence comes from Taudactylus pleione, assembly GCA_031769625.1. Taxonomy (NCBI): domain Eukaryota; kingdom Metazoa; phylum Chordata; class Amphibia; order Anura; family Myobatrachidae; genus Taudactylus; species Taudactylus pleione. The sequence goes on along the minus strand of JAUIMM010000331.1, from coordinate 5,969,554 downwards.
TTGCCACCACTTTCTCAATGACATTTCCTAGAAAAGGAAGGTTTGATACAGGTCTGTAGTTGGTCATGCAGTCGAGGTCTAAATTAGGTTTTTTAAGAAGTGGTCTAACAATTGCTTCCTTTAGTGGTTCTGGTAAAATGCCTGTCTGCAAAGAGCATTTAACAATTTTTGCAATTAAAGGGCCAATCATGTCCATACACCCTTGAGAAGCTTAGTTTGGCAGGGTCCAGATCACAGGTGGTGGGTCGTAACATTCTGATAATTTTAGCAATGTCTTTTACATCCATTATGTCAAAGCTGTTCCATGAAGACAGATGGCTTACCTTGGCACGCTTGGTAGTTTGGCAATCCTTTGATGGCTCTGTGGGGATTCCAGCCCGGATGGAGGATACATTATCTGCAAATAATTTTGCAAACTCATTGCATCTTGACTGGGAGAGGGTTTCATCAAGCTGCAGGCATGCTGGTTTGCAAAGCTTCTCCACTGTACGGAAAAGCTGAGCTGACCTATTGTCCGCTGCCTTTATCTCATTTGAAAGGAACTCTGTTTTCTTATGGGTGATTGTTGATTGATATTCTCCAATATTTTTGATTAGTGCTAACTTATCCTCTACTAGGTTTGTCTTCCTCCATCATCTTTTAAATCTATGACCCCTTTTCTTGAATTCACTAACACTACTGTCAAACCAAGGAGCTTGACGGTGTGATATGCGGAGTCGTATACGCACAGGGGCGATAATATCCATTGCAGCTAGTAATGGACTAGGGAACAAGGATCTTCACAGGACCCCATTACTGCAGAGAGATCCAGGTTTGCTGCAAGAGCCTGGGGGGGGGGGTCATGCCCCTCCTTGAACGATACCTTGTCAACTCCAAGGGAAAAGGTCTCTTTGAAAGGGTTGTGACTGAGAAGCGAATTGAGTGTTGGTCTGACCACGTGATTGGGTTTATATTTAGATCATTGACTTCTAATCCAATTTGGAAGACAAGATCAAGAGTGTGACCACTTTTATGTGTAGCAGAAGAAATGACTTGTGTGAGGCCCAGAGCATTCATTGTGCACAAAAGACCTTGGCCAATACACCGGCCGACATGTCTGGCCACAGGAACTGGTAGTGACATCATTGTCGGCAGTTCCTGGGCCAGCATATGGGTTGGTCAGCGGGTCTGTCGTACATTCAGTCAGATGAACCAATATATCTGTAAGATATATTGCCATTGTCTGTGCTGCACAGCCAACCAGATATGTCTGGGAATTACGTTATTGTCAGACGTATTTTCTGTACACGCCCACAGATGAACTGTGTTAGGCCGTTGGTCAGCTGATTGAACAGCATATCGCAAAGTGTGTACCCAGCATAACGCCAGTATAGGTTAGCCAATAAAAGCAAATTACAGTGGGATAATTTACTTGTGTGCCCATGTTAGTAAGTAACCCCTTAAAGCAATGTCATCAAGAAGCGATGACAGGGATATCAGTATTAACAGTTAAATAGGTAAATGTTCAGGTCTCTACCAACAGGGTCCCCAAGAGATCGGTTTAGCACCAGTACTATGGTGGCTTGCCAAGAGTGGGATGGGTCAAAACCCCATCAGATGTCCCCTGCAGAAGCTGTGCACCATGTGGTCGTGCCCAAATCATATTAGAAGTATGCTTACACCATACTTGCCTACCCTCCCAATTCGGCCAGGAGCCTCCCAAAAATCAGGTGCAGCTCCCAACCCCCGGAAAGGCAGGCAAGCGGACCCCTTTGGCTACCCCCCATGGTTACAAGGGAGACCCCCCGCAGTGGAGGTGACTGATGACGCGATTCACGCTGAATTGCATCATTTTGGCCCCACCCCCTGCTTCACAATGCCGGTAATCTCGGCATTGTGTAGCGGGTGCGGGGCCAAAACGACGTGATCTCAAATGCGGTGTAAGCTTTCCAGCCACGCCGCCCTGCTATGCCGATCTAGCTGCTCCCTCCCGGAAGGGGCAGCCAGAATTTCTGCAAGCTTGGGTTACACCCCCTTCAGCCTATAAATGTGATGGTAAATATCCTCTATCCACCTACAGTATCTGACAATATTGCATCATCTTTACATTGCTATAAAACATCCAAACATGTTATATTTGATGAAAACACAAACTATTAGGCACCTGTAGGTGTGTAATGTACCTATAAAAGATATGGAATTTTTAAAAACATACTTTTCAGTAAGAAAATAAAATATATCACTATCACTTCTATGGGATTGTCAGGGAAATTATGATAGAGAAGGATCAGAGCAGGAGAAAAGCCTTCTCAGGACAAAGGGCCTGAATCAGAGCCGCTCGTAAGTGGCCGCTCGTTCGCTCCGAGCGATGTTCGCACAACTGCGCATGCGTATGGGTTGTAATACGCATGCGCAAACCAGTCATTGCGGTCGGAAATCGTGTGCTCGCAAAATTGCGAATGCCTGCTAATTTGAGTGACAGGATGAGGCGTTTGTGGGTGGTAACAGGGGAAGGTGCTTGAAAACGGGGAGTGGAGATCCGAACGCAGGCTTGCCAAACGGTTAAAACGGGCGTTTTAAGGGTGTGCATAATTAACAAAGCAGCGTCAACGACCACGTCACTTGGTTGTTTCTTAGCCTGAACTGTTCGCATGATTGCGGTAGGAAAATCCAAGCACTGCGAGCAGTTCATACGCCTTTCGATGTACTCGATTAATCAAATAAATAGCGGAGATGACGTATGATGCGAGCGGCCAGGGGGGCGTTTTTTCCAAAACAGTGAGCGCATGTTTCGTTCGCTCATTCAGACATAGAGGCGTCCACAGACCGCAAAGAGCGAGCGCTTAATTTAAATAGCCAGCCCCTTTTTCAGAACGAGCGGCCGCAAATAGCGTCCGGCTCTGAATCAGGCCCAAAGTGTAGAAGCAGAAGCTTAAAATAAAGCTCAAGCTCCAGATAGCTACAGGAAGCACCCAAGCTGTGTAAATAACTAGCTATAGAGTACCAGCAAAACATTGTTTGATTGTTTTTTTTTTATATTTAGTGACACAAAAGCTCTTCAGTCATCACAACAGTGCTCATTACACATAAACATACTTAGGCTGATTGCGTGTTAAAAGCATGTCTGGCTCTAGAGCACAAACAATGGTTGTCAAGTGAATGGGGCAAATAATTGTAAAGGGCATGATGTATGTAACTATTGGAAGGCAATATTTAATTCTATATTTCAGTGACAGGTAGTTATTGCAGTCACATGTGCTGGGTCACCACGGTCTGTGCCCTCCCTGGCCCCTTCCAGCCCCCTTCTCTGTCCCGCCCTGTTCGCCTCTATCCTCTGCCCTGTCCCACCCCTTCTCTGCATGCCCCTCCAGCCCATAGGTGGTTACCATCGACTGCACAAAAAAAAACGATTGTTTGCACCGCTTGTTGATCACTGCTGCTGGGCCATGGCCGGCCCCGAGCCAATCAAAAATTGGGCGGGGCTTAGTGGCAACCAAGGGGCAGGCCTAAATTGCGCCCTGACAAAAAAAAAATCATAGGCTCCCACTCGTCCATCAATGGCGGAAAACCACTGGCTCTCTGCCATCGATGGCAAAACCATTGGCCATAGACAGTTAACCACCAATGCTTCTAAATATCAATGGTTAATCACCATCCCTACACTGTCCCATTCGGCTCCCTGCTCTGTCCCTTTTCGACTTTGACCCCCCCCCCATCCTCCCTACTGTGGCTGCATACTTACCTCCCGGCGAGTCCTTCTCAACTCCTGCTAGGGTCTGTCCTCTCTCCCTAGCAGTGGGAGCTGATGGAGGGACAGCGCGCCCCGCTTCCCACTGTGTATGCATGTTGGAGATGTGCATGCATAGTCTCCATAGACAAATGCAAGGGGGGTTATGGTTGCCTGGAAACCCCCCATCCCTAGCCCACACCATGATGGTCACAATAGAAATAGCATATAATACTAAAGTTGCGTGTTTTTTTAAGATCCCCTCAGTGTCACAAATAAATAATTAGCACCACCTGTTGATCTTTTAAAATGTGCCAGCCAGTTATGAATATACTTGTGGCATCACTATGGGGGTGCGGGGTTGAGGGCGCACCCGGGTGTCACCAAAATGCCAGCTCCTCCTCAGTGATAGGAGCCGGTGCTGCAATGTGACATTCTCCTGCAGCACAGGTCTCCGGGGCTGCTGGGCACTCCCCCAGAAATTATGCAATCTGGATTTCCTGATAGGCCACACCCCTTATGTTAGGCCACACCCCTTGTGTTAGATATGCCCCATTTTTGGATGCATGCGGCTCTGCCACGCGAGGGGGGTTATGGAGTGAGTACCAGGTGTCACCACACCGGTGATGCCTCTGATTCAGCAGCATGTGCAATAAGTGTGTGAGGAAAAAACAGGATTGAAAGAGTTTACAATAGAAAGGAGAGGAATTTAGCAAAAGACAGAGAAAATTATTTCTACAATGGACCAGTCAGAAGTATAACCACAAGGATGCACTAAATCAAATGCTCAGTTATTATGCACTGACCGGCCACCCAGGTACTTTGTTAATTCTATTGGTAACTATGGGCCCGATTCAGACCTGGTCGCAAGGCTGCGTTCGCATGTAGCCTGTCGAGGCAAAAATATGCTAAAGACCCCATACGCAATGTAACCGCAGCATAATAAGAAGACACCCAACACTACATAATGCCGCCTACTTCCCTTCACTTCATACTTGCCTACCCTCCCGATTTGGTCGGGAGCCTCCCGAAAATCGAGTGCCGCTCCTGACCTCCCGGGAAAGCAGGCAATTCTCCCAGCTGCCACCCACCCCTCCTATCCCCCCGCAATAACCCCTGCAGCGCGGGGGGGGGGCGGTGACGCGATTTGTGAGGCCCCGCCCATGTCACGCCCACAAGTGCTGTCACCCGTGTGGCCACTCCCCCTTGTCCTGGCCACGCCCCCTCTGTCCTGCCGATCTGACTGCTCCCTCCCGGAAGGAGCAGCTAGAAAGTCGGCAGGTATGCTTCACTTACGTTCTCGCAAGACAGCGAAAACATTGGTAACATCGAGAACCTTCGGACCCACACGTACAAGTTGTGGATGACCTGACCCTACCACAGACATTGCTAATGTTTGTGTGTGTAACTAGACGTTAGGATGCGTATGCCGTCGCTGGGCCTAATTATGCACGCCCACGGCATTTAAACGCCCATGCACGCCTGCGTTTCTCTGACCACCCCCCCGTCACCACCCTCAAATGGTCACTTCCTGTCAGTCATTGTATGAAGGCTCTGCGTGCTCGCTGCGGTCAATTCCCGATCGCAGCGGCCGGTTTGCACACTGCGATGCATATGCATGCACAGAATGCAAACATCGACAGGCTGCGTGTGAACGGAGCCTTGCGACTGGGTCTGAATCAGGCCCTATGCTCCATGGAAGAACAGTACAATGCCAAGTGCAACTTTGATTAGTTGTGGAGGAGATTTCAAATGAAAGTCTGTCTTTATTTTAGAAGAGAGGAAACTTTCTATGCTCAGGAGCCTATTCATTAAGGTGAACGGGCCTGTTATTCAAATGGGATACAGTAGTTTCCACATGTTTTATTATATAGCGTGCCCATTCATTGTTGGAGCCTCGATAGGGCTGCCAGCCAGTAATTAAGCTTGATTGCAGGCAACTAACGTCATCTTCAGAGTGTTAGCCCCCAAAACCCAGCTCCTTTCTACTTGATGGTGGTCCCTGGAGTGTGAAGAAGGATCCTTCTGTCTCCTCCGGCCCTCGCTGTACGCATACGTGAAGTAAGTTCACACAAATGCGGTTTCACTGACTGTCAGTGTAAAACTTTTGCCGCCACTAACTAGGCAGCTGCCAGGGAATTGGTTAGAACGCTGGCACCTTGCGCCCATCACCAATAATTAAAACTGTACCTTTTTTTGGGCAAGCTCTCGCTATCTCTTTGTTTACAATATACAGTAAGCGAGAAGCCATCTCAACTTTCTCCTGTAATTACAAAATGCCACTTAAAGGGAATTATTTGTGCATTGTCACAGGGTATTAAGAAAACTGACAGAGGCATTTAGATATCAAGGGTTCGGAGATTATAGCACATTCTCTGCGCTGTGACTGTCCCTTACAGCAATTGTTTTGGTTGCTTGATGCACATGCAGGGGTGTATCTATAATGGGTACAGGGTGTGCGGGGAATACGGGCCCCTGGCACCCTGCACCCTTAAAATTACTTACCTCTCCGGAGTCCCACGTCGGCGCGGGGGTCCGGCGCTGTAAAACAACTGGAAAATGGCCGCGGCAGACATTTTCCCGTTGTTGGCGCATTCGTAGTACATGGGAAATGGCCGCCGCGGCAATTTTCCCGGTGACCTGTGAATACATTATAGACTCTGGGCACACTCTAGTGCCCAGAGTCTATAACTCCGGCGCTGGCCGTGCACAGCTCAGTGCGCTGCCGGCCGCCGGGCGGAGAGGAGGGGGCCCTGTGTCAAAGACAGTCTGTCACCAGGTTCTGACATCACGTTTAGTTTCTCATTCTTGCATAGTGCCTGTCATGGCTATGTCTTTGAGCGAGCGAGTTTATAAAGAACTACACAATACATTTTGCTCTCCCTCAGGTAGATTTCCCTGCTGAACAGTTTCCACAGCACTATAGAACCGTCGTATAATTTAATCTATCTCTTACTCCCCACTAGGGCAACTAACACTTGGCTGCTTATGTGGGCGTAAAGGTCGCTAATATAGCAATGTTTATTATACATGTCCATGTCCTGCTTTGTATTGTATTGTAAGTCACTGGGTACTGATTTATTTATGTACTTTGCAAAGGCGCTGTGGAACACTTATGGCGCCATATAAATAAATAATAATAATAATGAATAGGATTGGAATCCACAGCCTGGCTTTTAGCAAGTCTTTTTATAAACAGACGCACACTTTGTAAGGACTGTGGGCCTAATTCACTATGGAACGCAACTGCGAATACAATAGAGATTACACACGCAGTTCACCTGCTATAGTATGTTAATTCATTGCGATCGTAAGGCCTCAGTCTGCATAGGCCATCGTAGTAGATAATTTATGCACACCGCTGTAACGGCGTTGAAACTCACTGGCACGTCTGCGTTCGCCCAACCACACCCCTGTTACCACCTACAAATGGTAGTTCCTGTCAATCACTCTGCGATGGGTCTGCGTAGTCACTGCAGTCCCGATCGAAAAGGATAGTTTGCGCATTGCGATGTATACGCAGTACACAACAATTGGCCGATTGTGTGCGTAATGACAGTTGCGTACGGTAGTGAATAGGGCCCTGTGCTCTGTATTATACTAGCTCTGTGTAATTGTAGTATGCCTCATGCCTGAGGTGGGATTGATAGCAGTGAAAGCTGATGACTTTCTCGCTTTTGTTCTTCCTATTGCTGTGGTGCTCCCAAAGATTAAACTTGCCAAACCAGTCATCCAAATCACTGCACATTAGTCAGAGATGCGCACGGAGGATTGTGTGTCCATACTGAATTACAGGAGCCTGGTCACATTCCACGAAGTTTAGGTTTTCAACACTGGTTGTGATTTCAATCACGTTAGATATAATTACATTTATTATATGTACATATAAATGACTAGTATTTATAGTTCTGATAGAGATTACTGTGTCTTACAGAATTAAATCAGGGCCAGCAACAGAAATCACAGGGCCCAGTACACCCATTTTTTTAGGGCTCCCCCCATCCCAGGGTCCCTGGCAGGTACAGGCCAGTTGCTTGAGAGTTTGCCCTAAGTATATGTGGTTTCTCTGGGGAGTCTCTGAGTCACAGGGCGGAATTCATCTAAAGTGACAGGAGTTCACGGGCCGCTATGCAATTGTTCCAGATTTTCGTGCTGATTGCACCCAAAGTGGTCGGGTTTAGCCGCGTAAAGCAGCTAAAGCCATCCAAAGTGCTGGGCACGATCGCGAAAAGTGATGTTTGGGCACCCAAACATGTCACTTTTTGCACATTTCAGCTCTCAGCCCCCTGGGGCTGCGAGCTGAAATGTAGCGCTGTCAGCTGATCGTGCCCGACAGGAACAAGAATTGAATAGCTCCGTCGGACGCGATGGGGGCAGGAATCAATTGAATTCCGCCCACAGTGTCCCTCCATGCCCCCGCAGCATCCCTCCATGCCCTCAGTGTCCCTCCATGCCCTCAGTGTCCCTCCATGCCCCACACTTACCTTATTCTTTGTCTGCCTGCTGCGGCGTCTCTGCTTGGGTTTCTTTTCTTTGGGTCAGCGCCACTTCTCAGCTCCCCATGCGCCGGATCCTCTTTTGCCTCCTAGGTGATGGCCTGACTCAGTCGGCTACTTCTTGATTCTCAACGGCCTTAACCTAAGCAGTATGGGGCTAGTATTAGCTCCTTTGCATAAACATAATATATGTATGTTTTTTCCATTTTTTTTTACACATACACATAACCTCCCCATCCCACACTGTGCTTCCCCATTACCCCATCTAACACTATGCTCTCTTATATCTCATCCCACAATGTGTTCTCCCATATCACACAGGCCCTCATTCAGAGGCGGTCGCAAGAAGCGATCGCTCTCTCTGAATGAGGGCGGCCGCTTCTTTTTTTTAGTGCGGCCTCCTGGTCACTAGCTAGGCTGTGGGTTAGCAACCACAGCTTAGCAACCGACCAGGTTGATGGTTGCGATGGTCAAGACCATCGCGACCATCGGGGCTTGCCCTCCCATCCCACATCCCACACTGTGCTTTCCCATCTCCCATCCCATACTGTGCTCTCCCATCTCCATCTCACACTGTGCTCTCTCATCCCCCTACCCATACTGTGCTGTCCCATCCCCCATCTCACAGTGAGGGAGATGTATTATAGCAACACGTTAAGTGCAGCTATATCGCTTCCTGCTTCGCCTATTAACCAAGGCAAAGCAGGAAGTACTTACGATGAGATGTATGAACATCTCATCGGCCTAAGAGGGGGAGCGTTAACTCCCCCCTCCAGCGATCCCCGCTAGAGACCACAGCGCATCAGTCTACACTCTCCAAGCTGGATACTCTGGGGAGTAAGGAAAGGCAGTGGCCAGTGGTACCATTTTATGCATTATTTGACATACACATTACAGCTCTCTCTGCCAGACATCAGATGGTGACAACTGGAGAGCTACAGTACATGTTGATTACACGTGCTATAAGTATTGTTAGATACAGTACATAACAGGTTAGGTCCACAACTGTCCACAAGTATCCTTCCAAAACAGTATTATATATCCCTTGTTTATCTGGTTACCTTCCATAGCTTTTACAATATCTTTTTAGACACCATGCCTAACAAGTAAATAGGTAAATATATAATACAGCTAGCATTAGCATGTATCAGTGGAATGGAAGGTGAGCTAGCCAGCGAAAGTATAAGAATGTTCACAATTCAACCCAGCCTGAAGCAAATCAAAAAATCTGAATTTTCCCTACACTAAACCAACCTGTAGTCAATCATAACAGTACAATGCTCTAAACCCAAACAATTAAAGTGGCACTACCACCTAGTTAAATATGGTACTGCAGAAGCCAACACAACCCAACCCCTGCAGTTTAAGAAAATGGTTGCAATTATAATGCAAGTTATGGAAATGGAAACACCAATAAGTTAGCCATCTTCAAACAGATTGCTGCTAGATCCTAGTTGAAGAAAGGACCTACTTTTGTGGCAAGCGTAGCGAGCCACTGTGTCCGAATCGTGGCAAGCGGACACTTTTGACCCCCCATTCGGATCCTTGCCCCTCCCCCTTTGGTCACAGGTCACGTGGGTGTGACGTCAGAGGTCCTTTGCAGGATGTGGGCGTGGGTCTGCTGCCTGTTCAACCTCGGCTACATCCCAGGAGATGTACTGTCTGCCGCCTGCCCTGACCTCTGCTACATCCCTGGAGATGCACTGTCTGCCGCCTGCCCCGACCTCAGCTACGTCCCAGGAGCAGTGGCAAACGCAGGATTTTTCTAGAGGGTAGTGATCACACTGAGGTTATGCTGGTAGCAGTAGTTCACCGGCAACTTGCAATAATTTAACACACTCCTTGAGCCTTAATAAAATAGGGATACACTGAGGCTATGCTGGTAGCAGTAGTTCACCGGCAACTTGCAATAATTTAACACACTTCTTGAGCCTTGAGAAAATAGGGATACACTGAGGCTATGCTGGTAGCAGTAGTTCACCGGCAACTTTCAATAATTTAACACAGTCTCTGGGCCTTGAGAAAAATAAGGACAACACTGAGGCTATGCCGATAGCAGTAGTTCACCGGCAGCAATAATGTAACACAGTTTCCCTAAACGCCTATGCCACAAATTACTACCACCAGAATTGCCAGCCGAGGTTACACAGGGCTAAATAAAACAAGTAACATACATTACACCACAGAAATTGACAAGGTAACAGATTCACAGTAAACATATACCTTTTGCTAATGAGATGACAGCACAAGTAATATACATTACATCAGCATGAATGGACTTTGAAATGGATACCGGGCCAAACAGTATATAAGAGACAATTTGCATTAACACCAGCACCAGTAAATATTCAAACATTTCATGCAAGCAAAATATTCATCAAAATTTACAATAATAACACAGCGAGCAGTGAACAGCTTTACAGAGTGATATAACAGATAAAGGGCCACGAAGGGCCACTATCAACCACTTTAGCTAACACACGAGTCAAACAGTAAACAGAGCCAAATACATATCACATGGCATTACATTTACTTTAAAGCTAGACATAAAATCCTTTCTACATCACCCACAGTGGCATCGGACATGAGCCGACACCCATAAGGCACCTCCCCTCCTGGACATGAGCCAGGGGTTCACAGGAAAGAAAATGACCACCAATACAATACTTGGGGAAAAGAGGGGGTGACCTATCTTTTACTTCCCCCCTATTTCAACATTACACACACACTGTACCTAATTTAAGACACTATGACCCCTTTCTACACCCAGTTGTGTGGGAGACTAACCCCCGGTCCCAGCTTTTACACAAAACCTAGTCTCCCAGCCTAATCATGTTTAGCCACAAGGTAAAGGATAATGCAATAGACCCAGGGGACCCAGATAGGATAGGTGTACAGAGGGGCAGGGCCTTAATGGAGGGAAGATAGGAGCTGTGGAGGGACAGAGTATAGGGAGGTTCTGGTATGATCTCACCCCTGCAGTGGCTATTCAGCCTCCTTCGATGTCCAGGGCAACTCTGGGATGCTAGGCACCGCACCAGAGCTCCCAGCTGCAGACCTCCGGCAGGTATTTTACAAGGACCACTGATACGGGCCTGCCCACCAGCGTCAAGGTCACCTCATTGAGCAGGTCCCTAACACTCCGGGGTTCATATCTGGGGCGCAGGGCACCCCAAAAGTCAGCCCAGCCAAAGACCTCCCCAGGACATCACACGAAAAAAAGGGTGACAGTGAAGTGTTAAAGTATCAGGTGTGTAAAGTAATAATGATAAGGGTAGAATATGTGTAAAGTATTAGTGTTATAATAATGATAAGGGTAGAATATGTGTGAAAAAATACATAAATAATAAACAAACATGAAAGTGATATACAAAGTGGCTATATGTATTAAATGGTGATGCCCCGGAGAGGTCCAACCGGAACAGCTCAGGGGGCCCCACACCCAAACGCTCACCCCAGATAAACTGACACTAACAATATAAATAGGACTTACTTGTAATTATGCCTGTTGCCTGGTGCAGTTAAATGCTAAGTCCCTGCTTAAAAACATATGAGGGGGTGGGGTGCAAATCTAGACTGGAGCAATCTCAGGCTTCAGATGTGTGTATAAATACACAATATGGAGTATAAGGAGGGGCTCTAGACTGCACACCCTAATAGTAATGAGTGTTAGGGACCTGCTCAATGAGGTGACCTTGACGCTGGTGGGCAGGCCCGTATCAGTGGCCATTGATATGCAAACTACCTCTGAAATTCTATATAATAAATTTAAATGTATACAGTAATGATCGCATAGTGCATCTGCAACTCTGTTTTTTGTACATGTCACTTTAAAATCTCAGCATGATGGCACCTTTCATTACTATTAGGGTATGCAGTCTAGAGCCCTCATTTTACAAGGACCAACAGGTGCAAATCCCTTTCCACTGGGGCTCTGTCCGGCAAACAAACACAGCAACAGGAGGGGTCCTGAAGCACTCTTTCTCTGGGGCTGTCTTTTCTTCTGCCCGTGCGGGTGACACCCCAGTATTAAGCCCCCTGTAGTGCCCCCAATATTGTGCCCCCTAATGCCCCCAGTATTAAGCCCGCTGTGGTGCCCCCAGTATTATGCCCCCTGTAATGCCCCCAGTATTAAGCCCCCTGTAGTGCCCCCAATATTGTGCCCCCTAATGCCCCCAGTATTAAGCGTGCTGTGGTGCCCCCAGTATTATGCCCCCTGTAATGCCCCCAGTATTAAGCCCCATGTGGTGCCCCCAGTATTGTGCCCCTGTAATGCCCCCAGTATTAAGCCCCCTGTAATGCCCCCAGTATTAAGCCCCCTGTGGTGCCCCCAGTATTGTGCCCTCTGTAATGCCCCCAGTATTAAGCCCCCTGTGGTGCCCCCAGTATTGTGCCCCCTGTAATGCCCCCAGTATTAAGCCCCCTGTGGTGCCCCCAGTATTGTGCCCCCTAATGCCCCCAGTATTTAGCCCCCAGTGGTGCCCCCAGTATTGTGCCCCCTGTAATGCCCCCAGTATTGTGCCCCCTGTAATGCTCCCTGTAATGCCCCCAGTATTGTGCCCCCTGTAATGCCCCCAGTAGTGCCCCCTGCGCACGCGCACACACACACACACACACACATATATATATATACAAAAAAAACTTACCTTCAACCCTGCTCCAGTGCTGCTGCCGTCCGTCCCCGGTGCCCTCTCCTTGGAACTATGGACGTCATGTCCTTCAGTGGCCCAGCCAGAGCCCAGACTTAAATCCGATTGAACATCTCTGGAGATATCTGAAAATGGCTGTGCACCGACGCTTCCCATCCAACCTAATGGAACTTGAGAGGTGCTGCAAAGAGGAATTGGCGAAACTGCTCATAGATAGGTGTGCCAAGCTTGTGGCATCATATTCAAAAAAACTTGAGGCTGTAATTGCCGCCAAAGGTGCATCAACAAAGTATTGCGCAAAGGCTGTGAATACTTATGCACATGTGATTTCTTAGGTTTTTTTTTTTATTAAATTTGCAAAAATCTCAAAAAAACTTTTAACACGTTGTCATTATGGGGTATTGTGTTTAGAATTTTGAGGACAAAAATTAATTTATTCCACTTTGGAATAAGGCTGTAACATAACAAAATGTGGAAAAAGTGAAGCATTGTGAATACTTTCCGGATGCACTGTACGTTTGGATTTAAACAAGCTGAAAACAGTAAATTTTCTGGATTCACAAAGAGCTGATGGTGTAAGGAACATTCACAAATATTTAAAATGCTTATTCTATAAATCGCTCTTGGCATATCTCATTCACAAATAAAAAGAAATATTTTGCATGCATCACTGGATTGCTATCCGGGCCCTGGGGTCTATAAAAAAATAACTGTGCAACATTGGTTTATATGAGTTTTGGAAGACTGATGTAATGGATAATTATGCAGAGTCGTTCATGCAAAAAAAATGACGCAGGTAGCACATTCCTTGGGAAGAAAATAAATCTATGTTTGGTTACTTGGTCATTATTTAGCATTTAGACTTGATTCCCTTTTAATCCAAGTATTCATGGAATGACGGATGTGTAAGTTCTGATTTTATAAATATTTTATTACTATTTTACAGAAAAATCATGCAAGCAGAACTCATAGAAACAGTAAATGTTAAATGACATTTCACTCTTACAACACCATGTTACATTCCCATGCAGTGAATGTTGAAGGGGATTTTGTATCACAAACAGCATGCATGTAAGACTAAGGGGTCTATATACTAATAATCGCGGCACTGCTGCGATTATTATGTATCCATCTCGCAGGGAACATTTTCATTTTTAATGAAAGTATCCCCGCTATGTACCAAGGGGAACTCGCAGGGACAGAGGTTACGAAAACCGTTGTCCAGGGGCGGGCTGGGCCGGGGGGCAGAGTGCCATCTGCCCTCCTCGGGCACCTTTTTTGTGTTTTCTGGTGGTTGGGAGCAAATTGCTTATTGCCATATGCTCCCAACATTACTGGATTTTCATTCCAAATAACCAACTAGTTGGATGGTTGGAGGAAAGTTGGTCTGGGGTATGGCCAACTCTAGTGTGTTGGGGTCTGCGGTTGTTTCAATCAAGTGATGGTCTTTAGCCGCCAAAACATCTATAGAAACAAGTGCAGATATGTCTGTGGAAATGTCTTTGAAATGGTGATAGTCCAGTGATGGGATTTATGTAAGGTAAGGGGAGGTATGAAGACTTTTTGATAGATCCTTCTCCAACAATATTAATGCAGAAACGTTAGTTTTTGCAGGAATAACTCACATTTGCAGGGCCGGCTCTAGGGCTCTGAGCGGTAGTACAGGGGCGCCACCCATAGAGGGCGCACCCCTCCCCAACATCCCGATTTCAGCGGGACATTGCTGTCCTGCTGTTCCACCCGTGGGCCGAAGTGGCTCGCGGGTGGTTAAATCGGGAGGTTGGGGACCCCCACCGCCGCAGCTGTGCAGCGGTGCCGGACCCCGGAGACTCTGAATGGATGCTGTGTGCATGCGCGCGGCATCCATTCAGTGATGGGAGAGGGCTGGGGGAAGCCCAGCTAGTGAGGCTCCCCCCAGCCTGACGTTATTTGGAGGCGGACAGGCCTCCTAATAACGTCACATAGGGGGCGTGACTTATGGTAATTAGGCCACGCCCCCATTTCCGGTAGATAGGGCGCTCTGGAGGGGGCCGGCACAGGGTGCTCCGACCCCTGGAGCCGGCCCTGCTGCAAGGTAATGCAGTGTTTCCCAACCTCGGTCCTCAAGGCATACTAACAATCCAACTGCATGGATGCAGATACCTGGCCAGCCTGCGTAAGCTGAGGTTTACTCAGCTGGCCGGCGCCGCCCAACCTCGGTCGCAGCGGTGGGATCGCCGATGCAGCAGGAGATGTCAGGCACCTCCTGCTCAGGGGCGTTTTAAGAGAGGAGGGGGCCCATGTGCAGACTCAATGCGGGCCCTCTCCTCTCTCGTGCGGAGTGCCAGAATCTACTGCGCATGCACGGGTCTCCGGGAAAATGGCGCCCACGCAGTTTTCCCGGGAGACAGCAGTACTGCGCATGCACAGAGTCACCGGGAAAATGGCCGCCACAATTTTCTCAGTTATTCTTGCTGCTCTGCAGCGCCGGCCTTACGCTGCAGAGCAGCACTCTGGTGACTACGGACGGGTAAGTATAAAACTATATGGGTGCAGGGTGCACCGCACACCCTGAACCCATTATAGATATGCCCCTGCTCCTGCTGCATCTGTATTTTAGCAAGGACGGAATTACAAAGCTACTAGTGTGCGGCTTTGCAATTCCGTCCTCTGCTGAATCACCCCCTATGTCTGCAGGAATAACTCACTGTTGGAGTAATGGTTAGCATTGCTTCCTCACAAAATTATAAATTAGATACGAGTGAGTTTATTTCTGGGTGGCTGAGACAAAATGGCGGCATGTACCCAGTCACGGCATAGGGACCTTATTGTTATATCAGAGCAGCAATCGAAGTGTGGACAGACATTATATAATAAATGTAAACCTCCATTAACATAAAAACAGCACTGTTCATTGAATCCCTCAATTTGAATGTATGTATGTATTTATGTATGTATGTATGCATGTTTAAATATTGTGGTAGAGAATGAATTGGTACTTAGTCATAATATAATGCATAACAATAACAGTTATTTAAAACACATAGAAAAAGGTCATCTAGACCTAAAAAGTTATTAAAAATGATATTTCACAATTATCATGAGCCTCTATTTTTTGTACAACCACAGCAGCCTGCTTACTAGCTTATATAAAATATCAGTGGGTGGTGTGCATGCGGAATGCCCTGCCACCCACTCTTTTTCCATCCACAGCTGCAACTGTCATGATTATGTAGAATTGCACCCACCCCATGCTGGTCAGAAACAAGCATTGAATTTCTGTCTGCATGCCATGAACAATCACAGACGTTGGTGCACTCGCCCACAGCACTCCCATGACACTCCCACTAGATGGAACAGTTTTGTGCTTCCGCATAGTCACCACCCAGAAATGCCCATCACACGGAAAGTGTGTTCCATCAAAAGATGGACCAAGCCTGTGTAGTCACCGATTTCCCTCTGCGGCACATGCACTATTTGCAGATTTTCACCAGTTACGTCTGCATTTCCCTTTGTGTCCGAATCAATCTCTTAAGCTGAGTACACACTTATCAGACAGAGCGGCCGACCGGTTGTCGCACTGACTGTGCAACCGATTGGATAAGTTATACACACTTACCAATCGGCTGCTCGATATCTCTGGCCACGCATCACAACTGGGTGGGCACTTAAGTTTGCCGTCACAGTTGTGATGTCAGTGTTGGAAGTTCCCGCAGTCAGTGTATGGCCAGTTGGCGAGCTATCCGTACACACATGCAGGTGCAACAATATATCTGCATGATATATGGGCATCACTTGTGCTGCAGGATCAACCTGATATATGAACGATACGAGGTGTGGCTATTAAATAACAACAATGTACTTGTAAAAAATAAACCATATTGCATGAATTAAAAGGGAGTGTGGGAACATTGGGCCTGATTCAGAGATGGACGCTAATGCGACCGCAACTGCATCTCCGTACGCAATACACTTGCAAAAATATGCTAATGTTAGCAAAGATCACCCGAGCATAAAGACGCCCACTACTATCTTCTCACCTGCGTGCAACTACGCATACCTACTTAAACATCGGGACCATTGAAGTTCATCGGCGGCCATTTTACCCTTGCGGCAGGACTGTTGCAGGCCAGGGAGCTCTTCTGCCACGCAGAGCTGCGTATGCAATTGTAGTGGCTAATTTATGCGGCGTTTAAACAGTCAGGCACCAGGGGCGAATCTATAATGGGTGCAAGGTGTGCGGTGCACACGGGCCTCCGGGTCCAGGGGGGCTCGCACTGCACACCCTGCACCCATATTGTTTAAAACTTACCTCTCCGAGGTCCCGCACCGGGCTGTCAGCGCTGTAGAAAAAGCCGGAAAAATGGCCACCTGGCCATTTTTCCGGCGTTTTGCACATGCACAGTAGACACTCTAGTGCCCAGAGTCTCTAATGCTCCGGTGGCCAGCCACGTCAGTCAGCTGGCGGCCGCCGGGAAGAGAGGAGGGGGCCCCGGACGGGGAATGGACATGGCCTCCTCCTCTCTAGAGATGCCCCTACCAGGCACGCCTGCGTTTCGCTAACCACCCCCTGTCAACACCCCCAAACGGTCACTTCCTGTCAATCAATCTGCAAAGGGCATCCGTAGTCTGCGTGAATGCACAGCGAACGCACTGCTGCCTTTGTGTACATGCACTGCAATGCATAGGCATGCGCAATGGCAAACAATCGCTCGATCTGCGTATGAATTGCAGTTGCGTTCATCTCAGGCCAATTGTCCTTGGACTATCCCAAAATGGTTTTGCAGCATTCGAAGAAGTTGTGTTTTTCCCGTTCATCGTAAAAATGCTTACTTCAAAAATAGAGCAACATGCTAACTTAATTTTTTTAGTTAAATTAAACAAAATGCCTAATGAATCTTTCCAGATGCTAATCGAGTCATACGGGGCAGATTGTATGTCACATGCACATGTCTTTTAGCGTCACAAAAGATTTAGTGAAGATCTCGAAGATGATGAACATCCCTGAAGGTCTTGCACATCAAAAACAAATAAAAATGTGGAAAAAATGTAGAAAATTGATCAAACTGACCATTGACTCAGCATCAATGAGAGCAGAAATGGTAAACATTGACAAAGAAACTGTTAGACAAGTTTTACATGAAGATCTTGACATGATGAGTTTGTGCTAAGATGGTTCCAAGGCTCCTCACTGCTGAGCAGAAAGTAAATCGAAAACGAATTTCATCAGACATTATGGAAAAAATTCAAGCGGATTCACATTTTTTACATAGTTATTACCTGTGATGAAACATGGATCTTCCAGTACGATCCTGAGATGCACCAGTCCATGCACTGGAAAACACCATCATCACCAATAATAGCAAATTCAAAGCCATGTTAATTGTTTTCTTTGATATCAGGGGTGTTATTTTGGAAGACTTCCAGAATGCGCAACAGTGAATCAACATTACTACTAAAAATTTCTAGCAACTTTGCGGAAAAGAATCAGAAAAAAGAGGCCAGAGTTGTAAAAAAATGGTTTTATCCTCCATCAGGACAACGCACCAGCCCACAAGCTCTCTCTGTGAAGCAGTTTTTGAGCAAGACACAGAGGGAGTAATTCAGCACGGATTGCACGGCTGCATTCGCCCGCACCCGCTAGCTGTGAAAATATGCTAATGAATTAAATTGCACGGCAACCGCAGCACTATACCAGGACGGCCATCACTGTATAAAGCCGCCCACTTCCCATGACATGCATCCGCAAGTCAGCGAAAACATCGGTTACATTAAATAACATCGGAACCATTGTCACAGTTGTGCTTGATCTGATCCTACCTCACAAATGTCACGATCCATACGGGAAGTTCCTCAGGTGAGGACAAGAGCAAGGGGGTTAGGGTGGCTAGGGAACAACTAGGAGAATGACAGACTAAGGACCTCATTCAGAGTCTCTCGTAAGCGGCCGCTCGCTCGTACGCCCAGCGAGAGAGAAAATCAAAATGTTAACACTCGCACGGGCGGTCACCGGCAACCAATGTGACGCCCATTCGTGACTAATGCACCTCCTCTCCCTAGCGAGTGATAGAAGCTAATGATCGAGTCAGTCGTTGTCAGTCGTTGTATGTTAATTTTGTTCTGATGGTTGCAGCCGCATGTGTTGTGTTGATGCACACATGTCATGTTTCCATGGTCTATCGATCAGCTTGTTAATTGCTTGTTGTGAATTATGTAATTAGTGAGCTAAAGTGTTGATGCACTTTTTTCCTCCCCTCTTTCAATTTGTCAATAAACTTTATTGTTCAAACATCATTTAGTTAATGCTGTTGTTTTAATGCTAAAGCGTGTTTTTATTTTATCAATTAAAAGTTTGTTTGTTTGTTTATTGCTTCCTACTGTTCTGATGTTGTTAAATGCATGTTGTAAATTACTATACTATTGTAAGTTTGCTTATTTTGCCCCGTTAACTTTGCAAACGCACATAAACGGCTTGAGCCAATCAGATATGGCAATATTTATTTATATTTTAGTCACATGATTAATGCATTGTCCAATCGGAGTTAGTATATGTAAAATATGAAAAATTTTTAGCCAATCATTTTTTTTTTTTTCATGTCACCCATGTATATTTTGTGTTTACTGTAAAACCTGCCATTGCCATCATGAGAGCCGCAGCATTTACATGTCGGGAGCTGACCATTCTGGTGAGTGTGCTTGACAGGCGGCTTGCCGGTTTGGACCCCCCCATATCTAACCGTGTAAAATGGCAGGCCTACGCGGAGGTTCGTCGGCTCCTCCGTTCTGCGGGCTTCCGCCTCAATATCGCCCAGCTTGAACGCCGCTGGTTGGATTTACGGGGGCGTTCACCCTTGCTTTTAGCCAATATGCGTGCGCACATACGTATGCGTAAGTATGGATTAGCGTTTTTTGTTTTGTTGTTGTAAAAATATACATGTATTAGATGTTTACACAAATATGGTAACAAGCAGTAATGTATGTTGTACCTATAGTACAGTATGGGCCTACTGTACTTTATATAATTGTCAGTATGTAATATTTTCATAAATTGCACATATTCCAATTACTTATTTAATGTTGTATGCCAATTTAGTGGTGCCTTCAATGGAAATGCTTAAAAATCTAAGATGCTTAAGATATGTCTCACTTCTTAGGCCAACAGCAGAGACGGAGACTGCGGCGCAGAATCCGCCGAAATGCGGATCCAAACACCCCTCCAAACCCCTTCCCTTCCTAATAGGAACAACTCAGCCTTCCCTCCCCTGCCCAATACTCCTGAAGTAACCCTCCCTCCCCTGCCCACTCATCCCAAATCACCCCTCCCGACCTTGAGGCCTCCTCCCAAATCACCCCTCCCTATGCGGACTTCGAGTCCATTTCCCCTCCCTCCCTCCCTTCCCCTTATGGAAGAACAGTCTTCACCTTCCCTGGCACGGATTCCAGGTAATGTGTATTTTTACTTTTTCTTTAACTCAAATATGTGACTTAGGGCCAAATGTAATAGGGTGAGAGTTTAGAAAAGTGAGAGTTTCTGACACTTTTTAAACTTTGCCAATGTATTAGAGTCCAAAAACAAAGTAACAGAGTGAACGTGCATGTTTTTTCAGACTTAAAAAACTCTCATGATTTAAAATCTCATTCAGATGTTTTCCCATTTTGAAGATAAAACTCAAGCAATGTGAGAGTTTACTGCTAAACTCTCACATTTTCTAAACTCTCACCCTATTACATTTGGCCCTTAGTGTAAATAGGATGTATGTGTGTAGGTCTACATGGTAGTGTTGCTAAGGTTAACTATCTAATAATTTTAAATCCAGCCCTTGTTTTTTTGTATTTGATTGAAATTTTGGAAAATAAAAATGTGAACCAACATCTGGTTTGTATGTATTGATGATGTAATTTTTCAAATTTGACATTGCTCAAGGTTGGAAATAGAGGTTGTTTTAAAAGCAATGATAACCCTATGAACAAATGTGTTAAGAAATTTAAACAATGAGAAGTGAATCTTTGCTTAGCTGCATGTTGATGCATATATTTAGCGTTGTGTTTTTGTGTGGTTAAACTAAGGAACATTTCAAGGTCACAAATGTCGACAGTCGTCCATAATTGTATGTAACCATGAACCCTTTACACAGAGTTAATTCGTATTGTAAAGCCAAACACTATTTGGCGCAGCATCATCATATGTTCACTACTATTCCCTGTTGTTTTGGCAAATTAGTAGCCGAAACTTTATGGTGTACACTGTAATTGGCCCTTAAAAAAAAACAGTGTTTAGTTGTTTTCGTAATTCATAAGTCTAATACCTTTTTGTTTTTTGCAATGTTTGTTTGTAACAACACTCTCAATGTTCTTTTGCAAATTTTTGGGAAAAAAAGGGGCCATAATCTCATCTATGCCATGCCACAGGACAACACAGGACTTGTTTATCTGATCGGGTTTTAAACATTATCAATTATTAACACTTTACTATGTATTAGTTAATAAGCAACATACAGTCAGGTGCATAAATATTGGGACATTGTCAGAATTTTCATATTTTGGCCTCTATTCACCACCACAACGGCTTTGAATGAAACAACCAAGATGTGCTTTAACTGCAGACTTTCAGATTTAATTTGAGGGTAATTACATCCAAATCAGGTGAACGGTGTAGGAATTACAATAGTTTCTATATGTGCCTCCCACTTTTTAAGGGGCCAAAAGTAATGGGACTATCAACTCAAAAGCTATTTCATGGACAGGTGTGGACTATTCCCTCATTATTTCATTATCAATTAAGCAGGTAAAAGGTCTGGAGTTGATTCTAGATGTGACATTTGCATTTGGAAACAGTGGCTTTTGACTCTCAATATGAGATCCAAAGAGCTGTCACTGTCAGTGAAGCAAGCCATCATTAGGCTGAGAAATCAAAACAAACCCATCAGAGAGATAGCAAAAACATTAGGTATGGCCAAATCAACTGTTTGGAACATTCTTAAAAAGAAAGAACGCACCGGAGAGCTCAGCAACACCAAAAGACCCGGAAGACCACGGAAAACAACTGTGGTGGATGACAGAAGGAATTATTTCCCTGGTGAAGAAAAACCCCTTCACAACAGTTGGCCAAATCAAGAACACTCTCCAGGAGGTAGGTGTATATGTGTCAAAGTCAACAATCAAGAGAAGACTTCACAAGAGTGAATATAGAGGTTTCACCACAAGATGTAAACCATTGGTGAGCCACAAAACAGGAAGACCAGATTAGAGTTTGCCAAACAACATCTAAAAAAGCCCTTACAGTTCTGGAACAACATCCTATGGACAGATGAGACAAAGATCAACTTGTACCAGAGTGATGGGAAGGGAAGAGTATGGAGAAGGAAAGGAACTGCTCATGATCCAAAACATACCACCTCATCAGTGAAGCATGGTGGTGGTAGTGTCATGGCGTGGGCATGTATGGCTGCCAATAGAACTGGTTCCCTTGTATTTACTGATGATGTGACTGCTGACAAAAGCAGCAGAATGAATTCTGAAGTGTTTTGGGCAATATTATATGCTCATATTCAGTCAAATGCTTCAGAACTCATTGGACGGTGCTTCACAGTGCAGATGGACAATGACCTGAAGCATACTGCAAAAGCAACCAAAGAGTTTTTTAAGGCTAAAAAGTGGAATGTTATGCAATGGCCAAGTCAATCCCCTGACCTGAATCCAATTGAGCATGCATTTCACTTGATGAAGACAAAACTGAAGGGAAAATGCCCCAAGAACAAGCAGGAACTGAAGACATTTGCAGTAGAGGCCTGGCAGAGCATCACCAGGGATGAAATCCAGCGTCTGGTGATGTCTATGCGTTCCAGACTTCAGGCTGTAATTGCCTGCAAAGGATTTGCAACAAAGTATTAAAAAGTGAAAGTTAGATTTAGGATTGTTTAGTTTGTCCCATTACTTTTGGCCCCTTAAAAAGTGGGAGGCACATATAGAAACTATTGTAATTCCTACACCGTTCACCTGATTTGGATGTAATTACCCTCAAATTAAATCTGAAAGTCTGCAGTTAAAGCACATCTTGTTTGTTTCATTTCAAAGCCATTGTGGTGGTGAATAGAGGCCAAAATATGAAAATTCTGACAATGTCCCAATATTTATGCACCTGACTGTATATTGGTGTCCCCTCTGTTATCTGGCCCTTTAAGTAGAGGCCATGGTTTTTAGGCACAAAAAATATTTCAGTGTATCTATTTTAGTTTATAAATATTTTTAGATTACATCTGTATTATGTTGTTGAAATGTAAAACCACAAAACATTACTACAATGTGCATAAACTGGCCTTGTTTTGTTCATTTCATAGGCCAACAAATGGCCCATGCCTGTTCGTATGTTTTGGATTTTGTTTGTGTAGGCCTCAACTTCATTGTGTCCCCCACACTTCGTAGGGCATATAAAAAAGTAGTACTTTACAATGTTTTTGTTGTTATAATTCATTGGTTTAGCTAATAAATCTTTAATCTAATCTCTACAGATCGCAATATGCTGAATCGTATCCTCATTGAGGAAATTTGTCTGGCCAGGGTGTATTTCGCCCATGTGGACACATGTTTTG
This sequence comes from Taudactylus pleione, assembly GCA_031769625.1. Taxonomy (NCBI): domain Eukaryota; kingdom Metazoa; phylum Chordata; class Amphibia; order Anura; family Myobatrachidae; genus Taudactylus; species Taudactylus pleione. The sequence continues at coordinate 5,946,135 of JAUIMM010000331.1, read as the reverse complement.
CCAGAATCCTTTTCGCCTTTGAGCAGCGTGATGTGTGATTTTTTGGTTATGTTTTTTTTTTGGTTATACAATTAAACTTTATTAAAAAACTGTCTTAGTCCACAATTTTCTGCAAAATGAAGTGTCGAATCCTGGTTTAAAAATGGAACATTGTTTATTGAGCACTACTTCACGTAGTTTTTCATTGTCAGATTTACACATACTTAAACAATTCTATGGTTAGTAGGATCTGCATTTTTAAAATGTTAAATTTTTTGGGGTAACACGCATTTATAGTAATGTTGGAATCCCCCCCCAACAAAGGAGCATAAACAATTTGTTTAAATGTGTACACATAAATACATCTGGGTCTTACTGGAAATCAGTGTGACATATGTAATAGAACCTTGATTTAATTTGTGGCATGTTATTGGTTTGTGGTTTCTACATTTGTGTCAACTCAACTATAGACAAAACCCACATGTGCAAACAAATACAAACATATTACAGGCCACACAACTTTTTTTGACACATGGTTTAAGGGGTAGTCCTATTTTAAAAAAAAATATATATATATAACAATGTATGTGATGTTAAAATATAACATTTATTTGTGTAAAAAACAGCCCAAACACACACAAAAAAGTCAACAAAATATACAAACACAAGGACATTCACAAAATAAACGTTGCTCAAAACAAAATCACGAACTGTTCCAAATGGTCATTCACATGGTGGTCCAATCCAGCAAAATTGTTTTTGGTTGCACTAATACAGACAAGGGTATTGTCAAAGTAATGGTCATGTTTTTTGGATTTTAAAATTGTGGTAAGGAGAAAAAAAAAAAATAATAAAATTAGTAACAGACATGGGCAAAACATTGAAAATCAGCAAAAATGAAATGCAGGAAACGATAAGTAATACCAAATTTGATTAAAAAAACTAAAAACATACCTGAAAAAATGAGCCACCACATCATTGCATATGGCCCCCCCGGACAGTCTCAAACCACCTACCTCCTGGAGGCCATCCTCTGGCAAGGCATCCTCTGGCTGCATTGGTACTCGACTCCTTATGGCGGATCCTCGAAACCATAACCGGCGAATACATTAGGGTGCCTCCAGAGTGGTGGAGACATCTGAATCGTCCCTTTAAAAGACCAATACAGTACTCCACCACCTGCCTGGTGGCAGTAAACGCGGCATTATATTGTGTTTGTGGCCCTGGTATGGGGGCCAAATAAGGAGTCAGCAGCCAGGGCATGCATGGATATCCACTGTCGTCTGTAGGAAAGGATACAGAGTAATAAATTACCTCCTAAAACAAAAACATTCACTTCTTTTTATAAACACATACCCATGTTTCACTTACCCAGAAGCCACGCGTCACCAGCTTGCAGTGTGGTTAATTTTCGCCAAATCCCTGAATGCTGTATCACAAATGCGTTATGTGAACTTCCAGGAAATTTGGAATTCTGGGAGAGGATCTGGAGGGAGGCATCACATAGCACCATCACATTCATGGAATGGTAATGTTTTTGAATTCTATAAATATGTTCCTTCAATGCTGGTGGCTGAAGTGCTATGTGAGTGCCATCCACTACCCCTGCTGCTTGACCACTCCAAGAGCTTCAATATCCAAAGGCATACTAATAAATTGTGCAATATGCTTAAAAAAAGCATCTAGCACATGCCTCAGGATCCTTGAAAATGATGGCTGGGAAATGCCGCACACCAGACCCACAGTGGTCTGGAAGGACCCTGAGGTGCAGAAATGTCACACCGCCAGAATCTGGGTTAGTGGTGGTATTGATGTAGAAATGTGAATTTGACTTTCTAGATCACTCTTTATTATTGAAAGAGTGTCTAGGATAATGGTGGGTGGGAGGCGGTAGGTTGTTAATACCACATCATCTGGCATTCCAAAAAGGGTGACCCGTGTTCGATATATCTGGGGCCTTGCACGCCTCCTATGCTTACGCCGAGGAGGACCAGGTAGATAGGGGTTTTGTAGCATGGAGAGGATGCCCACGACTCTCTGAAAATGTGTTTTGTCAAAAATTAGTTTGGTTGATACTGAAAGTGTTTAAAAAATGAACCAAAACTTAACTTAGTCAGAATGATGCAGATTCTTACAGGGCTGGGTAGGGCCATCTTGACTTCTACCTACATGTGTTGTATGTTTTTAAATTAAAATTAAATAAAAGTCAGTATTTCTAATAAATACAATAAATGAAGTTTACGCAAAACACATATAAAATACTTTTAAATTAGTGAAAAAAAACAGAAGGAAAAAAAAAATGAAACAAAAGAACCAAAAAAATAAGGCTTGGCCCACATTTATTTTTATTTATTTATTACCAGTTATTTATATAGCGCACACATATTCCGCAGCGCTTTACAGAGAAGATTTGGCCATTCACATCAGTCCCTGCCCCAGTGGAGCTTACAATCTATATTCCCTATCACATGCGCACACATATACACACTAGGGTTAATTTGTGTTGGGAGCCAATTAACCTACCAGTATATTTTTGGAGTGTGGGAGGAAACCGGAGTACCCGGAGGAAACCCACGCAAGCACAGGGAGAATATACAAACTCCACACAGGTAGGGCCGTGGTGGGAATCGAACCCATGACCTCAGTACTGTGAGGCAGTAATGCTAATCATTACACCGTCTGTGCAGCCCGAGTACAGATGCTTGCAGGACTCAGATACACTTACCTGGAACCATGAAAAAGTGAGCTGGAAAAATCCTAAAGGCCAATAAATCCAATGACCAAAACTACATTAATATAAAATAAATAACAAAAATTAAAACTAAAAATAACACTTACTAGAAAACATGTCAGGACCACAATGGACTGATGCTTGCAGGACTCAGACACTTACCAGACTCTCAAGCCAACGATGTATTGTGCAAAAACTCCACCAAACAACAAACACCAGCCAACCAACAATAACGCACAAGTAAGGTGAACCTTAAATTGGGACGCAAATCAAGCATTTAATGATTAATGAAGGAAAGGTGTGCATTATGCGTATTCAAACATGGATGCACGCAACATGGATGCACGGCCAACCAATCCTTGATACGTTCACATCTCATCATACTACCGCATTTAATGATTAATGAAGGAAAGGTGTGCATTATGTGTAGTCAAACATGGATGCACGCCCAACCAATCCTTGATGCATTCACATCTCATCATACTACCGCATTTAATGATTAATGAAGGAAAGGTGTGCATTATGCGTAGTCAAACTTGGATGCATGCCTAACCAATCCATGATGTGTTCACATGTATAAATATGACTCAAACCAATACTAGTACTCATGCTTTCTCATTCTTTGACAACATGGATACAGAGGAACATGAAAACCCGAGCCAAGAACTATTACGTTTGTTTAACAATGTTTGCAATTGACACTAAAACAAATGAGTAATAATTACACATGCATCACAAAGTTAAGTTCTAAATTCCATGTTGTAGGTGGAGACCCTCAACACAGTCACACTGAGGAGGAGCCTGGCACAAGCCAGCAGAGGACAAGGAAGCCTCCATTTTCGAGGAAGGAGATGGAGGTATTGGTGACTATGTGCATGGACAATATTGTCCATGCACCAAGAAATATGGGGGCTGGACAAAAGGACAGGATATGGGACGAGATAGCCAGGGCTGTCAATGTTGCAGGGAACATGCCCAGATCCAATTGGGATGTTCGCAGAAGGTACAGAATTGCTAGTGTGCATGTGGTTTATGAATCTAAGTGTAAAATGTAACATTAATTACACAACTAAATTTACTCAAAATATTGCCAGATGGACGGACTTCAAATATCGGCTGAAAAGGAAGCTAGGAAATAGGGCGGACCATGCCAGGGGGACACCCCTCAGGAGCTCATATTAACACCTTTGGAGCAGATGGCTCAGGGGCGTGAGGTAGTCGGCGTGTCCAATATGGACACTGACATGGCCAACTTTAACGCTCCACATGTCCAGAGAAGGTCATTATTATTTTGAAAACAGGCCGCACAAAGCAAACACAATTGTGGCTTACAAAACTAAAAAACAATTGTATATTCTTTTTCTTTATTTACAGAACCCGAGGAGAAAGTGCCTGCTCCTGAGGTAATGCTGGGCCCAGCACATATGGAGGCTCTGCAGGGGATGAGCCAATTTCTCCATCTGGGGACCCTATGGAGCACACTCCTGGGGCACCACCCGCCCAAGCATTGTCTCTCCTCAACGAGTTGGTTGACCAGACTCAGGGGAATATATCTGTTCTCCTGAGGATGGAGACCACTCTGGTGAGGATAGATGGCAGATTGCTGAGGGTGGCGGAGGCCCTGGAGACATGTGCTGTGGCCCAGATTCGGGTGGCCAATGCCCAGGAGCAGACAAACAGAATTGCCATGATGGAGCGAGCCTCCCTTCCTCCAATTCCACCAAGGACCCCCACCTCTGGCAGCCCAACAGCCACCCCCCAAAGTATGGTGAGCCCTATGCCTAGGCCAGAGCAATTCCATCAAGCTCTGGCCAGGCCAGTCGGTGTGTTACACACCAGTAAACTGTTCCAAAAAAGCCTCTTCAGCCGAGCCATACAAAACGCCGCAAATAGCCCTGGCTATCTTGACCTTCCCCCGTTGATGTGCAGTACCCCTATTTCTGGTCACCCATACCTCCATCTTTCTCGCGTTTTTTTTTTTTTTTGTTAAAATTTTATTTTTAATTGTTTTTTTGGGGGGGGTTTAAAATTTAATTTTTACATTTTTTTTAAGGCATGTTTGAAAATGCCTGCAAATGTGCATGTGTGAAATGCAAAATCCCAAATAAACAAAAATGTTTAAAAACAAAAAACGACAGAAATGACTTTGCAAAATATACATGGTTAATAAAGGATAAAAAACACCATTGGATTGGAAAACACTGGTGCTGGGTAAATAATGCTAGTTACATAACTAATTAGACAAAAAAGACGTGTCCTAAGGCATCCCTATAAATTTAAAGTATTAGGATTATTCGCAAATGCAAACACAATGGAATAATTGGCCAGCCAATTAGCACTGTTATTAGCAACATCAATCGATTGTTAGCTGCTTGCATTGTGTGGTTCCAAATAGAAACATCACTCCTAACATCAGTTACATTAGCTAGTATCGATTGGATTCTGGGGCTTGCGGGAGCACATACCCTACCTCAAGCTGCACGATCAGCCAAGCCTCGAACCTGCTCGCAGAGTGATGTTTTACTACTTCCGGCCTTCTATGTCGCTCGTAGCAGGTAATGTATGGATGCCCCTAAAACGCTGTTCGAACACTGAGGCATGCCTGCGTTTTCAGACAACCACCCCTGTCCACACCCACAAACAGCCTTTCATGTCAATCAACTTTCGGGAGCCACTTCCGTCTCGCTAGCTGTACAAGCGAAAGTATTTTGCCTCGCAAGGGCTCGTACGCACATGTGCACAATGAACCATACACATGCGCGGTTTGGGAACATTGGCTGCGTACGAGCAAGCGGCCGCTTATGAGAGACTCTGAATGAGGTCCTAAGTCTTCCTATTGTGACCAAACCCAGGTTTGGCTAGACCTGCCCAGAGGCACAGAGTCTAACCCACTTGGTGGTCTCCAATCTCCAGTTGGGATTTGGGTTTCGCTGTACCAAGTACCCGGGAGTGGCAGGAAGACCGGAAACTATGCTAGAGAGACTTAGCACTGGGAACTCTAGAAATGTATTAACACTAGGAAACACAGGAATTGAGATGGTTACTGGAGATGATCCAGTCGCAGACTTGCACTGTGAAACACAGGGAATGTAGACACAGGAGGGTACAGAGAATTGCTAGAGATCCAGATGCAGACTTGCTCTGAGAAACACAGGGATTGTTCCAGGAAATACTAGTGATCAATATGTAAATTGAACCATGAAATATTAGGCATCAGCAGTTTGATACATGTAACACAGGAATTCAGCCTGAGAGCTAAACTAGTAATCAGCATGAAAGCTGACACATGTAACACAGGGAGTCAGCTTGAGAGCTGAATAGCACACTAATAAACAACACAAAAGCTGTTACATGAAAAACTGGAGTTCAGTGAGAGAGCTGAAGTGGCACGCAGGAAATCAGAATGGGAGCTGATACAAGTAACACTGGAGGACAGCGTGAGGGCTGAAACAACACACTGGAGATTCCACATGGAGAAACACCAAAGAGTATCACAGTCACTAGAACAGCAAAGTTGATCAGCAATTTCCTGTTCCTGGAGTCAGACTAAATACCCCTGGGTAGCTGGTCATTGGATCAGAGGAACAGCTGTGACTGCAGGACTACTATTGGGAGAGACTAGTCAGGTGATATGGATCAACATGGCTTCACCCATGCCCGCCACCATGGGAACCAGGATGCACACATGGAAGACCTAGCAGACCCCGGGGAAAATGCTCAGTCACCACTCAACTCCACTCCCAGCGACTGAACACATAAACCCAAGGCCCTGCATGGAGGTGAGTAGCGGCCAATCCCAGGCTGTATCCTGACAACAAACTGCTAAACCTCCTGTCGCTATCAAGACCTCTGCCAGCGTATGCAATCGCAGGGGCTTAATTATGCATGCACCTGTAACGGCATTCAAATGCACAGTCACGCCTGCGTTCTGCCGAGCACCCCCCCCTTCTCCACCCCCAAATGGTAATTTCCTGTCAATCACTATGAAGTGGGAATGCGTGCTTCTCGATCGCATCAGCCTGTTCACGCATGCGCACTGCGACGCATATGCATGCGCTGAGCGCAAACATCAACCAACTGCGTGAGGATGCAGCCTTGCGAACCAACCTGAATCAGGCCCAGATTGCAGTGCTAGAACACCCTCTATACTCGCCAGACCTAGCACCGTGTGACCTATTTATTTTCCCTAAAGTCAAATCTGTACTCAAGGGAACCCGCATTGCATCAGTTACTGAGGTAAGAAAGAAAACAACAGAGCTGTTGACACAGCTGGCAAATAATGAGCTACAGCACGGAAAATAAGAATGCAGCGGTGTATGGATGCAGAAAGGGAGTACAGAGAAGGGGAACAGAGTTAAAATTTACTTAATATAATTAAACATAAATTATAGCATCAGGCTCGTTATTTAATAGCCACACCTCGTATATCTAGTAGTGTGTACCCAGCAATAGTATTAGTAGTTAAACACCGGCTCCAGGGTTAATAGCGCCCTGTGACGGTCGAGTGCCCTGCGCACCTTATTGCGTGCGGTTGACCAAAATTGGGGGCATTGCCTAATTACCATAGGCCACGCCTTCTTACATGACGTATGGCACGCCTCCAAATGACGCCAGGCTGGGGGGAGCATTACTAGCTGGGCTTCCCCCAGCCCTCTCACGGCACTGAATGGATGCATGCGTGCAGCATCCATTCAGACTCCGGGATCCCGGCACCGCCGCACAGCCCCCCAATTTGACCACCCGCGGCCCACTCTGGCCCACGGGTGGAACAGCGGGATAGTACTGTCCCGCTAAAATCGGGATGCTGGGGAAGGGTGCGACCTCTATGGGCGGGCGCCCCTGTTTGACCGTTCAGGTCAAACACCCCTAGAGTCGGCCCTGGTTAAACAGACATGATTTTATGGAAAAGCTTGGTTTAAAATTAGTATTATCAGTACTCAGTCATAGGAGTACTTTTGAAAATAAAGCAGTAAATATTGTGAAGGATAACAGCAGCTAATACAGTGGTTCCCAAACTTTCTTGGACCACGGCGCCCTAGAGACTCAGCATTTTTTTCACACCACCCCTAGGCCAAAAGTTTTGGTAATCAGAAATTCATCAAAAATTATTATATTAAGTACAGTAAATTGTTCTCATCTATCATCCTTAGGGTCAGCTACGTGGTGGAGAACCGGGTTGCTCTTCTATTTGAAGCCACGTTAGCTTTCTGGAAATAATGTTTGTTTTTTTCTTTTGTGTCCATTCTTATAGCAAAAAGGTGGAGTCACTAATTGATGGTGGTTTTAACTCTTTCAAGTAGGAATTATTACTTCAGTTGATATCCACATTATAAGTACAGTATGTTTAACATGAATGGATTCTTTTTACATTTTAAAACATAATTGAGCTATTTATAGAGTGGAATATACTCATTCTAACAATATTAATATATGAAGTAAAATTAATAAGAGTGTATACATATTTATTGTATTGTTTATTTCTATTAGTTTTCTTTTGTTTCCTAAAAATATAAGATGCACTTTTAATGTGCTAGCCAAGGATATAGGCTGATGCATATTCTCTCATATGTGATATTCCGCAACAGAGATTATAAGATGGTACACATTATATCATATGTGACATATTCCTCATTGTTCACATGATAGTCATATAGTAATATAAATAGCAAAGATAGACTGACACATTATTGCTGACACTGCAGAGTGAATCTAAACTGTGACAATTAGATACAATTATACACCAACAAGTTTGCTATAATTTATTTAGCTGCACTGTGCTGGCAATTACAATATGATGAGCAATTGAATACTAATCTCATATATTCATTCTTGTTGTATTGACGGACTATGCAGTTTAATAGCGCTGAACTGAATTTCATGGGAATAATGAGAAACATGTAATTTATGATATAATTTGTATCAGTTTACATATCTCTGTTGGAGAATATTACATATGAGATAATGTGCATCAGCCCATATCCTCGATTGGCACATTAAGAGTACAGCAATAGAAATAACTGATACATTATTGCTGACATTGCAGAGTGAATCTAAATTGCAACAATTTGATATAACTAGATACCAACAAGGTTGCTCTTATTTATCTAGCTGAATTGTGCTGGCAATCACAGTATGATGCACAACTGAATACTTATATAATAATATATCCACTTCTGTTGTATTGACAATCTATGCAAAGGATGAATCATTGGTGTAGTATCTGAGAAAAATAACCAGCTTCATACATAAAAGAAGCTTTATTATACTATATATAATATCCACCTACAGCACATGGTTATTATTGTATCTGCTGATCTAAGGATATAAATAAACAAGACAACAAAGAATCTGGGTAATATTTATTCATATGAGCCACACATATAAGTAACAGACTTTATACTCCATATAACACAAATGCACATTTAGTCACATTCTATATACATAATAGTTGATTCTGAGAGGTGAATACTAATATAAGTCCTCCCAATTAAATGACATAACCCTTAGCATATCATTCGAATTCTATTTTCTTTCTTTAATCTTTATTTTAATACTTTGCCGTTCATGAATCTTTAGAGGGACCATATACGCTTTTAATACATACTTAATAAAAGTTAATTTTTAGTAATTCATTATAAACCACTCGTCTGGTGCACCTATAGACTACCCCTTTTCTTCCTTTTGTTGTACCTATGATCAATGGTAGTAGGTAGCACACCACCTTAACAAATTATCAAGACAGACTATTTATTTCATATATACAAGGTGGTTGTCGAGCAGAATCTGTGCGGTGTTTCAAAATCTCTATATAGATTATTTCAGGCTCCATCAGAAAAAAACATGAGATTGATGTGTTGGAAGCAGAAAAAAATGGGCAAGCGTAAGGATCTGAGCAACTTTGACAAGGGCCAATTGTGATGGCTAGATGACAGTCAGAGCATCTCCAAAATGGCAGGTCTTGTGGGGTATTCCCTGTATGCAGTGGTTAGTACCTACCAAAAGTGGTCAAAGGAAGGACAACCGATGAACCGGCGACAAGGTCATGGTTCATTGATGCACGTAGGGAGTGAACTAACCCAGAGCTACTGTAGCACAAATTGCTGAAAAAGTTAATGCTGGTTTTAATAGAAGGGTGTCAGAACACACAGTGCATCACAGCTATCGGTATATGATGCTACGTAACAGCATGACAGGTCAGAGTGCCCATTATGACCCCTGTCCATCGCCAAAAGTGCCTACAATAGGTACATGAGTGTCAGAACTGGATCATGGAGCAATGGAAGAAGGTGGCCTGGTCTAGTAAATCACATTATCTTTCACATCATGTGGATGGCCTGGTGCATGTGCGTCACTTACCTGGAAAATTGATGGCACCAGGAGGCATTATGGGAAGAAGGCAAGCCACGGGAGGCAGTGTGATGCTCTGGGCAATGTTCTGCCGGGAAACCTTGGGTCCTGGCATTCATGTGGATATTACTTTGACACGTACCCAGGGCCGTAGAGAGAGCCTTAGCGGGCCCAGGTACAGAGGGGGCGTGGCCTAATCACTCGAGGCATGGCCACGACCCCTTGAGCTAAAAAAAAAAAGCACTTTTGCAGCGCCGCTCCGCGCCGGGGAGGGGGGCGCTGTGAGCCCCTCAGACCGGCTCAAAGCCAGGAGGGGCGGGATCAGTGTGATCGCTTCCCCTCACAGGCAAAGGAGACAGCTGTGGCTGCTGCTCAGCAGCCACGAGTAGTCTCCCACTGCAGCTCAGCACACGCTGTGTGCTGGGCTGCTGTGAGAGTGAGAGATGGGAGGGGGGGCGGCACAGGACCTGGGCCCCCACTGGGCCCCTCGGGAAGCCTGGGCCCAGGTAAACAGTACCTGCACTCCCCCTCTCGGCGCCCCTGCACGTACCACCTACCTTAACAGACCAAGTACATGGTTGGAATATGTGTGTAAAGGCTTGAGGATATACCAGAGATTTTGTACACACCAGTGGATGCTTTACAACTATGAAAAGCCCAGTTACTTAACCAGTGGAGTGCTTGGTGTTACACAGTGTACAGCCATACTCACTCGTATACACACTCTGGTCAAGGAGCAGAGTGAAATGACACACAGCTAATCAGCTGGTGTGCATGCAGCTTGCAGGTAGCGGTGCAGGATGCTGGAAATGCTTTGGATGCAGGTAATTACAGGTCTCAGCGGAGTTAAGTGGAAAACTCCTCTCTTCCACTGTGGTGCTCTAACACAGTGACTATATGACTCTTGTTGTTGGAACAGGGAATGAAACCTCCCTGGAAGAACATGGAGTCTGCGCAGTAGCACACTCCACACTTAGCAGTACTAGAGATGTGCAGTTCAGTTTCCATGGAATCTGAACACACCTGAACTGAGGTTATAAGTCAAACTGAGCCCCAGCTCGGCTCTTCCCGCCATGTTCGGATCCCAAGATGAGACAAAATGTCATCTTACTGCCGTTGGATCTTGCATGTTTTGAATGGCATATGAAAGTCCCTCCCTTGTTATTGTGCGCCATTTCACACAGGAGACTGGAGGGAGAGGGTGTGGGACTGTGGGTTTCACCACTGTGAGGCACTAAAAACACCATTAGGACTGGATCACTGTTTTAAAGCCAAGGGCACTGTGTCATAAAAAAAACGCCATTAGGAGCACTGTGTTAACTTAAAGGGGCTCTCTGTCATTAAAAAACACACCATAGGAATGCTGTAAGGCACTGTGTTACCTGTTATATGTTCAGGCACTGTGTAAAAAATAGTCATTAGGGTATCATTACTAGGAGCGCTGTGAGGCACTGTGTTGTGTGTTTAGGGCTAGGCACTGTGTTAAAAAACACTGTTGCATGTTCAGGCACTGTGTTAAAAAAAATTCAAATAAAACTGTTGTGTGTTCAGGCACTGTGTTAAAAAATAACATTAGAGTGTCATTACTAGGAGCGCTGTGAGGCATTGTGTTACCTGTTATGTGTTCAGGCACTGTGTTAAAAATAACATCGTTATTGTGCCATTACTAGGAGCGCTGTGAGGCACTGTGTTGTGTGTTCAAGCACTGTATTAAAAAAATAAAATAAAACCCTGTTGTGTGTTCAGGCACCGAGTTAAAAAATAAAGTCATTAAGGTAGCATTACTAGGAGCACTGTGAGTCAATATGGATCAGTCAATAAAAAAACAGGAATTGAAGTACTATCAAGACATGGCTACCAGTCATAATAGTACTTCAACATCTACTAAAGGTGGTCCAGGGGAAACAGTTGAAGAGAGGAAACTTAAGGACAAATGTAGTAGAGTGAGAGTTTAGAAAATGTGAGAGTTTAGCAGTAAACTCACACTTTTTTTTTAAATATCTTTTTATTGAAGCATGACATAGCGTTACAAATATAAGAACATGTACATGTCAAAAATTAGACAAAGATACAGAGAGTGATAGCGAGATAAAAAAAATCTGTCCAGTAACCAAATTGAGATAAATGTAATACATATGGGAGTGATATGCAAAACAAATAACAAATGCAAAATGTACAGAAGAGACTATTATCAGCAGTGGCATAACTAGGGCAGGGCGAGCGGGGTGCGTGCCCTGGGTGCCGTGGGACCGGCGGCGCGGGGGGTGCCGCCGGCCACGGTACCGACCTGCCCACCCTAGTTAGCCAGTGTAGCGCCGACCGCAATGAGCGCTGGTCCTGTGCTGCACATCTGAGCCCGTTCCCTCCCCCTGAGCGCTTGCCCAATAGCGCTAGTAGGCGGGCTCAGGCTGTGCATAACACACGCATCGCTGCCAGCGCTGGCTTCCGTCCGGCTCCTGCAGTGGGTAATGGGACAGACATCATGACATTATGACGTCTGTCCCATAATGCTGAGCGCGCCAGCCCGGGAGGACTGGCGGGCGGCGTCAGCGGGAGCTGTGTCGCGGACCAGAGCAGCAGCAGCATGGATTCAGGTAAGTATATTTTTATATATATATTTTTTAAACCTATCTGCACTACTGGGGGCACAACGGGGGAGGGGGGTGGCTACTACTGGGGGTACCTCTACTGGGGGTGGGGGCACAACGGTGGAGGGGTGGCTACTACTGGGGGCACCATTATTGGGAGGACCTCTACTGGGGGGGCTACTACTGGGGGCACTTAATCGGGAGGGGGAACCTCTACTGGGGACTACTACTTGGGGGGGAACTACCACTGGGGGCATTATAAAAAGGGCCTAATACTAGAGGCACTGCACTGGGGGTACTACTACTGGGGGCAATAATAGGTAGGGCCACTACATCGGGCACTGGATAGGGGGGATCCCTACTGGGTGCTTGCATAAGGGGGCAACTACTGTGAAAACTGCATGGGGAGGGACTACTGCTGGGAGCACTATATAAAGGGCACTGCATAGGGGGGGGACTACTACTGGGGGCACTATATATAGTGCACTGCATAAGGGGATACTGCTACTGGGCGCACTGCATTGTGGGGACTGCTACTGGGGGCACTGCATAAGGGGGAACACTACATGGGGCACTGCATTTGGGGGGCCACTACTGGGGGTACTGAGTAAGGGGAACTAATTGGGGGCTGTATAAGGGGGACCACTACTGGGGATACTGTATAAGGGGCACTACTATGGGCCTGCATAAGAGGGACCACAACTGCATACTGGGGGTACTGTATAAGGGGTACTACTGTGGTTAAGGTGCATATGGATAGGAATGTTCAGTGTGAAAATAAAGGGGTGTGTCATGTTGACACGCCCCATTTTTAAGTGACCACGCCCATTTTTTTGCCACATCTGCCTTTGGCGTGCGCACATCGGGTTGGGGGGGCTCCCTTTTCAAATTTGCCCTGGGCTCCAAATACCCTAGTTACGCCACTGATTATCAGACATAGTATTAACTAAAATGCAACAAAATGCCTATGCCTCAACCACTTTTCTTATTTTCCTAATCCAAGTAAACATGACTGTCTCTGGTTTAAGGACCAGAGAGGTCAGGCACATTTTGAACAAACATTACAAGTGTACTACTAAATTTACTGTATATAACTTAAGTAGCGGGAGTCTCAAAGCAGAAGGAGAAAAACAAAATAGATGGTAAACTTATAATGAAAAAGAAGTGTTTAAATTTGTATAATGAATATATCTCGACACAAAAGTTATGTATTTTAATAGGCCATATAGGCACGATAGGCTATAATTGAAAATAATTAAAGGAAGAAAACAAACAGATGTATATCAAAGCCAAGAATATTATTGTAGTTGTCGATTGCCTTAGAGTCGTAAATTTAGGTCCAGTATGAAATAGGCAATGTATGAAATATCAATCTATTTATTTATGTGACAGCACCTAGAGGGCCTTGAATCATGTATGATGTAAACACAATACGAGGGCACAAAGGGGAAAAGTTAAATGCTGTCCATGTGAGAGAAAAATCTAAGAAAATCAAGGTTTTATGAGAGTATACATTGAGGAACTGGTTTCCACGGGTGGCCTTTAAATGTCCGCAGTCAGCCAAACTCTCCAAGTAGCACACGATTAGAGGCCTAGGTCCGCTGCGATTGCCTAAGCTGTCAAAGCTTAAATGATAAGTGTTCTCCATTTGAGGAATGTGCAGATCCTCTGCAACACGCATTTTAATTTGGACATTCATGCTAGGGAAGTCAAGCAATGATAACTCCATATAGGAACCTGGAACTCCTTTGAGCCCAAAATTATGTCAGGCACCTAAGTCCTCAACCTTGTCATCTAGACAGTGAGTGGGCCAAGACTGTTTAGCGCACACCCTAGGAGCAGCCTGCATCTGGTAATCACGCTCATTGGAGCTAGTGTTACGTGAGGCTGTACAGGGCTCTATTTAGCAAGAACAGTCTCTATTTTAATTTCCATATCCTGAAGCCTCTTTTCAATTTGGGGCATAAGTAGCTTAGAGATAGCAGTCGCCAAATCCACAATCAACAGCGGACAGATTGGCATAAGTTCCAGAGTTGGTGGAAATGGTATATCCAATGTGTCCTGATTGCCTTTTTCCATGTTTAGCTAAACAATTTAACTAAGTAATTAGCAAAAAATAAAACGAAATTGTAAAGAAATATGAAAAATGATATAAGATGATAGTCCCCCTCTTATAATTATACTGAACAATGGTAACGATGTGCTGAATGGGAATAGAAATACTGTACTTGAATGGAAGGTTACAGCCCGAATTACAGTGGAATTGTGGAATATAAGATGAAAAAAATAAATATGTAAATAAATAAAAGACTAGATGGCAGCAATAGGCCACTCACAATAATATGTGAAATTAGTGGATACAGAATAATACAAAGTAAACTTATAACAGAGAGGGAGTATAGATACGATTTCTGTCAAGACAACCCACTTGAGCTTTAAAGGAGCTTTAAATGGTTAATATATATCCAATAATATTCTACTGCACCAATGTGAATAGAGACAGAAGATCAGTTAAAATTTTTTATTATACTCAAGGGGAGAATAGAGCATAAACAATGGTCTCTCTAACAATAGAAAAAGAGGTACAACAGACAAGGTTAGTAAGGGGAGAATCAGTCACTGGAGGTAAGCAGGTCACACATGTCCGCAGCCCAGGACCTCCCCAGCGGCAGCCAAATACCACACAGGTGTCCCAGATTAGGATGGTACGTGATGGACCAAAAACATATACACCAGGAAGAGATATAAGTAAATGATCAAGTGCAGGGATGTCAGCAGCAAATGTCCCAACAAAGTGACAGCAAGATAGCAACTTCCAAATAGTAGCGGTGCCGGCACTACCGCCGCTGTTCCCAGGCACTCTTCAGAAGCTGCAGCTCAAAGGTTCTGGTAGATTCACAGCAGCAACAGCAGGTCTACAGCATTCACCAAATCTGGGATAACCTCGGGGAACAGTGCAGAGAGGAGTTTGGCAGCCCACCCTAGAACAGCAGGAAAGAATGATTGCTGTGACAGAGGCTCCCGCACACAGTCACAGCGGACCGCAGGTCTCCATGGCAGATTGCAGATAGGCTCAGGCTAACAAACGAGTGGGGTTGGTGAGTCTTTGAGGGCAATATCGCAGCCACCTATCCAGGAGTCAAGCGGCAGCAACAAGACCCACGTCGTCCACGAATGGAGAGCCACCGGCACCTGGAAGCAGGGGAATCCGGAAGAACTGCACGAGCCGGTCTATGAGGTAAGTGAGCACGGACGTGGGCTGTCTTTATCCAGTGTAGTCTTGCGTCCACTCTCCAATAACTCCTGATGAGAAAGGGCTTAATTTGTCAGTCAGACAAGGACGGCAGGTAGAGACCCAGGCAGCAGGACCTGCAGTCTCACCAATGCCCACACAAGTTTTCGCGCCAAGATTCTTGGCGGTCATACAAGCCACCATCAATAGTGGCCGGATTCCAGTGGTAGTTAAATGTCCCGATCTAGAAGAGACACCTAGATTATCCTCTACAACCAATCCACCTGATAAGGTAGTTGATGGATCCAAAATTGGCCAAATAGCAGAGGATTAAGGTGGATTTTAGGAGCCTCTGTCGGGAGCTTGTCTACAAGGCGGCCATTCCAGATTCCCCGCCCACCGGAACTCAAACTCACACTTTTTAAACTCGGCCAATGTAATAAAGTCAGAGAACATGCAAACTCACATGGTTTTAAACTCAAAAAACTCTCACGATTTAAACTCTCATTCAGATGTTTTCCCATTTTCAAGATAAAACTCGACCAATATGAGAGTTTACTGCTAAATTGACAATGTTAAAGAAAGCAACACCTCTAATAATAAAAGGAAAATTTACTGCTAAAAAACATATAATTGCTAACATTCCGTACACCACACGCAGTAGCAAGGAAAGGCTCGGTCATGGCCTTCCTTTGTGAGTGGTGGACCTGCAACTGCTGTTTCATGCACTAGAATGTCTATTGCAAAAGCCAGGCCCAAATACAGTCAGGCATCTTCTGAAATCTCACATGCAACAGCTTCTTACTAAGGGTCTGATTCAGCAAGGAACGCAAAGGAGAGAATGCACGCACTTGGCCGATGATTTTGCAATGTGCATGCATATGTATTGCATTGCGCATGTGTGAACCAGCCAGTGCGATCGGGTTATGGTACACAGACTACACACAGAGTGTACGCAGAGTGACCCTTCCGATATTGATTGACAGGAAGTGCCATTTGTGGGTGGTGACAGGGTGTGGTCAGGTGACCGCAGGCATTATAACTCCATTATGGGGGCGTGCATAATTAAGGCAGTGCAGCGGCATACACAGCCATACCATAAGCTGTACACACGAAGCGGCCAAAATCCAGCGGCAGGTCAAGTCAACCACTATTAAGCTAATGGGTCTAATGTTCTCGATATTACTGATATTTACGCTATATTGCGTGCTGATCAGGCTGTGAGTAAAAGGAGATGGGTGGGATAGTATGGTGCAGGGCGTCTGCATCTTGTGCTGCAGTCTCCATGCGTATGCATTGATTAGCATATTCTCACAGCAAACGAGTGCGTGTGTCTGCATCCATGTGTTCCTTGCTGAATCAGGCCCACTGTAAAACTAGAGAAGCCTCCTTCCACCTTTTCCACACAAATGTAGCAGTAGAGTTGCAGTAAAAGTAAAGATGATAACTTAAAAATTGAGGATGCTACAACTTAAGTGTAATGGGATGAGGGGGATATTTGTGTATCTGATACTAATGAGGATGTTTATGATTAGGAGGTTGTCTGTGTCAAAGTAAGTCAGTCACCAGTGCACCAGGGGCAGCAATTCTTGCTCGTGATAAGAAGGCCATTGTCATGCCTTAGCATCAACTAACAGCAGCATGGATAGATCCCAGCACATGCAATCTCCACCACCAACACCTTCATCGTCGATCTCATTAATGATTGGAGGTAGTCCTCTTGCATCCAATTTGTGAAGGCAGACTCCTCCCTTATCCTGGATTCCCCAGAAGAATCCTTGTATGATAACACTGATGCTTGGCATGACTCTTCATCCCAGAAGGGGACCAAAAAGACTAGTAGTTCAAACAACAATTGACTGTGATACAAGCCTTGGCAAGAGGAAGCAAGTACGAAAGTTGCCATCCAGTTGCAGAGTGGATCACTGAAGCCATGATGGCTATGCTAGCATTAGATCTACATCCAATATCCACCATCAATGCATCTGGTTTTAGACAGTTAATGAGGTCCTGTGTCCCCGCTTCCAAATTCCTTCTCGATTCCATTTTACAAGAACAGCAATTCCTTGCTAGTTCTTGACCTAGGAAATTCCATTGTACCCACTATCCACAGAAATGTGGACAAGCAGTACTAGTCAAACTAAAGATTTCATGACTGTGACAGCCTAGGTGGGTGTATCGCTTTCAGCAGCAGCAGTACCTCACATACAACACCTTCTCATTCACAGGCAGGCTACTCTCTCTATCATCGGCTTCACTAATAGGCATACCAGTTAGAAAAAGGCAGAAATGTCATAGCAAAATGGCTTACCCCACTAGGATTCTCCTCACGATTTGTCATTTCCGATAATGCAAGTAACAGTGTGAGCATTACAAGTGGGTAACTGTGAACATGTCCCATGTTTTGCTCACACAATAAACATGGTGGTTCAGACTTTTTTTTAAAAATAAAAAGACTGGGGCTTGCAGAAGATGCTGTCTGTGGCCTGAAAAATATCTGGACATTTTCAGCATTCTGCAACAACATGTAGAAGATTGCAGCAGCTGCAAGAACAGTTCAGTTTGCCATGCCACCAACTGAAGCAAGAGGTAGTAACCAGGTGGAATTCCACCCTTTATATGCTTCAGTAAGTGGAGGAACAGCAACAAGCCATGATATAGGGAGAGGAGGGGGAATATACCTTAGTCCAGCACACTGGTTAAGGGATACAGTCAGTATCCCGGCGGCCACGATGTTGGCAGTGAAATTACTGGCGCCGGAATTCCGATGCCTATCACAATTCTGGCGACGTCATCCCAACTGCTGGGATACCGAAAGTAAGTAGCAGGATGGGGTTAGGCACTAGGGGAGGAGGGTTAGATTTAGGGTGCGGAGTGGTCAGGTTCAGACACTAGAGGGGGAGATTAGGGTTAGGCACCAAAAAGGGAGGATTAGGGTAGGGAGAGGGGGAGGGTTAGTGGTTAGCATATCATATAACAGGTGTTGGTATGCTAGCCCTGTAGGAATGCCGGTGTCAGGATTCTGATAGCCGGGATCCTGACTGCAGGCATCCAGCCGGGATCCTGACTGCAGGCATCCCATACTGATTCCCTGGAGAATGCTCTCTGTTTAATGCAAGGTACTGAAACCATTTTAAGTGGTAACTAATGATGTAAGTTCAGACACTGCCAGCCTGGTGATTCCGCTAATAAATCTATTGGAAAAGCAGCTAGAGAAACTGAATGAGAAGATGAAACAAAGTGATTCTGCTAATTATATCGGACTTGTAGATCAAGTTCTTTGTTCGCTTTGCCAGGACCAAAGGGTTGTCAACATCTTGCAATTGGATCACTACATTTTGGCAACCATGCTTGATCATAGGTTTGTCATACATCATGTATTTCTTTCCAATTTACACAGCTCTTAAGAGATGCAAAAAGCTCCTTGCCAGCAAGTTGTCAGCTCAAATGGCACATAACACAATGATGTCTACTGCTTCAGTTTTTTCTGCAAATGCTACTGCCAGAAAAAAAACTGACCCAATGGTGGTGAGGATGAGTTATCTTAAAACAGCAAAGTAAAACACCATTTTGACATTTGATCAGGCTTAAAAGAATTGCCCACAAATATTGACATCACTACCATGTCTCAATCTAAGTGTCAATAGAATGGTGGAGGATTATTTTAATGACAGTGTACAACGTACAGTGTACAATTTAGCATGGTACATTGGCCCTCATTCAGAGCCGGACGCTCTGAGCAGAGCGCACGCTCTGAATGAGGGCCGTCCTCCATAACAATGGAGCGTCCTCCTGGACGCTCGTATAGCTGTGGGTCACCACCCACAGCCTATACGAGCGTGCAGGTTGATGGTCGCGATGGTCTTGACCATCGCCACTGCGAGCCGGAGCCTGCGGTTGAGTTTCTCAACCGCAAGGCCCGGAGTGATTTTGGCTCTCTCAGAGCCAAAATCACTCCCACTGACATCACTAGTGATGTCAGTGGGCCGGCTTCTGACGGTAGGCGTTCCCTTGGCAACGCCCCCGTCTTGGAGGCACGCCCCCGGCATGCCCACCAAAGGGGGCGTGCTGTCAATCAACATCGACAGCACACCCCCTTTGATCAGACACGAGCGAAGGAAAGTCCTTCGCTCGTCGCGTCTGACGCATGCGCACGACGGAGCTCCCTCCGTCATGTGCATGCTCAGTGCACACCATCGACCCACTTGCGAGCGGACAGCCGCTCGCGAGTGGGTCTGAATCAGGCCCATAGTCCTTTTGCTTACTGAGTATTTTATATATCCACAAGGTGCCACAGATGAAAAATTGAGAATTTTAATCCTTAAAGAGTCCAATACTGGTACTTCTTTTATATATAATTGATCCCCACACTTTGGAGTTCTCCCGCCGGGTAGTGGAATGGAGGGGATGGTATCTTCAATGAGTAGATTGTAGGTCTTTATACAGTCAGGTCCTATAATGAGACTCTTGCACCAGAAGCACCCAGAGAGTAGTACAACAGCTTTAAGTGTAAAGTATTGCAAATTTAGTTTGCTTAAAAAGTAAGACAATGATATATACATGAAAGCTTACTTCAATTAATAATAGAACATCACCAATGGTATAATGGCAACACTAATCCTTTGTCTAGCCCTATTATTGGGGTAAAGGTTCTTGGTTGTTGGCAGACCAATATGGCGTTTCATATAAAATTATCCTACGCGTTTCGTCCATAGGACTTCATCAGGGGTATAGCAAGCCATAATAGGCTATTCATATGAAACAGTGGCCCTTATTCAGAGCCGGACGCTCTGACAGAGCGCTCGCTATGAATAAGGGCCGTCCTTCTTAATTTTAGAGCGGCCTCCTGGCCGCTCGTATAGCTGTTGGGTGACCACCCACAGCTATAGCGAGCGGCCAGGAAGATGGTCACGATTGTCTAGACCATCGGACTTGCGACAAGACCTTTGTGGTAGGGTCTCGTTGCTGCAAGCCCTGGAGAGCTTTTGGCTCTATCAGAGCCGAGAGCACTCCCACTGGCACACACATACGTATATATATATATATATATATATATATATACAATATAGTAACGCCAGCACTGCACAGTAAAAGTAATACTTGCCTGGGTGCCCTCTTAATGGTTAAAAAACCAAGAATACAAGTAGAACAACAGCGGCACTCACAGGACTGAAAATAAATAAGACTCACGACTCCAAAAGGGTCTGCGTTCAACGTTTCAGTCGGTGTAACTTTTATCAAGTTCTTGATAAAAGTTACACCGACTGAAATGTTGAACGCAGACCCTTTTGGAGTCATGAGTCTTATTTATTTTCAGTCCTGTGAGTGCCGCTGTTCTACTTTATGTATGTCTGTATATATATATATATATATATATATATGACACACATACATTATATATATAGACACACATACATATATGTACACACACATATGTATACACATATATATATATATATATATATACATACATACATATGTACACACACACATATTTATATATAAATACACATATACACACACACATATATATATATATATATATATATATATACACAGCTATAGGACCCCATATAGGCCTTTAATGAATTACATTTTATTTGTGAAATAAAAGCTGTTTAATACTGCCAGCCTTTCTTACTTTGTGATGCTGACACACTGGCTCAGCCACAGCCGCCCTCAGCTGCATCACTGCCGGCATGTTAGATTCCACCCTCTCCTCCATTTGCGGCTGTGTGTCCGGCGCCCTCCCCTTCTTTCAGTCACGCCTCTTCTTCCCTGCAACCTGCGCATCACTTGCTATCTGATTGGTCCACCATCGGCCCGGCAACCCAGTACTGCTCTGCGGCGCCGACGGGGACTGTGTAGGATGTACGGCTGCTACTGGGGTGGTTGGTAGCACCTGCGCTGCGGACCGTGGGATCTAATATGCGGCGGGGGCCTGGGAAGACTTGCTGGGCCCTAGGTGGCCGCCTTGGTTGCCTAGCGGTAAACCCGGCCCTGTCCCAGAGTCTTCTTTATATATGCAGGGCTACCAAAGTCACTTCCTGTGAGGTCACTAAGGGCGTGTGTATGGCCCTTTAAATTTTAAACAGGTCGGAGCGCACGCCCGTAGGGAGCTGCGGCCGCCTGCATCTGACAGAGGAAGGAGAGGCAGAGACTAGCGGGGAAAGCCGATGATGCACCACCCTCTGCCCCTCCGCAGACCAGCGCCGACGGACCCGGTAAGTGAGTGCCGGTGACCGGCACGCTGTGACATTACACCCTCCTCTAGGGGTGGGCACCGAACACCCCAATGGCTTGCCAGGAAACTTCTGATGGAATTTCTGAAGATGTCTGGGTGCATGAATATCTGAGGCCTTGATCCAATAGCGCTCTTCCGGACCATATCCTTTCCAGTCTACCAAGAATTGAACTATGCCTCGGGACATCCTGGAGTCTAAAATCTGCTTCTACTGGAATAGCTGATGGAGGATCACAGGACTTCGAAAATCTATTCAGATCCAGCGGTTTCAAAAGGGAAACATGAAAAGCGTGCCAGGGAGTTTTAAACGATAAGCAACAGGATTTATCGCTTGGAGAATCTGAAACGGCCCAATAAACCTGGGAGCAAACTTCATTGTAGGTACCCTCAGACGTAAGTTTTTGGTTGACAGTAAAACTCACCAGCACACAGTAAAGGAACCTTCCTCCTCCTTCTGTCCGCCACCATCTTGTATTGCGAAGATGCTCTGCACAAGTTCTTCTAAACATCCCTCTAGATATTGAGGAATCATTTAACTGTATCACGGACAACTGGAAGAGCAATCGACCCAAAGACTGGTAATTCCGGTAACCCATACTGTATAAAGAATGGAGAATGACCCGCTATCATGAAACGAGTTGTTATGAGCGAATTCAGCCCAAGGAAGTAAAGAAAGCCAGTCATCCTGATTGGCCGACACATACATACGAATGAATTTTTCCAAATCTTGATTTACCCGTTCTGTCTGACCGTCACGCTGAGGATGATAGGCCGATGAAAAGCTTAGTTTGACCCCAAAACATTTACATAATGCTTTCCAAAATTTGGAAGTAAATTACACCCCACGATCCGACACAATGTCCTTTGGAAATCCATGCAACCAGAAAATCTCCCTTATAAAAACCTCTGCTAACTTTGGAAAACCTGCCGACAACTACCCAGATGGTAGTAAATCCTTGACAAGAAGGCAGATCTGTCACTAAGTCCATCGAAATGTGGGTCCAAAGACAAGCAGGCACTGGTAGTGGAAGCAGTGGTCCTGATGGCGCGTGCGGCGGGACTTTATGCTAAGCACAAATGTGACAAGCTGCCACAAAGTCTTTCACATCCTGACGAACAGTCGGCCACCAATAATTACTGAGAATTAGCTCCAAAGTTTTCCTTATGCCTGCATGGCCCGTGAAGCGTGATGAATGAGCCCACTGAAGTAAACTAGACTGGAACTCAGGTGCTATAAATGTCTTTCCCATTGGAATCTTGACCCTGTTGGTAAGCGCCAAAAAACACGCAGGGTTCAAAACTGGTTTGTCTCCTTTTACCTCCTCTACTTCAGCAGTGTTGAATGCTCGGGAGAGTGCATCAGCCTTGACGTTCTTATTACCCGGCCAGTAGGTAATCATTAAATTAAACCAATCAAAAAACAATGACCATCTGGATTGATGGTAATGTAGGCAGTGAGCTGTTTTGAGATAAGTCACTTACTGACTTATGGTCGGTATAGACTGTCACCAGATATTTTGCTCCTTCTAACAAGTAACGTCATTCTTGAAGAGCCAACTTGATGGCTAATAGTTCTTTTTCCCCGACAGCGTAATTCCTTTCTGGTGCAGAGAACCCACAGGAATACCACTTGCCCGCATCATCCTTCTGTGACAACACTGCTTCAACACCAACCGTGGAGGCATCCACCTCCAGAAAAAAGGCTTGATCACAATATGGCTGCCTCAGAATGGGTGCTGAAAGGAAGCATTGCTTTAACCTGAGGAAAGTGTCTTCTGCCTCAGGAGTCAACACGAGTGTCTTGACCCTTCCTGGTAAGAGCAGTAATGGGATCTGCGATGGCCGAGTAGTTCCTGATGAATTGGCGGTAAAAATTGCAAAATCCCAAAAAGCATCGTATTGCTTTCAATCCGGCTCGGCGGGGCCAGTTGTTGATTGTGGTAAGCTTTTCTGGGTCCATCTGAAGGCAGGAGCCCGAGATAATATATCCTAGAAATGTTAGTTCCTTTTGTTCGGAGGAGCACTTCTCAAGCTTACAAAAAAGATGGTTGGCCCGAAGTCGGGACAGTACTACACATACATGTTGGTGATGACTCTTTTCGTCTTCAGAGAATATTATGATGTCATCCAAGTATACCACTACATATTTGTATAGTAAGTCCCGGAAGATATGATTCGTATATTTTTGAAAGACAGCTGGTGCATTACTTAATCCAAAAGGCAAGTGATTTAGACACCCTGATGAAACCCCGTTCCAAATTCTCTTTAACATATTCTGATACTGCTTGGGAATCAGGATGCAAAAGAGGTCTATAGCACAATCCCATGCCCTGTGTGCAGGAAGCGTTTCAGCAGTCTTCTTACAGAATACATCCCTGAAGGACCTGTATGGAGTGGGAAGAGGGTCTGAACTCAGGATAACACGATGTGGGGGTTTGACCGACGACAAACATAACCCATGGCATTGAGGTCCCCATGACAGGATTTGAGGTCCTTTGCAGTCTAAAATGGGAGTATGCTTATGGAGCCAAGGTAAACCCAAGATGACTGGATATTTGGCTGATGGAAGTATATATCTGCTCCCAATGGAGCCTGCCCACCTTCATGGAGATTTCTGTTGTTCGAGAGTGAATGGTAGCCGTAGGAAGTTTATTCCCATCCACTCCAATGATACATAAGGGTGTTTGAAGAGGTACACTCGGAATTCCCAGTTCTTGTACCTTCTTGGCGGAAATAAGGTTGCCATCGGCACCTGAATCTAGGAAAGCCTCAAAGATCTCGGAGGAATTTACATGGACCAGAGTTACATCGATGGTAAGCTGAGGAATAGTACAGTTTTTTTGGGGGTGTTGAAACGTACCTAAACTGACCACCCCTTGATAGGTTAGGCATTCTCGTTTCTTGATAGGTTAGGCATTCTCGTTTTGAGGAGCCAGAAAAAAGATGACCCAGTTCACCACAGTACAGACAGAGCATGTTTTTGAACCTCCTCTCCCTCTCTGAATCAGGAAGGTGAGACTTCCCAACCTTCATAGGCTCTTCAGGAGATTCCACCAGTGCCGTGAACCGTGGAGCGAGCTTGAAGGTGAAGCGACGGGACTGTTCCTTCTCCCTTGCTCTCTCCCTGTGGCGAAGATCTACCCGCATACACAAGGAGATTAAATCATCTAAAGTGGTTGGCAATTCCCTGCATGCGAGTACATCTTTGATATGATCTGACACCCCTGCATAAATGCGGCCACCAGGGCTTCATTATTCCACCCTTATTCTGAAGTAAGGGTTCGACACTGCACAGCATACTGTCCTGCAGATTTATTGCCTTGTTTCAGCTGCAAGATAGCTGACCCCGCAGAGGATACTCGTCCAGGCTCATCGAAAACCCTCTGAAAAACTTTCAGAAACTCAGCGCTGTTATTGACCAGGGGATCATTCCTTTCCCACAGCGGTGAAGCCCAGGCCAACGCCTGACTGGCTAGCAGGAAGATGACGTAAGCCACCTTCGTTCTCTCTGAAGGAAAATTAGCTGCTTGGACCTCAAATTGAATTGAGCATTGGTTCAGGAATCCTCGACAGCCTTTGGGAACCCCATCATACTTCGTAGGATTCGGAATGCGTAATGGAGCGGTAGCCCACGCAGCTTGTACAGTCACCGTAGGAGGAGTGGTTAACTGCACCAGAGGCGACTGAGCAGCACCAACTTGCTGCATTAGGGTCTGCAGACACTGCATAATCTGGGCCTGATCTTGTTCTTGCTTCTCGACCCTAGCAAGAAGGTTCTTGAGCAGGTCTCGTGGAAATGGGTTTCCAGCAGCATCCATATTTTTTGGGCCAGAGTATTCTGTCACAACTCTCCGACGGATTGTGGATGCAACCCGTATGCAGGTAATTGGCTAGACCTATTCCTGTGGTGCGGAGTCTAATGTGCCGGCGGTATTCACCAGGGACCCTCGCAAGAAGGTATGGACTTGGCTGCGTCTGACACACAGGTCGCGGCCCTCAGGTTATTTTACCCTATACAGGTGCTGGTGAACTTTGGACAGAGTGCAGGAGACTTTAGAGTAGTCAACAAGCCAGGTCAAAACCAAACAGACAAGACGGTACCAGAGAGCAGGCATAAACGGGTCACAGTGAATAGCAAGGTCAGAACCAGATATCAACGCAGAACCAGGCATCAAACAGAATCGGAATCACGAACAAAGCCAAGTTGAGGATCGATAATCAGGATATGCACGGAACGCTGGAGTATGGTAATGAGCCTGTACTCTGGCACTGGAGTGCTCCCAGAGTCTTCTTTATATATGTAGAGCTATCCCAGTCACTTCTTGTGATGTCACTAAGGGCGTGTGTATGGCCCTTTAAATTTTAAACAGGTCGACGCGCACGCCAGTAGGGAGCTGTGGCTGCCTGCATCTGACAGAGGAAGGAGAGGCAGAGATAGCGGGGAATGCCGGTGATGCACCACCCGCTGGACCCGGTAAGTGAGTGCCGGAGTCCGGCACGCTGTGACACTAAGTAATCGTGTCTGGTCTGTTGCCCAACCTGAAAACAGGGGCATAACATTAACTAGGGCACTATCATGGGGTATAATATGGGACATATTAATAAACGCTTTAGAGAGGTGTCTTCTACAAGCATTGGGCCCCTTCAAAATGTTGCTATGTGACCCATAATGCTCTGGCTACGACCACTGACTATGCCACATTCAGTGGCGGCTCAAGGCACGGGCTAGCAGGGCAGTAGCCCGGTAATCTGCCTCAACATTACCTGCATAGCTCCGGAGGGAAAGGGCGACAGCGCAGCACGGGACGGCGCTGGGAGCTTAGAAACCTAGCGCCGGCCCTGGCCACATTGTAGCCCATTTTCCATCATTCATCTTTTCATGAATGGTATTACATTTACATATTACATTTATTAGAACTATTTACTAGTAACATGAATTAAGGTTTCCTTCTTATTTATGAAGCGCATCTCTACAATATCTCCTGAGTCAGGAGGAAAGGAATGATGCTCAATGTCACCTTGTAATTGACCTATTTATCAGTTCAAATGACTGTAGCTCGCTGTTACCTATGGGAGTTCGAAGAGACAGTTTGGACCCTATAGGCGGGATGTACTAAAGAGAAAATGTGGCCAAAAACTGCTATTTTCAACCAAGCTCCGGAATACATTACTTTCCGGAGCTTGGAATCGGTGGCCAACGCCATCTGTAGATGGTGTTGCCCAATAGGAGCCTATGGGCTAATTTTCCCATTGTACACTGAGAGGGATCTAACCGGACCCCTCCCAGCATCCCCTGCGGCGTGCGCTTCATATGATGCATGTGCAGGAGGACTTCCATGTCATGAACTCGGAAGTCCTATCATCGCAAAGGACAGCACTTTTCGGAAGAGCTGTCCTTGATGATTTTAATCTCTATTCTAGGTGCATAACAGCGTTATTAACGCCGGTATGTACCTGATAAGTGGCGGGATGTACTGCATCCAAATTACGATGCGCAGTACATCTCTCCCCATGGGCGACTCACTGTCTCGCATGCACAGCAACGCTACCGGACAGAACCCGGCGATGTAAACCTTAGCTGAGTATATGTGTAGCTTTTAGGCTTCATGGGGCGGCTGCGGTGTAGCTGTCCCGGCTCAGGGGCAATGATAAATAGCTCTGAAACCTCTTCCAAAATTGCAGCAAATAGGACAATTTTAACAATCTCATTATGCAGGATTTATATATTGATATTATTCACTTAAGAATTGCTAAATGCAAACAAATATTCAAATTCAGAAACTCCTGACATGACTGTGATTTGGCTTTAGAAGACCCACTGTGAGATGATTATACAATATGTACAGAATATATTGTAAAATCCTACTGTAGCATATTACAGAATATTTATGCAGTGTGGCAGCCTATGCATACACAGGGGGAGAAAGACTATGTAACTGGGGCTCTCCCTCCGGGCCGCCAGCTGCCTCTCCCCACATTATGTAAATGAAATGAGAAGCGCCCTACACGTGGTCCCGGTGCCCTACTTCCAGCCTCCTAGGTGGGGCAGGCTCAGAGCCAGGCCAGCAGCCGCCAGACAGTTGGGGAGGGACGAACGGCCGGACAGACTGGGAGGGGACATCACACAGAGACCGGCTGCTACTGCTGCCAACTCTCCAGCCCCGGATTCCCTCAGCCACAACAGCAGCCGCCGCCGCCGAACTTGTCAGCGTATAAACTCAGCGAGAGCTCTGGACTCTGGAAAACGGGAGAAGGCTGCAAGTTGCAAGGGACACGAGTCATGTCCCCAGGACAGCACCTGTCTGGAGGAGGAGAACTGAGCACCTGGGGGCATTAGAGAGAGACTGGGAACCATCCTTCAGGTGCTGCTAGCTGGACAGGGAGCACATTGCACAGGTACAGCATTGCTTTCACTATACACGTTCAGCACCGATCGCACTGGATGTGTCAGGTACAGCACCGCTGCCACTGCACAGACCCTTCCCTGCTTCCCATTACAGGATAGACCATTGTTATCCCACCACAAGAGCGAGTGCAACTCCCCTCAACAGGTGCAGACATTCTGCAAACATACTCCATTTGGGCCATGCCTCTATTTTTAATCCCTTGTAGCCTACAAATAATTCATGTTTGGCTTATTAGTTGATCTCAGAATGCAAGAACCATCATTCTCTAATAAGTGGGTCACTGATTGTATACTTCTTCTGTTTTTAATCTTTTCTTTGATTTTGTGGGGACAGGGTATACTAGGATTCAGAGCCGGAACAGGGCTCCGGGGGTGGCACTGTCACGGTCCCTGCATGTGGCTTGCAGGGTGTTTGGAATGGCACACTGTAGCTAGTAGCGCTACTGCAGAGCCGCCCTGAGCATCAAGGAATACGCTGGGCAGGGAGACTGCAGCCTGTAGTGTCCTTAGGATGCTGTGGACAGTGCTCTACTTCCCAGAGATGACAGCCCTGTCCTGCCACGGGTTTAGGGGGTGGGTTTGTATCAAGCCGTCTTTACATAAATGCAGAAACATCATTTTATGTAGTGTACCTATGTACTAAAGGCACAATGCAGGAAATTTCACAGAAATCTCTGGCAAAGTGCTAATTAGCTCTGCAGGTCGCAGTCCCCATTTTTATCAATGGGGACTACAATCTGACCCCTGTGTACTAAACTCCAAAACGCGTAGATTTTCAAAGTTTAGCCCCTGTAGTTTACACCAACTTCATCTTCAGGTGGTGTAAACTGCTTTGAGCCTATGGAGGCTCCAGGAGCAGAAGAGAGATCTTTCGATCTCTCTGGCCCGGGAAGCTGACGCTGTGCGCATTTCACTTCTGTGAAAGACTTCCACAATTTACCAGGGATATAAGTTTTGCAGGGACAGCGGTTACCGCAACCGCAGTCCCTGCGAGTTCCCCTTTGTACATAGCCGGGATATTTTCATTAAAAATTAAAATAGCCCCTGCGAGTTGGACCGATAATATTTGCGGCAGGACCGCTATTATAGGTAAATAGACCCCTTAAGTGTTCCTTAGTTGCGATAAGCAGTATGTCATTTAGAGGTCATAGTTTCCTTGACAATTACACTACACCGTATAAGTAATATTTTTAGTGTGCTTCTCAAACTTGTCTTTTTTTTGTTCACTATGTAAGTATTATGTGTGTGTGTGTGTGTGTGTGTATGTATATATAATTATATGTGTGTGTGTGTGTGTATGTATATATATACATATATACTGCGTTTCAGCAGTCTTCTTACAGAATACATCCCTGAAGGACCTGTATGGAGTGGGAAGAGGGTCTGAACTCAGGATAACACGATGTGGGGGTTTGACCGACGACAAACATAACCCATGGCATTGAGGTCCCCATGACAGGATTTGAGGTCCTTTGCAGTCTAAAATGGGAGTATGCTTATGGAGCCAAGGTAAACCCAAGATGACTGGATATTTGGCTGATGGAAGTATATATCTGCTCCCAATGGAGCCTGCCCACCTTCATGGAGATTTCTGTTGTTCGAGAGTGAATGGTAGCCGTAGGAAGTTTATTCCCATCCACTCCAATGATACATAAGGGTGTTTGAAGAGGTACACTCGGAATTCCCAGTTCTTGTACCTTCTTGGCGGAAATAAGGTTGCCATCGGCACCTGAATCTAGGAAAGCCTCAAAGATCTCGGAGGAATTTACATGGACCAGAGTTACATCGATGGTAAGCTGAGGAATAGTACAGTTTTTTTGGGGGTGTTGAAACGTACCTAAACTGACCACCCCTTGATAGGTTAGGCATTCTCGTTTCTTGATAGGTTAGGCATTCTCGTTTTGAGGAGCCAGAAAAAAGATGACCCAGTTCACCACAGTACAGACAGAGCATGTTTTTGAACCTCCTCTCCCTCTCTGAATCAGGAAGGTGAGACTTCCCAACCTTCATAGGCTCTTCAGGAGATTCCACCAGTGCCGTGAACCGTGGAGCGAGCTTGAAGGTGAAGCGACGGGACTGTTCCTTCTCCCTTGCTCTCTCCCTGTGGCGAAGATCTACCCGCATACACAAGGAGATTAAATCATCTAAAGTGGTTGGCAATTCCCTGCATGCGAGTACATCTTTGATATGATCTGACACCCCTGCATAAATGCGGCCACCAGGGCTTCATTATTCCACCCTTATTCTGAAGTAAGGGTTCGACACTGCACAGCATACTGTCCTGCAGATTTATTGCCTTGTTTCAGCTGCAAGATAGCTGACCCCGCAGAGGATACTCGTCCAGGCTCATCGAAAACCCTCTGAAAAACTTTCAGAAACTCAGCGCTGTTATTGACCAGGGGATCATTCCTTTCCCACAGCGGTGAAGCCCAGGCCAACGCCTGACTGGCTAGCAGGAAGATGACGTAAGCCACCTTCGTTCTCTCTGAAGGAAAATTAGCTGCTTGGACCTCAAATTGAATTGAGCATTGGTTCAGGAATCCTCGACAGCCTTTGGGAACCCCATCATACTTCGTAGGATTCGGAATGCGTAATGGAGCGGTAGCCCACGCAGCTTGTACAGTCACCGTAGGAGGAGTGGTTAACTGCACCAGAGGCGACTGAGCAGCACCAACTTGCTGCATTAGGGTCTGCAGACACTGCATAATCTGGGCCTGATCTTGTTCTTGCTTCTCGACCCTAGCAAGAAGGTTCTTGAGCAGGTCTCGTGGAAATGGGTTTCCAGCAGCATCCATATTTTTTGGGCCAGAGTATTCTGTCACAACTCTCCGACGGATTGTGGATGCAACCCGTATGCAGGTAATTGGCTAGACCTATTCCTGTGGTGCGGAGTCTAATGTGCCGGCGGTATTCACCAGGGACCCTCGCAAGAAGGTATGGACTTGGCTGCGTCTGACACACAGGTCGCGGCCCTCAGGTTATTTTACCCTATACAGGTGCTGGTGAACTTTGGACAGAGTGCAGGAGACTTTAGAGTAGTCAACAAGCCAGGTCAAAACCAAACAGACAAGACGGTACCAGAGAGCAGGCATAAACGGGTCACAGTGAATAGCAAGGTCAGAACCAGATATCAACGCAGAACCAGGCATCAAACAGAATCGGAATCACGAACAAAGCCAAGTTGAGGATCGATAATCAGGATATGCACGGAACGCTGGAGTATGGTAATGAGCCTGTACTCTGGCACTGGAGTGCTCCCAGAGTCTTCTTTATATATGTAGAGCTATCCCAGTCACTTCTTGTGATGTCACTAAGGGCGTGTGTATGGCCCTTTAAATTTTAAACAGGTCGACGCGCACGCCAGTAGGGAGCTGTGGCTGCCTGCATCTGACAGAGGAAGGAGAGGCAGAGATAGCGGGGAATGCCGGTGATGCACCACCCGCTGGACCCGGTAAGTGAGTGCCGGAGTCCGGCACGCTGTGACACTAAGTAATCGTGTCTGGTCTGTTGCCCAACCTGAAAACAGGGGCATAACATTAACTAGGGCACTATCATGGGGTATAATATGGGACATATTAATAAACGCTTTAGAGAGGTGTCTTCTACAAGCATTGGGCCCCTTCAAAATGTTGCTATGTGACCCATAATGCTCTGGCTACGACCACTGACTATGCCACATTCAGTGGCGGCTCAAGGCACGGGCTAGCAGGGCAGTAGCCCGGTAATCTGCCTCAACATTACCTGCATGGCTCCGGAGGGAAAGGGCGACAGCGCAGCACGGGACGGCGCTGGGAGCTTAGAAACCTAGCGCCGGCCCTGGCCACATTGTAGCCCATTTTCCATCATTCATCTTTTCATGAATGGTATTACATTTACATATTACATTTATTAGAACTATTTACTAGTAACATGAATTAAGGTTTCCTTCTTATTTATGAAGCGCATCTCTACAATATCTCCTGAGTCAGGAGGAAAGGAATGATGCTCAATGTCACCTTGTAATTGACCTATTTATCAGTTCAAATGACTGTAGCTCGCTGTTACCTATGGGAGTTCGAAGAGACAGTTTGGACCCTATAGGCGGGATGTACTAAAGAGAAAATGTGGCCAAAAACTGCTATTTTCAACCAAGCTCCGGAATACATTACTTTCCGGAGCTTGGAATCGGTGGCCAACGCCATCTGTAGATGGTGTTGCCCAATAGGAGCCTATGGGCTAATTTTCCCATTGTACACTGAGAGGGATCTAACCGGACCCCTCCCAGCATCCCCTGCGGCGTGCGCTTCATATGATGCATGTGCAGGAGGACTTCCATGTCATGAACTCGGAAGTCCTATCATCGCAAAGGACAGCACTTTTCGGAAGAGCTGTCCTTGATGATTTTAATCTCTATTCTAGGTGCATAACAGCGTTATTAACGCCGGTATGTACCTGATAAGTGGCGGGATGTACTGCATCCAAATTACGATGCGCAGTACATCTCTCCCCATGGGCGACTCACTGTCTCGCATGCACAGCAACGCTACCGGACAGAACCCGGCGATGTAAACCTTAGCTGAGTATATGTGTAGCTTTTAGGCTTCATGGGGCGGCTGCGGTGTAGCTGTCCCGGCTCAGGGGCAATGATAAATAGCTCTGAAACCTCTTCCAAAATTGCAGCAAATAGGACAATTTTAACAATCTCATTATGCAGGATTTATATATTGATATTATTCACTTAAGAATTGCTAAATGCAAACAAATATTCAAATTCAGAAACTCCTGACATGACTGTGATTTGGCTTTAGAAGACCCACTGTGAGATGATTATACAATATGTACAGAATATATTGTAAAATCCTACTGTAGCATATTACAGAATATTTATGCAGTGTGGCAGCCTATGCATACACAGGGGGAGAAAGACTATGTAACTGGGGCTCTCCCTCCGGGCCGCCAGCTGCCTCTCCCCACATTATGTAAATGAAATGAGAAGCGCCCTACACGTGGTCCCGGTGCCCTACTTCCAGCCTCCTAGGTGGGGCAGGCTCAGAGCCAGGCCAGCAGCCGCCAGACAGTTGGGGAGGGACGAACGGCCGGACAGACTGGGAGGGGACATCACACAGAGACCGGCTGCTACTGCTGCCAACTCTCCAGCCCCGGATTCCCTCAGCCACAACAGCAGCCGCCGCCGCCGAACTTGTCAGCGTATAAACTCAGCGAGAGCTCTGGACTCTGGAAAACGGGAGAAGGCTGCAAGTTGCAAGGGACACGAGTCATGTCCCCAGGACAGCACCTGTCTGGAGGAGGAGAACTGAGCACCTGGGGGCATTAGAGAGAGACTGGGAACCATCCTTCAGGTGCTGCTAGCTGGACAGGGAGCACATTGCACAGGTACAGCATTGCTTTCACTATACACGTTCAGCACCGATCGCACT
This sequence comes from Taudactylus pleione, assembly GCA_031769625.1. NCBI lineage: Eukaryota > Metazoa > Chordata > Amphibia > Anura > Myobatrachidae > Taudactylus > Taudactylus pleione. The sequence continues at coordinate 5,912,191 of JAUIMM010000331.1, read as the reverse complement.
GGATGTGTCAGGTACAGCACCGCTGCCACTGCACAGACCCTTCCCTGCTTCCCATTACAGGATAGACCATTGTTATCCCACCACAAGAGCGAGTGCAACTCCCCTCAACAGGTGCAGACATTCTGCAAACATACTCCATTTGGGCCATGCCTCTATTTTTAATCCCTTGTAGCCTACAAATAATTCATGTTTGGCTTATTAGTTGATCTCAGAATGCAAGAACCATCATTCTCTAATAAGTGGGTCACTGATTGTATACTTCTTCTGTTTTTAATCTTTTCTTTGATTTTGTGGGGACAGGGTATACTAGGATTCAGAGCCGGAACAGGGCTCCGGGGGTGGCACTGTCACGGTCCCTGCATGTGGCTTGCAGGGTGTTTGGAATGGCACACTGTAGCTAGTAGCGCTACTGCAGAGCCGCCCTGAGCATCAAGGAATACGCTGGGCAGGGAGACTGCAGCCTGTAGTGTCCTTAGGATGCTGTGGACAGTGCTCTACTTCCCAGAGATGACAGCCCTGTCCTGCCACGGGTTTAGGGGGTGGGTTTGTATCAAGCCGTCTTTACATAAATGCAGAAACATCATTTTATGTAGTGTACCTATGTACTAAAGGCACAATGCAGGAAATTTCACAGAAATCTCTGGCAAAGTGCTAATTAGCTCTGCAGGTCGCAGTCCCCATTTTTATCAATGGGGACTACAATCTGACCCCTGTGTACTAAACTCCAAAACGCGTAGATTTTCAAAGTTTAGCCCCTGTAGTTTACACCAACTTCATCTTCAGGTGGTGTAAACTGCTTTGAGCCTATGGAGGCTCCAGGAGCAGAAGAGAGATCTTTCGATCTCTCTGGCCCGGGAAGCTGACGCTGTGCGCATTTCACTTCTGTGAAAGACTTCCACAATTTACCAGGGATATAAGTTTTGCAGGGACAGCGGTTACCGCAACCGCAGTCCCTGCGAGTTCCCCTTTGTACATAGCCGGGATATTTTCATTAAAAATTAAAATAGCCCCTGCGAGTTGGACCGATAATATTTGCGGCAGGACCGCTATTATAGGTAAATAGACCCCTTAAGTGTTCCTTAGTTGCGATAAGCAGTATGTCATTTAGAGGTCATAGTTTCCTTGACAATTACACTACACCGTATAAGTAATATTTTTAGTGTGCTTCTCAAACTTGTCTTTTTTTTGTTCACTATGTAAGTATTATGTGTGTGTGTGTGTGTGTGTGTATGTATATATAATTATATGTGTGTGTGTGTGTGTATGTATATATATATATATATATATATATATATATATATATATATCTCTATCTCTATCTCTATCTCTATCACACAAAGTGTGGCACTCGTGGCATATAGCAATGAAGACAAGAGGCGGTAAGTAGAATCAACGTTTCAGTTCAATGAGAACTTTTTTCATTTGCTATATGCCACGAGTGCTGGCACTTTGTGTGATTCTACTATCGAGTTTCTGTGAGGGTATCGGCAGCAGTCTCCTATGTTATTCGGAGTGTATGTGTGTGTGTGTGTGTATGTGTGTGTGTGTATATATATATATATATCTATCTCTGCAGCTCTGTCTGTTCTACTTGGCACATGCAGACCCATTTGGTAGTAATTGTGGTGAAACAGCCGACTCATTTCATTACCTAGCTGGTAATGCATGGGATAATGCTTCTGTACTATATGTAGTACGTTGGACTACAGAGTCCTTACTGACAATGTAAAATCACATCACATCACAAGCCCACATTGTTCTGAAGTGCTTGTGATAATTTTATTGCAATAGTAGTATAAACAGCATTCCTAATTAGCTGAAGCGATGTCACAACACCAGTAGATTGCTTAATTCAGAGTGTAATTATATAATCCATAGTATACAGATTATACCATATTATAAATGTTTGTGTTGTACCAACACTCATTTAACAGTCTCTCATTAGTTATATAGAACTGCAATTGACCATTATTTTCTTCTATTAATGTCTTGACTGTGGGAAAATGTAGTTATACTGACCACTTTTGGTTATTTATGTTTAGGTAACTGATAATGAGTTTTTGTTGTCTGTGAATATTGCTACTTAAACGAAGATTGGTGTGTCTTGTTAACAATTACATTCTAAGTCATAGCTTCTTAATTGGCTTGTATATATTTTCCTGTTTTTAAAGAAAGCAGTATATGTATGTGTGTGTAATGTAAAATTAGTATAGATGTCTTTGTAGATACCTTAAACACCATTAATTAGAGTAATTCTGTATATATTCAAACTTAGGAGTCACTGCTTTGTTTTTGTTGTTTTTTGGGCAGTTTAAGCTTGGCTGCTGAAATCAGATATTTTTTAAGCATGTTATTAATAGACTCATAAGCACTGTATTTTGTATGTTATATCCCATAACACTCACTTGTCGATTATAAGTGTAAAGTACACCCCTTTTACACCAGAGCAAAAACCTGGGTTTTTGCTGGGTCTATCTGGGTCGCAGTTCAGTGTAAAAGGGTCCTTGAAAAATAACCTGGGTAAAGTGACCTGGCAATCCAACCCAGGTAGATACCGGGGTCGGACACACAGGATGGACCTGGGCAATGGTGCAGTGTAAATGGCGCAACCCGGGTTATCCAACCTGGGTCATGCCTAAAATGAGCTGATTGGTGGTTGTGGAGCAGTCACCTCCCCTTTTTATGACCTCACAAGTTTAACAGGGCAGACCCAGGTTCAGTGTGAACGGGGCTGACCTGAGAATAACCCAGATCGATGGTGTTGTGTAAACTGTGTCTGATCTGGGTTGGAGCCATGTCTGAAAACCGAGGTCGGACCCGGGTTTTTGGTGGAAAAGAGGTATAAGTATTGTGTAATCCATGCAATCTAATTGTGTTGCTTATTATCAGTGAGTTCTGATTTTTTTTTACTTCAGAGTTCAGTAGGTAAACTAGGTATAATCATCACACAGTATTGTAATTTATATCTCCTTTTACACCGAACTAAAAATCCCAGGTTGATGCACATGAACCGGGGATTTTTGTTGGGGTAAATGGATCCACCCTGGTCCAGGGACCCAACTATGGTAGTTTGCAGGGTTGGTCATTGGTCGTTCCCGTTACACACTGCGAGTCACGATGAGCTGGGTCACTGCAGACTCTGGAATATCTTGGGTTGGCGCCGCAGTCTGAAAGGGGTTATTTCCGTATCTGATCTGGATTGGAACCCTGTTCCAACCCCTGGGTCGGACCCGGAACTTTGGTATAACTTGTGCTATTTTAGAAGTCAGCAAGGTTTATGGAATCTGTATAAAAGCACTTGGACGTAGCTTCTTGCCTTTTTATATCAGTATTTTATTTTTTTTTAACTCCAGTCACATTGCACCCCCACCAGTTCAAGTTTTGAGGATTTCCGTATGTGAAAATAGGTAGGATAGTTACTGACCCAGTCAAACAGACTTTCACCTGCATATGATTAAAGAAAGCCTGAAAACATGAGCTGTTGGTGGTGCGTAATGATTAAAGGTTAAGAAACACTGGACCTGATTCAGAGATGTACGCATTGCAGATAATTACGCAGATTGAGCGATTGTTAGCCATTGCGTGTGCTTGATAGCCGTACAGCGATTGATTTGCGATTACACTCTCAGAGAGGATTTGCTCGCAAAGTGAGCGACAGCTAGTCAGCGTTTGTCATACCCCTTTTACACCGGAGCTAAAACCCGGGTTATTGCAGGGTTAACACGGGCAGCTCCTTGGTGTAAAAGGGGTGATGGTTAGATCGCCGGGTCGAGTGACCTGCAATCCAACCCAGGTAACTAGCAGGGTTTAACACGGGAGTAACCCGTGAAACCCTGCTGTGTGTACGGCGCACTCCGGATCTTGATGACCTGCAGTGCGCCGCAAGCCGGCCGATTGGTCCGGTTTCAGTGGCGCTTGGAGATGACGTAATCTCCAAGCATCCACTTTCACACCGGAAAAGCCGGGTCTATGCAGACCCAACTGCGGTGTGAGTGGCACAGACTTGGGAATATCCCGAGTAGGTGCCGGCTAAATCCGGGTCTGATCCGGATAGGAACCCTGTTCCAACTCCGGGTCAGACCCGGAATTTTGGTGGAAAAGGGGTATAACAGGTAACGAAGGAGTGGTTAGAAAAATGCAGATGTGTCCGACCGATTAAGCACTGTTTTTGGTGCGGGCATAAATTAGCCAATGCGTTAATGCTCACAGCAGGAGAGCCCTCTGCGTGTCTGGAGACATGTTGTGTCTGCGCCACTTTAGACTTACTCATACCCCTTTCACAGTGCAAAAAGTACCCGGGATATTGCCGGGTCGAGGTGCAGTGTGAATGCTCCACCCAAAAAAATTCCTGGGTCAAGCAACCCGGCATTTTAACCCTGCAATCGAGCCGGGTTGAAGTGCAGCGTGAACGGGACCTACCCGGGTTATCCAACCCGGGACTTCACAAACACCACTGATTGGATGTTACCTGGGTCTCACTTGATGATTTCAGTAGCCAGAGCCCAGGACACTGCAGACAACAGCAGACTCAGCATTCCTGCAGTCTGAAAGGGGTTAATACCACTAGTGTCATTACAGTGATAGCTAATTGGAGTGATGAAGAAGTGAACTATACACTATGCTGTCAGAAGCTGCATCATGCTCTCACTGGCTGAATCAAATGGCAGTAAAGCACAAACACTCATGAACTCAGGGCCTAACAGTGGTAATCCATCAGCCACGATTCCTGCAATACTGTGAGCAGTCCCTACCCCTCCCTTGTGTTCCCTTATGTGACATTATCATTGTGAGCCTGAAAAATACAATTTTTAATGACACCCATAGGGTTTTACAGAGCTGACTCTGGTTCAGTGTGAACCGGGAATAACCCGGGTCAAAGGTGCAATGTGAAAGGGGTCTGACCTGGGTCGCAGCCAGGTTGGACCCGTGTCAAAATCCCAGGTCAGAGCTAGGTTTACAATGTGAAAGGGGTATCGGAGGGCTGGTGGCCTCTTGATCTGCCTTCAATGTTTCTGGCTTTGTGCACGAGTGGCAGATGGGAGATGGGCGGGTCATTAACATATTTTTGCAGTTGTGTTCCGTGCAAAATCACGGCTGCGATAACATTTGTGTACATCTGATACCCCTTTTACCCCAGAGCTAAAACACGGATTATTGTAGGGTCAACCCGGGTAGCTCCTTGGTGTAAAAGGGGACAGGGTTGGATTCCCGGGTGGAGTGACCCGACAATCCAACCCAGGTAACTTGCAGTGTTTAACACAGGAATGTCCCGTGAAATCCTGCAGTGTAAATGGCGCGATCCGGGTCACAATGATGTGGAGCGCGCCGCATGCCGGCTGATTGGCCGGCTTCAGTGGCGCTTGGAGATTACGTAATCTCCAAGCGTCCATTTCCACGCCGGAAGAGCCGGGTCACTGCAGACCCGGCTTCGGTGTGAACGGCGCTGACTCAGGAATATCCTGGGTCGGCTCCGGCTAAAATTCCAGAACTTAGGTATAAAAGCAGTATGAATCAGGCACACTCTTCACATGACTCCTCAGTGACTTCTAATATCAAGTATCATCAAGTGCAATATCCTCTCTATCTATATTTATATACTGAACCTGCTAGGGCCTTCTGTTTTGCAGACCTTTAGAACAGATATATTATGTAATTACGGGCATTGATACGGCACCAGACATTAACAGCAAAATGAAAGCAGCAACTTGAGTTTACCATATATTTTTAACTTGCACTATTTTTTTTAAAACTGAGCTACAGGGGTATATCTGCTAAAGTGAGAGTCTTTAGAAGTGGAGATGTTGCCCATAGCGACCAATCAGATTCCAGCGATTATCTTCTAGAAGGTGCTAGTTAAATGTTAAATAGAATCTGATTGGTTGCTATGGGCAACATCTCCACTTTTAAAGACTCTCACTTTAGCAGATATACCCCAGAGTCCAAAAAAGGACACACTTAATTTACATATTTTGTCTTTATAATTGAAACTTTTTTTTTTTTTTAATTTAAACAAGAGGTGAATATGATGAGTCATGATATTTACTCTAATGCAGAGTTCCCCAGACTCCACCTTTTACAGTCCAGGTTTTAAGGATATCATTGCCTGAGCACAGGTGACTTAATTAGTACTTCAGTCAATTTGAATAAACCATCTGGACTCAAGCATGCATATGCTTAATACCTGGACTGTAATAGCGGAGTTTGGGAAACTCTGCTCTAATGGGTCTTCTACATAACTGGGTTTAACAGCCGGAGTGTCCCAAACTCTGGCATCAGCAGTTTTAAATATATCCATGCTTGAAAACAGCTGAGGTACTAATAAATCACCTGTGCACAAACATGCATACTGTTAAACTGGCCACACCTCTAATGATTATCATTCCAACCAGTCCACTATTTGAATGGTTGGAACAAAGGTCTGGTAATTTATGGCAGCAAACTGCAATCAGCTATCTGCTCCCAAATGCCAGAAATCTGACAAAAACGGTTGTTCAATCTGTTCATGTGTCGTCTAAACCAGTGTTCTCAAACTTGGTCCACAGGACCCCACACAGGTCACGTTTTGCAGGTGCACAGGTGTATTCATTACTCACTGACACATTTTAAAAGATCCACAAGTGTAGCTAATTATTTCCCTTGCAATTCTGTGAAGAGACCTGGAAAACATACACTGTTTGTGGTCCTGAGGACCGAGTTTGAGAACCACTGGTCTAGACTAGCGTTTTCGTCTATTTTTCGCCATTTAGGAGCAACTAATTGGCTGATTGGAATGATCATCTTTAGATGTGTGGCCAACTTCTGGGTTTGGGTAAAGCTGGTTTACCCGATTTAGGGGGAGAATTATGAAATCTTGGAGAGAGATAGTGGATAAGTTGCTCTTAGCAACCAACTAGCTTCTACCTGTCATTATTCTAGCACAGCCTGTAAAATGGAAGTTAGAAGATGATTGGTTGCTAAGAGCAACTTCACTCCAAGATTTTCTAAAACTCACCCCTAAAACTGCGTATCCACTAGCAGATAGTGGAACGACAGTATGATTACAACACTGTAATCGTACAGTCGTTCCTCTTCCCCTGCAGTGCCTACACTGAACGATATGTCGTTAAGTGCAGGCACCCTCCCTCGTATCTGAACATGGTCAATCTGTCATTATCGGCAGATTGACCAGCATGTTCAGGCGATGATTGATGTCGGAAACGACCAGCGGGAGTGCGCATCGCTGGTCTTTTTTCGCCAGTTTCATGCACGATTAATGAGCGATTGAACGATAATGATATTGTTATCGTTCAATCGCTCATTTTAATCGGCAAGTGGATATGCGGCTTCAGTCTAACCATTGAGCTACCTTAAAAACACTGTATACTTTGGATCTATTGTTGTTGGAATGCTGGGGAGAACGGATCTAGGGTTCTCCCACAGGCTTCCTTTGGAGTTTCCTTGTGATGTCACTATAATCTAATTATATTTGCCTTTCATTCTGTATATAAGGTGTGTGCAAAAAACCTATTGGTCATGAAATAATCTCTTCCTGTTAACTTGTTTAGCTTTTGATTTTATTTAATATAAAACACACAAAAAAAAATCCACAACCATCAATCTCCTCCACTTCAATGTTTATGTAATCTCCCTCTTTTGTGTTCTAATGGAAAGTACAGATGGGGAACCCGAGCAAAAAACCAGCAAGCATAGGGATTGTATACACCCTTTGCTGTAACTGCATCTGCCATTTAAATGGGTATATGGAGAAAGTGCACAGAAGGCTTCTTTTAACCTAATGTGCTATATAAATGAGAGATGAGCGTTTTGATTCTACTCCATTACTCTAATATAAATAACAATAATAAAGATCAAGGTCTGGGTACTGTCATCCCCATGTAACAGTCTGAATCATACTTTCCAACTTTTGAAAAAGTATTTCAGGGAGATTTGGAAGTCACCCCTATACACATGGGACTCATGGGAGCGTGTACTGTACTGGAGATGACGTCATCTCCAAGCGTCCACTTTCACGCCGGGAAAGCCGGGTCTATGCAGACCCGACTCTTGGGAATATCCCGAGTCGGCGCCGGCTAAATTCCGGGTCTGATCCGGATAGGAACCCTGTTCCAACTCCAGGTCAGACCCGGAATTTTGGTGGAAAAGGGGTATAACTGTAATATGCCCCAAAGCACATACATAGCTCTGGGGTTGGGTATAAAATCCCGGCTGTCGGGATGTCGCTGTTCAGAATACCGACAACAACATCCCGAAAGACGGAATCACGACACCCATAGGAAGGCACATAAGTATTTCCCCTACCCCCTCCCTCCCCGGTGGCTAAACCTAACCTCCCCCTCCCCACTCCCTAAACCTAAGACCCCCATCCCTGGTGCCTAACCCCGCTAGCTAACGCTAACTTCCTCCTAACACCCCGATACTTACCTTCGGGATGCAGATGGTCGGGATATTGGTGCTGGGATCCCGACCTGTCGGGATTTCGGCGCCGGTATCCCGCACGCCGGGATGCCGACTACATCCCATAATTCTGCATAATAATTGTTTATAACTGGTTGGGTATGGGAGACCAGCAGTCGGGATACCGGCTGTCAAAAGACTGACAACGGCATCCCGATGTTCAGAATCCTGACTGCATTCTTACCCACCCCCCTTCACCCACTAACCCTCCTTTTTCTGCATCCTAACCCTCACCATTAGTGCCTAAACCTAACATCCCCCCTCCCACAGCCTAACCTATCCCCAGAGGTAAACAGCATTGCATTCAATTGAATTACATCCTCTGTCTGACCAAAATAACAACTAACCTAATAAAAACACTGATCAGCAATAATTGAACTTTTTCAGTCTGGTTGGAAATGTGATTGAAGTTCACATCAGTGTTCAAGTCATTTATTCGCGTGCGTGCGTGCGTGTGCGCGTGTGTGTGTGTGTTTTATTGTTGTAATCGTCTATAGTCATGTGCTTCATGATACTCCTGTTTTATCTGTGATAATGTACATTCTAGGTTGAATCACGCACATACTGAAAGTGTACTCTGGATCTTGGGCTGAACTGTTTTTTGTTTTTTTTTTCTTGGTAAGATACTGATCCACAGTAATAAACAAATGAGCCAGCATTGTAACAAATGTTCAGCTGATTAGAGGTAATCAATATTTGCATTTGTCTGGTGAAGGCTGACCTGGGGCTGGACTACATGGGAAGACCACTCCAGTGTGTTGTATGTTTGCAAAAGCTGGGAAGTAAGGGCCTTTCATCCAATAGGTCTGAAAAGAACAATTGTATAGAAAATATTTCTCTGCCCTATTTGACAAAAAAGTAAATGCTCAGCTCCCTGGTCATAATGGCTGCCAGCTGTGGGCATAGACGTACCGCATCATTGCCAGTCGGGATCTCTACTGCACGTGCCCTGGATTTGCCGGGTCACACGTGCACAGTAACAGAAGCAGGCAAGGGCAGTTTCAATGAAAATAAAAAAAAATACAAAATTGAAACATTTTTTTTAAGAATATATTTTATTTTATGAAATGCACTTTTTTTTTTTTCCCTACGTTGCTCCCCACTATCACCTTCCTCAAATGATGACCGTAGTCAGGGAATAGCAGTGAAACTTTTTTGTATCTGCTTTTGCATTGCAGATCTGTAATTGCCACATCCAGAGCATGGGGATCCGGAGGGTAGATCTACATTAAGAAGTTAGACAGTCTATAGGTTGATACCAGAATATCGACAGAGTTAATAGGTCGACAGTAACTTAGGTTGATAGAGAAAAAGGTTGTCATTCAAATGGTCGACATGATTTTTAGAGTTAGGCTAAAATAACAAAAAAATTCCATGTGTCGACCCTTGTTGTTTTTTGTGTGTGACGACCATCTGCATGTCCCTATCGATTAATTACCTGTCGACATATTGACTGTCTAACATCTTAATGTAGACATATCAATCTGCACTCAGAGCATGGAGGAGCTACCGCCAACGATACTAGGCAATAGCTTCTGCCGATGGTAGCCCTTGTTAAATAGAAAAATCCCTAGTTGGTCCTTAATAACTATGGCCCTCATTCAAGGGCGGTCGGAAGAAGCGATCGCTCTCTCTGAATGAGGGCGGGCGCTGCTTTTTTTTTTTTTTGTGCGGCCTTCTGGTTGCTAGCTTGGCGACCGACCATCAGGGCTTGCGACGAGACCCTAAGGTTGGGTCTCGGCAAATGCAAGCCCCAGGGAGCTTCCTGCTCTGATCGAGCAGGAAACTCCCCACTGACATCACTGCTGATGTCAGTGCGGCCACCCACAAAACGGCAAGCGTTCCGTCAGGAACGCCTCCGTTTCTGTAACCACCGCCCCGCCTACAAAATGGGGCGAGCTGTCAATCAACATCGACAGCCGCCCCTTTTGTAGTGAGCTCCGGAGCGAGAGAGTGTCTCTCTCGCTCTGGGGCTTGCGCATGAACAGTGCAGCCGCTGCACGTACGCAGAACCAAAACATTGAGCCGGTTGCGAGCGCTCAGCGCTTGCGACCGACTCTGAATGAGGTCCTATATCCCTTACAGTTTCCAGTATGGTAGAGGTGTGACTAGTGTTCATGGCGCCCAGGACAAATTAAAAAATGGCACTCCTAGAAATAGTTCTGTGTTTATATAAATATACAGGGCTTGACAACTTTTTCTGAAATCTAGCAGCCAGCTCAGAGGTTTAGGAGCCAGCCCCTCTGCAACCAAAATATATGAAAAAGTCTATAGAACAACACACACATGCCTTCAGGCTTTATTGCATACCATCAGACTCCTCTACGTGGTTGTCTCAGGTACCTAATTTATAGTCAGCCACACAGTGGTGACCAGAATTTATAATTTACCGAAGCGTAGTGCCCACCAATTCATAGTATACACAGCGTAGTGCCCACCAATTCATAGTATACCACAGCGTAGTGCCCCCCAATTCATAGCATGCCGCACCATAGTGCCTACCAATTCCATAGCATTGCGCCCAATTCATAGTATGCCACAGCGTAGTGCATCCAGTTCATAGTATGCCACAGCATAGTGCCCCCCCATTCATTGTATGCCACCATAGTACGGGAGATGTGTACATTGCTCATCACCCATACCTTCTGCTGGAACATGTGATATAATATTACATTTATTTGAATTGACCCATTATATTGAAACTTCCAACGGTGGTAGTGACTTTGATTAAATATTCTCCATAGAAAAAAAATCTTTAGTTGATATTAATGTATGTGACTTTTTAGAGGGTTTTTTTTTTTTCCTTTTCTCTTAGATTGTTCAGTGGTTAGAATTCCCAGCAAGATATTTAAGTGAACTGGAAAGAGATTCTGTATATATGAAGGTGACACTGCAAGGATTAATGAATCTGTAGTTGGTGATAGATAAAAAACACACACTTTTTGGTGGTTTTTTTATTTTATTTTTTTTATTTTTTTTAAATTGTAAAAAAACAGAACTCTCACCAAAACTTCCAGTGTGCGACAAGGTATAACTAACAAGTAATAAATAGATATAGGCTCTGGTTACCAATTACTTTTATTTCCCAATGTTAATAAATTAGACACCCAATATATTTTGAGTTAGTGATGTCCAGAACAATTAAGAAATAACTATACCGCTGCTTGTGCAACTATGCATTCTGGAGCAGCACTATGTTTTCAGTAATCCGTTTGGGTAGTGGTGCATTAGATTTAGGCACCTGTCTATATAATGGACTGCGTTTTATGGGTGGCTCTTGAGTTAAAAGAACTGTCATTGTAACTGTCCCTATAAAGGAAAGGGGTTCTTCTGCTAGTAGGAATGAATTCTGCCACCACCACTATCTCTATTATCTATATTTGGTGTCCTTCCGATCCAAGTCACCTCCAGGCTGAATAATATGTGTGTTGTCCACTTACTAACACAATTGTATTACAGATGAGGCTTGGACATTCCTTCTAGTATTGCTTTCTGTCGAAAAGATCTGTATCTACCGTGCCATTGTGGTGTCTGTAGACCTAATATAGCTACAAACTGACCCATTGATGGCTTTGTCTGGGGTCAGGGACAAGGTCTCCAGACTACCAAATATACCATTGTAATAATACTAAAGTAACTACAGAACAGCTACAGCTACAATACATATATTGTATATAGGAGTACTATTGCTGCAGTTGTGCAAAGTACAGTCCTTCTCGGCGCGCCTGGTCCAGTCTGACTCGTCTTGTGGCGAGCGTCTTCTTTGTGTCTTTCTGCCCGAAAATGCATCTCTGTTGTAAAAGGAATGCGAAAAACAATTTACGGAGACTGCATTGATTTATTTGATATGCAACACTTATATAGCTGTGTGCAACTGAGTCTGAATCTGTATACAAAGCTCTACGATGCAGCAGCTGCTGCTTTTTTCCATGCCATGTTCCATTGTGCTTCGCATACAGATTCAATCGCACACAGATAATAGTGCTCATTCTAGCACCCTGCACCTGTCACAATCCGTGCAGTTCCTCTTTCCTACCTGAAGTGTCACTCTCTGCTCTAGTGCTTCTAGCACAGCCAGAGCTGTAGCTAGAGTCTTTGGTGCCCTGTGCCAGAATAAGCATTCCCCCCCCCCCTTTTTTTTTCAAATAGGGACATAAAATGCACACCTGAAATAGGGCCACGGCCTCATGGGGAAGGGCCAGGGAAGAGATAGGAGAGGCAAGGAGTTGCTTTGGATAAAATAAGAGGAAGCTACAAGTGAGAATTATAATAAACAGAAAATTGACAGGCCCGAACACCGCCCACCTGCCCTGTGGTGCCCTGTGCCATGGCACTGGTCACACCACCCTACAGCAGTTACGGCCCTGAGCACAGTCTGATCTGTATCTCAGCATTTCGTTGCATCAGCTGAATGTGCTAGAAGTACCAGAGCAGAGAGCGACACTCCAGGCAGGAAAGAGGAACTACACGGGTTGTGACAGGTGCAGGGTGCTAGAATGAAGACGAGTTGTGTGTCGCATATCCAATTAATCAGTGCAGTCTCAGGAAGCGGTTTACCACATCCGTTTGAGACTAAGATGCATTTTCGGGCAAAAAAGAAGCTCGGCGCAAGGCGAGTCTCACAAATCTTGGCGGCTCACTTGCGCTGTATGGTGTATTGAGGCTAGGGGATATATTAACTAAAGTCTGGGTTTTTAGAAGTGGAGATGTTGACCATAGCAACCAATCCAATTCTATTTAGATTCTAGCTATTATCTTCTAGAAGGTACTAGATAAATGGTGATTGGTTGCTACGGGCAACAACTCCACTTCTAAAAACCTGCACTTTAATAAATGTACCCCTAGGTGGACACGTCTGGATATAATGTTACAATGTACAGTGTTGCAACTGGAGAAAGCAAATGCAGACATGGGTAGGACATATAAACTAGGCACAAAATAGATTTGTCCAAACACGTGTTACTCAGGGTAGTAGGATATATCCGTTTATTTGTATAATCTGATATGTATGGAAAGCCTGGATGGTGGTCTCTGTAAGGGTATCAGCGGGGGTCAGCAATCTCAATGTGACTGAGAAGGCAGCACTCCTGCGACAAATGTGTTTGGCTAATTTCTGATTTGAATGCTTGACGTTCTAATGATTGGCCTTCTACTGTATATTCTGTGCTCAGGGTTTACATGCCTTGTCATACTGATGTTACATCATAGACACACCTGAAAAGTGCATATATCCTATACATAATTCTTCATGACCTACAGAGAGGTGACTCAGGTGTCTCCCTTGTCCTGCTTGCAGCACTGTGAGCCTTTTTCTGTCTGACTCTGAGCTAGTTGCCATCACAAGAGGATCTGACACCAGGGCGTGGATGGGAGCGACTGTTTTCCTGGCCTCGCTCTTTGTCTTTCAATGTTTTATCCACACAGAAAGTATATCTTCCGGGACAGGAAAGCTCATTCTGTTCCCTTTCTATATAACTGGAGATAACCTTTCCAATTCAAAGCCATTTAATCAAAATAAATAAATAAATGAACGTAGTTACTTTTTGCTCAGTGGCCTAACAGGTTTGCTTCGGTAGTTACGTGGTAACACCCTGCTCACCTGGGGCAAAGTCATATATTGAATGACATCACCGTGACATACATTTATATTTGGATGCAGATGACGTGTCATTGTACTATATCTGAATCTGTAACCCTTCCTACGCTGAATTATTTCGTAGGCTCTGTGAATGGTTTTAGAAATTGTAGTTCTACAAAAACAGAAAATCTGTGTTTGGCAATGTCTGAAAACATTGTTACAGCTTCATAACATTTACAATTAGACAGTGAAACGACAACAGGTGATAAATGTGCACTAAACACAGTGGAGGTTGTATATGAAGGACAACCAACCAATGTGCAGTGCAGAATGTTCCCAGGTGCTGTGCGCCCGGATTTGTGCATGTGTGTCTTGCATTGGTTTGTCAAGCAAGATGGTGGAGTTTGCTTTGGCCAATGGGAAGAGTTGAGAGGCTTGGTAAGTACGGAACTGGTATTTTGTTACAAAAAACAATTGCATTTTCCATTTGCCCATTTGTTAAAGTGCGCCTAAAGGAGCTGAACCAGCAATGTAGTATTAGATACACTGCCCCTGGGACACCCTTAACGCGTTTCTTTCTCACTGAGAATTTCTTCAGTGAATTTGAGATTATTACTTCTCACTTTTTTTATTCTATCTGTTTTTATTATATTAGTGTAATTTTCTGCATGCAGATTATGGATATGTGCTGAATATTTGCTTATTAATTGTCTATTTAGACCAGAATGTATACTTGCTATTTGCAATATAATACAGTGATCGCGGTGAGTGACAAAATATGTGGTTCCCAGGGACCCTCCACTTTAAAAAAAAAAAAATGGGGTCCTTCCTGACGGTTTCTGGGTCCCATCATAATTTATGCTTTAGAGCTCCCTATATAACTCTCAGACCTCCCCTAACCTCTTACAAATGATGCCACACAGCCATGCCCAGCCTTTACACATTATGCCACGCAGTAATGCCCAGCCTTTACAATTTTGCCACACAGCCATGCCTGATCTTTAAACATTAGGCCGCACATTAATGCCACGCAGTAATGCCCCTTACAAATGATGTCACACAGCCATTCCCGGCCTTTACATATTATGCTGCACATTAATGCCCTTTAGTCCCCCTATGCATTGCCACTAGCAGTAGTCCGCCTATGCATTGCCCCCAATAGTAATCCCCACTATACATTACCCCTATTAGTCATTACCCCCAGTAGTAATCCCCCCTCTGCAGTGCCCCCAGTAGTAATCCCCCCTCTGCAGTGCCCCTAGTAGTAATCCCCCCCTCTGCAGTGCCCCCAGTAGTAATCCCCCCCCCCCTCTATGCACTGCCTAACCTTTTTTTAACCTTTAGTGACCTGGGCCTAATGCCCAGGTCACTCACCTATTTGTGGGGCAAATTCCTTCATTTGGGCCTAATGCCCCCTATGTAGCCTGGGCCTTGTGCCCACCTATATACCAACAGGCCTATTGCCTGAATTTATGCCACGGGCCTAGTGCCCGACAACCCTGGTGGTCTAGGGAGGGGTAAATAATGGTGGCCCAAGGCCGCCTACCCGCACGGTGGAAGAGGCTGTGGGGGGGATCTTCGATAGCTCTTTTTCTTCCCACCCCCCGCAGTCCTCTTCGGTCCTCAGCTTCATACTTCTGCCGCTGGCCCGTCCTGGCCAGCGGCGCCGCCTCTTCCTTTCTTCCCTCTTGATTACGCCGTCTTCTGGCCTCTTGCGTGGCCGCCGGAACTGTTGCCGCGCCGCTCTGCTCTTCAGGAGGTCTTCTCTCCGCTGTCGGTACTGAAGTTTCCTGCATAGCCACGTCTAATTCAAAACGCCGCGAGTGGACGAGGCTATGACGCGGCGAGCCGCGATTGACTCGTCGCGTCTGCCTCCTTTTGGCTACTGGACTGCGAGCGTCAAACAACTGACCGCCGCTACTTGGCTTCCGGGCTGTGAGCTCCGCTTAGCTCGCACCCGGAGCCAAGCTACTCCCGCGCCACTGGTGGAAGGGACCAGGCGGTCCCTTCACCAGGTATCCGCCGCAGTCGCTTACCCGGCGCTGGGAACAAACACACTGTCCCAGCGCCGGGCACGGATGCTGTGCCGATGCTGGGATCAGACACCGGATCCCAGCACGGCTTTCCACAGTAGCAGCCAATGAGAGTCTGATTTGACTCTCATTGGCTGCTCTAACAGACAGCGTTGTCTGTTACTGCAGGGGGACGCGCTGTACTGCAGCCAGCTGTCAGGGATTGGCTACAGCACAGTGCATCCCCGGGGACCCGGTAACTTTAAAAAAGTGGGTCCCCAGTGCCCGACATCGGGTAAAATAGGTATTTGCGAACACTGTAATAAATGTATTGTTATGTGTTATAGATTGGTATAAGTGGCGCACAAAGCTCATAAACAATATATGTGATAAAATCAAAGAAAAGAAATAAAAGTGAACACCATAAGTAGTTTCAAAAACACTCCCTATTTAAGGTGGCTGCCGTGCCTTCCAATGTGAGATCTATTAAAAAAATCACCAAAATAATATAAATAAAAAAGGGTGAAGGAGTGGCGCCTTCAGTGTACCAGTTTTTTTCTACTTCAGGGTCCATAGGGTATCCACAGGATACCTTGGGGGTATAGGTGATGACGTCAGTCTTCAGGCACCACAGAGTTAAAGTTTTCAGCCTCCCAGGATGCATCTGGGTCCCTCTCCTATACCCCGCCCCCGGGCCAAGGCATCTCAGTTTCGTCGGTGCCTGGCCGGAGTCGGAGGCACTGTGCAGAGGGGGGCTATGAAGAGCCCCTGAAGTTTGTTTTAAAGGCAGCGCTGGCTGCACATCTGGGAGTACAGCATGGACAGTCAGTACTGACGTCCATGCTGTCTCCCCTACACCCCGCCGGTACCAGAACGCCGGTACTGATCCGGGGATGCTGGTAGACATCTGGGGTCACGGCTAGCGGTGCCTCCAGATGTCTTGGACCATGGCCAGATCCCAGGGGATAGCAGGTAAGCAGCGGGGTCCTGCGGTGGGTCCCCGCTGGTCACATGGTCCTGAGTCCCCAGGCAAGGGGCTCCCTGGGGACTGGCTGCAGCGTGGAGCCAGGCGACCAGCCTGCGCTTCCACTACCCCCTGGGACAGCGGGCCGCTGCTGAGCGGCATGCGCTGCGGCGTCCCAGGGGTTAAATGCATGCCAGGGGAGCGCGCTTTCCCTGTCTCACAGCCGGCGCCTCCCCTGCTGCACACAGCCTCTCTGCTCTGTCTTATTGGCCATAGTGTGTCAGCGCTCCTCCCCCAGGCCGGCCTCCTTCATCCTCTGATCCTCGGTGGCCATCTTTGAAGCATGGTGAACGCTGCTGGAAGCCTGTGAGCGGTGGCATTGCGGTCTGGGTCCCCCAGCATACCTCTCCTCTGTTTGTCACAGGTCAGTGTATGCAGCGCTGAGTCCTACCAGCCTGAGGGTCTGAGTAGTTGAGAACCAGCGCTAATAGTGCAGGGATTTGTTTCTTCTGCATTGTATGTGACTAATCTGCTAGCCTGCTGTCTGTACTTTCACTTTCTACTGTCAGCCTTATTACTATCCCTGATCTTGCTCTGCTCAAAGCCCTTGCGGTGCGCGGTGTCCAGGGTGTTATTCACACTATACCAATACGTATAGGTGTGAGTGTCACATACTTACCATCATGCCTGAGACTGACTTTCCTCTCCAGCTCATGTGTACTAAATGTAAGGTACCAATAGGGGAGGGGGAGGGTAACGCGGAGGGGTTATGTCCCCAGTGCCTGGCACTGTCACGGCCGATTATGGTCCCGGTACAGGAACCTCCCTGGGCTTGTTTCGCTAAGGCGCTTACAACCCTTGTGGGCCAGCTAGCTCCGCCACCTGCGTTTACCCAGACAGTTTGTCCCAGCGGTCAGTAGTGTCGTCACCCATGCGGGAGTTCCCGAGACAATTGATGGTACCCCACAGTCTCCCTGTCCCTTCCCAGGTTTCTCCGGAGCCTGCGTGGGTTAATACTCTAACTACATCGGTTCAGCATTTGTCCGATGTTTTACAGGGGGAGTCTGTGTTGCGGCCTCATAAACGGCCGGTGGCGTCTTTGTCTGCTCCTTATGGTGATGACGATGAGACGTCAGATGATGGGGAGATTCTGGATCTATCTGGCCAAGAACCTCTCCGTACCAAAGAGCCGGACGCTAAGTCCAAGGTGTATATCCCTGGTCTTATTCGAGCGGTCCGCTCGGCTTTAGTTATTGAGGATATTGATCCTTCGGTGGCCACATTCATATATGCCTTTTTAAGGATATTAAGGGTGAGGCTACGGTGTTCCCTCTTTCTGATCAATTAGTGGATCATTTAGAGGAGGCGTGGAAAAGTCCAGGTAAACTGTTTCAGCCCCAGAGGCGTTTAGCCGTGGCTTATCCGTTTGCGGTCTATTATTTTTCTAAGTGGGAATCCCCTACGCAAGTGGATTCACATGTCGCACGCCTAGTCAAAAGTGCCACGTTGCCTATGCCTTCGATGTCATCCTTGAAGGATGTCACTGACCGCAAGGTGGAGATCTGCCTCAAATCCGTTTATTCCCTTGCAGGGAAGCATCCAGACCGGCTCTGGCCGTGTGTTGGGTAGCCAGAGCTATGGAGCGCTGGGCGGATAATTTGGAGGCATCTTTGGACTGACTGTTCGGCTGAACAGACCGAGTTGGTGGGCAATCTCCGAGACTCGGCCACTTACATTAATGAAGCGGCCTTAGATATTTGTATGCTCACCTCTAGGATCTCCTCTGCAGCTGTGGCTGCTCGTCGCACCTTATGGTTGCGTTCTTGGAATGCGGACGCGGATTCCAAAAAGGGATTAGAAGGTCTGGACAGGTACTATTTGGTCCAGATCTGGACAAAATAGTAGCTACGTTGGCAGCAGCAAAATCTGCAGGTCTTCCGTCTGCTACGATTCCTTCTAGTGCTGGTGGGTCGTCCTTTCGGCCTCACAGGGCCCAAGGTAGGCCTATAGTACAGTCCTTTCCACGGCAGGCTGGGACCAAGAAATTGTCCAAGCCCAAGAAACAGGTCTGGAGTACCAGACGTCCGGCTCCTAGGTCAGATAACAAACCTGCGGCCTGACGGTCCAGGCCTCCCTTTGGGGGACCCCAAAGTGGGGGGCGCCTGCTTCAGTTCGCCCAGTGCTGGTCGAGGACTACGACAGACACTTGGGTTCAGGAGGTGGTCTCTCACGGGTATGCCCTCTCCTTTCGGCACAGGCCTCCATCCCGGTTCTTTACCAGAGGCCTTCCGCTAGACCGGAGCAAAGCCTCGGAACTGCGGAAGGTTTTGCACACTATGCTCCAGGCCGGAGTTTCAGTGCATGTTCCAATTTCCCAGAGGGGCCTGGGTTTCTATTCCGTTCTATTTTTGGTGCAGAAACCCAATGGGTCTTACCGTTCAATACTCCTAAAGGCCCTCAACAAGTCCTTGAGGGTGCCTCTATTTCGGATGGAGACCCTGCGGTCCATTATTCTGGCACTGGAACCTGGGGACTACATGGTGTCATTGGACATCCAGGACGCTTGCCTGCATGTCCCTATTCTTTTGCGCCATCAGCAGTTCCTCAGATTGGCAATCTGCAACGAACATTTCCAGTTCCGGGCACTGCCTTTTGGCTTGGTGACTGCTGCACGGGTATTCACCAAGGTCATGGCGGTCATGGCGGCTCTCCTGTGGACGCAGGGAGTCCGACTGTTGCCTTATCTGGACGACCTCCTGTTGATAGCGGGGTCTCCAGAGCTTCTTTTACACCATCTGGATCTGACGATTGCGGTACTGCAACGTCATGGCTGGTTGACAAACTGGCAGAGGTCCACTCTCACCCCGTCTCAGAGGATCCTGCACCTAGGGGCCTTATTGGACTACAGGCAGCAGTGGATCTTTGTAACTGAGGAAAAGATCCTTGCTTTGCAGTTGAGGGTGCGCAGTTGTCTGCAGTGTCGTCGAGTGTCGATACACTCGGAATTGAGGTTATTGGGCTCAATGGTGTCGGTATTCGACATGGTGGAGTACGCCCAATTTCTCTCCAGACCTCTGCTGCTATTGATTCGGTCCTGATGGAATGGATTGCCTCAGTGTCTCAAGTCCCAGACGATGGGGCTCACTCCGGACGTTCGCCTGTCTCTCTAACCTGGTGTTTGCAGACAACCCACCTCAATCTTTATCAGCAGTGTTCATCCCGGGAGTCCTCAACTGGGAAGCGGATTTTCTCAGCAGGCAGGACGTGCATCCGGGAGAGTGGTCGTTACACCAGGACGTCTTTCAGAGTCTGGTGGACAAGTGGGGTCTTCCAGAGATAGACCTCATGGCGTCCCAGCACAACAACAAGTTGACGGTGTACGGGTCTCGAACAAGAGACGAAAAGTCGTCTCTGGTGTATGCCCTGTCCGTCCAGTAGACGTTCCAGTTTGCCTACCTTTTCCCTCTGTTTTCCCTTCTTCCGCGGGTAATACGGAAATTCAAATCAAGAAGGAGGTACGGTACTGTTGATAGCTCCCGAGTGGCCCAGACGGCACTGGTTCTCCGACCTCCAGAGTCTGTCAGTAGATGTTCCTCTGAGGTTACCATTACGACCGAATCTGCTGTCACAGGGTCCTTGTCTTCACCCGGACCTGACTCGGTGTGGCTGTTGAAACGGTCATGCTAAGGTCCAGTGGGTTTTTCTGGCTCCGTGGTGCAAACCATACTAAGAGCTCGTAAACCTTCCTCGGCAAGAATCTAATCGTGTGTGGCATATTTTCTTCCGGTAGTGTAGACCTAGAGGGTATTCCCTTAGGGAGTTCCGCCTGTCTAGGTTGTTGGCTTTCCTACAGGCTGGACTTGATCATGGGCTTCGCCTGGCTTCTCTGAAAGTGCAGGTGTCTGCCCTGTCAGTCTGGTTTCATCGTAGGATTGCTGCGCTCTCTGATGTGCACACCTTTATGCGAGGTGTTCTTCTCATTCAGCCACCTTTTGTTCCACTGGTGGCGCCTTGGAATTGGGCTGTGGTCCTGAGAGTTCTCCAGGGACCGCCGTTTGAACCACTGGACTCAGTGGACTTTAAATAGCTTACAGCTAAAACCATATTCCTTCTGGCCATTGCCTCGGCCAGAAGGGTTTCGGATTTAGGAGTTCTCTCTTGTAGACCCCCTTTTCTGATTTTTCATAGGAATAGGGCGGTGCTTCGCACTCGTCCGGGATTCCTTCCCGAAGTGGTATCCAGTTTTCACATCAATGAAGAAATTGTTGTGCCGGCTTTCAATTCACCTGGACTTTCAGTGGGTGACGCCATTTGGGATGTTGTGCGGGCATTGAGAATTTATGTTGACCGCACTTCTTCTTTTAGGAAGTCGGACGCCTTGTTTGTCCTCTATGGCTTCCGTAAAAAGGGTTGGCCTGCTTCAAAGTAGACTTTGGCAGGCTGGATTCGTATGGCAATTTCAGAAGCTTATCTTCATGAAGGTCTTCCATTTCCCTCCTTGGTGAGGGCTCATTCCACTAGGTCTGTGGGTCCTTCGTGGGCAGCTAGACGTGGTGCCTCTGCAGTTCAGTTCTGCAAGGCTGCTACGTAGTCTTCTGTCTATACCTTTGTGAGGTATTACGCTTTTGACACCTTTGCCTCTCAGGATGCTTCCTTCGGGCGGCGGATTCTCCTCTCAGCACAGGAGCGTTCCCACCCTTAAAGGATACTGCTTTGGGACATCCCCAAGGTATCCTGTGGATACCCTATGGACCCTGAAGTAGAAAATATGAGATATGGTAAGAACTTACCCTTGTTATCTCAATTTCTACGAAGTCCATAGGGTTCCACAGGACTCCTGCCCTGTCGCACCTGTACTGCAGATGGGCTTTATTCTAGTCACCGGTTTTTCCGTCTCCCTATGGTGAGAATGTGATTCTTGTGAGTGTCCAGATTTTTTCTTCTCTCTCTTTCTTCTCCTCCTCCGGCCTATGGCTTGTGACGTAACGGAGATGCCTTGGCCCGGGGGCGGGGTATAGGAGAGGGACCCAGATGCATCCTGGGAGGCTGAAAACTTTAACTCTGTGGTGCCTGAAGACTGACGTCATCACCTATACCCCCAAGGTATCCTGTGGATACCCTATGGACTTCGTAGAAATAGAGATAACAAGGGTAAGTTCTTACCATATCTCATATTTTTACAGCAGGAGTTTTTAGACCAAGCCCATAAGTTCCAAATAAACTGTATGTCCTTGCAGTGTCTTCATGTAAATCCCACGATATGAATCTCAAAAGAAACAAAACAAACATAGTGTAGTCTGAAATAATATAAATATATATATATGTGTGTGTATATGTATATGTGTGTGTGTGTGTGTATATATATATATATATATATATAATATAATATTATACGTTCCGTATGTGCTGACATGCAAAAGTAGTGACATTAATAAGATAGTAACCAGGTGTTAGAAACACTCCACTCGTGTTAAGAGACCAAGGGGCCCATTTATCAAAGTTAATTTGAGGTAAATTCCCCGAAAACACCTGTTTTCGGGGGTTTACCTCAAATACTAAGTATCCCCCGGATGTATGAAAGAGGGACTGCAGCAGGTATCTCCGATCCCTGCTGCAATCCCTCCATTGCCACCCGCAGCCGCCTCCCCCATAGGTTTCTATGGGGGATGCGATGCTGCCAAATATATCAATATCGGGAATGCGAAGCCTTCCCGATATTGGCACCAGCAGCTAACGCTATCTGAAGATAGCGTTAGCCGCTGTAGTCTATGGGGACTTGCCGCATTTCAGCTGGCGGAGGGATCTCCCAGATCTCGTCGCAAGCCCGATGTCTCATCGCAAGCCCGATTGTTGAGATGGTCTTGACCATCGCGACCATCATCATGGACGCTCGCATAAGCTGTGGGTGGTAACCCACAGCTATGCGAGCGTCCAAAAGGCCGGGCGGAAAAAAAAAAAACCTCCCTGATTCAGAGCGGGCGCTCTTTCAGAGTGTCCGGCTCTGAATCAGGCCCACAGTCCCTGGACCTAGAGAAGGATTGAAAGAAAGATACCTGTTACCCTGTTTTAAGACAAGTAACAGCTGGTACAAGGCTGTTTTATGTATTCTGGGTGCTGGAGCTTGGTCTCTTAACACGAGTGGAGTGTTTCTAACACCTGGTTATTAATTTATTAATGTCACTACTTTTGCACGTCAGCACATACTGAACGTGTCTGTGTGTGTGTATGTATGTATGTGTGTGTGTATATAGATATATAGATATATATATATATATTTCAGACTACACTATCTTTGTTTTGTTTCTTTTGAGATTCATATCGTGGGATTTACACGAAGACACTGCAAGGACATACTGTTTATTTGGAACTTATGGACTTGGTCTAAAAACTCCTGCTGTAAAAAACTGGTACACTGAAGGCGCCGCTCCTTCACCCTTTTTTATTTAAATGTATTGTTATATCTATATAGAGTTGATGTGTGTCTCTTGGGTCTGAGATAGGCCTATTGGCGCTATAATTTACTTTTATATTCTTACCTTCGGGTTTAGGGTGTTGGTGGACCCCTAGGAGGGCTGTCGGCGACGATTCAGCCACAAAGAGGTGGGCACCCTATCACTTTTAAATGTACTTATTTAGTAAGCGGTCATCTTTGTATTATTATGTACTTAAGACCTCCTCCATTCTACATCTGTTTCTGTTCTGAATGTAGGTCACCCACAGCTAGCACCCATGTGGTTATACACAAAATATGATTTTACGCTTACTCAAATAGTCAGTGCCAACCCTAACCAATTTGGTGCCCTTGGCAAGATTTTGGATGGAGCCCCCTAGCAGCACCATTATTTCCGCCTTTGACCCAGCACCCCTCTCCCAGCACAGCATAGATCACAGCAGCAGCCAGCATCACCCATCAACCCTGACCCATAGCAATTCTTATCCACAGAGCTGTAACTACCAGTAAGAGCATTGGTGCCCCCACCCAGGCCCAGCGACAGGGGGGTACAAAGGGTACTCCATCCCGGAACCCAAGGTTTAGAGGGGCCCCGAGGTTCAAGGGCACAATACGGATCTACAATGCTGCCAGCCAGGGTAACCCTCCCACGGCTGCCCTTGTCACCTCGTGATCTCTTCTCCGTGATCTCAGACCGGGAAGTAGGACAGGTGCACCCGGCACACCTTCAGCTGCCGGCATCACACAGTTAAAGTGTGTGCTCTGTCCATTGAGCTGTTGCATCACAAAGAGTTGCTGGGAACCAGGGCTGTCTAACAGCTATCACCGCTGACCGGGATGCCGGGAGACAGTTGACACGAGGTGTATGTGGGGGTGCCGCTCATCACGCAGCAAGTGCGGTTTATTCACCTACTGCCATTTAGTGCTGCTACAAGTTTGCCTATGGAACTGCATCACTAACTGCTTGGCTCCCCAACTAACCACTACACCCCAGTATTTAACCCAGCATTTGCATACTAGATGCGAACAATCTTAAATCACATACTAACCCGGCTGGTATTTTGTTGCTTGAAGCAATTGATGTGTTTATTCCTTGACAGGCTGGCTCCAATATTGGTTTATAACACTGCTGTCTGAGTCACTATCTGGATGTTTACCGTCATCAGGCCCCTTATACATTATGCCACACATTATTACACCCCCTGCACCGCACTCACCCGGCCATAAAACTGTGACCTCGTCACCTCAGCCTGCCTGGACTCAGCAAATATTGAAGCTGCCATGCTTGCACTCCTCACTCTATGCTCAGCTTGGCACTGTGTCTCCCTGAAGACAGGCCCAGCTTGCCGGACTCCGCAAAGGCCTGTGGCTCCCCTATTTGAATTTTGGACTGCGCTTCAGCCCCACCTCTAGTGCCGCCACTGCACGCGACTAATTGAATCTACCTCTTGGGGGTTCATTTACGAATGCTTTTACAAGGTGTTTTGCTATTGGGCTTACCACAGCGTGTGGTACAGCTGGAGATGCAGACATTGAAGATGAACTGGTAATTACAGCAGCCTGCTTCTAGCCAAACTGCACCTTTATAGTTGGACCTAATCCCAACTTGAAATTAGGTCTATTATATAGGATATCTTTATGTCCTCCATTCCTATTATTTTTAGGAATCCTTGTCTGTTTTCTCTTTGAGACGATCGCTGGAATACATATCCCCATGGGATAACAGTATGTTAAGGTAATGGTAGGTGATGTCTTGGAAATTAGCAGGCCTGCAATAGTTTAAACTGACTCACGAGATGTCAGATTACAACAGTCTCTAGGCTACTCGTGGCAAGGCAATGTGAATTATCGGAGTTCGAATGGGACATGATGGAATGTCCCATCCTTTGGGCACATACTATTTCCGAAGCTGTGCAGGCATTCAACATTCTTCGATTTACAGTGTCACATATGTACCAGGAATACCGCATGGAAGGCATTACCACCCACCGTGGACAGCGCAGTGGCCGACAAAGGGTGCTTAATGATCATGCCCAGTGGGGTATGGCCAGAGTTGACTGTGGTAACAGACAAGTAAAACTGGCACAAATCACATCCACATACAATGCAGGAGGTACGCATATTCAGCATGTCAGTGCAGCATTCTTTAGCTTCTATGGGATATGGGAGCATAAGACCCACCAAAGTGCCCCTGCTAACACTAAGACACCGGACACATCGCCTCACCTGGGCTTGTGACGTCGCTAATTGAACCAGGAGGACTGGCAACATGTGGTGTGATCCGATGAGTCACGGTTCCATTTTTTTGGACTGATCGTAGGGTTCTAGCGTGGTGCAGATCCCATGAAGCCATTGACCCCAGTTGTCAACAAGGCACCGTGCAGACTGGTGGTGGTTCCATAATGGTGTGGGATGTGTTCACTTGTTATGGGTTGGGTTCGCTGGTCCGTCTAAACACGTCATTGACCGGTAAATGCTACGTTGCATTGCTTGATGACCATTTGCGGCCCTTTGTTGAACTTCATGTGCCCCCACAAAAATTGAATATTCCAGCAGGATAATGCACAGTAACATAGGTCCCAAGTTGTCCATAATTGATTCAAGGAGCTTTCTGGAGAGTACTGACGAATGGTGTGGCAATAACGTTCGCCTGTCATGAACCCAATCAAGCATTTATGGGACGTGGTGGAGAGGTCCATTCACACCCAAGATCCTGCTCCTACAAATATCGGGGAGCTGTTGGAAGCTATCCAGACGGCATGGGTCAACATCTCTCCAGAGGTCTTCCGTCCACTTATGGAATCGATACCATGTTAAGTTGCTGCACTTTGCTGGGCTAGAGGGGTCCTACATGATACTGGGCATCTATCCCATGACTTTTGACACTTCAGTGTATATCAAACTGCTTATAGCAGTAACGTATGCTGTAACATACTTCACTTGTTTATTTTTCTCTTTATATGGGGAAAGCATATCTTGTCTGTCCTTTAGTTCAGGATAATACTGTGCCTTGTCAAAGTAATGGTTTCATGTCTCTTCATGTATAATATAGAGTAAGTTTGAAGTCTGGAATGTGACTCTATATACAGAAGTGGTGTGAAACATCTTAAACAAAACTTTCTTTAAATGGTGCCATGAGTGCTCAGAGCTTAATAACGTACAAGTATAGATTAAGCTATCGCGAGTAAAGAGCATGAGCCATATGTATCATTAATTTAGAGTCTTCTTCCTAAAATAAACATGAACTAATAACCGTGACATGTTTACAAGTTGACTTCTGGTGGATAATGTTTAACAAGCTGTCTTTCTAAAGATAATCACTGGGATCCCACTGGTGTGTGCAGGGTTCCAATAGAAATGAGTCTGCATACATAATTTGTCTTGATTATGTGTCTGCTTATATAGGTAACATGTCGATGTAGGATGTTGACAGGGTCCTTAATTATCCACCACTCACATATTTATTAAATCTCTTTCAATGGGGTAAATTTACTAAAAGTGAGAGTTTCTAGAAATGGAGATGTTGCCCATAGCAACCAATCAGATTCTAGCTATTATCTTCTAGAAGGTACTAGTTAAATGTTAAGTAGACTCTGATTGGTTGCTATGGGCAATATGTCCACTTCTAAAAACTTACACTTTAATAAATATACCCCAATGACTTTGTTCTGTTAACAGCTGTAAGACTTTCCATGCCAGTTAATGCAGTAGACTTTTGTATAAGACCATTATTATAGTGATCTAAATGGGCCTATCCATTACCCAACTTTGTGACCAAAACCGACTGTGCACGCTGGGTCCTTGCCGACCCCCGACTATCTACTGAACATGCTTGTCAACCTGATGACGCTCGTCGGGTTCGGCATGTTCAGAGATAGGAGGTCTGGCTCCTGCACTGAATGACGTTCGCACCTCGCTAGATGTTCAGTCTTTCAGGTCGCCTAGTGGATAGGCCCCTAAATAGTGTTTTTAGGAGCTTTGACTCACAATAGATTTAGCTAGACTGTCCAGATTCTCTGACCGTGAAAGGGGTGTGGTGTTGCATTTATTCATAGTTTGGTTTCATTGTAGGTGGGACCAATTTTCCTTTAATGTTTGGGGGAGTACAGTATGCATAAGAGAGACCATGATTGTTTGCATCTCATACTTGCTGATTGGCCCTGAATGTCTGGGATACTCCTGAAGTTATACTTGCTGACTCTCTCAGAATGTCCGTGAGACTTCTGAATTTCAGTTGGCTGCCTCGGACTCTGGGGAGAGTAGAAGAGTTTACCGTATTCTGCTCACTGCCACTTGCAGCTTGATTCTCGTAGATTAGTGTCATCATAGCCCTGCCCTCATTTGAAAATGCCGGGAAACGAGACTTTGTCTAGCAGCGGTGGGGTGACGTGTTCGTGCCATCACAGTCCCGCCCACCTGGCAGCCCTCTCTGGTGATATTGATCTGAAATAGTGTAACGTCTCCCTGTGGCTGGGACAGATGCCAGAGCTCGATTCAAGCTGGGTACACACTGACAGATAGATTGGCTGATCAATTGATCGGCCAATGTATCTGCTGCCCGTCGGGCAGTGTGTACCCGCGATATGTCGGTGGACGTCGGCGTTCACCGACATATCGCATTGGCTGTGCTGCACAGCCGATGGATAGATATGTCTGCAGACATATCTGTCGATCTACAGGTGTGTACGGGCGTTCGGAAGACCGCCCGTACACACACACAGCGGCAGCCGCGGGGAGGGGGATGCCGCCGGGACACAGCCCCTGGTTGCTGGGACCTGCGGGCAGGCACAGATAATGGTGGTTCAGTATGTACAAACAACCATCATCTGCAGATATATCTGTATAGTGTGTATCCCCCTTAAGACTTTGGGGGCCTGGGGCATGTAAGTCTGGGGGCCCCTAAAGAGCAACATTTGGGATACAAGTCTTGGGCATGTGTTTCACTCCTGTTTTGCATCATGCTGGTGGTGTGCACAGCACTTCCCAGCTGTTGGCCTGTCCCTAGTCTTGCATGAAATAAAATTGAATATGGGGATAAGTGAAATCGACGAAAATGACGTCATCTGAAAATGGATTTCGCTCCAAATACGGCCCAAGAATACCCGGCGGAAAAAAGTGCGGAATTGGGGGTTTTTTTGGTGCAGAGTTATGGAAACCGCTCTGCACTCTTTGTACACCCCCCTTGACGCTAACTGCGTCAAAAAACGCTAAAAACCCCCACAAAGGACATTCCAAAAAAGCACTTTGAATAAGTGGGCGAAAAATTTCAAAGTGGGGGTACAACTTCAAAAACTAGCGAAATAGCGTTAGGGGGGTTGCAAGTATGGGGGAGGTTTTTTTTTTATTGCAGGTGCTTGCTGAAGGGTTTTTTTTTTGTGCAATTTAAAGCTTGATTTTAGTGATTTTGAACTATGCTTGCACCCATTTTCATGTACCCCAAAAAAGTTGCTAAATGCTATTCTTCACCACTTTCTCAAAGACGCTAAATAGCTCCTATTCGGAACACTTAGAGACAAGGCCTGCAAGGTGTACGTTAGGGCTAGCATTGCCAGGAGCGCTTGCATGGACGAAAGGGCTGGCTAGGACCTCCACGGTTGAAAGTAACGTCGGGAGATGCTCTATTAGCAGGCAGCGTCTTAAGCTAGACGGATGTGCCCATGTCCAGGATAGCGGGGAGCACAGGGGGGGGGGCTTGATGAAGGGGTGCCCAGCAATTGGTGACAAGGCCTGCAAGGTGTACGTTGCGGCTAGCAGTGCCAGGAGCGCTTGCATGGATGAAAGGGCTGGCTGGGACCTTTAGTTCCACGGTTAAAAGTAGCGTCGGGAGATGCGCTATTAGCTGGCAGCATGTATATGTATACCTTTTTTGTATTGTCTAAAAGTAACGTGTCGATCTTTTATCTGTCGATCTATCAACTGTCGACCTAGGTGGCATCGATCTTGGACTAGTCGATCTTTTATCTATCGATCTATTTGATTTCGATCTGTTATTATGTCTATTTGTGTGGTGTCGATCTATTAACTGTCGAACTATTATTTGTCTACCTATGTGGTTTCGAACTTGGAACATTGTCTAACTATTAGTTGTCGATCTACGTTGTGTCGCCCTTATATACCTTTTGATCTTACATATTCAACCTATTACATATCGATCTAATGTCCCGTTCGACTATATTACTGTGTGACTATTGTTACTGTTGATCTATACTTTGTCTATCTAAACTACATGTCGAACTAACATGGTCGACCATTTGATGATCGAACAAGTTGTGTCCAATCTAATAATCCACATCCCATAAATACAGAAATACATACACAGTCTCAGACATAAGTCACGCTCCTGTACACATGTATACATACAATTGCATGCATACATAGTCACAAACATATACAGTTACACACCAATACACATAAAGACAATATAGTGACGCCCCTCACTCTTATTTTTCATCATCACTATCTGCAGCTGCTCCTCCCCTCCCCTCTCCCATGGTGTTGGCAGTGGCGCTGACTGTACAGTGCCGTGTAACCACCCTCCCTATTTTTTTATTTTTATTTTCAAATTTTCTCCAGCTTACAGTGCAATAGAATACTACTCTTCAGCTGTTAATACAAGCTGTGGATCCTTAATCTAGCTCTGAAGGGTGTGTGCACCACAGTGATGATGTCCTCTCTCTCCGTCCACCACAGAGGAAACCCTGGGAGGGAAGAATAAGGAAGATGTGTTCTACTGTACAAGAAAATGTTTGTCTGCTCCTTTACAGGAGATGTGTGACGAATTGCAGGAATCTGGTGGAAAGCGGAGAGAGGGGCTCATTTATGATACTAGATAATAGTAGAGTGCAGCAGATTCTTAGTGTACAGTCCGCCTATGATGGAGCATCTTGCGTTAGTGGGCACATGGAGAGAAGAGCAGACTTATTGACCTTAAGGAAAGTATACCTTTGTGGTATCTCTCTATAAATAAGAGAAGGACCTAAATGTTTTGGGTTCCAGTAACTGATGACATTATGGTTCTTGTTTCTCTTTGTGCTTCTCCTTGTTTCCCTCCTATATTCTGTGCATACTTGCCGACTTTACTTTTCTCCTCTTCACGCCATAAAGCCGGCTCCCCTCTGTTAGGATCTGTGTTTGTTATGGTAACAGGAGCAGACACAGGAACAGATTTAAAGTGAAAAGTAGGTTGTTTAATGTAAGTACTAGTAGACATGTACAAGAATAATACTGATTAACATCTGTGACTGAAGGAACAATAGTGATGAATGTCCAGATCAGTGACAGAACAAAATTAAATCTTGATTAAGTTACTGTGGAGCTGAAGGAAAAGTCCAGTAAGTCCGTGGTAATAGCAGGATAGGGAATCCGGGAATACTGTGATAATAGCTGAAAGGGAAATCGGGTAATGCTGAGATGATGGCTAAACAGGGTAATCTGGAAATGCTGTAATAGTTGCTGAAAGGGAAAGCAGGTAATGCTGCGATGAAGGCTGATCAGGGTTTTAGCTGAAAACTCAGGTGCAGGCTGGAGTAGGTTATTGGGAACTACAGGTTCAGGAAGGAATGGGTAGGTTTGGGAACTTCAGGTTCAGGGAGGAGTGGGTAGGTAGAAGGAGCCGGACTTGATCCACAGCAGGGAGCAAGGCAGGGTAGAGTGGATCAGGTTTGCAGGGAGCCAGGGACCGGCAAGGGGCTGAGGCAACACCGTAGCTAAGGTCTGGTACAGGAACGTAGAGATCTCATAGCTGATGCTGAAACACACGGTTGCACTGGCAACTACAGGGAGCTCTAAACCCCCTTAAGTATCAAGCAGCAGAGCGTGAGTGGCTGGAGAGATCACCTGATGCATCAGGATAGGCCCACTATGTCACATGACCCGAGGCAAGATGGACACGCCCATGTACCTGTGGTGCTGAGACACTGCTAGACTTACCCTTGCCAGGATGGCCCAACACTGGCAGACCCCCTGCGCATACCTAGCGTTCCCGCTAGGCTGTTTTAGCAGGGTGCGGCACCCTGCCCTCCTTCTGGAGGGCAAAAAGCACCCTGCCCTCCAGAAGGAGGGCAAAAAGCACCCTGCCCTCACAGGCTGCGGGTGCAGTCTTCACCCGCGGGACGCAGTGTCCCGCGGGTGGAGAAATGTGCGGTGACCCGGTCACCGCCGGAGAATAGACGCTGGGCGCATGCGCCTGGCATCTATTCTCCCTGTTTGCAGCGCTTGGGGGCTGCCCGGCATGTCCGTAAGTGCCGGGCACTCCCCCAAGTATGATAAAAAAGGGGACGCGTCTTATAGACATGCCCCCTTTTATGACCACGCCCCCTTTTCGCCCGCGCACACAAAGTTGCCCTCTCTAGGTCCGGCACCCTGCCTGCCGCCGGAGCTAGAGTGAACACTAATACCCACTGCCCGTCTCCACGCGCCAGCTCCCTTGACAGAAGGACCGTGTCACGGCGCCTTCACCGGTAAGGAATGCAAACCTCCATGCCGTGAAATTCTGGTCGTGACACCCTCATTGCATAGTACTGTGGGAATGTGGGCAGGGATGGGGCTAAAATAACTTTAATTGCATTATATTGGCTCCACCCCTACCTACGGACCTGAGATTCCCGGTATTATCTCCCCATCTTGCCCAATTTTTACATTTCTGTGTTACATGTGTAGTTTATCTACAGGTGTTTTACCCCATGCAGTGTTCTCCCCAGAATTTTTTTCCAGCTGGGTGGCATCAAGAAGTAGCCGGGTGGGGGGGCCTTTGCAATAATAAAATGTTTTAAACCCTGACCTTATAATGATTTAAACTTGAAATAAGCTCCCAGATACTGTCCCCACTTGCAGGCTCCCAAAGTGCCGGGTGGTAGCTTATTTCTTGCCGGGTGGTGCACCCGCCAAAAACAGCCTGGGGAGAACACTGTCATGGCTATGGGGTGGTTACCTACAGGTTGCATTTGTGTGCGTGTGTTTGGGGGAGGAATTGGGGAATTACAACCATGATCAAACTGTGTGCATCATTATCCTAGTACAAAAAATTTCCACCTGCCCTGGTCATCAACTAATTATAAATCTGATTTATATAGCACCTCCAATTATGCAGCGTTATACAGAGACAATATTTTTCAAACAAGCGCACGTATTCACTAGGGTATGGTTTTGTTTTGCTTTATTTATTTTTGCCCCGGGATAGGATACAAAGACGTTCTTTGGGTACAATGTACACAATGAGGGGACACAAGTTGTCATATTGCAGAGCATAAACACACATATCAGATGTTTTACATTCATAGCAAAATGGTACAGAAGAAAGATAAAGAAAAGTATGTGGTAAACATTGTAAGAGGGCATATTGAGTTTAAAATCACCTGAAGGTGAAAAAGACCTTTTTAAGTCAAGGTTGAAATTAATTTTTTCCCGGGTGATACATATCCAGTTCTACATGTTATTTTTCTTAAAATAGATAGATATCTATCAGTGCATCAGGAAAGTACTCACGACGCTTCACTTTTTCCACATTTTTGTTATGCTACAGCCTCATTCCAAAATTAAATAAAATTAATTTTTGTCCTCAAAATTCTACACACAATACTCCATAATGACAACGTGTAAAAGTTTTTTTGAGATTTTTGCAAATTTAATAAAAAATAAACCCACTAAGAAATCACATGTACATAAGTATTCATGGCCATTGCCATGAAGCTCAAAATTGAGCTTGGGTACATACTGTTTCCACTGATCATCCTTGACATGTACTTACAGCTTAATTGGAGTCCACCTGTGGTAAATTCAGTTGATTGGACATGATTTTGAAAGGCATACACCTGTCTATATAAGGTCCCACACTTGACAATGCATGTCAGAGCACAAACCAAGCATGAAGTCCAAGGAATTGTCTGTAGACCTCCAAGACAGGATTGTCTAGAGGCACAAGTCTGGGGAAGGGTACAGAAAAATATCTGCTCCTTTGAAGGTCCCAATGAGCACAGTGGCGTCCATCATCCCTAAATGGAAGAAGTTCGGAACCACCAGGACTCTTCCTAGAGTTGGCCGGCCGTCTAAACTGAGCGATTGGGAGAGAAGGACCATAGTCAGGGAGGTGACCAAGAACCCGATGGTCACTCTTTCAGAGCTACAGCATTCCTCTGTGGGGAGAGGAGAACCTTCCAGAAGGACAACCATCTCTGCAGCAATCCACCAATCAGGCCTGTATGGTAGAGTGGCCAGGTGGAAGCCACTCCTTAGTAAAAAGCACATGGCAGCCCACCTGGAGTTTGCCAAAATGCACCTGAAGGACTGTTAGACCATGAAAGACAAAGATTGAACTCATTGGCGTGAATACCAGGCGTTGTGTTTGGAGGAAACCAGGCACCGCTCATCACCAGCCCAATACCACCCCTACAGTGAAGCATGGTGGTGGCAGCATCATGCTGTGGGGATGTTTGAAAACCTGCTCCAGAGCGCTCTTGACCTCAGACTGGGGCGACGGTTCATCTTTCTGTAGGACAACGCATAAATATCAAAGGAGTGGCTTCAGGACAACTCTGTGAATGTCCTTGAGTGGCCCGGCCAGAGCCCAGACTGGAGTCCAATTGAACATCTCTGGAGAGATCTGAAACTGGCTGTGCACCGACTCTTCCCATCCAACCTGATGGAGCTGCAAAGAGGAATGAGCAAAACTGCCCAAAGATGGGTGTGCCAAGCTTGTGGCATCATATTCAAAAATACTTGAGGCTGTAATTGCTGCTAAAGAGAGAGAGAGAGACTCTTTTGGTCTCGGAATGCCATCCACTGTGTTGCGATAAAAAAAAAATCAAATATATATATATATATATATATATTATTATTATACACACACACACACACACACACACACACACACACACACACACACACACACACTGATCGCGGTGAGTGACAAAATATGTGGGTCACAGGATCTCTCCACTTGAAAAAAAAAATGGGGTCCTTACTGACCGTTTCTGGGTCCCATCATAATTTATGCTTTCGAGCTCCCTATATAACTCTCAGACTTCCCTAACCTCTTACAAATGATGCCACGCAGCCATGCCCGGCCTTTACACATTATGCCGCACATTAATGCCCATTACACATTATGCCACGCAGTAATGCCCCTTACAAATGATGCCACACAGCCATCCCCGGCCTATACATATTATGCTGCACATTAGTGCCCTTTAGTCCCCCTCTGCATTGCCCCCAGTAGATGACCCCCCTATGCATTGCCACTAGTAGTAGTGTACCTATGCATTGTAGTAATCCCCCCTCTGCAGTGCCCCCAGTAGTAATCCCCCCTCTGCAGTGCCCCTAGTAGTAAACCCCCCTTTGCAGTGCCCCCAATTGTTGACCCCCTATGCATTGCCCCACCTTTTTGACCTTTAGTGACCTGGGCCTAATGCCCAGGTCACTCACCTATTTGTGGGGCAAATACCTTAATTTGGGCCTAATGCCCCCTATGTAGCCTGGGCCTTGTGCCCACCTATATACTAACAGGCCTATTGCATGAATTTGTGCCACGGGCCTAGTGCCCGACAACCCTAGTGGTCTAGGGAGGGGTAAATAATGGTGGCCCAAGGCCGCCTACCCGCATGGTGGAAGAGGCTGCGGGGGGATCTCCATAGCTCTTTTTTCTTCCCACCCCCGCAGTCCTCTTCAGTCCTCAGCTTCATACAGCGGCGCCGCCTCTTCCTTTCTTCCCTCTTGATCACGCCGTCTTCTGGCCTCTTGCGCGGCCGCTGGAACTATTGCCGCTCCGCTCTTCAGGAGGTCTTCTCTCCTCCTCTCCGCCGTCGGTACTGAAGTTTCCCGCACAGCCACATCTAATTCAAGATGCCACGAGTGGGTTGGGCTATAACACGGTGAGCCGCGATTGGCTCGTCACGTCTGTCTCCTTTTTGTCTGCTGAACTGCGAGCCGTGTTTGGCTCACGGCCAGTGCCAAACAACTGCCGCCGACCGCCACTACTTGGCTTCCGGGCAGCGAGCTCCGCTTAGCTTGCGTCCGGAGCCAACTACTCCCGCCGCCACTGGTGGAAGGGACCAGGCGGTCCCTTCACCAGGTACCTGCCGCAGTGGCTTACCCGGCGCTGGGAACAAACACACTGTCCCAGCGCCGTGCACGGATGCTGTGCCGATGCTGGGATCAGACTCTTGATCCCAGCACTGCTTTCCACAGCAGCAGCCAATGAGAGTCTGACTCTCTCATTGGCTGCTCTAACAGACAGCGTTGTGTCTGTTACTGCAGGGGGACGCGCCAGCTGTTAGAGATTGGACACAGCATAGCGCGTCCCCGGTAACTTTAAAAAAGTGGGCCCCCAGTCCCCGACATCTGGTAAAATACGCGGTACAGCGCGTATTTGCGAACACTGTGTGTGTGTATATGTATATATATGTATATGTGTGTGTGTGTGTGTGTGTGTGTGTGTGTGTGTGTGTATATGTATGTGTATATATAGATATATATACATATACATACAGTCAGGTCCATAAATATTGGGATATTGACAGAATTTTCAGATTTTGGCCTCTATTCACCACCACAATGGTTTTGAAATGAAACAAACAAGATGTGCTTTAACTGCAGACTTTCAAATTTAATTTGAGGGTAATTATATCCAAATCAGGTGAACAGTGTAGGAATTACAACGGTTTCTATATGTGCCTCCCACTTTTTAAGGGGCCAAAAGTAATGGGACAAGCTATATACCGGGGGCTCTAGATGGGGTGGTTAATAAATTCTTACAACGCGGATATAGTTTATCCTTACTGCGTGAAATCAAGCCAAAGTACTACAAATGGACAGGCATAACCTTCTACAAAAAATAAACCCAGCACAACAACAGGAGAAATTCATTTGGAGCACTATGTTCTCCACTGCCAGCCCGATCATCCCACGTGCAACCAAGGCACTGTGGCCCATAATTTCAACGGATTGTTCATTGCGCAGCTTGCACCACACTCGACCTATGACCTGCTATAAAAGGGGCAAAAATTTAAGGGATTTTCTAGTTAAACCCGATGTCACGCAGTATGCTCAACCTACAGGCATTTTTGGCCAAGTGAAAAAAACGGGTTGCTATCGGTGCCCCTCATGCGTCACATGTAATTATTTGATCACAGGCTCCAGCTTTAATCATCCCCACACGGGGGTTACAATCGATATCAAACATGTCCTAAGTTGCACATCCAAATATGTCATTTATTACATTACTTGTCCGTGCGGCTTGTTCTATGTTGGCATGACCAGTAGAACTTTCAGAGAGAGAATGGCCCTCCATCGTTCAGCTATTAATAAAGCCACTATGGGTGGACAAATGGACCAACCGGTGGCTAAACATTTCCAACAGAAACAACATCCTCTTTCATCGCTCAGGTATCAAATAATTGATCAAGTACCCCCCTTGAGGAGAGGAGGCGATAGGAATACCATCCTTTTAAGATTGGAATCGCGGTGGATTTATAGATTAAACACTTTGCAACCCGCTGGGTTGAATGAAAAAATCAATTGGAATGCCTTCTAGTGACATTTGAGTAAAGCGTTTTTTCATTTTTTGAGCTTTTTTGAGTATTTTTTAATTTTTTTGGGATTTTTCTGTCTTTTGTTGATTTTCATTTTCTTAGTATCTAGCCATTAGACATTTGCATTTAACAGCCCAGTATGTCAGACTTCGTATTAACCATATCTTTTTTATGCCACATTCTTTGGTCACATGCATCTGCCCTATAAGTACATGATTTAACACTGCACATTCATTGTTGCAGTCTTTGATAGGTATTGTTTCAGCATTCACGTAACCCCCCCCCCCTCTCCCCTTTTTCCGGCATTGCGCCGTTTTGCTTTATACATAGAATTTAGAGAGGTATTAGGGATTTTTAGTGTTTCTCCATACTGTGGCATTAGTTACAATACATCAACTGTCTTGTACTGTTGTTGTCTTTTTTCAGCCAAATCCCAGAGCCGGAGACAGCGTCTAGGTTGCTACGCAACCATTCGATGCACTATGCTGACGTCATCGGAGTGAGACCCGACGGACGAAGCAGCGTGGCCGGTCTCCGGGTTTGGCACATACACAGCCAGAAAGGGATATAGGTAAGTGGTGTAGTCACATTTTTTTCTTGTTTATTAGCTATTTGCAACTTACAGACCACAGCAGCCTGAGGACGGGGTCTTTTGATCCTGAAACGTCACGTTGCACATTATGCTGTGGATGCATTATTCATTATGCTGAGGATTTCATGTAAGAATTGATGTGTATTAACAACCATTAATACTGAATATTGTACCAGTAGTGCCGTGTTGGGAAATATAATATGTGCAATCCCATCATGCAATATGTGTACTAACACCACATAGACAACACCGCATAAATAACTCAGCATCGCTTCAATCATGGTGTGAAGCAGCCAGGGATAGGTCTATATGTGTATAGATGATGAGGATCACCAGAATGTGACATGAGACTAAAGCAACTATTGACACAAAAAAAAATATATATAATTAATACATATAATATATATAACACCCTTAAGTAAGGGCACCACCACCCGCGTCCACTAACAGCTCACAAGACACTATCAAAGATACCTCAATGCAATTATACTGAAGTGTAGCCAGATGTTGGAGATTCATGCGGGGACACTTGGACCTGTGGGTATCCATTAAGACATAAATAAGATCAAAACCTAGTCAAAAAGGCCTCTACCACCTGCGTACCCCAGTGGAATTGCAAACACACTGATATAAATACCTCAATTAAATTACACTGGAGCGTAGTCAAACATGGGAAATTCATGTGGAAACACTGGGACCTGTGGGGGTGTATCATGATTATATCCATACGTATAACCAGACGTGTCAAAGCACAAAACCAACAGCACTAATGAAAGTGTGCTTACCTGGAACAGTACTGCCTTAGAGTTGAGTGAAACCACGATGTGTGGTACGTGGTGGGGAACGCCGACTTCCGCTATGTGTACCACGAGGCGTTCAGTCCCGGCTTAAACACCCACTGAGCCGGAAGTACGCACTCGTCACATGATCTACTTCCGCGTGTCTCAAATGACACGCAAGCTGGAGGGAGTTACTAGGCAATGGGCGGAGGCAACGAAGTAGTGCAAGGTGTCACCTGTATACACAGTTATAGGAAATGAATATAGGAGCCTGATGAGACTTAAAATACGGTTTCCAGTACATTGTGCAAAAAATGCACACACTTATTAAACATTAAATGGATTTACATGAATAGTGATCAAATTACATCCATATGTTATACAAATGAAACCGATTGTAACAATGATAGCCAGAAAACTGCACTAATCCAAAACATAAACTAACACCGCAAAAAACAGACAGACAATAGAAAAATAAAAAAACTAAGAAATACATAATAAGAAAAATACATAATAAAAAAAATATAATATACATAAGAAAACACTGGAAAATAACTGATATGGATAATGCATATTCATTAATCATAACCTATGTCCCTATACATAACTTTACAGAAAGACAGAGGATTATACTCATTTAAGCCCCTTGGCATAACTGTATTGAGTTTATGTATCCGAAAACTCTCTCTTTTTTTTTTTTTTTAAACTCAGAGTCTATCGCTGCCTGATTTGGTTGGGATCCAATCAATCAATTTGCATCTTAAGGAAGCAGCTTGATGTACCATTTCCAGAAAATGCCTGGCTACAGGTTTCTCACTTTTGCCAGTCTAGAGGGCTGCCCTAATTGAGGCTCTGTGGTTTGCCATCCTGTCTCTGAATCTTTGGGCCACGAGGCCTACGTAATAAAGACCACATGGACAAACAAGGATATAAATCAAGTGATCGAGAGCACAGTGTAGCCTGTATTTGATCGCAATCTTTCTACCAGAGTGGGGATGGGGAAAAGTCGAACCAACTAACATCGAGGTGCAAGTTATGCATCCCCCACAAGAATAACTTCTTGGTCTTAGTAACAACAAGTCCGATGTTTAACTTTTTTACCTGGATATAGAGTGGGCCTCATTAACATCTGCCTTAAATTAGGTCCTCTTCGATAGGCCATCATGGGTGGTGCCAAATGTTGAAATGGTAGTGAGTTATCATTTTGCAAAATGGGCCAGAATTTCTTAATAGATTTCTGAGTATATTTCTCTTTGCTATTGAAGGTAGTGGTATAAATCAGACGGGAATACTTAGCTGTATCAGGAGTAGTTTTATCAGGTGTGGTCATGTAAATCTGATTAGCTTTCCAAAGGCATCTGTGCAAAGTTGATCGCTGATACCCTCCATCAAGGACTCTTGTTGTCATTTCACCTAACTGGAGTTCCCTCATTTCTGCTGTAGTGTTAATCCACATAACCCTAAGGTACTGTGATAAAGGCAAATTTTCCTTAAAAGCCGTAGGATGGTGGCTAGTAGGTAACAATGCCAAGTTCCTATCTGTAGATTTCCTAAATAATGAGGTTGATAGTTTTCCATCGGAAAGACTAATGGAGACATCTAAAAAATTACTCTGCAATCAATCTCATACGTAAAACGTATCGGATTATCAATAGTATTCAGATTGATGACCATTTGTTCAAAACTTTCAATGGTGCCTTGCCAAATCAGAAAGATATCGTCTATGAATCGGCGATAACATTACATTTTATCACTATACTTGGAGATGATATGCTCGCTATCGTACTTAGCCATGAACAGATTGGCATATGACGGAGCCAAGTTGGAACCCATTGCTGTCCCCGATGTTTGCAGGTAGAATCCATCTTTGTATTGAAAATGATTCTTATACAGTACTAGTGTCGCAAGCTCAATTAGAAATTCTGTGGGGATGTGTTTAGATGACCTAGTCATTAAAGCCGCTCTCAGTGATTCATTATTAACAAGCCTAAGGAAGGCTTTTAAACTGGCATTGTTTGTAGGCAGATCAAATGTGGATGGTCTTTTGAATTTTTTTAATATTGGCCATGCTATTTTTGTTAAAAATTATTTATTTTAATCTTAATGATCTGCTGAATTTGTACAGGTCAATGGAGCTTTTAAACTCACTATGCCTATAGGTGGGCACAAATGAGACCTTTGGCTAATACCATTAGTTGGGTCTCATCCAGGATGGAACTCGAAAGATTGAATACAACATTTAAATCCACCTTCCTCAGCGTCGTCTCCTTATGCCCACCCCGCCTCGGGTGCGGTCTGCGACTCTTTCTTCGTCGATATTGGGGGGAACATGATCTTGATTTGGTCCTACATCTAAGAAATGACTACTCGACTTTTGTGTCTCATAGTTGGCATCAGTGTCTGAAGTAGAAAATGACGACCTAGATTTTAACGGAATTTGTGGAACTCTTCTACGTCTCGATATATTACTCTGTTGTCTGGATCGAAACTGCGTATTGTCTCCTAGTAACCAGCGGTACACTGTATGTTTTTGATAATCAGATGTGACAACATTGAGTTTCTTTCTTTTAAACGAGGTCAGATCCTTTTTATATGCCTCAACCTGTGTCTGTAATCTCTCAAGCCAATTAGTGCCCTTGTCATCACGTAGTGTAGGTAATGTGACAATATTCGCTTGTTCTTTTTCAATCTTAACTTTCTGTAGTTCACATCCAACTTCTTCAATGATGAGAACCAACAGATCTAATGAACACTTGTTCAAAATCGCACACCATCTACTGCAGAACACAGGGTTATTTCTCCCTAATGTAGGAACATTGTGTATCCTAAATTCTCGTGGGATCTGTTTGCGGCGATGGTACTCTGAGAGAAATTGACCATGTAACTGAAGATCAACCTCTCTCCTTTGTAATCTCAGTAATCTATAGAAGAGATCAGCAGATGTTTCTGCTGATAAAGTGCTGAAATCTAATTTGTCGAATAGTACTTTACTGATGTCGTCATCAGTGAATGAAATGGCAGCACTCTGCCTCAGAGAGAGGAGTCCTTCATCCAATAAACCAGAGCCGCCATACGCCATAACAGAGCATATTCGTGAATAGATGGTGAATAAATTTCAAATTGTGTGTATGCATCGGCTCGGCATGATATAAACAACCAAATGCAATTATTTTAAATATGCAGTTCAGGTGATACACATTAATACAAACAACAGGGAAACCACATATAGTGAACAGACAAGATAACAACACGTAACAACATATGGTGCAGTCAACTGAAAACACTTGTCAGTCTCCAGATATAGTGAATTAATCACTTTCACAGGAGTAAATATTTGTATTATATATATATACACACACACACACAATCAAAAAAAAAAAGTATTTGGACAGCCACTGATTGTGCAAGTTGTTGCACTTTAAAAGATGAGAGAGGTCTGTAATATCCATCATAGGTACACTTTAACTGTGAAAGACAGATTCAGAACAAAAAATTCCAGAAATCACATTGTATGATTTTTAAACAATTTATTTGTATATTCTTTCGGAAAAAAAATATTTGGACAATCCAAAAATTTTAACTCAATACTTTTGTAAAGTAAACTCGGTTGGCAATTACAGAGGTCAAATGTTTCCTGTAGTTCTTGACCAGATTGCACACATTGCAGCAGGTATTTTGGCCCACTCTTCAATGCAGATCTTCTTTAGTTGTGCCATGTTTTGGGGCTGTCGCCGGGCAACGCGGACTTTCAACTCCCTCCACAGATTTTCTATTGGGTTGAGGTCTGGAGACTGGCTAGGCCAATCCCGGACCTTGAAATGCTTCTTACAGAGCCACTCCTTAGTTGCCCGGGCGGTGTGTTTGGGGTCATTGTCATGCTGGAAGACCCAGCCACTTTGCATCTTCAATGCTCTTACTGAGGGGAAGGAGGTTTTTTCCCAAAATGTCACGATACATGTCCCCATTCATCCTCTCCGTAATACGGATCAGTCGTCCTGTCCCCTTTGCAGAAAAGCATCCCCAAAGCATTGTGTCCACCCCCATGCTTCACAGTGGGTATGGTGTTTTTGGGATTCCACTCATCACTCTTTTCCCTCCAAACACGGCGTGTGGAGTTTATACCAAAAAGTTCTATTTTGGTCTCATCTGACCACATGACATTCTCCCAATCCTCCTCTGGATCATCCAGATGGTCACAGGCAAAGTTTAGACTGGCCTGGACATGTGCTGGCTTAAGCAGGGTGACCTTTCAGGCGCTGCAGGATTTGAATCCATGACCACGTAGTGTGTTACTAATGGTAACCTTTGTGACTGTGGTCCCAACTCTCTTGAGGTCATTGACCAGGTCCCCCCGTGTAGTTCTGGGCTGATCCCTCACCGTTCTCAAGATCATCAATACCCCACGAGGTGAGATCTTGCATGGAGCCCTGGTCAATGGAGATTGTCAGTGGTCTTGTATTTCTCCCATTTTTTTAATAATTGCGCCAACAGTTGATCTCTTCTCGCCAAGCTTCTTGTCTGTTGTTGAGTAGCTCATCCCAGCCTTGTGCAGGTCTACAATTTTTTCCCTGGTGTCCTTAGACAGCTCTCTGGTCTTGGCCATGGTGGAGAGGCTGCAGTCTGACTGTTTGAGGGTGTGGTCTTTTATACAGTTAACCAGTTCAAACAGGTGCCATTAATACAGGTAACGAGTGGAGGATAGATGAGCTTCCTAAAGAAGAAGTAACAGGTCTGTGAAAGCCAGAATTCTTGCTGGTTGGTAGATCTCCAAATATAAGAGAGAGAATATACAAATAAATTGTTTAAAAATCATAAAATGTGATTTCCTTAATTTCTTGTTCTGATTCTGTCTCTCAGTTAAGGTGTACCTATGATGGATATTACAGACCTCTCATCTTTTAAAGTGCAATAACTTTTATTATTATCGTTTTATTTATATGGCGCCACAAGTGTTCCGCAGTGCCTTACAAAGTACATAAATAGATTTACAGTGACTTACAGTACAATACAATACATTACAGGCCATGGATAATATACATTGCTACATTTGCGACCATAACACCCAGATAAGCAACAATGCAAAGCAACCAAGTGTTAGGTGCCCTGGTAGAGTGTAAGAAGTAGATAAAGGTAGAGTAAGGAGAAGCACAAGAGGGTAGAGGGCCCTGCTCAACGGAGCTTACATTCTAGGGGGGAGGGACAGACAGACAGGGGTGAAACAGATGGGGTGGGCAGGGAGAGAGAGGAGTATGTAGCAGCAAGTTAAGATGAGAGCTGAAAGGCTTTGATGAAATAGTGGGTCTTGAGAGCCCTTTTGAAGGATTGAAGAGAGGTGGAGAGTCTGATGGGAAGCGGGAGAGAGTTCCAAAGGTGGGGAGCAGCGCGGGCAAAATCTTGGAGGT
This sequence comes from Taudactylus pleione, assembly GCA_031769625.1. Lineage (NCBI taxonomy): Eukaryota > Metazoa > Chordata > Amphibia > Anura > Myobatrachidae > Taudactylus > Taudactylus pleione. The sequence goes on along the minus strand of JAUIMM010000331.1, from coordinate 5,868,436 downwards.
GGGAGTGGGAAGAAGTAATCAATTGGCATGAGGGGCAGCGTGCATTTGTTGAACGAAGAGGGCGGACAGGAGAGTGAAGGGAGAGGAGGTCAAAGATGTAAATGGGAGAGGAATGGCTGAGGGCTTTGTAAGTGAGTGTGAGAACCTTAAATTGGGTTCTAAAAGGGAAGGGGAGTCAGTGGAGAACTTGTAGGAGAGGGGAGGCAAATGCAGAGTGTTTTGAGAGGAAGATGAGCCGAGCTGCAGCATTGAGAACAGACTGGAGAGGGGAGAGAAGGGATTTGGGGAGGCCAGATAGGAGGAGGTTACAGTAGTCCAATCTGGAGATGACCAATGAGTGAATGAGGGTTTTTTTGGCATCCTGGGTGAGAGAGAGTCTAATCTTGGAAATATTTTTAAGATGAAAACGACAGGACTGTGAGAGATTCTGGATATGTGGTTTGAGGGAGAGGGAGGAGTCCAGGATAACTCCAAGACAGCGCACTTTGGGGCTAGAGGAGATAGTTGTGCCATCAATTGATAAGGAAATTGTGGGAAGTGTGGTTATGCAGGGGGGAGGGAAGATGATTAGCTCAGTCTTAGACATATTAAGTTTAAGAAATCGCTGGGACATCCAGGAAGAGATAGCCGAGAGACAGTTGGAGACACGAGTGAGGAGAGAGGGAGAGAGGTCAGGGGAGGAAAGGTAGATCTGTGTATCATCAGCATAGAGATGATATTGGTGGTCAAAAGAGCTGATGAGTTCACCTAGTGAGGATGTATAGAGTGAGAAAAGGAGAGGTCCAAGAACAGAGCCTTGGGGAACACCTACTGCAAGAGGCTTTAGTGGGAGAAGAGGAGCCATGAGAGGAGACAGAGAAGGATCGGTGTGTGTGTGTGTATGCATGTATGTGTGTAATATATATATATATATATATATATATATAATTCTCTTAACCCATTTAGGGTTAGACACTGGGGAAGGTCAAAGGGGCCTATCCGTTAGCAGATAAATTGAATCTTTCCTCTCCAACATTTTGGTCATTATTGCATACCGCTGCCAGATATTAGAAATATCTGGCAGTTTAAATGCGGTGAACGACGAAAGATATTAGCAGCAGCTACAGAGCACTGCAGAGAAAAAAATCCACTCCCTGAATGATGTCATGCGATATCTTTCATCTTTCATCGTTCGTCTTTTGCCAAAATCTGTCATGTACATGACAGATATCGTTCAGCATAGCCACCGGAATTTTCACATGAGAGATGTACAAAATAAAGTAGTAGCACTTTAATTGTTGTGTGTTACATTTTAGCGTCTATATACAGCCTGACAAAAAATGCAGCTATTATGGTGCTGTCCCGCCATCCTAATACAGTAGTGACTACTTTAGTCCCAGCTTCTGGGTGCTATGCCATGCTCCTGTGAGTGGGTGCATCTCACATGCTAGACCCACTCACAAATGGGTGCAGCCATACATGATGTGGTCCCACGGGATGTTGCTGTATCCGGGACCAGAATTTCTCTTGGCAGCCCTGGAGGTGACAGACAGAACCAGGAGGGAATGGGGCTTAGTTGTGGGGTAACAAGGCCATGGAGGGAGGTGGTTGAGAGTGGAGGGACAGGAAAAGTGGGGGAAAGAAGCAGAGGGTTGGAAGCAGACTGATGAGAAAAAAAAAGGGGGAACAGCAAGTGGAGGAGACGAGGGGGAGGATGGGGGTTGATAAAGTAAAGGATTATGTGGACATAGAATATGGGGGTTGTTTGAAGTAAGGGTGTTCATGCTGTGGACAAGGTAATAAGTGAGATGAAAACTGGAGTGGAGGCTGTGTGATCTAGAGACAGTGTGGATTAAAGTTGTTAACTGTTCTTTACATGTATTTTTGAACATTTATGCTAATGTATGAGTGCAGCTCCAAAAGTGATATATAAAGGAGAGGTGTGTGAGTAGTGGGTGCAGGAATTAGTTATTAAACAAATTATTAAAGTGGATAAATGTGACACAATTGGAAAAGGCAATACAAATTGAATGAGGACAAAATTACAATGTACCCGAGCTGATCCAGTCCAAAGTGTTCTGATCAACAAAGATCAATCAACAAGAGCAGTACACAGATAGGGAAGTATTTGCAGTGTCCAAGCAGTGAGTGCAGTAAGTAGTTGCCTGGATATGCATACAGCAGAAGATGTTGATTTTGTTAATTCACATAAGTATGTTGTTTGTTGTTGTTCAGAAAGTGTTATGGTTTTGAGTTTCTTTTCCCTCAGTTTTCCTCCGGCATAACTCCGACTTAGTTATCAAATTGTAATTACACTTATAATCTAACACTTTGAATCTTAACACAGACTATGGCAGCCACTGGCTATGCAGCCTGAGTGAGCAGTAATATCTAAAGTTACAAACATGTGTCTCTGTGCTCACTGATTTGGGACCCCACCCCGAAAGCTCAAACACACACTAAATTGGGATGCAATAAAGTCTAAGATAAACTATTTGTGAGAAGGGGGAGGCCATTAGAACTTGTTTAGAACTTTATTAGAACTTGTCCTTAAATTGGGACACAACTAAATAACATACATAGTGTAAACTGTTAGTAGCAAATTGTGTTGAGACTAGTTTTGTATCAATTCGATACTGGGTTTCTTCCTTCCTTCCTTTAGTTTCTTTTTGTTTTTCTTTTTTAATAGGTTGTCTTTCCGCGCAGGAAGGACGGTTTTCCCTGTTGACCCATTAGCTGGGTTTCCAATTAACTGGATTTCCTGGAAATGCTTAAAGAAATTGTTGATGGAAATTATACCTGGCTGAAACTGTTCCATTGCAGACTATAGAAATATGGCTGCACCCACTTTGCATAATTCTGTCCAAATCTTTTATTGATTTGTTATAGCTAACTAGGCGAAAATCAGCTCTAGCAGAATTCATAGTTTAATGTCAGATTTTTAATACTGTATTGGATCAAAATATAAATGCAATATTATCTGTAATTTGTATGTTGAAGTATGCGTCCTTTCTATACACTTTCATTGTAACGGCAATATTGAACTTTGCAGGCGTTAATCACTGACTAGTAGCCAGGAGGCAACACAAGCCAAATGTTGAGGATAGTTTGACAATCTGAAAATGTATGGTTACCATGGAGTTTCTTTGATCATCTTTGCCAGTGGTTCTCAACACCAGTCCTCAAGTTCCCCCAACAGGACATGTTATCTGTGTATGGTTTAAAGAAATCCAGAAAAGTTCATATATTTTACTAGGTCAGTAATTATCCCACCTTATTCCACAGATAGAAATCCAGAAAACATGACCTGTTGGTGGTACTTTAAGACTGGAGTTGAGAACCACTGACCTATTGCTGGGCTGTGTTTTGATATTAATCTTCTTTGGTTGTCCTATTCTTATCTTGAAAGTCAATGAGCTAAATTTACTATGTTGAGCTTTTCCCAATGAATTCAAAGAGGCAATTATATTTAATGCAAAACACGTCAGGTTTTGAATTTTTTTTTTATATGTTTACCACTTTAAAATCAGTGTCCGACACCGATGAAGATTCAGTTTCTTTGAAAAGCGCTGTATAGTCAATCTAGCCCAATGTTTGATTCTTGGCAAAATATCAGGGCTATAAATACACTCTTGAGAACAAATTCCAATACTTTAACAGCCTGTCAATAATAGTTGTTGGGTGTTTAGCTGGGTACACACCTTTTTACAATCACTCTTTCAATCTGATGGCTCGATCGACTTCACTCTCGATTGGAAGTCCTGACCACAGTGCTGATACGTGCGTACACACCTATACAATCCTACTAACAACCTTCGATCCCCGACCGACCAAAATATTGTAAGAAAATGATTGTACCACCACAGGGGCGGTGCTGGTGTAGAATCACCAGAATGGTGGAACACACTGCACTTTTGGTCCGATCTTGTCCATTTGAATAGGATGAATATCAAGCTGCACATAAGATGCGATCCTTCGATTCCACCAGTTCTCTTCCGACAAAACACGATCAAAGATGTGTACATGCTTTTGCAGTATCGCAAGAACAGTTCAAAATCGAAAGAATGGCCTGACAATTGTATAGGTGTGAATTAGCTTTATACTGAAAGGTTTGTAACTGAAACAGACTGATTTATTGTTTAACATATAACCTTGTTGTTATCTGATATAATTAGTTCTAAAGGGGTTGAAAGTCCAGCTGGATCTCGGCTTGTGAGATGTATTTACAACTGGACCAGATTCTTCTTGTAACATTCAGAAGATCCGAAATGTAAGGTTATTAAATTTTTGTTGGTTTCACCGTGTCCTCCAATATTTGGTGCTGGGAACCTCCTGAGATGCTACTTTTCTCTTGAGCACTGAGTGACCGGACCAGTGTCCAACATTACGTCAATGTAGGACATTATGCATCTGCGGGCAATACAGGCTGCCAGCACAGGTAACTTCCGACTTTACTGCCACCTGTTAGTGTGATCAGATCGTGTATGATATCTTTTTTTTAATATCTATGATCTTTAAATGGCAAGATAAGTACCTCTTCAGCATGTATACTTTTTATATCCTTTCCAATATTTCTCTGTAATGCAAACCAGTATGGCTGCCTCATGGTCAGAGATTTCAGCTTGTCATGTGATGGCGGAGGTAGAGGATACAGCACAGACAGACTCAAAACTCATTGTCTGGCTGCCAGACACAGACTCATGGCTCTGAACATGTTATGTGAAAGCAGGAGGGGGAGCATGTCATAGTGAACACAGCTCAGAGGACTGTTTCAAAGCCTCTCTGCTGACTACATCATGTGTCATGTAATTTGATTGCTGTGGTACATCATTTGTATGTGGTGGTGTGATTTTTTTTTCTGTACAGTGCCACGGTCACTTGGTGGTGCCATATTATAAAAATTAATATTCATTAGCAGTTGACAGAAGGAAAAAGACACAAAAAAACAACAACAACAAATTTTCATAATTGAATTGCTGCTTTATCAACTGGTGTTTCCTACTTGGTAATATATGTTCATTTTGAGTGAATACCAAAGTACTGCAATAAACTGTGAAAATATGGTTCAGATTGGCGTTGTGACAATTTTTTTTTTGTTTAACAATTCTCAATGACATTTTTAAAAGTGCTTTTGCTGATAGCATCAAAGGGAACTTGGAAACAATGCATGCATTCTTGTTGAGTCTAGAGGACATAAGTTTGGCTGAATTATCAGCATATAACAGCTGGGTAATGACTGGGCTGATAAATTAGTGTGGAAAGTGGATACACCACTATAAATTGTAGAAGAGGAGTGGCATTTAGGTCAGATTTTAAAAATAATTTTTAATCCTGAATAGGCAAAACTTGTCTAAATTAAAGCGGACTTGTCACTTACACACATTGAAGCCATGCTTTTCATGGACTGTATCACTGTTCAGCCTATTAATTCTAAAGAAGGAAGACATAAGGCATTTTATTTGCCTGGTGAATTTCAAACTACTACACTGTGTCAGAATACATTTATGAGCAAGGGTTAACAATTTAAAGAGTGTCCACTTCTTTTGGTCTGATTTGTGTAGTCATATCATAGTTAAATGCTAGCGTTTTGGGGATAAGTTGCTGATTTGTAATGGTGATTTCCTGGTTGAGAGGTCTCTTGCCTCATTGAAAGTCATCCCACCCCTGTCTGCTTATTGTGAATGTTGGCTACTTTTTAAGGGAAAGAACAGTAATAGTGGCTGTCTTGCTGTAGGTCTTGAGGTGATCTCCCTACCAATACGCGGGTTTAGGCTGATTCTCTTTTACCTTGTTCAGCAGCACTACCAGTCTTTTTGTGTGTCATTGGCAGGGGAGATTAAATATCTTGAGTTGTTGGTCATGGTCTGGCAGTTGGCCCACATCTTGGATTGAGTTGTTGGTCATGGTCTGGCAGTTGGCCCACATCTTGGATTGAGTTGTTGGTCATGGTCTGGCAGTTTGCTCCCATCTTAGCTTTGAGTTGTTGGCGATGGGCTGTCAGGTGGCCCCTATCTACAGCTTTTATTGGATTATTGGGGCAGGATGGCAATACTGTGTGTAGAGCAGTTCTTTCTTCACCACCATACCTTTTTTACCCGCTTTCAATAGATAATGACCTAAAGCTAACCATTTTCCCCACCAATATGTCTGTGTCTTTATTATAGATATGTTTTTTCCTCTGCTCACCTGGTGTTTTAATATAGGCTGACATCAGACTATAGGGAGTTGAACAAGGGCCATTACTAAGACAATTAGTGATGCTACTAGTTCCTAATGAATTAATACTGCATTCTCTATGCCATACTGGAGAGTGTGTGTGTGTGTGTGTGTGTGTGTGTGTGTGTGTGGGGGGGGGGGAGGGGGCACAGACTGAGGTGAGCCAGTTTATGCTGGGTCTCTTTACTAGATATAATTTTTTTGTTATTAATATCAGCAGATTTTATTTTTGAAGTCAAGGGAAGCCTTTGGAGTGCAGTTAAAACCCTAATAGAAATTAATATATGCCAAGTACCTTTTACATAATGTGGTATGGTTTTTGTACCTTTTGGTAACTGCTGAAGTAAAGCCGCGTATCCACTAGCAGACAGTGGAACGACGGTACGATTACAACATTGTAAGCATACAGTCGTTCCTCTTCCCTGGCAGTGCCTACACTGAATGATATGTCGTTCAGTGTAGGCACCCTCCCTCATCCCTGAACATGGTCAATCTGTCGTTATCGGCAGATTGACCTGCATGTTCAGACGATGATTGACCCACATGCTCATTCCATTTCTGAAATCCCCCTCATCCCATAAGTGACTGGTTATAACTAAGATTAAAAGAGTTAATTACCATAAAGACTGTCATTAGTGCGATGGCTAGTGTACGCCTCTCTTTGGCATGTAAGAGTTTGTATCTAGTTTGCTAGAACTACAGTATGCACAAGCTCGCTATTGTGATATAAAATGTACTGTATTAAAGAACATTAATCTATCTAGTGATTGATTACATTTGCATCCATTTATGCACCAGGTTAATGTTTATTTTGTTTAAGACAAGTCTTCCAAAGTCAGAACTGTATGATCAATATTCACATGAGGAGTGGTATTTCTTTTATGGAATATTTCTAAGTAAGGTGAAAGGCAATGTAAATTTCATCTTTGATATATCTAGAAGAATATAATGCAGTGTAACTTTTCTCACTGCAGTGAATGCTGTTGGAGTTATCACTATATATACAGAATGTGTCCAGGGTTTTTCCCCAAACAACTTCTTATCTAACAGAGATTTTACAGTACTTGTAATTGAAAAGGGAAATGGAAGTTTACTTAACAAATAGGCAAATAAGACCTATATCGAAATTAGAAATCCAGGAGTATAAACAAAGGCTGCAAAGCATAGAGCATTAGAAGGCCGAACTTTCTCTTTCTGTGTGCCCAGGCAAAATCCTCAGGTGGCCTTTACTCATTGTCAGACAGGGGCATAAAGGGCCCACCAGGGTGTGCAATGGTAGGCTATTGACACTGTTGCTTTTTCCTCCCTGCTGGACTCTCTTCTTTCCCCTATCCTTTCTCTCTCCTGTCCTGAACAAGCTACTTCCCTGTACAATGCCTCCCTTCCTTCTGCTCTTGACTCTGTTTCTCCGGCAACTCACCCTCACAGATCCACACCACAACCCTGGCATTCCGGTCAAGTTCCTCCATTTCAAATTAATTCTCTCATCCTACAGTGCTGCCCTGTCACTCTCCAAACAATCATATTTCAAGAACCTCATCTTCTTCCAGTTCTCAAACCCCCGGCGTGTCTCTGCCACTTTCAACTCCCTCCTTTGCCCTTCCCCCACCTCCCCTCCTCGCTCTCTGCCCTTGCATTTGCCACCTACTTTACATCTAAAATTTACTCCATATGTGAGGTCATCATACACTCAGCACTCTTGCCCCTCCTTTCCCTGACCACCCCTCCCCATCTGCCTCATCAACTCTGACATTCTTCTCCCCTGTTTCTGGAGAGGAAGTCATGTCCCTCATCCGACCTCCTCTCCTTCCACCTCCCGCCTTGACCCGATCCCTTCCCGTCTCCTCTGTTACCTGTCTCCCTCTGCCTGTTTCCATCTTGCCCACCTCCACAATCTCTCCCTATCAACAGGACACTGGCCCTGATTCAGAGCCGGACGCTCTGACAGAGCGCTCGCTCTGAATCAGGGCCGTCCCTCCTTCATTTTGGAGCGGCCTCCAGGTCCTGGCCTGACCACCCACAGCTATAGCGAGCGGCCAAAATGATGGTCGCGATGGTCAAGACCATCGGGCTTGCGATGAGACCCTTGCGGTAGGGTCTCGCTGCCGCAAGCCCTGGAGTGCTTTTGGCTCTATCGGAGCCAAAAGCACTCCCACTGAGATCACTAGCTGCCATGGAAACGCCTCCGTCTGGGCAACCACGCCCCCGGCACGCTCATCAAAGGGGTGTCAATCATCATCGACAGCACGCCCCCTTTGGTGCGAGACTCTTATGACGGCTTGGCGCATGCGCACTTGGGCAACATCGACCCGCTTGCGAGCGCTCAGCGCTCGCGAGCGGGTCTGAATTGGGCCCACTGTCCCTTCTGCATTCAATCATGCCCTTGTCTCCCCCATTCTTAAAAAACCTACCCTTGATCCTAACATTCTCTCCAACTACCGACCCATCTCTCTACTCCCTTTTTGCTTCCAAACTCCTTGAGGTTATGGTTTACAACCGCTTTACCACCTTTCTTTCCTCCCACTCCCTCCTTGACTCATTTCAATCTAGCTTCCGTTCTCTCGACTCCACTGAAACTGCCCTCATGAAATTATGCCAAATCCAAGGGCCACCCACTTCCACTAACAGTAGGCATTTCCCCTATGTTCTGTTATTGGACCTCTCCTATTCTCCATATATACGTCCTCTTTAGGTGAGCTCATCAACTCTTTTGACCTCCAATATTATCTCTTTCCTGATACTCAAATCTACCTTTCCACCCCTGACCTCTCCCCCTCGCTCCTTACCCATATCTCCAACTATCTCTTCCTGGATGTCCCAGCATTTTTTTAAACTTAGCATGTCTAAGACTGAGCTGATCATCTTCCCATGCTCTTCCATTACCTTACTTCCCACTATTTCATTTTCTATTGACGGCACAACTATCTCCTGTAGCCCCAAAGTGCGCTGTCTTGGAGTTATCCTAGACTCCGCCCTCTCCTTTAAACCACACATTCAGCACCTCTTGCAGTCCTGCCATTTCCACCTAAAAAATATTTCCAGAGTTAGACCCTTCCTCATCCTGGATGCTACTAAAACCCTCATCCACTCGCTGGTCATCTGCTTCTTCCCCTCTCCTTCAAGCCCTAAACTGGCTCCCCTTCAGATGCCAATTCAAGGCTTACACTTGCCTACAAAGCCCTCACCAAATCCTCTCCCACTTACATTTCTGACCTCATCTCCCTTCACACCCCCACCCGTTCACTTCACTCAACAAATGCATGCCGCCTCTCTTGCCAACTGATTACTTCCTCCCACTCCCGCCTCCAAGATTTTGCCCGTGCTGCTCCCTACCTTTGGAACTCTCTCCCTATCAGACTCTCCACCTCTCTACAAATCTTCAAACGGGTTCTCAAGACCCACTACTTCATCAAGGCCTTCCAGCTCTCATCCTAACCTACTTTATACTATTTCCTCCCTATCTACTCCTTCTGTGTCACGCCTGTCTGTCTGCCCCTCCCCTTTAGAATGTAAGCTCTCTCGAGCAGGGACCTCTTCCCTCATGTGCTTCTCTTTACATTTTCTTCTTCTCCTTACTCCCCACAAGGGCACCTAACACTTGACTGCTCACTCCATGCTGCTCATTGTGCGTGCTTTAATTGCTATTGCAGCAATGTACATAAACCATGTCCTTGTCCTGCACTGTAATGTACAGTAAGTTGTTTTTTTGTTCACTTATTAGTTTATGTACTCAGTAAGGCGCTGCAGAACACTTGTGGCACCATATAAATAAAGGATGATGATGATAATAGGGGCCAAAGCTCAAGTGGTTTGGCCAGCCACCAGAAGGGGATTAAGCCAGCAATTAGGACATGCAAAGAACGGGGCTATTTTTATTAAGGAGGGTACAGGGAGTGTCAGGACCACCCACTTTGATTGTCAGGAGGGCTAATCTTATACAGGCTTGTATGGGTATAATTTCAGTAATTGGTTATTATTTCTACCTGTGTCTCTCTTGAATTTGCCATTCACTCTTCTTAGCGTAGGTTAAAGATAAATAGATAGTATTTCTAAAAAAATTGTGCAAATTTTGTTTTTTTTCTTTTGAGTTTACTTATGGGACAATGTCCTTATCAATCTATTGCTGTCTTTCAAGGTTCTCCACGTTCTTGCATGATTTTGCCTTGTTGAGAGGCAGATGTGCCTCACACACTTCTCTGCAGGGCACTCTCTAGTAAAATACTTTGTAGACAAGTTGGTCAAAAAACAAATACAGATTGGAGAAGATGCTGATATGAGACGAGGGCCCTACTTGTAAGAGGTGTAATGCACCAATGGAGATAATTGGTAATACAAATGTGAAGGTCTCTGTAAAATTATTGCAGTTCTCCCACTAGTTTAATATAGGGTCAGAAAGTTTATTATTATTTATTATTATTATTATTAATGTAACAATAAAAATTATTATTTAAATTGTTATATGAATTAACTATTTATCACTTGAGAATGTTTAGGAGTACTGAGCTATTTCTACAAAGCCCAGCGTGGTGAATTTTATAGATTGTAGAAATAAGATCATACATTTTATTAGCAATGGAAGTTTGGGGAAATTTTTTTTTTATAGTTGCTATTGTCCTCCCTATCTGTTTATGCTTGTGTGCTATTAATAACATGGAGTCCAATTTTTACTATCCAAGCTCATAAAACACTGCCCAGGTGCAACAATGACCTCCATTTACCTTTTGAGAAAGGCACTGTTAGCAATGAAATGCGTCAGTATGTAGGAACGAGGACAGAGGAAATTATTATTATTTTTTTTTTCCATTTTAGCTCGCACAGTCGTTCAAGGTTTCTACCATTGTGAGACCCGCAGTTTTCATCTCGGGAATTACAAAGGAAACAGTTCACCGGCAACTTCGCTTCTCTCTCGGAGGGGCTGTCTTTCCATTTGTAAACTTTGCTCAAGTCTACGGACAGTTCCTATAACTCTTTGCAATGCTATCTACTGCAAATGTTTTCTCTACAGTGAAAATTGTACTGAAAACTATTAGGGCAATTCAATTTGGAGCGAAAAGTCAATTTTTGCGATAATTTCGCACCGACGACTTAATTTTCGCTGGTTTTGGTTTTACACCGTATTCAATTTCAAAGACTTTTCGCAGGTTCGAAAAGTCTTTGAAAAAAAACGGGGATCAAGTTGGCTTGAGTCATCCTACCCATCACTATTACAGACAAATAGGGTCATTCAGTTAGGAGCAATGGAAAATCGCTCGTTCCTGCGCCATGTGCAAATCTCGTACATATGGTAGGCTTACATTGTGTATTTTCATGCACACCCCTATGCAACTGTGTACTAAAATACACAATGTACCTAGTTTTCATGCTAGGGTTTAAAAGGGCAGGGTGCGAAAAATGGGAAAGGGCACGTCTGTGTGAGTGCCCGAAAAAGGGTCGTGGCATCTTTGGGAGGGGGCATGGTCTTGTGACATGCTTTCCTTTTCATCACTCAAGGGGTCTTGCCCAGCACTCAGAGATGTTGGGTTCTCCCCAAGCTCTCCCCGCACTGAACAGATGCTGGAGGCAGGTGAGTATTTATCCACAACTCCCCATCCCCCAGAAGTCACTGCAGGCAGCTGGAGTAAACGGCGTAGCAGGTAGAGGCGCAGTAGCATAGTGCAAGGCGGGGTGTGGGACTGCCGACGTCCGCCTGTGATCAGTGGGGCGCCAGGGCACCTCCATAAGGACAGAGTGCATTTTAGCTCTTTAAAATTGGGCGCGTCTCCCCTCTGAAACAACCTAGTGGAACTGCTATGCAGGGGTGTTGTAGGGTGCAGTTACCAGCGTTTAACGGCCATCACAGCGGCATATCATCGGCATCTCCCATACATTGCTCCTAATTGAATTGACCCAATTCTTAGATCGCTTTCCAGAATGGCTTGTTGGGACATCACTGGCAAGCCCCATAAATGAATCCACCAATCTGTAGTCTGTGTCTTGATTTACTTGGAAACTTCTTGGTAGCCGATGACATAAACTCTTGAAAGTGCAACAACATAAAAGGGAGAATTCCATTGGTTGTGGATAGATTCCCTTCCGTAGATGTACCTTGACGTCATCAGTTACTGTCAAATATAATTCTCTACCATCCACGTGGACACAGAGAGGGAATATAATCTTGTGGCGAGCAAAGCGAGCCACCGTGCTTGAAGCGCGGCGAGCTAAGCTCGCCCGCGAGGGGACAGCTTCCTTCTTTTGGTGGACTTTGTGGGCATGGAACCGCACTTCTGCCCTCACTCCACGTCACTTCCAGGTACAAATACTGAAGGGGATTTATACACAACTGAATTCCATTAGCTGCAGGATTTAGAACTGGCTTTTAGCTCCCGGGTTAAGAGCCCGGATCTATTAAAATACTGCCCTCTGTAAGCCACAAGGATGCACTATGTAGATATCAGTTTGCACCTCAGCAGGTTAAGTGCACCCTCTGGGATAGCCGCGGGCTTCCTGTGCGCGGTAACTGCATAGCTTCGGGTACTTATCCCAGAATCGGGATGAATGTGTGAGACCGGTGGCTGCAATGCCGCCGGTCTCAATACCGACGGGAATCTCGACAAGGGACTTAAGATACGCTGAAGGACGACAGGCCAAACTAGGTAAGTCCGGGGTGCCCTTAGCGTTATCCGCAGGGGGGGGAGGGTTAGGTTTAGGGAGCGTAGCTGGGATAGTTTTGGGGGGAGGTTAGAGTTAGGTACCCATAGGGGGGAGGGTTAGGTTTTGGCACCATTGGGGGGCGGGGGGGTTTAAGGTTGGGCACTAGGGAGGGAGGTTTAGGTTTAGGCACGAAGGGAGGAGACAGGTGTAGGCACGAACTGGGAGGGTTGGCATTAGGCTACAAGAAGGGAGGGTTAGGGGGACAAGGGGAGAGGGTAAGTATACCAACCATCGGGATGCCGTTGTCAGTATTCTGACAGGAGGCATCCCGAAAGCCGGCATTACATACCGATTCCCCAGAATCTATGCCTTGCCACTGGGATTACAGCGGAATATGGGGTTTACTGCAGAATATAATTGAATAGCTCTGAGCACTTAACCCTTTAGTCAGTCCCTTGCCTAATTAAATTCTCTCCCAAAGAGTCCTCAACTTCCCAAACAATATCATTCTTTAAATAACATACAGTTTGCTTGATAGACTTTAGGAAGCACTAAACAGGTCTTAATATACCTAAATATCAGGCCTTTTTATATATGTTAATATCAACAATAGTCCCGATCCCCACTATGGCCCTACCTGTGTGTAGTTTGTATATGCTCCCTGTGCTTGTGTGGGTTTCCCCTGGGTGTTCGGGTTTCCTCCCACACTCCAAAATTATACTGGTGGGTTAATTGTCTCCCAACAAAATTAACCGTAGTTTGAATGTGTATGTACATGTGGTAGGGAATATGGATTGTAAGCTCCACTGGGGCAGGGACGGATATGAATGGCCAGATATTCTCTGTAAATCGCTGCGGAATATGTGTGCGCTATATAAATAACTAGTAATAAATAAATAAAAATACTTGCTACATAGGCCAATGTGGGATGAGAGCGAGGAAGGGTTACACAGGTGTTGGGCATATGCAAAGGAAATTGAAACTTGTTATATGCAGCTCGCAACTCCGTTTGCGGCTGAATCAACTCAGGTGGTGGCACTTCTGTCACGCTATATAGTATGTAGAGAGATGGATCTACATTGCAGTTACTCAACTGTTATCTGCTTATAGAAATACCCTATACTAAGGTAGGCCATGTGGTGATGTCTGCCAGTTACCCCTATACCTCCTATATGAGTGGCCACAAAACAAGTCTGCTGGCAATATAAATTAAAATATACTCGATAATTTTCGGGCATGTTTAGAACTGTGGTTAGAGGATAAATGCTATTGGTTATTTGCTGGTGGTTGTGATATTCTTATCCTGACAATAGGCCCCATCCTAAAGACATTTGTCTGAGATCTTATTTAGCTAAATTGCAAAGTGACCTTATTGCTTAGCTACCATAGATAGCATGTGTCTCTCTCGCTGACATTCTGGGGCTGATTGTAAGTTGTACGGGTGTGGTAAATATGCGTCCAGCGTTTCAAATCCCGACAGTGGCTGCCCGGCAAGGATGAAAATCCCGATCGTCCTAAGGTAAGTATCGCTAACCTAATTCCCTACCCTGACCCTCCCTTAGGGGTGCCTAACCCTAACCAGCCCCCACCCCGCCCAAGGGTATACAATCGGGAAGCCGGCTGCTGGAAGCCCGGCAGCCGGCACCCCGACTGCTTTATCCCGCCGTGGGATAAATGACCGGCGTCTATATCTAGACGCCGCTCATTTCCCCGACGCTGGGAGACAGGCGCCCGGCATCCCGACTGAGCGGATGCCGGGCGCCGCGAGTGGACAGCCGCCGGGGGGGGAGGGTTAGGTTTAGGGCACCCGGGGGGGACTTGGGGTTAGGCACCTCCCTGGGACGGTTAGGGTCAGGGAGGGTTAGGCACCCCGGGGGGGGGGGCGATTAGGCACCCCCCCGGGGGACTTAGGTTTAGGCAGCGGGGAAGGGGAGGGGTTAGGGTTAGGGGAGTTAGATTAGTTCATACTTGCCTCACCACGATCGGGATTTCCAGCGCTGTCGGGCTTCCGCTGCCGGGCTCTGCTGTTTTGTCGGGCTGCCACTGCCGGGATTCGAACTCCCGGCCATGCGGCAGCCGGCATATCATACCGATCCCCCCCCCCAAGTGCCTAACCCTAATCCCCCCCTTCCCCACTGCCTAAACCCAAGTCCCCCGGGGGGGTGCCTAACCCTAACCTCCCCCCCGGGGGTGCCTAACCCTAACCCCCCCCTTCCCCTAGCCTATCCTTAACCCTCCTGGGGGTGTGCCTAACCCTAAGTCCCCCCGAGAGCCCTAAACCTAACCCTCCAACCCCTGCGGCTGCCGTTGCCCGGCTTACCCTCATTCGGTATGCCGGGCGTCGGTCTTCCAGTGTCTGGTTAATGACAGGCGTCAAGTTTTCAATGCCTGTCATTAGTACCACACCGGGATTAGTGTCTGGAAGAGGGCGGTCGGCATTTAGACCGTCGGCTTCCGGACTACATCCCAGTTGTATGCATAATGCTGTATATGGCAGTATATGCAGGCAGACGCAGAACCCTGACATGCAAATACAAGAACCCGTAGGAGTAAAGCGGGGGTCTCTGTTTCTGCCAGTAGAAAGCCGTGCCTCCCTTTGTTTTTACGCCATCCGCTGCAACAGTCTTCATTCGTATCGGCACTTGCACCAGCCCCCATGCTAGTTGTAAGAGATACAGGCGTCTCTTCCCCCAGAGCTTTACACGCGTGCCCACGATACTCCTATGACACTCCCACAGGATACTGCTGTTCCATACACTGGCATTGTCACCACTCAGTTGCCGGCCTGAAATGTCCAATTTCACGGAAAGACCGATCCGGCCAAGTTCCATCTGTCTCAGAATAGGAGGGACATCTGCAAAAATTGTGTACATTTGAGCAAGCACTGTATGCAAAATCTGCTGTTTGCGCCAGTGACGCAGGCCCAATGTTTGCTTCTAATATACAGTATATGTAAAATGAATATTATTACAGATGTCATTTTGTTTTTGGGTAAATTTGTACAGTTATAGTGGAGTTAAGTTGACTGCATTGTAGGAATGGAACCCCTATAACACACCATTGGTATCCTATATGATCCATTGCCAACTCATTTATAAGCTTCACTACCTCCTGTTATTTTTACAAATTGTTGGCAGAACTCTTAAGAGCCAGTGTTTACAAAGCAAGCCTTGGCATTGCCAGGTACAAGTATTTTCATGTTTGAGATCCTGGAATAAGAAACGTTTTTTTTTTTTTTTTAAATTATTATTTCTTCCCCTTTTACTATAGGCTTCCAGGAGTAGTTCTAGTATTGTATATTTATTTTACAATTACCATCTTTTCAGCAAAAAGCACTTATTTCATATAATTTAACATAGAATAAGTGTGTATATACTGTATGTGTGTATATATATATATATATATATATATATATATATATATATATATATATATACAGTATAATATATATATGGTATAATTTTTTTTTTTTTTTCCTTCCTATTTTATGATCACCTATTCAGTGGCACTGGAGAATGTCCTGATGTTCTGTGAAAGCATGTCAGTCTAGAAGGTCTTTAGACAGAGCTTTGAGTGGCTTTGGATGAGATGTCCTACTTACTGCTGCATTACCTTCTAATCCCAAGGCCCCTTTGGTGGCTCCGTGGATCAGAGAGGCTTCACTCTGCTACGATCTGAACAGTAGAAGTGATTGTGCCCCTCAGTGAATTTTACCTTCAATGCAAATGGTTATGGAGTAGACCATCTTGTTTGCAGTGTAAAACAGGCCTATTGTTTTGGCAGAGACATCACTGTTATCAGACAGGTGGAATCTTTATGGGATGTGATGGACTGAGGGGAAATTCTGTAATTTGTAATATGTAAAATGTCATTTCAAAGTTTGCTAGACTTGATGGATGAAAAGCTCAAAGTTTACTACAACTTTATAAGTTATTTATGTAACTCTAACTATTTCTGTAGACCATATGGGGTGGAATGCAATTTGGCGAGTTGTGCGCAGAGTGACCCCCATAACGACTGGGTCGTGGCACTCTGTGGCCAAGGTCTATGCTCCTTTTTCCTTACACGCTAGCGCAGAAAAAACATTGCCTGTCTTAATCCACAGCTGGACATTGCACTGTAAGGATTTCCCAGGAGTTATTTCCCTCCCAGTATTTTTCACCTTTTTGTTGAAAGATTATATTCTTGAAACCACAATGTTTTGTTTAATAGCATATTGTCTTTTTGCACCCAATGGTTCTTTATTAAGTAGAAAACTAGGCTGACTCTGCAGAGCACAGTCCCTAATGTGGTCTGGTCCAATTTGACCAAGCTGCAAAAAGCATTGCTTTGAGGGTAAGGTCTAGTAGTGAATGGCAATGGAGCAGATCACCTGTCCAATTCATTAGTGGCGTTTCAGTAAAGTGTTAAGCAAGTGTGTGGGAATACATACAACTTACCGGCGGTTGGGATGCCAGCGGTTATCAGGCCGACAGCGGCATCCCGATGTTCAGAATCCTGACAAGGGCTGGTATGTAGCCTAACCCTAACCTCCCCTTCCCGCACCCTAAACCTAACCCTCCCCAGGTGGTGCCTAGCCCCATCACCCCTCCCCACAGCCTAATCCTAACCCCCCCTCTCCCGGGAGGTCTGTAAACTTAACCCCCATCCCCAGCCTTACTCTAACTCACGTACTTACCATTAGGATGCCAGCGGTCACCTGTATCTTGATGCCTTTGCTGTGACAGCGTCGGCATTCTGGCGGGTGACGAGATTCCGGTGTCTGTATACTGACGTCCAGCATCCCATTCGCCGGCATCCTGACCGCATCCCACTGGGATACATACGATTTACCGGCGGTCAGGATGTTAACTGATGGGCGTCTGTACACTGACGTCCGGCATCCCATCTGCCGGCATCCTAGTGTTTGAATGGATGAAAACATCACACGGTTATCCTGAATCAGAGCCTAGCCTGGTATTTAGCAACAGGTTGAGTGTAATTGACTTTTGTCTTTCAACCTAGCTAACTACGTATCGGAATGTGTGGAATTATTTGCATTTCCCACGTTGTTTCCATCTTCTTTTTTTTTTTTTTTTTTAAAGGTTCCAGAATTTACCTTTTTGTGTTTAAATTTCCATTTGCAGAACCTAGACAATGGTATGTATCTTTTTGTTAATGTCTTATAACTACAGCGAATTCATACAATAGCTACAAAGTTATTACTAAACTGAAATCCTCTAACAGAGTTTATAAGCTGTAAATGGTTTACTGAAATGAGTTTAGTCTTGTCAAGATAATATGATTAATTGCATATGTATTTTTCTGTGTTTGCTTTCTTACCACGTTTCACGCACATTTACCGCCTGCTTTGTCCTTTATCAGTACACTGAAAATAAATATTAAAATTGTACACCTACTTTTACTGATATTACTATTCAGTTTTAGGACACAGCTAAGGCTTAGCAGGTTTGTGAGCTGAAAGCGAGCGGATTAGTTACGTGTCCTTGTGTTCCAGGAAGTATTTACCGTGACTTGGCTTGGTTTGAAAACGTTTTGTTTATAGAAAAACAGAGCTGGATGTAAAAACAACGCCGCGGCCTTTTCTACAGAACTTGCCAGACGTACTCACAAGGTCGTGCATTGCAGAGAACATTGATGAGAAACTCTATTATGTCTAGCCATTGTTCTTTTACTATAGCTGAACTGGAGGGGAGCGAAAATGTTTATATGATTCAGCAAATTATATTTTTTGAGACCTTTTAAAGAGAGAACACAACTTTTCATATAGTTACACGATTCAGTAATTCATTAAATATAATACACTTTTTTATTTAGAAAGTACAAACCTAAATAAGCAGTGTAGGAATGCTGTGAGTTAGGGATATATTTGAAGTGTGCAGACTGCGTTATGTTTAATTAGACTCTACTAACGTCCCAATCTTAAGGTGGGTACACAACTAAGCGATATATATGCAGATCGAGTGATCTGCAGATGGTTGTTCATACACACTGAACAACCATCATCTGCATGCTGCAGCGTGTCCCGGGGGTGGGTCGGGGGTGTGCCCATGTCGATGGCATATGCGCCTGGTTTTTAGGCATGACATCAGAGTATATTAGCAATGCTACAATATATATACAGATGTGCCCACATAAATCTATCCTCCGTGTACTACAAGTAGCACCACACAACGCGGAAGCTCCGTGTGACTCTGTAGAGCCGAGCATCTTTTCGTGCGACTTTTTACTTTCAAATGCTTCTTATTCGCACAGCAATGTGAATAGATGGCACAAGCAGCTTCTGCTGATTAAAATGATATGCAGCATGCCTATATTCTATGCGTGACTGCGGGTGTATCTGCATGTGAAATGCTACGTTAGTGTTTCAGCCGCTGACACTGTAATGTAGCATTTCACATGCGGATACACCCGCAGACGCACAGAACACAGGCATGCTGCATATCATTTTTAAGAAGCTGCTTGTGCTAACTATTCGCATTGTTGTGTGAATAAGACGCATTTGAAGGTAAAAAGACGCACGAAAAGACGCTAGGTGCTAGAAGGGCTGTTTAATGTATGAGGACACATCTGTACTTATTATATGCGTGTTGCTGCTGGTCTGCATGAACCGCAAGCCGCATATATGTTAACACGCCTTTGCTGTACTCTGCCTACATTACAACGCCCCTTCCCTCCTCGTCCCTACCTCTCTAATTGTACGGGTTGTGCATTTCAGCTGCCTGCAGCCGGGCATATGCTGCATTTATTTTCTGAGCATTCACTGACTGTAATCGTGCAGATACACTACGTACCCTGATGTATTACTAACTGCATCAGCCACTAAATTTCTGTCACTTCTAGACCTATTGTGATTAAGATCAGTGGACGATATGACTACAGTGGGTTGCTTTCTACTTGTCCAGCTGATGGCTGATCCTATTAACACAAATAGATATCCTGAGTAGGAGCAATGGTCATCTTCATCTGATCCTCAGTTGGCATCACAGATTTTAAAGAAGAATTAAGATTCCTTTAACTACTGTCCAACGCTACTTCCCTGGGTTGATAGCAAATTGCCTCACCTGGCTCACAGCATGTGTGATATCTGGACGAGTTGCTACACTGGCACAAGGCCGTAACTAGGGTTGTACGTCCGGTGCCCCGCAGCCCTTGCTTCTGGCTAGAAGGGTGCCTGGAACTGCACCCTGCTGCCGGTATCGCTGCTGCTGTGCCGCCTGTAATATCCTTTGGACGCTACAGGCTAGCACCCTACCCTGTGTACAGCTGCCTGGAGCATTCTGAAGATGAATGTTTCCCGATCATTAGTGATTGTTCCTGTCTCTAAACTTTACTAACAGGTGATGTGCAGGTTCTAGGTCAGGGGTCTTCAAACTTGGCCCTCCAGCTGCTGTGGAACTACACATCCCAGCATGCACTGCCACCTTTTTGATATAACAGCATGCTAAAACTATGTGCAGTGCATGCTGGGATGTGTAGTTCCACAGCATCTGGAGGGTCAAGTTTGAAGACCCCTGTTCTAGGTCATTCAGCTTAAATTTCTTAACAGCTGCTTGACCCTTGTTATGTGCTGCTTTCTGCCTGCTAGTAGCTGATCATCCATTCACACTGCAATGATGAACAGTTTCTGCTCTACTGTATGTACTTGTGGTAAAGACAATGATCAGTCTTTCAAAGTTCATTTCAGTACTGCATCTAGCTTAATGTACCAACAACAACGACTTTGCTTTAAGCCATGTAAAGCTTTTGTAAACTCGTGTCTCTCCCTTGGAACATATTCTCACAATAATGTTCAGGGGGTAAATTTCTTCTAGCAATTCTCCATTTAAGAAAGCTGGTTCCAAGAGTAATTGTTATAGCAATAAGATGGCAATGACTAACGTTATATACTGTACAGATGTGACTACATACATCTAGCCTCCTTATGCTTTAAACAGCCCCTCTAGTCTCGCCATGCCCTGGTGCGACTCTGTAGTATGTGAAATGTTACAGTATCACAGCAGTTTTGACACTGTAACATTATGTTGCATGTAGATATAACCACAGACGCACACAGAATATAGACATGTCACTTGTGCTTCCTATTCGCATTGATTTGCTAATAAGATACATTTTAAGGGAAAAAGTTGCATGAATAGACTAAGCGCTACCGAGTCGCACGTCGCTCTTGCATTCTGTGCCCATAGAGGAGAGATGTATGTGGACACATCTGTACCTAGCCACTGGAGAAACGATCTCACTGTAATCAGTCCCAGATCGCAATGATTCATCTGCTTTCAGCTTTTTACAGAAGATCCATTTATTCTTGACTATATTTCTATGGCTTGGCATGATAACTACAGTCCATCTACCATTGTCATTTAAGGATGCCATCTTCCCAGTTGTTTCTTGACTTTGCTTCTTTAATTTTTTTGCGATTTGTAGAATGTGATGTTTGCAAACTCCTCAGAATATCTCTTGGGTGGTGTTTCTTTTAAAACTTCTACTTTTTGGTTCGGATACATTTTCTGCTGCTGGCATAGCCAACATAACAAAAACTCATACTGTAGATCTAGTTTTAGATTTATTTTAGGTGGTGCTGTTTCTTGGAATATGACTTCTCTTGACTTCATCAGCATTTTCTTTGTGGTGTCCCAAAGTCTGTATCCCTTGCTCTCTGTACAATATCAAAGCATGATACACTCCAATAATTTGGGAACCAGCTTGTATTCTCTTTAGGTACCTGAGCATATGCTTTGCATCCAAATCAACCAAGATAATTGATGCTTGGCTTAGGGCCTGATTCACAATTGTACGCTTTTAACATTGCGCAATGCTAACATATGCTAATGCAGCAGGAGGCATCTCATGACAAAATAAGCCTCTTGCCAGCATTGTACTGTAGATCCAAGTGCTGTGTCTGAAGCTGCAGCATCTTATCACTATTGCGACCATTGGCCTGAGTAAGTTTGAGCTTATTCAGAATGGACAACGGAACTGCTCCGCGGGGGCCAGGAAATCTGCATCTGAAGACACAGACACACATACGCCCGTTATGTGAAAGTGCCCTGTCGCCACCCCCGAACGGCTGCAGCATGTCAATTGTGGTGAAAAAGCCGGGAGGTATGCCCAGTTAACCGTATTAAATCAGATGTTGTAGGGGAGGTGTCTAAGCGACAGCCTAGAGCTTCACAAGCATTAGACACAATAGTCATGCCTCAATCGGTATGTTGCTATGCCTCCTCTCCCGATACATGGATCTGAAGTGTTGGCAGATATACAATGAGATCAGCCTGCATACAACCATCTAACCAGCTTACATTTGTCCAATATATAGGAACTTTTTGTTATAAATTTAGTAAATGACACAATTTGTTCTGTGGCAGTAAAAGCTGCAGTGACTTACCAGCATACCCCAGTAATATAGGTGCAGTAATTAAGCTAATATAGCACTTCAAAAGAGAACCATGCTCACAGTTCTAGTCAAATTCAAGTGTCCAGAACTGAGGGAATGAAAACAAGTATGTCTTATTTCCGTTAAGCTGCAGTTATATGCGTGTTCTGCATGTAAACACCTCTGTGAGTTAACAGGCTTCCTGACACGGTTAGTAGGGAAGTACTGCATTCACAGCCGTAACAAGACCAGCATTGTGGCCCCACTGTCATGCGTCCTGCCTCTAATCTGTTGTTTGGCAGTATAGGGTAAAACGTGTCTGTCTTTGGAGTTCACTAAAGTAACTGGAATCTTGAACAGATGATTTGAATTCTGCAAATATAAGGTTGCAGTTTGACACACTGAAATCTCATGTCCTGGTGTCTGCATACGTGTACTGTAAAGTGTAGCAACCACATGCGTGGCACACAAGTCCTTTTCCTCAGTGTTTTGTGAGGCAGGAGGAGATTAGCAGTGCCCTGAAGAGATACACACCTTTCACTTCACTAGTCATTTGGGTGCAGTGTTTAAGGTAGAAGAAAAATGTAACAAGTCCACCTGGCCTATTGTTCTAGTACACAAATCAAAATGAATGGTATTAATTTGATCTATCAGTCTAATGTTTGTGTGTGTGTGAATATATATATATATATATATATATATATATATATATATATATAGTGACACAGTTAGGTTAGGGGGTCCCTCTCCTGGGTAGAGGACTCCTTCCTTTCACACACAGCAGCTGGGAAACAGTACGCCTGACTGGATGCAAGTACAAGCTGGTCGGCGCCAGTCTTTATTGTACAATGGCCCTCATTCAGAGCCGTACGCTCTGAGCAGAGCGCACGCTCTGAATGAGGGCCGGGCTCCATTTTCATGGAGCGTCCTCCTGGACGCTCGTATAGCTGTGGGTCACCACCCACAGGCTATACGAGCGTGCATTGTAATGGTCGCGATGGTCGAGACCATCGCGACCATCGAATTTGCGAGCCGGAGCCTGCGGTTGAGGTTTTCAACCGCAAGCTCCGGAGTGATTTTGGCTCTATCAGAGCCAAAATCACTCCCACTGACATCACTAGTGATGTCAGTGGGCCGGCTTCTGACGGGAGGCGTTCCCTTAGGAACGCCCCCGTCAGGGAGGCACGCCCCCGGCACGCCCACCAAAGGGGGCGTGCTGTCAATCAACATTGACAGCACGCCCCCTTTGATCGGACACAACGAGCGAAGGACTTTCCTTCGCTCGTCGCGTCTGGCGCATGCGCACGACGGAGCTCCCTCCGTCGTGCGCATGCTCAGTCCATAACATCGACCCACTTGCGAGCGGACAGCCGCTCGCGAGTGGGTCTGAATCAGGCCCAATGTCAGAAACGAACATAAAGAAAACATAAACATAAATCCTAGCCCTGTCGGGGCACTAACTTCACAGGTAGTTCCCTCACTACCAGAACCTGGCAGGGCCTAATGCCCTCACTAGCAACAAGGGCACAGCACAACACTTACAGTTAGGTTTTCAAGCAAACTCCCTGTCTGCTCTCCCAGGTGAGACAATCAGCCCTCAACACACTAGGCTTATATTGGCCACTCTCAGGTGGAAACCCTAACAAGCCTGTTACCAGGCTAAGAGAACCAAAACCTGGAGTGGCCGTGGGTGGAGCCCTCCCTCACCTCTCACCCACAACCCCCAGGTCCCAAACCGACTTTCAAAAAGCCGAGACTCAAGCCTGCTACACTGCAGACTTTCTCCTGGAGGTTTAAAACACATAAGACAGGAATCTGGGACAAATGTACCTGCCACAGACCACTTTACCAATGATCCTATCACATATCCCCCCCCTTTGTTTCGACCTGTGGGGCGGAACAACTGAAGCCCCCAAACAATGAACGCGTAACAACGCGTCAGCATTGGCCAGCTGGCTTCCTGGCCTGTGTTCCACTGAAAATTTAAAAGTTTGTAATGCCAAGAACCATCTCGTAATTCTCGCATTACTGTCTTTATTTTCAGAAATCCACTTCAAAGGGGCATGGTCAGTGATCAATTTCAACTTTCTTCCAACCAAGTAGTACCTGAGAGCCTCTAACGCCCACTTTATGGCCAACGCCTCCTCCACTGTGGCATAGTTTCTCTCATGTACATTCAACTTTCTGCTTAGATAGAAAATAGGGTGTTCCTCACCCTCCTTGTTCTGGGACAGGACCGCTCCTATACCTACTTCTGATGCATCGGTTTGTACTATGAATTCCCTGTCAAAATTAGGAGTCATCAGGACTGTGTTAAATTCGTAAATAAACCTTTTAATACATTCCTGCCTATAAACCTCTAAGATTCACCTGCCTAGAACCTCTAAGACAAAACCTGCCTGTACCTTCTAAAACCACAAGATGTCGCTATTTTGATTATACCATTAATGAAATACCAAGACAGTTGAATAGCGGTCCGAAGCGCTAAAGATTATTATTCAGGTAAAAGTACAGATGTTACAACGCTATGATCTAATAATGAGCGCAAATAAATTGTACAAACATTAGGTCATAAGGTACAGTTAAAATACATGAAACGGTTATTAAAGATCAAAATACAATGAGCAATATGAGACAGAGAGAGACAGAGAGAGAGACACATTAAAATACAATGAGAGATATATCAATGTCTGCTGAGAGCACATGTTCAAGATGGCTGGTGATGGAGTGTGTGTGTGTTTGTTTGTGTGTGAGGGGGGGTTGGGAATGCTTCCTGCCCTATTGTTCAAACCGCATGGTCTACAAACAAACTCCATTATGAAGCTACCTCATTGAAATCTCCCATAATGCCATAGTTAATTAAATATGCACGCTGGATATCATATGCCAACACATCAGGCAAACACTGCACCATTTAATATTCCAACATGTACCACACAAGCTGATTCCAATATACAACAATACCATCCTACTACAGACCTCATCCACTAGTCACTAGACCGTGGGGAGGGGGAAGGGCCGAAGCACATGTTTTTCCTTTGTTTGCAAGCCTCATGATCCCTAGGCAAACTCCATCCTGCACCAAGCTGCAACTCCGCAAATCATCCATCAATGACCACAACCACAACAAAGACAATATACCTATCTGACCCACACAACACCACAACTGGGCAGAATCACAATTTCCCTTGTTCACCCCACATGGAGGCAAGCCATCTCCAACAAACCGCAGACAACATACCCATCTGACTCACACAACACCACACGGCAACCACCCACGACCATTCAAAGCTGCCATCAATTCAACCTCCACGATACAACACTGACACCACCCTATGATCACATTCATGAGTATACAACACACACCAAGCCCATGTCTCCCAAGCAGAGATACCGTTCAAGCACATGGCAAGGCCCCAACACAGAACACATGGCAAGGCCCCAACACAGAACACATGGCAAGGCCGCAACACAAAACACATGGCAAGGCCCCAACACAGAACACACCAGAGGGTCTCAATCAACAAGCATCAATCATCCACAAATATCACGACAACTCCACAATCAATCCCTTTCCTGCATGCTGACAACAGACCACTGTACCCTATAGTGCAGATGAAAAGCACAGACCAGACAACACAGCATCCACTGCATGCCAACACAGACCCATGATTATCCTTAGAAAACTACAAACCACACACCATGCTAAGCTAATAACAGATTAACACCAAACATAGCTACAGACACCCAAATAGGCTAAATATTGCACATTTTATACTCAGCTATAACCCAGGGGAACTGAGATCCATATTCCGTTGTCTTGTGAGAGAGGAAACCTCTCTCTCCTCCAAAAATCTGCCAGTCTCTGCTAAACTGTGTTTTCTCAGGATGTGCATGCTATGTTCCCGCCCCCTTTTACCTGTGAGGTCATCAGAAAGGGAGTATCCTTTTGGTTATCTGAAACTACTGTTAATTAGGTTTTCCTCCCAGTTAGCTAGCTCTATTGATTAGACTGGAATAACCAGTCCTTTGGACAAAAATGTAAACAGGCCTACACCATGTTATTGTCTTTTGGTAAAGGTTAGAAATCTGTTACAGGGCATTTATTGGACAATTCCAAATGGATACAAATGGTCTCCAACCACCTTTTGTATCCCCCACATGCAAATCTAAGCTGCTATGGAAAACAACATTTCAAATAGATATTCTCTCTAACATTCATATTTCATAGCCGCATGTTCTGATCTTCATATTGATGTCACCGGAATGCTGTGGAAACAGAGTCGATCAGTACGGTTCCACACACAGTTCAATTGTCATTTACTAAGCCATAGTTACAGAAAACATTAATTTCTTTATATACTAACATTGCGTTTAAATTATCCTTTTTGCGTTACGGGACCATTGCTTTTAAATGTATGTATGCGGGGAAAACAGCACTGAATTGCATTGTGCGTCTGATTGCAAACAGATTCTGTCTTCGCCAATTATCCGGTTTTGACAACTGGTTGGGAACACAACGCTACTTTCAACTCCTGAAAAGCTTTCTCCGCCTCAAGACTCCATTCTACCATGACTTTTTGTTTGCCTTTGGTCAGGTCAGTCAGTGGGACTGTCATGGTGGCAAAGTTGGGTATAAACCTCCTGTAGTACCCCGTAATTCCCAAGAAGGCTCTCACCTGCTTCTTATTTAGAGGCCGTGGCCAGTTTTGTATGGCATCAACTTTATTGAGCTGAGGCTTTATCAGGCCTCTGCCAATGGTGTATCCCAGATATTTTACTTCCTCCATGCCTAGACAACACTTTTTTGGGTTGGCTGTCAAACCTGCCTTATAGATGGAGTCCAAAACTGCTTGTACCCTGGGTAAGTGAGACTGCCATTCAGGACTATGAATGACCACGTCATCCAGATAAGCAGCCGCATACCGTCTATGGGGCCTTAGAATTCTGTCCATCATTCTTTGAAAGGTAGCAGGTGCCCCATGTAGCCCGAAAGGCAACATCTTGTACTGAAACAAGCCCTCTGGCGCTGAAAAAGCTGTCTTTTGTTTGGCACTCTCGGTTAACGGTACTTGCCAATACCCTTTGGTTAGGTCAAGAGTGGTTAAATACCTTGCCGTCTCTAGTCTCTCAATCAATTCATCCACTCTTGGCATCGGGTAGGCATCGAATTTTGAAACGCTGTTCAACTTTCGGAAGTCATTGCAGAAACGCACACTCCCGTCGGGCTTTGGAATCAACACAATGGGACTTGACCATTCACTATGTGATTCTTCAATAACCCCTAACTCTAGCATATTTTTAATTTCTTTCGACACCGATTCTCTTTGTGCTTCTGGCAACCTATAGGGCTTTAGATTAACTTTAACCCCTGGGTCAGTGATGATGTCATGGTTTAATGACCGAGGTTTTCCCAGGTACGTCAGAGAACAGCACCCTATTTCTGATCAGAAACTCCTTGACCTCTTGTTGTTGAATTGCCGACAGGGTTTTTGCCACTGTCACTTCGGGAACGAATGGCCCTGGATTTACTGGAGGGGCTCGGACGGCCGACAGTGCCGTTCTATCTTTCCAGGGCTTTAACAGATTTATATGGTATATCTGTTCCGGCTTTCTTTTCCCCGGCTGGTAAACTTTGTAATTGACCTTCCCCACTCTTTCTAAGATTTCAAAGGGCCCTTGCCATTTAGCAAAAGTTTATTTTCCACAGTGGGAACCAATACTAAAACTCTGTCCCCAGGAGCAAAGCTGCGTAACCGAGCATTGCGGTTGTATACTCTCTGCTGTGCCTGTTGAGCCTGTTCCAGGTGCTCTCTCACTATCGGCACTACCGCAGCAATTCTCTCCTGCATTTGAGAAACATACTCAATCACCGTTTTGTAAGGACTAGACTGCCCCTCCCATGTCTCTTTGGCAATGTCTAGTAACCCCCTTGGGTGTCTCCCATACAGCAAGTCGAAGGGTGAAAACCCGGTGGAGGACTGGGGAACTTCTCTTATGGCCAACAATAAATATGGCAATAAGTAATCCCAATCCCTACCATCCTTGTCGACCACTTTCCTAAGCATGTGTTTTAACGTCTTGTTAAACCTCTCGACCAGCCCATCGGTTTGGGGGTGATAAACCGAAGCTCTTAACTGTTCAATTTTGAACAGGCGACATAACTCTTTCATGACTTTTGACATAAACGGTGTACCCTGGTCAGTTAGTATCTCCTTGGGTATACCCAGCCTGCTAAAGACATGAACTAGCTCTCTGGCAATGGTCTTGGTTGACGTATTGCGCAACGGGATCGCTTCCGGGTACCTGGTAGCGTAATCCATTATGACCAGAATATACTGGTGTCCCCTGGCAGACTTCATTAAGGGTCCAACCAAATCCATCGCTATTCTTTCAAACGGCACCTCAATAATAGGCAATGGAACTAGTGGACCCTTAAAATGTGGCCTGGGAGCATGATACTGACACTCAGGGCAGGATGCGCAAAAGTCGGACACCTCTTTATGAAGCCCGGGCCAGAAAAACCTCTGCATTATTCGCTCAGTGGTTTTCTCTACCCCTAGATGGCCTGCCGTTATATGACCATGGGCCAGATCCAACACTGTTCTTCTGTAGGCTTTGGGAACTATTAGTTGTTCCACAATATCTTCCCCCTTCTTAGTCACCTGACTAGTTCACGTTTCATGTTTCCACTTCCTGCGTTCTCCTCTCATTACAACAGTGACGCACCCCTTGTAGCTGCACAGAAATTCCCGCGTTCTCCTCTCATTACAACAGCGACGCACCCCTGGTAGCTGCACAGAAATTTCCGCGTTCTCCTCTCATTACAACAGTGACGCACCCCTGGTAGCTGCACAGAAATTCCTGCGTTCTCCTCTCATTACAACAGCGACGCACCCCTGGTAGCTGCACAGAAATTCCCACGTTCTCCTCTCATTACAACAGTGACGCACCCCTGGTAACTGCACAGAAATTCCCGTGTTCTCTCATTACAACAGCGATGCACCCCTGGTAGCTGCACAGAAATTTCCGCGTTCTCCTCTCATTACAACAGCGATGCACCCCTGGTAGCTGCACAGAAATTCCCGTGTTCTCTCATTACAACAGCGATGCACCCCTGGTAGCTGCACAGAAATTTCCGCGTTCTCCTCTCATTACAATAGCGACGCACCCCTGGTAGCTGCACAGAAATTCCTGCGTTCTCCTCTCATTACAACAGCGACGCACCCCTGGTAGCTGCACAGAAATTCCCACGTTCTCCTCATTACAACAGTGACGCACCCCTGGTAGCTGCACAGAAATTCCCACGTTCTCCTCATTACAACAGTGACGCACCCCTGGTAGCTGCACAGAAATTCCTGCGTTCTCCTCTCATTACAACAGTGACGCACCCCTGGTAACTGCACAGAAATTCCCGCGTTCTCCTATCATTACAATAGCGACGCACCCCTGGTAGCTGCACAGAAATTCCCACGTTCTCCTCATTACAATAGTGACGCACCCCTGGTAGCTGCACAGAAATTCCCACGTTCTCCTCATTACAACAGTGACGCACCCCTGGTAGCTGCACAGAAATTCCCGCGTTCTATCATTACAACAGTGACGCACCCCTGGTAGCTGCACAGAAATTCCCGCGTTCTCCTCTCATTACAACAGTGACGCACCCCTGGTAGCTGCACAGAAATTCCCGCGTTCTCCTCTCATTACAACAGTGACGCACCCCTGGTAGCTGCACAGAAATTCCCGCGTTCTCCTCTCATTACAACAGTGACGCACCCCTGGTAGCTGCACAGAAATTCCCCCCGTTCTCCTCTGATTACAACACTTCCCTAATGTATCAAGTCTTCCCCACACCTCTTCTGTTTCATCTCTTGTATATAATTTGTGTCCTCATTGTTCAGCACTGCACAATGTCTGCGTATTATGTATTTGATTTTGTTCTCCTAGTAAATTAATAGTTTTTGTTGTCTCTACAGTTGGCGAGATGGAGCTGAGCCATACAGAAGTGCCTCTCTATGTAAGTACAAACAATTTGTGTTATTTAATACTTAACAGAGTAGACAGAACCTATCAATATATGGCTTTGGTTACAGGTAAGGTAATATATTTGAAAGCTGAGCTGTGTTATCCATGGTTGTCAGAAAAACTCAGTTTTCCTCTGAAATTAGCTTATTAGCTTTACCTCCTATATTCTTTACATAATTACGAGAAGCTTCATCCCTCTCCAGTCACTGGTAGTGGCAGAGATGATGTACTGTTCACTGCAAGCTGCTTTATTTGTAGTTTGCATGCAAAAACGGCAGAAGATTTATCCAGAGTGGTTTTATTTACTGGACTCTTTATAGAAAGAGAAGCAGTACTGCTGTATTTAAGTACCCTTATTACCACTGCATTTGTCATCAGCAGCCCAGCAGGCAAGGACTGGGGTAACCTCCCTACCCATAGTCCAGCTGAGTGACTACAGCTAAAGAGATGTGCTTAGCCATAGACTGCACTCCCACCTTTCCTCGGGTGTGGTATGTTAGGTTGGCAGTTGTCAGGCTGAAATGCATTAGGTAGACGTCAGAATGTCGACATGGTCGAAATATAGGCTGTCAATATTTTTCCTATCTACATGGATGACATGTCAGCATGATAGAATGCCGACCTAATATCCCTGGTGGCATCAGCGTTTACCTGGTCCCAACGGCAGCCGCATCTCCAGTGGCTTCTTCCCGGTCTCGGTCGTCATGTGACCATCCGTTTCGGCGGAGTGATCTGAACTGCCTACGATCTGGTGACTGTCTGCCTTGACTCTCCCCCTGGTGCCTAACCCTAACTGTCCTGGTGGCCCCTAATTGTCGTCATTCTGAGAATTTTGACACTCCAGATGTCGACATTGTGAAAATGTCAATATTCAGAGGTTGTCGACCTGGTGCCTGTCAACATGTTGAACCAGTCTAGTGTCGACATTTATTATGGTCTGTACAGACAGATGGCCCACAATGCATGTAGTCTGAACAATCTCCCTTGCCAGAGCCGTTTTCTTGTGAGTTTGTCTTTTACCAGCCAAAAATCTCTTAAACTATCCCACCATTTTCATTTTTTTTTTTTTATCTTTTTTATTCTCACTTATACTTTATATGTTTCCACATGGGGTCAGCAGCGCCTTACAAGGTACAGAGACAATATGAACAAAAAAAATCACTTGCAGGGCAGAACATAGCAGGACATGGATTATAAACCTTGCTGCTTCAGCAGTCCTAATACTCAAGGGAAAGGTGCTGTTGTGTGCAGTGGGGAGGAGATGATGGTATAAGTGAGGAAGCGCAAAGCACTTGAGGAAAGAGGGTCTTGCGCCTAAGAGCTTTTAAGTCTACAGGGGCAGAGGGGTGCAAACAGACATGGATGACAGAGTGGAGAAACCATGGTCAAGTAGAATGAAACAGTGGATTAGGTTGATAGCTGGAAGGCTTTGATAAAGAAGAGGCAAGAATGGGAGGAAGTAATTGATTGTGTGGAAAGGCAGCATTCATTTGTGGAGTGAAGTGGGCAGATGGGAGTGTAAAGGGAGATTAAGTCCAAGATGTAATTGGGAGAGGATTGGGTCAGGGCTTTGGAAGTAAGAGTGAGGAGTTTGAATTTGGTTCTGAAGGGGAAGGGGAGCGAGTGTAGGGCTTGTAGTAGTGGGGAGGCAGATGTAGTACATTTGGTGAGTAAAAGGAGCTGGGCAGGAGCATTGAGGACAGACTGGAGTGGAGAGAGGTGGGTCAAGGAGGTTAGATAAGAGGAGGCTACAGTAGTCCAGAGGGGAGATGACCAGTAAGTGGATGAGGGTTTTAGTTGCCTCCAGGGTGATAAAGATTCTAATCATGAGATATTTCTGAGATGGAAACGGTAGGACTGCGAGAGGTGATTATTGTGTGGTTTGAAGGAGAGGGAGGAGTCCAGAATAACTCCAAGACTGCACATTTGTGGGCTAGAGGAGATGGTGGTGCTATCAATAGATAGTGACATTTTGGAAGGTCAGGGTATGTAGCAAGCGGCAAGCATGAATATTTATGTTCAAGAGCCAATCCAGAATATATGCCTGACAAAATCGCCTGTGAGAAAGTGATTTAAATTTGGGACCCCCAAATTAAAGTGTCAATTTAGCCAAAAATATTCTGCATTTTCCACCTCTCCACATGGATTTAGAAAAAAAAACCCAGAGAACAATAGGAGAGGTCAGCTTTGGTCAGAGATATTGGTAACTTTTGCATTATGTTGGAGAGTTTGGGAAAGATGATCCTCTTCAACACCGCCACTCTCCCTAGTAAAGAAAGAGGAAGGGTTTCCATGTAATGAGTGAGAAATCTTAGAACGAAGCAGAGTAAAATTACTAGAAAATATTTCAGATATTTTACCGGTAACATAATTCCCTAAGCATTTCATTTTAGAGGTTTTGAAAGAGGAGATGGAGGGATTTAATTTACAATGCATGGGGGGGGATCCTGAAATGGGTAGTAGGTCAGACTTTTCCATGTTAATAAGGGAACTATGGTGCAGCAGACATGTCTTGTATATCATTAGGGCAGCAGATCAACCCAAGGATATGAAGAGAACCAATTGAAAAGTCTGTTCAATCAGACAGGAGATCTGGAAGGAGACCTGGAGTTTGTCATCGCTTTGGCTGCTTGCTCCTCATCTAAATACACATCCACATCGGCAGCTTTGGTATAGTCCATATTGGAGGAGCCGCCGTGAACTAGCTGGAAATAGGAGAACGAACTTGTGACCCAGGTTATTGAGGCGGGAGCAAACGGTAGAAAATTCCTTGCAAGCTTTTGTAACTTCCCCGGAGCAGTCATGGAAAAAATATTTTTGCATCGTTCCACATGAGATTACAGTGCTTGCTGGAAGCCACCCAAATAGCATCTTTGTTTAAACAGTGGCAGCTCCAGAGCTGGGACTGCAGCACAGTCCAAAATTCAAACAGGGGAGCCACACCAACTGCCAGTGAGTCCCGGCCAGCTATGTTTAGCAACACTTGAGTTGGCTGTTTTTGTGGCTCCCCTATTTGAGTTTTGAACTGCGCTGTAACCCCAGTTCCGGAGCCGCCACGCCACTGAGTTTAAGCATCGGAAGATGACCACTCTAGGATGGGAGAGCGGTGAGTCACGAACTGGTCCCACCCTGTGCTCTCTTGACAATGATACCGGTACAGTTGTGGGTGATCCTCAGCAGCTCAGGCAATGTAAAGTGGATGAAGGAATACAAGTGATTCCGACAATACTACAATCAAACTTATCTCCACACTGAAATCATGTGTGACCCAACTTTCTAAAAAGTAAAACCAAATTTGGAATATCTTGAAAAGCAGCAGTAGCTCTATTGGTGACTCGCTGCAGCTGGTTCTACAAATCTTTAATGACCTGCATGAAGGTGTTAACCTGTTTCATTAAGAGAAGACCCATCGTCTCATTAATGGCCTTTACCAAATCTCCATATATGATAGGGGCATTTACATTTGCAGGTACCTCCAGGACAGTAGAATCAGAGATGGTGTTGGCAGTAGCTGTTTGAGATTGTGGGAGAGAGTTGGCTTCATCCCAGGTAGCCAGAGATGTCTAGGAGTCAGGTGTAGACATCATAGTGGAGTCAATGCTGCGTCTGTAGAAAAATGATGGCTAAAATCTTAATGGCTTATAAAGGTCACGCATGTATGTATATGTGTGTGTGTGTATATGTGTATATATATGTGTGTGTGTGTGTGTGTGTGTATGTGTATATATATATATATATAACAACGCAATGGTGTGACACTCAAGGCAGCAAACAAGTAATGCAGACACAGGCTCCAACAAGTGACTTCAACGTTTCAGTTATAATCAACTGTCGTCAGTTTCCTGACAATGGTTGATTATAACTGAAACGTTGAAGCCACTTGTTGGAGCCTGTGTCTGCATTATTTGTTTGCTGCCTTGAGTGCCACACCATTGCGTTGTTTGTATTCCCTTCAGTGAGGGCACCGGCACGAGTTTGTTTATTTATTGGGAGTGCCTTGCCTAAAGTAGTTATATATATAATATATATTATGATAGAAATTCAGTGATTGCGCATATTCATAGAAGTACACTGCCCAAGAAATAAAGTCTCTATTGAGTCCAGCGATCAAACCACCAATATATGGTAATTAATGTACTTAGTAATTTCATATAGCACCAGGTCCCAGGTAATAACGGACCGCAGCTCTCCACAAGAAAAAAGACCGGATACCAAGTCCAAAAGATCTGTCAATATAAGAAGAGAGGAGAGCGCTCCATAGTGCAGATAAAAAAGATTTTATCTCAAACATAATATATACACACGTCGGCACTCTACAGGTGCCGCCCGTACCTCAATGCAAACTGTGTGGGCTGGTTACCACGTGATGTGTTTGAAATACTCCAGCTACTGTGGGCGCTGTCCCAGAAGACCGCCGGGCTCACACACCCCGCTGCCGGACAGTGCGATGTGGGCCACAGCCGGTCGGACCACGTGCGGCTGGGGCAAGCTTGGAAGCAGCTGGGGATTCCTATGATGTGCGTCACAGAGGCCCCGCTTTAACGCATTTCGTCATATACTTCGTCAGAGGGCTGGGCTCTGTGACGCAACACGCTCCTCTTATAGGCTAGTTCAGCCAATCGGTGTACAAAAGTGTGGACACACACCCGGACATTGCCATTCAGTAAAAAACAGCGTATATTGTCCGGCAGCGGGGTGTGTGAGCCCGGCGGTCTTCTGGGGCAGTGCCCACAGTAGCTGGTGGAGTATTTCAAACACATCACGTGGTAACCAGCCCACACAGTTTGCATTGAGGTACAGGCGGCACCTGTAGAGTGCCGACATGTGTATATATTATGTTTATATAAAATCTTTTTTTATCTGCACTATGGAGCGCTCTCCTCTCTTCTTATATTGACAGATCTTTTGGACTTGGTATCCGGTCTTTTTTCTTGTGGAGAGCTGCGGTCCATTATTACCTGGGACCTGGTGCTACATGAAATTACTAAGTACATTCATTACCATATATTGGTGGTTTGATCTCTGGACTCAATAGAGACTTTATTTCTTGGGCAGTGTATTTCTATGAATATGCGCAATCACTGAATTTCTATCATGTTATAATTGTTGGATCCAAACTGATGATTGCTGCTGATCAAATAGCACTGATTGTAAAATATTTTTCTTGGTTGATGCTGTTTTAGTTTTAAAAATTTCCTCTTGATATTCTCTTTGGTAAACACATTGTCTGATTATCACATTTGTAACAAAAATGTTTAGAAATAGTGACTTAAGGACCTCATTCAGACTTAAGGACCTCATTCAGAGCCGGACGCTATTTGCGGTCGTTCGTTCAGAAAAAAGGGGTGGCTATTCAAATGAACCGTTCGCTCTTTGCGGTCTGTTCACGCCTCTATGTCTGAACGAGCGAACAAAACTTGCGGTCGTTTTTTGGATAACTACGCCCCCTGGCCGCTCGCATCCTACGTCATGTCCGCTATTTATTAGATTAATCGAGTACATCGACCAGCGTATGAACTGCTCGCTATTCTTGTGGTTGCTTTTTCCTACCGCAATCTTGCGAGCAGTTCTGACTATAAAATAACCCAGTGACGTGGTCAATGACGCTGCTGTATTAATTATGCACACCCATAAAACGCCCGTTTTGACCTTTAAGCACGCCTGCGTTCGGATCTCCACTCCCCGTTTTCAAGCACCTTCCCCTGTTACCACCCACATACGCCTCCTCCTGTCACTCAAAATAGCAGGCATTCGCTATTTAGCGAACAAACGATTTTCGGCCGCACTGACTGGTTCGCGCATGCGTATTACGATCCGTACGCATGCGCAGTTGGGCAAACATCGCTCGGAACGAACGAGCAGCCGCTTACGAGCGGCTCTGCATCAGGCCCTAAGATCCAAACGATCAGAAGAATGTGTCAGAATTTTTGAGGAGAATGGTATTAATAGTGACAATCAAATGAATGATTGTGACATTCCTTGTGAAGACACAAATTTATTAGGAAGGATAGAAAGTCTCCTGATAAAGGAGACAAAAACTTGGTGGGATGTGGTAGGACTTGACAACTATCTAAAATGTGGTAGAATTCCACGAGGTCTGAGGCTGACAAAATATCCTACATTAGGCCAAGATAACGCCAAATTTATGAAAGAGTGGTGGCGAATCTTGGATGAATGTTCCTTTGAATTAATTAGATTATTAATTTTTGAAAAGAAAAAAAATCCTAAAAGGGGTAGAGAAAGATTTAAAAATCTTAGAAAATGAATTACAGGAATCCACACAGCAGGAGAAATTTAATAAATGTAAGGACTAAATAGATCGAAAAGTGTCCAATATAGAAAATAAAATTATAGAAACAAAATCCCAAAAATTTCAATGAGATAAAGAGGATTATTTAAAATGCGAAGTAATTTTAAATAATTAAAAAGGAGAGAGAATAAGGAGAGAGATAAGGTACAACAATCCTACAATGTTTCAAAAATGTTGGTAAAAAATAAAACTCCAAATCGCTGGCAGAAATCGGAGGATTATGTAGTACATCAAAGCAATTTGAAATACAATGGAAACAGAATAGGAGGGAAAAAAGATCCATATAAATGGAATGAAATACCTTTAAAAAGGACCCAAAGATTTCCATCTAAAGTAAATAAATTTAACCGAAAAGGTTTCATACATGATAACCGGTATAATAGGCTTCAATTATGTAATGATGAAAGTGAAAAGGAGACTCAGGTTTTTTTAGGTCAGCAAATTTTGCCGAGACCGAAATACAGAGAAATGCTAAAATCTGTGAATACTCCTTTAAGACAAAAAAGACGACTAGATGACGGAGAGGAAAGGGAATTACAGAAAAGACCGCCAAAGATAAGACTTCTGTAAAAGAAACCACCAAGACTGGTATTTTTAACTTGTCTAAAGAAATCTTAAACCCTACAGAAATACAAGTATTACAGAAGGGTTTAACTTTTGCCCCCTCCTGTCCGTTGAATAAAATAAATCTCTATATCGATCTAAATTTATATGTAAGAAATCTAACATTAAAACGTCACTTCTTAAGAAAAGGAGATGCCCCGTTACGTAACTGGGAACAAAGTGCTCCAAATTCACAAAGATCCGGCCTTAAACTAAAATCCATGTATTACCCTGTGGAGTCAAAAGGTCCTTATATAGAAATGTTCTCTGAAATGGTGAAAAAGGAAATAGATAACATTCAGGATAATAATATGTTAAAAAACAAAAACCTTATCAAAGCAGAGTACCAGGCACTTAGAGACCTTTCTAATAATACATATATAGTTATTAAAGCTGCCGATAAGGGGGGTGGAATTGTTATCCTAGATCGGGAATATTATATAGAAGAATCTCTCCGTTTGTTAGATGATACTACATCATACAAAAAATTGGACGGAGATCCAACAAGTATTTATCTAGAGGAATTGAAAATTTTGCTAAAGAGTGGCTCAAATGATAATAGTATCACTCTAGACGAATATAAGTATTTTTTAAATAATTGTCCTAAAATAGCGACGTTTTATCAGATCCCTAAGATTCATAAAGATAATATTAAACCTTCAGGATGCCCAATAACTTCGGGAATTGGGTCCCTTACTTCAAGGGTTTCAGAGTATGTGGATATATATATAAAAAAATATGTACCAATTATAAACTTATGTACAAGATACAACTCACATATTGCAGATTCTAAAGAGTTTACAATGGAAACCAGAATATAAGTGGTGTACAGTAGATGTACAGTCACTATACACTGCCATTCCCCATGACAAGGGAATTGAAAGTGTAAAAAATTATCTGAAAGAAGATCCCCAAATAAGTGAAAAACTGGTAGATTTTATTTGTAATTGTCTCAATTTTGTGTTAAAACACAACTATTTTACTTTCCTAGAGGGGTGGTTTTTGCAGACTTGCGGAACAGTGATGGGCACGATTTGTGCCCCGAGTCTGGCAAACCTATACATGGGAACCTGGGAAAAAACTCTACCTAGTCAGACTGGTTTTTAGTCGTTACCATGTTGAAAAGATTTATAGATGACATCCTCATTGTCTGGTGCGGTGAGAGAGATGATTTTGAGAGATTCATGAAGAATATCAATGTAAACACCTTTAATCTGAAATTCACTCACTCGTTTAATGAGAATAAAATAGAGTTTTGGGATCTTGTAATAGATACCACCAATTTTGAAATAACAAATGAAATTGAGACTTACACATTTTTTAAGAAAGTGGATTGCAACAGCTATTTGGAATTTTCGAGTTGCCATTTACAAAAATGGAAATCGAACATACCAGTATCTCAGTTCTCCAGGATGAGGAGAAATTGCTCAACTCTTGAAAAATTTGACGAGCAATCTGAGATCTATAACAACAGATTTTTGGATCGTGGTTACCCACAAGATACCATAGAACAAGCAAAATTAAAAGCCAGGGAAACAGATAGAAAGGATCTTCTGATCTACAAAAATAAAAAGTAAAAAATTAAGGAGTCAAAGACTGACAAAGACTTCTTCTGTTCTTTATTTACTAATTTTAATAATGGGGCGAATGTGATCAAGAGATTACTTAAGAAAAATTGGCACATTCTAAAATTAGACCCTATACTTGCTGAATATTTACCTACTGGTCCCAGTATGGTTTACAAAAGAGCTAGGAACATTAAATCATACGTATCCAAAAGTAAATTAGATCCGCTTATAAAACCAAATAGATCCGCTAAACATTTCCTTGGAGATATAAAAGGTTTCTTCACTTGTGGTAGTTGCAAAGTTTGTAAATTAGCAGAACGGGGTACAAACAATGTTTTTTGGGGAAAAA
The DNA here is from genome assembly GCA_031769625.1 of Taudactylus pleione. NCBI lineage: Eukaryota > Metazoa > Chordata > Amphibia > Anura > Myobatrachidae > Taudactylus > Taudactylus pleione. The sequence goes on along the minus strand of JAUIMM010000331.1, from coordinate 5,829,383 downwards.
ATTTGAGTCATACCTATCCTATAGAAAGCTTTATTAACTGTAATTCTATGTATGTTGTGTACAATATAACTTGTCCGTGTGGTTTGAGATATATATCGGCAAAACCAAAAGTGTGTTGAAAATACGTATCCTGCAACATACCCGTAATATAAAAAATAAAGTCATGAATCACAGTTTACCGAGACACTTTCAGGAGTGCCACGGAAGTGATTCTGATTTGTTGGAATTCAAGGGCATTGAAAAGATAAATATTAAGGATTTTAGTGGTGACCTTAACAACTATTTAATGAAAAGAGAAACCTACTGGATTTTAGCCTTAGATACTCTGACTCCTAATGGTTTGAATGAAGGGTGATTAATTTAGAGAATATTAAAGTAAGTTGCTCATGAAAGGTTAATCATAAACAGCGCACTATAAATAGTATTTAAGAATGTATGTATCTTTTAAACAAAATCAATACGCTGTTTTTTAGTGAATGGCAATGTCCGGGTGTGTGTCCACACTTTTGTACACTGATTGGCTGAACTAGCCTATAAGAGGAGTGTGTTGCGTCACAGAGCCCAGCCCTCTGACGAAGTCTATGATGAAACGCGTTAGGGCGGGGCCTCTGTGACGCACATCATAGGAATCCCCAGCTGCTTCCAAGCGTGCCCCAGCCGCACGTGGTCCGACCGGCTGTGGCCCACATTCCAGTGTCCAGCAGCGGGGTGTGTGAGCCTGGCGGTCTTCTGGGACAGCGCCCACAGTAGCTAGTGGAGTATTTCAAACACATCACGTGGTAACCAGCCCCCACAGTTTGCATTGAGGTACGGGCGGCACCTGTAGAGTGCTGACGTGTATATATTATGTTTGCATAAAATCTTTTTTATCTGCACTATGGAGCGCTCTCCTCTCTTCTTATATTGAGATATATATATATTATAAAATATATTTTTTCTTTTAAACCTGTGCAACAATTTCTATACATTTCTTCCATCTAATGGGGCCTGGGTGGCAATAGCCCTTACCTGCATGCTAAGGCTGAAGCTGCAGATTTTCTTGTTTGGTCAGGAGGGTCACATATGAAAACTGTATGCTGTGACCTACTGACTGTACTTTGGATCCCCACTAGATGCATCATCATCTTATTTTGCATGGCACAAAACAAGCAGGCTACAAGGTTTAAATCTTCCTGCTTGAATCATATGTTCTCTAGCGTAATTTGTTTGGACATATATGTTGCTGTCATATTTATGACCTGAAGAAAAGAAAATGCAATAAAATGTATATAATTAGTAATTGATTAAGTTTATAAAGTAGTAACATTATTCGTCACAAAGAGGAAATGAAATATGTTTTAGAATGGTTACGTCCAGCAGGACATGATACTGCTGTGCAACACCGTAAAACAAGTTCTTCCTTCTGCCTGGACTATTGGGCAGAAGATAAAATATCTGTTGTAGTCCCTCTGGAGGCCAGCCGTGATAGTGTCCTTACATGCTCAATCATGCTATGTTTTTACATATTAACACTTAGTCTAAGCTAGTCATGTGCTATACCTTGTGAATAGACAGTGGTGCTCTATATTACACATCACAAACTTCCTATTGGCTGAGGTCATCCTACATTTCTACACCAGGTGATTAGAGGAAAAACACATCTACAATAAAGGCACAGAGACATATTGGTGGGGAAAAGGGTCACCTTTATGTAGTTATTTAAAGGAGGGAAAAGATGGCGAAGAAAGAATGGCTCTACACGCCGTATTTCCATCTTGCCCAAGTAATCCAATAGAAGATGTAGATGGGGGCAACAAATTAAGGCCTAGGTGGGGGCCAACTGCTAGCCCATCACCAACAACTAAAGGTATATAAACTCCACTGCCGATGACACACAAAAAGGCCTACCAGGTGTTGCTGACTCCAGTAAGGTAGAATCAGCCTAAACTCGTGTATTGTTGGGGAGAGCACCTCAAGATCTGCAGCAAGACAGCCACTGTTAACGTTCTTTACAAAAAAACAATACAGCCGACAATCGCAATAAATGGGTGGGCAGGTGGACTTCCAAAGAGGCAAGATACCTCCCAATCAGCAACTCTACCCAGAACTCCACCCCTTAACTGTAATCGAACTACACAAATGAGGCCATAAAAGGGGACAACCCTTAAATGGTTAACTCTTGCTCCTATATATTTTGACCCAGCCTAGTAGTTTGAATTCCACCGGGCATATAAAATACCTTCTGCCTTCCTGAAGTTAGTTAGTTATGTAATTTATTGCCTTTCCTTTCAATAAACATAACAATCTAAAACCCAGAGGTTGAGAATAACTCGTAAGAGTTACAGCTACTATAGGGAATCGGAGGAATTATACAGTGCAATTTGCCAATATTGAAAAATGGATATATTTTTTGGGCCATGTCTTTAACACTTGGTGGTGTTACTGGAAATTACTTAGCAGCTATTTATATTATTTATTTGACCATGTGGCTTGTAAACTATTATTGGTAAGAATACAGATGTGTCCACATACATCTAGCCTTCTTGCGCATTATACAGCCCTTCTTTGCGCCAGTTACTCTGTAACGTAGCATTTCGCATGCAGATGTAGTCGAACACGGAATACATGCCACATATCATTTTAATCAACCGAAGCTGCTTGTGCGTCCTATTTACACCGATGTGCCAATAAGACTCATTTTAAGGTAAAAAGTTGTACGAAAAGACATTTGGCGCTACTGAGTCACACGGCACTCATGCGTTGTGTAATGCGACTTGTAGCGCATAGAGGATAGATGTATGTGGAGACATCTGTACAGGTGCTGAACAGTTCTTAAGCCTGTTCTCTGTGTATGTACTATGTGAATTAATGTAATGTGGGTAATTTTTACGTGACAAGTTAAACGCAGCACCTAGGGCCTGATTCAGACCCGCTCGCAAGCGGGTTGATGGCCGGGCAGTGCGCACGCGCGAGCGAGAAATTCACTCGCTCCGGGGCTCGCTACAAACGGGGCGGCTGTCAATGTTGATCGACAGCTCGCCCCGTTTTGTAGGCGGGGAGGGGAGCGCCTGCCGTTTGTGGGCGGCCCTGCTGACATCACTCGTGATGTCAGTAGTGAGCTTCCTGCTCTATTTGAGCAGGAAGCTCACTGGAGCTTGCGGAAGACGAGACCCTGCCACAAGGGTCTCGTCGCAAGCCCGATGGTCGCGATAATCGCGACCATCACCTGGCTGCTCGCAAAAGCTTATTCACGTTTTATAATATATTGAGTTCATCACCACTCGCATACTTGTTTTTCCTGTGACCATTTTGGCACGTGACCTGATTGTGTGACTGGCAGATGGAAGAAGCCTCATGTGAGGTCACCTTGGCTAATGTAATATATTTGATAGTTTAGAGCAGGCATGTTAACCTTGTGGGCCGCATGCGGCCCAAATAAACATTTTATGCAGCCCAAAAGTGTGGGCCCAAATACATATATTATGCGGCCCAGTCACCCCTGCCGCGATCAGAGCTCAGATCGCGGCAGGGGTGACTGGGCTGCATAATATGTATTTACTCTATTTAAAACTCTGAACGCTGGTCTCTGAAGTGATCAGAGATTAAAAATGCCTCTAATCGCTTCAGAGATCAGTGTTCCCAGTGATACAGTGTACGGGTGACATCATGACATTACCCTCGATGAGAGGAGCCTGCTCTGCTGGATCTAGTTAGATCCTGACAGCTGCAGCGGCAATACGGGAGCGCTGATGGCGTGGCCTGGAGCGGAGCCCAGCGGCCAGTGTAAAGAAAGGTAAGTACTGCACAGGGGAGTGGGGCCTGTTTTACACTGGGAGGAGGCACAACATAAGGGGCATTACTGGGAACACTGCATAAGGGGCACTACTGGGGGCTCTAATACGGGGGGCATTGCTTAATGGGCTTTAATACAGGGGGAATTGCATAATGGGCACAACTACAGGGGACACTGCATTAGTTTTTATTAACAATAAACCTTTCAAAATAGCATAGAAGACTTTTTTTTTTTCTTGCGGCCCACACACTCTTAAGCTGCATACACACACAACGATTTTGTAAGTGAACGATTTTAGTAAACTATTTTCGTTCATTTTTTCAAGGGAAAAATTAACGAAAATCGTTTACTAAAATCGTTCATTTACTAAATGTAATGAACGATTTTTTTGAAATACAATTTTTGCATATTCCCTTAATGAAAATCGTTGAGTTGGTCAGTCTGACTAAACTACAAACGTGAACGCGCATGAACGATAATCGTTCATCGTTTTAACTCAGAAAGTGAACGATTTTTTTGAACGATATCGTTATCGATAATCGTTCAAAAAATCGTTGTGTGTATGCACCTTAAGACCTTGAATATTCAGCCCAGTTTTGTATTTTGAGTTTAACATGTCTGGTTTAGAGTGATCATTTTCTCAGCCACACCTTTTCCAAGGTTGGTTTGGCACAAAATCTACCAAATTGGTATAAAAAATGAAAACATTTCGACTCCCTTTTAAATTGTACGTTTTTTGTTTATTAGAAATTAATAACATTAAGGCCCTCATTCAGAGCCACTCGCTAGCGGCAGTACGCTCGTTCCGAGCGATGTTCGCACATCTGCGCATGCGTACGGTTTGTAGTACGCATGCGCGAACCAGTCAGTGCGGCCGAAAAACATTTGTACGCAATATAGCGAGTGCCTGCTATTTTGAGTGACAGAATGAGGCGTATGTGGGTGGTAACAGGGGAAGGTGCTTGAAAACGGGGAGTGGAGATCCGAACGCAGGCGTGCTTAAAGGTCAAAACGGGCGTTTTAAGGGAGTGCATAATTAATACAGCAGCGTCATTGACCACGTCACTTGGTTTTTTTTAACTCAGAACTGCTCGCAAAATAGCGGTTGAAAACACCAACCACAAGAATAGCGAGCAGTTCATACGCTGTACGATGTACTCGATTAATCTAATAAATAGCGGACATGACGTATGGTGCGTGCGGCCAGGAGGCGTTTTTATCAAATAAACGAGCGTATGTTTTGCTCGCTCGTTCAGACTTAGAGGTGTGAACAGACTGCAATGTGCGAACGGATCATTTGCATAGCCACCCCTTGTTTTTGAACGAACGAACGCAAATAGCGGACGGCTCTGAATGAGGGCCTAAGTGTGTACTTTAGATGTCCCCATTGTACAGCAGTACTACTAATATTTATTGTTTGGTGATAATTGGCTGTCCTTCCTCAATTTGTTTGGTGATAATTGGCTGTCCTTCCTCAATTTCCTAATTGTAGAAGATTGGATGGTAGCTGATTGAAATTGCTGTGTTTCTATTTAGGTTATGAAATACACTTTTTGTTTAAAGTTTAGTTTCAAAATAACGAAATAACACTTGTGCTGTGCTTTGTATGAGGCTTTGTATGAAGCTTATACCTAGTGGGATCATTCTGTTTTCTGTTTCTTGATGGTTCCTTATGCTAAATTTATTCCCTGTAGTGCAGGTATTTCAACCATAGAATATCTATATAATAAGCGAGAAAGCATGTCTGTCTCTGTTTTGTCTTTATGCACGGACAGAGTTATGGACCTAGTTCCACCAAATTTGGCATGGTGGTGTAGTTTGACCAGGATTAGGTTTTTGCCTTGGTTTGAACTTCGTCAGGGTCACACTCTCCCTAAAATGGGGACACGCTTACATTGCACAGGTCCTGAGGCTGACTCCAGTGGAAACTGACAGTCTGCAAAAAACCTGTGCGAAAGCTACAAAAGTATCCTTTTAATTTTACAAACTGAGCAAACATTGACTCATGCAAGTTCATATTAAATCCAGAGTTAGTCTCTTTTTTTTTTTTTTTTTTTTTTTTATATAGTCCTTTTTAAAGTGACCATATATATTAGTCAGCTCTCTGTGTTTACATACAAGGACGTAACTAGAACTTTGGGGGCCACATAGCTAGATCATAAAAGGCTCCTCCGAGGTAAAAAAAACCCCCCACATACATTTGCCCCCACACAGGGCCCATTCAGGTTATGCCACACAATAGTATCTCTCTTATACACAGTAATGCCCCTTACACTGCACAGTAATGCCATTTACACATTATACCACACAGTAATGCCCTTTACAGATTATGCCACCTAGTAGTAGTGCCTCATATAATACATGATTCCACACAATAGTAGTGCCCCTTACACATTATACCACACAGTAATGCCCCTTACACAGTATGCCCCCCATGTCCCTCAGAGGCAGCTCGGGCACCATAGCAGCCCCACTCCTTGCACCCACATTAATTACGCCACTGTTTGCATGCATGTTAGCAAACCGTGGGGCCCTTTTCAGGATCAATGGAATGGGGTTATATGCCAGGACAATGTAAACAAATAAAGGCTGCAGATGTACTTCAGGGTCCAGTCTTCAACCTGGGTAACCTTGGGTACCCTAGCTAGTTAATAATAAAGCAAACCACAGGACACATCACCGGTCCAATATTGTCCGTGATACTTTTTTAAGATAAAGTTGTCCTGTTATACATGCACATTCTCCCAGTGTATAGATAACCTCTATATGTAGTGATACCAAATGTGTTTTGTTGCAGCCTTCAGCTTCGTCATTGGATAGTGAAGAGAAAGGGCTTGTAGAGGTTGGATGCAGAGAACTACCAGCATTTTCCTGCTCATTTATTATCTATTGGCGTTATCAGATGTGGATGCTAATACGATCCCGCACTCAGCTGCTGTGCTAAAAATATGCTAATGCTGTAGTTGGCTGGAAATCTATTGAGACATCCACAGGCTGCCTCACAGATCCAAGCAAGCGCGTACAAATTTGCAGCGGTGGTCGCAGATCCTTCGATAATTTACCATCTGAGTAACCCTAAGGTCGCGCAGAATGGCGCCAGAGTTTCTGTGTACATGATTGCAAATGTAGGCAGATACACGCCCCTATAATGGTCACGACATGCCCGCGTTTTTTGTGATTTGCCGCCACTCCGTTACCTCCCGTAATACAGGCCCTGTCTGTCAATCACTTGCAATGTAACTGCAATATAACTGTTCTCATTTGATCGCAGTTCAAACCCCGTGCGTGCGCATTGTGGGTAAGATGCATGCACAGTCCACTGATAATCGCTCAACGTAGTAAACATCGAAATAGCGTCCACATCTAAATCAGGCTTTGTTTATGTGGGGTGTATGTACTCTATATTCATGCGGGGTGTATGTAATTATGTTCATGTGTGGGTGTATGTAATTATGTTCATGTGTGGGTGTATGTAATTATGTTCATGTGTGGGTGTATGTAATTATGTTCATGCGGGGTGTATGTAATCTATGTTCATGCAGGGTGTATGTAATTATGTTCATGTGTGGGTGTATGTAATTATGTTCATGCGGGGTGTATGTAATCTATGTTCATGCGGGGTGTATGTATTTATGTTCATGCGTGGTGTATGTATTCTATGTTCATGCGGTGTGTATGTAATGAGAAGTGTGCAGTCAGATGCTGCAACCTCCTAGTGGTGTAAATAGGACGTGGCTGTAGCATTTTGCTTAGGCAGAGAATTAAGTGTTAGCTCACATAAGAACCTGTGTGAAAGTGAAGCTGAGCTTGGTATATATCAGGACGTCCTTTCTGTCATAGCAACATTCAACTTGGCATAATAAGTGCAGTTGGAGATTTATTCTGAGTAAACCTATATTTTATGACAACCAAGAATTGTAACAGGTTTTTCGTTCTGCAATTTAAATTTACTGTAATCCTCAAGTTACCCTTTTAAGCAGACCTGTAAAACTGAAGCACCACCCAGCTCCCAATCTCTCCAAAATTAGCTATGACATGTCGGAAAACAAAATGATTGTCATTATCTTAAGTTTACCTTTTATATGGTAATATACCCCCTTATTGATCTGGGCAATGGGAAAACCCTTACTGGGAATCTTGAAGGCTTTCAGTGTTACCTTGACGTTCTGTTACAGCTCTGTAACTGTGAAACGGGATTGCCTTCTCCTTCCCTCGCAACAGAAACCTCATCTTTAGGTTTATTGGATTTTACCAAATGAAAGTAATATTATGTTGGCTAGACTGCTTTAGTGTCATTGGCTCTGTCCCTGATTGTGAGTCCACATCACCAGCCTCCAGTGAATATTCCTGCTGCATTGTTTGTTGAGAAACCAGATAAAGGACAATGGGCATGTAGTGGGTTAAACCTCTAGTCCTGGGGGTTGGCTTGTGTGTACGTCACATTTTGCATGTGGTCCTATCAATTTAAGGGGTTTGTTTTTAATGTGATAGTATTTAAGGCTATGGCTTGTTGGGCCAAAGCCCCTTTGTTGCCGACTTCCCACCCTCTCTCCCTGTTTGGTTTTGTTTTTGTATTTGGTGTTTATTTGTGTTGTTTTCTGGCGGGAAACATCGGCAGGTCACCAGTCCCGCTGCAAATTGTTAATGTTTGGGTTTTGACTGGTTAGTTGGCTGTAACACACTGAAAGGGACAGCGTCACCACTAAACCTGGAGGGTAGTCAAGACAGAAGGTTGAGTGAATATCTGTGTTATGATTATGATTGTGTATGCACCTTGGGCGGGTGTGGTATGACTTGTCGACAGTCAGAATGAGGACCGTTTCTCTATGTCGACATGGACAATAGGTTGACGAGATGCCTTTCTTCTCTCTTTTGGTATATTTTAAATAAATAGCTTATATATTTGTTTCGGGATGCGGTTAACTTACTGCCACCCGGAATGCCGACCGTCTGAATCCCGTCCCTGGAAGTCCGACCTGGTACTAAAGATAGGTGTCTAAATCCTGACACCTATCTTTATCCAGATGCCAAAATCCCGACAGCGGCATCCCAAATGAAGGTAAGCGGGGACTGTTAGACTGGGGGGTGGGGAGGATTCGTTTTAGGCTAGGGGAAGGGTGGGTTTGGGGTAGGCACCCCCTGGGAGGGTTAGGTTTAGGGTGCGGGAAGGGGGGATTAGGGTTAGGCACCACTGGGGGGACTTAGGGTTAGGCACCACTGGGAGGAGGTTAGGGGTAGGTACCACCAGGGGGAGGTTAGGATTAGGCACCACTAAGGGGGGGAGAGGGGAGGATTAGTGTACTTACCAGCCCCAGTCGGGCTCTCCACTGTTCGAGCTTCTGGCGTCGGTATTATGTCCGCCGGGAACACATGCGGCGGCTTTACATACTGATTCCATTTGTTTTTGCCAAATCTAGGTCTCTGTGTCTTTACTTATGGTAATCATTATATTATATTATAGTTATGATTAAGTAATGTACTGTACACACTTGACATGGCTCATTCAATAGAAGGTTTATGGCCAGCAAGTCTCTAATCTGGTTTTCCACTGCTGAAAGAGTGAGAAGCACCACCTTTCTAAGCAGTGGGGTGGGTGCCTTCTCTGAAGCATGGAACAAACGAGACGTGAGGTGGACTCTGTGTAGAGTAAACACATTAGTGATTACAAATTATTATACCCAGTAGTAGACTGGCTTTCTTACATATTCATTTAAAAAATTGTGGATGAAATCTTAGAATCTATCCAAATATCCTGTCTGAAGTATGAAATTACATTTCTCTACAAGGTATGCTCAGTGATGTATCCTACAAAGCACAGGAAGGAGATTACAGTGAGGGGGGGAATATATTTTTGTACCTGGGTCATCCATTACCTAGTTTCACCACTTACTGAGAACATGCAGATAAAATAACACATTGCACACATCCCTCAGAAGGTGATTTTGGACGATTAATGTGCCCCTGCATGTAGCGCTGTTTAGGGCTGGAGATGTGATCCAGGTATCTGCCAGCTATTCCTAATCCCTTATTTCTGTTTGGCCGCACCAAAGCTGTCAGTCTTTTCCTGATTCCAGGCCCAAACCCTGCTCTTCTCCCAGATGCTGATGTGACTCAGCAGACCTGCGAGAAACGTATTGAATCAAACAAGGTTAATACAGTGGCCGATTGCTACTATGTGAGAGAGGAATAACGTCCCCATTTAATTTCAGATTTTCCAAATGATAGTTGTTGGTGCGCTAAGTATGACAACTATTTTGTTTTGGAAAAAGCTTTGGTGTTCAAAACGGAATCGGTATGAAATACCGATGGACGGAATGCCGGCAGTCAGTACACTGACAGCGGCATCCCGATGGTTAAAATCCTGGCAGGGGAATGGTAAGTAATGTTCCCCTGTCCTAATTACCCCCTAACCTTAACCTCCTTTTCCTGAACCCTTATACTAACCCTCCCTACCCTGCACCCTAATCCTCCCGGTAAGTCATACATGCCTACTCTCCCGATTTGGCCGGGAGCCTCCCGAAAATCTGGTGCCGCTCCCGGCCCCCCGGAAAAGTAGGCAGGCCTCCCGACTTTTCCAGTCCCCCCCGCAATGTAATGCTAAACCCCCGCTGCGGAGGGGCTGATGGCGCGATTTGCGCTGAATCGCGTCATCATAACCCCACCCCCCACATAGCAATGCCGGAAATATCGGCATTTTGTTGTGGGGGCGTAGCCTAAATGACGCTATTGTGTGGCTCCGACCCCAGTCCCGCCCCTAAACACTTGTAAAGTGCCCGGCCATGCCCCTCTATACAGGCCCTGCCCCCCTGCTACACCGACCTGGCTGCTTCCTCCCGGCAAGTATGCGGTAAGTGCCAAACCCTAACTCCCCTCCAGTGGAGCCTGAGCCTAACCCTAACCCCCTCCTCCCACAGCCTAATGCTAACTCCCATCGGGGCACCTAAACCTAAGTCTCCCCCCCCGCGACTGATACTTACCTTTCCCTGGTGTCCTTATGATCGGGATACCGTCTGCCGGGATACCGACATCTGCATTTTTTTTTTTTTTTTACTTTTTACAAAAATGTTCCTCCCCCTGTTTAACTCGCAGGGACAGCGGTAGTGATAAACACTGTCCCTGTGAGTTACATCCCCATCATTTTGGAGGAGTCTCCCACATTTGTGAAAGACTCCTCCGGGGGAATCTGACACTGCACATGCATACAGTGTCAGTATCTGGAGTGCTCCGGATGCTGTGGGAGAGGGATCGGAAGATCACTCTCCTGCGAATATAACCATAGACATAAGGCGCTATACGTCATCTTTGGATGATGTAAACCAGCGGGGTTAAGGTACAAAGGGGTCAGACTGTAGTCACTATTGATAATAATGGAAACTGCGGTCTGCAGTGCTAATAAGCCTACTGTAGGAAATTTCTGTGAAATCTCCTGCATTAGCCTGTTGGCACATAGCAACAATTCATAAAAGTATGCAGTAACTGCTGTTTCTACATAATGTTATACTCAATTAATTAGACCCCTGCAAGGGAGAGCGATTGAGACAGAGAGAGAAAGCTGATATTAATTATAGACAGAATTCAGTAGGTTAAGCCATTTCCCCTACATTTTGTTCAAATGTGGTCGGGAGGTGATTGATCAATAGGGATTGCTTACAGAAAGCATTGCAACCCACAGTCTACTCACAGGCCTACATGGAAATCTGCTATCTGAGATAATGCTCCAGACAGGCCCTTGAGAATGGGCCACACATTCTGCATTTACCATACGCTTGTGTCACAAATAAAGCATACAGCAAAAACGTCTTAACAATATTTTTTAAGACGTAAGAACATACAAAATGTGTATGAGAATCACGTGGCCAAATGAAATCATTCAACGTGTCCAGGAAAGGTTGCTGCCATGTTATTTAATTCCCATTTTACAGCACAATTTCAAGTTTCTAAAGTTTCATGTAATTGGTTGAAGATATGATCGCTGTGACAGGCTGCTAAATGGCTTTTCATGGAATACAAATTGCACGCAAAGAACTTTTGAAGTTTTCAAAGGAGTTCACCTGCTTCAAAGTTCTTTTATGAACAGCGGGGATAAATGGTTTTAGCTTTCATTTGGACCATCTCACAGTGCTCTTATTGAGTCCAACTGCAAACCTTAAAATATGATATGAGATGTTCCTCTCATTTAACCCTTGCTGAAGAGTTCTATGATAGCCACCATGATTCCAGGTGAAGTAATTAAATTTTTATGATGTATACATATAGAAATATATTACATTATATAGTATGTGTATATGCAGTCTAGATTCTATGTATGTCATTGTGTGTTCATGTGGACACTGTATATACATTTTTCCGCCCTCTGCAATAAATGTGTAAGGGGTTCTCTGTCTAGCACTGACGACTGTGGAATATATGGTGCTTCTGTGCCGGCTAAGCTGTGTTTATTTTGCAGGGTCAGATGACTGTATTTGCACAGTTTGGTGAAGATCTCCATCTCCCAGAGGATGCAGAGTTTTACTTTGTTTACAATGGGTCCAGTCACCGGCATGTTACATTTGCGGAACGTCTCACTGCTAATTCTCTGCGATCCATTCTCCCAGGTCAGAGCTTCTCTTGTTGTTGTTGTTTTTGTACTTACAGGCAGGTTAAATATTATACAATTGTTTACTTGGCATCTCGAAGGGGATTCACACTTCTAGGTACCACCCCCATTGTAATTAAATCTGCCTTATGTGTAGCAACTAGCTGCATCTGAGCTTGCTGGAGTTACTCCCTATGCCCAGACCTATGGAAGTAGGCAGTAAGACATTACTGTGAACTGTTGAGCGACTTTATTGTAAATGAGCGTGCTGCATAATGTCCTGTCTTCAGGTAAAGGGGGGGGGGGGTTCCTGCGAGCAGGTAAGGTGGCAGGTTACATTAAGTGTGTGTCTGTGTGTATGGGGAAGGGGTGGTGTCCCTTTATGGAATTTTACAGAACAAATAACTAAACTAATTTTCTTCTTCCTCCCTCCATGGCAGCCATACTATGGGTTAATAAGCCATTCCCAGGATTAGAGGCAGGAATCCACTCACTGCATATAGCGCTTCCTGTTCCCCACTGTTTTTTTTCCCCTGTCTCTAGGATAGAGAAGGGAGATTTGCCATTTTGTTTTAGAAACAGGACTTGGCTCAGTTATTCAACCCAGCGACACGCCTCTTGGAGCTGCAAGCCGTGGTGTTGAGGAATGGCTCCCTAGGGTACCGCTAAATGCACCATGAAGGCTCTGTATGGCACTGGACTGGTCGCGTGCCAGTCAATAGCGCCAGTCTTGGCAGTCTGCGCCTGTCTACGCCACGGACAGGGTAAAAAAATAATGGCACCACACACCGGATATGGAGCTGCTTTTGCCCTCTGACTTCCCTGCTATATACAGCTTATAGGGAATGGAGAATATGGACACTAAGGCTTCTCCCCAACAGTCTGTCAGCATCCTCATGATGTGCTGCATATCTTCAAGTGTTAGTATAGTTCTTTACTGATTATGGTTATTTGTTTTAAGAGTGTGCCTGGTAAAATTTATAACAAGAACAAATGCTTACAAAGAAAAATAACATTGGTCACAAGCTGCACACATTTTCAGTCTACTCCTGTGGATCACGATAAAGTATCTTGTGAAATTTGTGCCAAGCCCGTAGTTGCTCCTAATTAGCCACCTAATCAATTTCAAGAGCTCACGGAATGGAGGAAGGTAATTTGTTTTAAAGAAGAGTTTATGGCCTATTTTATCTAGTGAAGAATCGGGATATGTGAGGAGTCTAGATCCTTTATAATGGAACTAGTGGAAAGTTAAAAAATATTTGGAAATCTATGAATTATAAAGAAATGTCAGAACAAGGTGAAGTGCAAGATCTGTTTGCCAATTTTTCATTATCACTTATTTCTTGGCTTTATGTACTGGAAAAACTCTATTATCTCATCAAAGTTTGGACAATCGTCAGGGTACCCTCGCCAGGACTGACCATATGTATCCAGTTAAGAATGATACATTTTTGAATTGGTGTTCTAGTAATGGTCAATGACCACTGGCACGAAGAGCTCTTTGGCTATGTTCCTGGGCCACAGTTGCACACTCTAAAACAAAGGTTGACTACCTTGCCATTTGAAGGCTCTTTTTTGTTTGGTAATAAATTAAAGTATGTGATACAAAAAATATACAAAGAAATGAGTGGTGGAAAACTGACAACCACAGGGTAGGAAAATTAAATGGCAGACCATATTATTCTGGGACAGTGCTTTGTCAGTTTGACGAAAAAGCTGACCCTAAGTCACACTGGTTATGTTTGGTCCCTGGTGCCTTTTCCAGTAGAAGGCAGACTTCTAAACTTTGTAAGAGAATAGAACCTGTCTATTCGAGACAGATTGTGGGTTATGGATTTGCTGTCTTGTGGGTACCAGATAGACGCCCTGATTCAGAGCCGGTCGCTGTGACAGAGAGCTCGCTTTGAATCAGGGCCGGTCTTTTTTTTTTTTTTTTTGTAGAACGGCCTCCTGGCCGCTCGCTTAGCTGTGGGTGACCACCCACAGCTATAGCGAGCGGCCTGGAAGATGGTCGCGATGGTCAAGACCGTCGCGACCATCGGGCTTGCGGAGAGACCCTTGTGGGTAGGGTCTCATTGCTGCAAGCCCCAGAGAGATTTCGGCTCTAACAGAGCCGAAATCTCTCCCACTGACATCACTTGATGACATCACTTCTCATGAACGCCTCCGTCTGGGCAGCCACCCCCCGGCCCGCCCACTAAAGTGGGCGTGCAGTCACTCAACATTGACCGCACGCCCCCTTTGGTGTGAGACCCAGAGCGACTGCTTGCCCGTTGCTATCCGGGTCTCGCGCATGCGCACGACGGAGCCGGCTCCGTTGTGCGCATGCGCTCTGGGCCACCATCGACCCGGTTGCGAGCGCTCAGCGCTTGCGACCGGGTCTGAATCAGACCCTCAGTTCAATAAGTCCTCGAAAAGAAACATATCTTTTGGTGTCAAACATTCCTACAACAGAAATATAAAGCACTGCTATAGCCTCAGGAGATTTCAGGATGATACTAGACTTGAGATAAACAAATCTGGCCACGTGAGCAATTTCACAAGGAGAAGTTAAAGTCAGTTCTAAGTGGGATAAAAGCAGGAGATTTTCTGGCCTCTATAGATCTAAAAGATGACTTTCCATATTCCAGTTGCCAAACAACCTCAAAGATGTATCAGATTTTGTGCATTAGGTAACTATTATCTGTCACATCACTGAGGTTTTATACTGTAGATTCGGATTGGGACCCTTAGGATGAGCTTTTTTTATTAGGAGAATTGATGAAGTTTAGGGACTTGATAAAGCTTCTACTTATGAACCTAGGCTACCAAGTATGAACGATTAGGGATAACTGGATACCCTGAGAAGAGACAGAGCACTGATTTAGCCTGTTGATAAACTTGAGAAGAGTACTGGAAGCACAATAGGAAATTGCATTGTAGGCTCTGGGCACTGGGGCCCCTACCCACTCATTCACGGGAATAAATAAAAACAATTAATCCCAATTTATTCCTCCTGCAGTCCCGTGCCATCTGTCAACATGCTTCCATATGGTGAATGGCTGTCTGCACTCAGTGATTGGTGGATAGCTACAGCCTTTAAGCCAATCTGTCTGGCTGCAGGCTGGGAGGCAGGTAGAGGATACTGGACCGCTCCATCCATCCACCAATCGACAGCCATTCACCTTCTGGCACCAGACAGGTAGGGATTGCTGCCCGACTGCTCTGATTGTGTGTAATCTACAATCAGAGTTGCCAGGGAGCATCTATCTCTGCCTCCCTCTCAGCTGGCAGCACTATGCACAGAGCAAGCATCCGCACACTCTATGAAGTAAGCTATGCATTCCCCAGCACTGTATCGGTATAGTGTTCCTTGTTTCCCAAAAGTTACACGGGGGCTTGGCTCTACGTCAGCTCATCCAGAGCAGATAATTGGTGGAGCAAGGTACAATGGGTATTTCAGTACAAAGTGACCTGCAGGTGCTGGGCATACACCAACTTTCTTGCATACTACAAGGGGATCTCTCCATTGCTACCCTGTTCAGCACCATGGGGGTGACCAGAAATCGCACAGACACTTCCAGCACATCTTTGCACATCCCTAGAATCATGTGGCCCTGAGTAGCTGCCCAGTGTGCCCATACGTTAAGGTGGCTCTAGTACTTGTGGTAGACTGCAGTAGATGTGGAGTGCTGTGCCCAAATTGAAGCTGTCTGCAGCTGCAATACTAGTGACTTGTAACCGAGTCAGATGCTGAATGCATTTGGTGATGCAGGTAACAAGAGTCAGATGTGGAATACACTTGTGAATGCAGGTAGCTGACAATGGAATCAGATTCAGAGTGCGCTTGATTACAGGTAAGACTGAGTCAGGTGCAGTATGCACTTGTGAATGCTGGTGGTTGAACAGGTGCTGAATGTAATTAGAAGTGCTGGAGATTAACAGGTGGAAAAAGCACAGAGCTGATACAAGCGCAGGCTGCCGGAAGCAATGGAAAAGACTGAAGACTAGAACAATGCAGATTTACAAAGACACCAGGAGCCAAGTTACTGATATCTCTAATAGATCTGCACTGGTGAAGGTCAGAACACAAGTCCAGGTTTAAGTAAGGCGTCGACAGTGCTGATAGACTGCACAGATCAGGTGACTACATTTGCTGGCACATGGTTGGAGAGCTTAGACGTGATTGCATCCAAGATGGCAGTGCCCATGTTTCAGAAGAACAGGAATCACCAGGAGGGAGTGCCATCCAGGTCTGCAGATGGATGAATGCAGAACACAGAAATGTCCCAGGAGGGCCAAGGATGGCAATGATGTGACACCACTGAACCTGGTAACTGGGACCTGAATTCCGATGTGTGACATTATCCGTTTACATGCCTGGCAATGTAATGGAGATTTTTTATAGCTCAATTAAGAAAGCGAAAGATATCACTTTGGACATATCTCGATGATTTCCTGAATGCAGGAATATCGAGAGACTGTAATAAGAGAGTAATTCAGGTCAGCCTGTTTCTGTAAGACCATGATTGGGTCATAAATTGGGAAATAAGTCAGTTGACTCCATCCCATCAAATAAAATTCTTCGGTGCACAGAGACATTCTACACAACAGAATTGCGCTTTCAGGAGAGAAATGCAAGAAAGTTTTTAAGCATTGTCCACTTTAGACCAGTCATGTTGCAAGATCCAACTTTGTATAGAACATTGTCTATTGGTGATGCTTTCCTCAACTATAGCTATAGTTCCACGGGCAAGGTGGTTTATGAGATCCTTACAATGGAATGTACTAAAATACGGCTGCAAAATTTTCCTCCGAATTACTGCACACAGATGGAACGGTTCATGAAAGTGTCCCTTGTTTGGGGGAAAAGTGGAGAATCTAAGAAACAGGTCAATTTCTCTATCACAACCACATTGTCTAATCTAAATGACAGCATGTAGTACAAGGGCTGTGCACCCATAAGAGACAACTGTCTTCATATCATCAAGAAATGAGAGCAGTCCGGAATGTAATCGAGCATTTTCAAGGTCATCGAAAGAATTCCCTTGAAAGTGTTTTCCAACAATGTGACAGTAATAAATTGCCAAATTGCTACCAAAAGCAGGATCCTAATGGGCGGTACCACACACAGGATTATGATTGGCAAGGTCACAAAAAAATGGTGTCTTCATGTATCAGGCACAGAAAATATTGTGGCAAACTTTCTCAGCTGGAAAACTTTTCCCAGGAGAATGGAAATTGAATCCATGAGTTTTCCCGCTCATAGCAAAAAGGTTCAGTAGCCCAGAGATAGATCTCATGGCAACAAAGCTGCATCACTTATTTTTGCGTCACAAGTTTCCAGACACACAGAGCATGGATGCTCTCTCCTGTAAGCGTTACTTCAACCTAGGCTATGTGTTTGCCACCTTTCCTCTAATAGTTCATACCTTGAGGAAGTTCAGGGATGAGCAAGCAGAGGTAGTGGTTCACAACCGTTCTCGAGATGGTAATAGCCGAACCATTGGTTCTACCAATTAGGTCGGATCTGTTGTAATCAAGGGCCACATCTTCATCCAGACAAGGCAAGTCTGAATTTGATGGCATGGACATTAATGGGACATTGCTTGAACAAAAAGGACTTTCTGATGAAGTAGTTAGTCCTCTCACAAGCAAGAAAAAAAATATCACAGGGTATTATAGGGTTTGGAAAGCATTTATTTCCTGGACAAAAACTAATTTCAACCCTATGTAAGCAGAAATGTCACATTTTACAGTTCTTGTATGATGGTTTCCTTAAAGGGTTTGCATTATTAACTTTAAAAGTGCAAATCTTTGCTCTAAGTGTTCTTCTGGACAGAAAATTTAGATTTGGAGTATTTCATTATAATTAAATTTGAGAAATTGTCCCCATGGGAACTTAGGGCCTGATTCAGACCCACTCACAAGCGGCTGTCCGCTCGCAAGTGGGTCGATGTTGTGCTCTGCGCATGCGCACGATGGCGGGAGCTCCGTCGTGTGCATGCGCCAGACGCGACGAGCGAAGGACTTTCCTTCGCTCGTTGTGTCTGATCAAAGGGGGCGTGCTGTCGATGTTGATTGACAGCACACCCCCCTTTGGTGGGCGTGCCTCCCTGACGGGGGCGTTCCCACGGGAACGCCTCCCGTCAGAAGCCGGCCCACTGACATCACTAGTGATGTCAGTGGGAGTGATTTTGGCTCTGATAGAGCCAAAATCACTCCGGGGCTTGCGGTTGAAAACCTCAACCGCAGGCTCCGGCTCGCAGTTTCGATGGTCAAGACCATCGCGGCCATCAAACTGCACGCTCGTATAGGCTGTGGGTGGTGACCCACAGCTATACGAGCGTCCAGGAGGACGCTCCATTTTTATGGAGGGCGGCCCTCATTCAGAGCGTGCGCTCTGCTCAGAGCGTACGGCTCTGAATGAGGGCCTTAATCTTGAATGTCGTCTCCCCTTCAACCCTCACAGGAGGCTTTTTTA
This sequence comes from Taudactylus pleione, assembly GCA_031769625.1. Lineage (NCBI taxonomy): Eukaryota > Metazoa > Chordata > Amphibia > Anura > Myobatrachidae > Taudactylus > Taudactylus pleione. The sequence continues at coordinate 5,810,573 of JAUIMM010000331.1, read as the reverse complement.
AGGTACTTGATTTTCTTAGTTGCAATCACTTCAGCTACAACAGTGAGTGACCTGTAAACTTTATGGTCCAGAGAACTGGTTTTGAATATTTTACCAGACAAAGAGGGGTATTCAATATGAAACGTAAACTTCACTGTCGAAGTTTACGTTTCATATCGGAGCTTTTACCTGGGATAAAGTATCGGGCGCATGCCCGCTTATCCTCATATTCAATATGAAACCTACGAAAACAGGAGCCTGCGAAGTGGGATTTGCGTTAAATTACAAAATTTTCCTTAAAAAAATTGTAGGACCCCCCTAAAGCTGTAAAAACATGGGGGATCACTATGGGTACCCCAGTTTTAGCCTGCAAATGAAAGTTGGGTATTTAAATAGCCGCAGCAGGTGTTTTTTCCCCGACATTGAAGAAGTGTTGCAGAAGAGCACTTGGGTTATTTTTTTCATTTTTTTTAAGTGGTCCCATCAAATTTGGGGTACATGAAAATGGGTACTAGCATATTTTTATGTCCCTAAAGTAAGTTTTTAAAAATTCTGCAACTATGCACCTTCCGCTAATAACCTATTCTAGAAAACACCTGCCGCATACTTGCAGAATAGCCCTGAACCTATTTCCCTATTTTTAAACACTTTTTTTCCCATTTTTTTTTTTCACCCCAATTTTTAAATTAATTTTTGGGGGTGTCCCTATTTTTTTTTGACACAGTTCTTTTTAAAATGTCATTCCCAGGGGTGCAGGCTATTTTTTTTAAGCCTGCACCCCTAAACCACAATTCTGCACTTTTTTTCGCCACCTATTCAGTGGTGAAAAGTTATCCCCGTTTTTTTCCAAAGACTTTTCGAACAAGCGAAAAGCCTTTGAAATTGAATACAGTGTAAAACTAAAACCTGCGATAATGACGTCGTAGGTGCTATATTAACGCAAAAACTGAGTTTTCGCTCCATATTGAATTCCCCTAAAAGTGATATTGAGGACAAACCCATCTTGTTTTTGCCAAAAGGGCTGTCTTCATTTCATTTAAATCAAAAAATCACATTGCCATTTTCTCTCAACCAAAAAATGAGAAAACAAGAAATTACATATGTTCAATATCAGTCTAACGCCCGTATTCAATTTGGAGCGAAAAGCCGTTTTCGCGTGTTTTTGGCGAAACGTTTTCACGGGTGACGTCATTTTCGCCTATTTTGGTTTTACTCCATATTCAATTTGAAGGACTTTCTGCCTAGGTGGAAAGTCAATTCAGTGTACCAGGCGAAAAAGTTTCGCCTATGAATAGCAGGCGGAAAAAAGTACAGAATTGGGGTTTTGGGGTGCAATGTTGTGGGAACCCTCCTGCAGCCTTCAGACAGTCCCCCAAAGGTAAACTGTGTCAAAAAATTTTTAAAAATCACATAAGGACACCCCAATAAATGACTTTGAAAAAGGGGGCGAAAAAATAAATAAATTGGGGTACAAAGTTAAAAACTAGCGAACTTGACTCTGGGGGGGTCCCCAAGTATGCCCCAAGTGTTTTTTTTTTATTGCAGGTGCTTGCAGAAGGTGGATTTTTCACGATTTTTACAACTTCACTTTTAGCAACTTTTAAATATGCTGACCCCCCATTTTCAAGTACCCCAAATTTGCTGGAAAAAGTTAGTTTCAGGAAAAAATACTCCTGAATACTATTCTGCACCTCGTATTGAAAAATGCTATTTGGCAGCTATTGAGCCTGTTTTAAAAACCCAAAATACCTTCAGCAAACCAAATCGGGGGGTATCATAGGTAACCCCCATGTCAGAGCATCTTTTCGGGGGTGTCAGGCTGATTTCCCCAAATCTGACAGCACTTTCCGCCCATTTCAGTATCGCGGGGTGCCGTTTTCGCGTACTTTCAAATTGAATACTGGGTAAAGTGGGCACGCGCACGATACTTTTCCGGCTGCAAAACAGGCGAAGTAGTAGGCGCAAAGTCCGGGCCGCGAAAAAGTATCGTGAGTCCCCTCATATTGAATACGGCTCTAAGAGTCAAGGAGAACTTACTGTCTTTGTCTATAAGAAGACAAAGGGCGACAGGAGGAGCTAGACTATATGCAGTGAGTTTTATATGTTTTTGTCTTTATCCTGGTAATGAGTTACTAACCCATAGTATGGCTGCCATGGAGTACTTAAGAGAAATGGAATTATAGGTGAGTATAATCTGCTTTTGTAACTTTGCCCAGCTGTTCCCTACTACTTAGGGTTTAGTCATGTAAATTGTGTTGTAACGTTTATTTTTCTAATATATTTAGCTTCTGCTACACAACGCTTCACTTACACAAAGTGGAGGCAGTCTCTTTAGAAGCTAAATGCCTCAGGGACGTTACTTGTTCCCATTGAATTAATAGGTTACATTTTAGTTGAGCCCACATAATGGCCGCATACAGGGCGTACTTTAAGGGTGCCATGTTGCTCAAGGTTGTAAATATTCTAAGCTAACTGATTCTAGTATAATTTATATTAAAACAGCCAAAGTTGGAAAGATCTCAGCCATCATGTAATCCATGACCATCACAAGTATTGGCTATTGCCCACAGGACCTTTGTCAGCATGCTTGATTCAGGTTGATTGTGTATTTAGAAAGCAATGTTCACTTTACAGACCTATTCTTACTGAGCAAAATAAGAACACTGTATTTGCAGCTTATTAACTTAAACAGCATCTTTTTCAATTTCATACTCATTCAATCTGTGCAGACACTACTGTCTATTATGCTACAAAGGTTAAGACCATTTATTTTAGTTCACTATTGTTGAGGGAAAATTATACCAGCGGGAAAGAACTGCTAGCTAGACCAAGCATATTAATATATAGATGGGAAAAACAAGTGACTCACCTACCCTATTTATTTTTCCAGGTCACAATCGCCCCGAGACACTAACGGTGACCGTTTGTATGCACACCCATGGCTACTCTCCAGTAATTGTGGCTGGTACATCTATTGATTATGTGACGGATAAAGCATGCAGTATTGCTGAGTTTCTCAAGAGCCATTGTGACAGCCTCACATCTTCCAGTCATCAGACATTATTGGGTCAGTTTGATGTAACCATCATTGACCTACAATTGCTGGACCGAAATATAATGCTGTGTTTAGCGCATGAAGACTTAACACCTTCTTGGAATATTCTTGGATCATATTCTGAAGCTGGTAAGGTTTTCTCTGATGCCTTCATGTCTTTGGTTTTAGGGGACACTACAATCAGCAATCTTAGCACTTTTGTCTTTGCTAAGAACAGTAGATATTGGTAATAGAACACGTATTGGCTAATTTTGAGTGTGGCCAAGTGCAATCTGACTGCTGAGCAAGTCGAATGTTGACCTCAAAATGTTAACATGGTTTGAATGTCCACATGTCAAATGTTGACCATTTTTCCATCCAGTAGTCAGCTAACCCTAAACCTGACCATTACTCTCAGTTGTTGACATTCTGTCCTAGTGAAGTGCTTAATTAGTTTTCTTGGGGGTAGAAGCAACCTACCCCCTGGATACAGCTGCAGAAGTTAATAGGAGCGTATGTATTATTTTAGTCTGATGAGATTTCCAATTATTTTAACATTTGGGAAGTCTGCTTTTCTACATAATCGTATTTCTGTTTGACATTCTGTCCTAGTCGACATCCAGACCCTGACGACTTTCTGAATGTTGACATGGTGAAAAGTCCTCTAGTTTATGTAGTAGAAAGAACTCCTAGGACAACATCTGTACACATGTAGATGGCATTCATGACGTCACTCCTATAGTGTACTGCGGGACCCGGAAGACTGAGTGAGCTCCGTCCTCCGGCTGCCGCCGGGGGTTTGAATAGGAGCCGGGCGTCCGCTGGTAACACAATCTCAGCGGGCGCCTGGCATATGGAGGGTGCAGGGGGTGCGATCACTGGGCCGGCGGGCCCCCTAAGCCGCCGGGCCCCATAGCAACCGCACCCTCTGCACCCTCCATAGTTACGCCATTGCTCCTAATTATTAATCCCTTTTGTGGGATTCTTGATTCCGTAATCCCAAGAAAGGATCGGGCCTACCCACCAGGAGTAATCCATAATAACATTACATGATGATATTTAAGTCCGCAATAGAAGTGACACTTTGGGCTCAGCAGACATTATTTCACTGCTGCTCCGGTTACACATTGCGCAGTTGTAGACTTGCAGCTATAAATGCTTTATTGATTTTGCCAGAAACAATTAGCTGCAGGGGAGATCCATGTTTCAGGGCTCTTGTGCTTGCAAGCAATCAAGGATTCAGTGTCTGTCTTGTCAGTTGCTGTTGGATCCAGGTTAAAGTTTAAAAGTAACTATAGAAAGACACTTTTTTCCAGTGTTCCCACTGCTGCAGAGCTATGGTATGGTTTCCAGACTATAGATAGACAGTAATTAGTTAGACAATGTCTAGATAGACACCATATGTTAGACAGTTAATAGTTAGACTAGGATAAAAGTTCGACACAGACAAAAGTCAGACACACTAAAGTTATGGTGGGTACACACTATACAGATATATCTGCAGATGATGGTTGTTCGTACAGACTGAACAACCATTATTTGTGTCTGCCCGCAGGTCCCGGCGACCAGGGGGCGTGTCCCGGCAGGCGGGGGGCGTTTCCAACCCCCTCCTCGCGGCTGCCGACCGCCCGTACACACCTGCCGAAGGACAGATATGTCTGCAGACATATCTGTCCATTGGCTGTGCAGCACAGCCAGTGCGATATGTCGGTGAACGCCGGCGTTCACCGACATATCGCGGATACACACTGCCCGACGGGCAGCAGATACATTGGGCGATCAATTGATCAGCCAATGTATCTGTCAGTGTGTACCCAGCTTTAGACATGTAAAAAGTTCGACCGGGTCAAAAGTTCGACATTAAAATGATAGACACAAAAATGGTCGACGCATTTTTTTATATTTATATTTTTAGAGTTAGGCACTTACTGGACGGTTGGGGTTAGGCACTAGGAGGGAGGGTAGTGAAGATTAGGGATAAAAAATAAATAAAAAATTGTCGACCTTTTTTGTGGCGACCATTTTCATGTCGAACTTTTGACCCTATCGACCTTTTTACATGTCTAACTTTAGTGTGTCTGACTATTGTCTGTGTCGAACTTTTATCCTTGTCTAATTATTAACTGTCTAACATCTTGTGTCTATCTAGACATTGTCTAACTAATTACTGTCTATCTCTTAAGGTGCATACACAACGATTTTTTGAACGATAATTGATAACGATATCGTTTATTGTTCAATTGTTGAAAAAATCGTTCACTTTCTGAGTTAAAACTATGAACTATTATCGTTCATGCGCGTTCACGAGTGTAGTTTGTAGTTCAGTCAGATTGACCAACTGAACGATTTTCATTAAGGGAATATGCAAAAATCATTTGTAGTTCAAAAAAATCGTTCATTACACTTTAAAAAAATCTGACAGATAATCATTCAGAAAATCGTTGGTAACAAAATCGTTGTTTGTATGCAGATTATAGGTGCATACACACACAACGATTTTTTGAACGATTATCGTTAACAATATCGTTAATCGTTGAAAAAATCGTTCACTTTCTGAGTTAAAACTATGAACGATTATCGTTCATGCGCGTTCTCGTTTGTAGTTCAGTCAGACTGACCAACTGAACGATCTTCAGTAAGGGAATATGCAAAAATTGTTTGTAGTTCAAAAAAATTGTTCATTACATTTAGTAAATGAACGATTTTCGTTCATTTTTCCCTTGAAAAAATTATCGAAAATCGTTAACCAAAATCGTTCATTTACTAAATCGTTGTGTGTGTATGTGTATGCAGCTTAATACCATACCCGCCCTGCCAATGTTTTGCTATTTGGCCATGTTAAAACAGTTGGAAGGCATGCTGGGATGTGTAGTTCAACAACAGCTGGATGGCCACTATTTCCCACCCTTACAAGTCTAGCCTGAGAACCAGATTGTCACCCATCTATGCAATTGTTTGTGTGTGTGTGTGTTTTCCGATTTCTTTCCCATGCCCAGTTGTCTAGTTAATAGAAAGATTCAGATTTTGTCATAAACTAGAAATGAGGAAATTCTCTTCAAAGAGGTCACATTTTCCCATGTCTCTGGTGCATCATTATCAGTGATTTCCTCCTCCTGTGCAACATTCTCTTGATGACTCTGCTGGCCCCTACTTATCCAGCAGAGCAGGGGACAGACGGCATGCTGTGCTCCGCAGGCTTCATGCAAACTTTCCACTTAATGTGTGTTCTGGGTCATATTTTGCCTCCAAGTTAAACAGCTGGCCCTCTGCAGGGTATACACATACAGGAAAGGTAGGTTGCTCTGAGGCCATGGGAATAGAGATCTGTGCAAACCATGGGATTGGTTCTGCAGTCTGTCCTGTTGTTTTATGTAGGGATTGCCTTGTTTTCTTTATCCCAGTTCACAAAGAGTACACTAGGATACCTAGGGCAGAAATGAGAGAATAGACAAGTCTCTGAATGCCTAGATAGCATTGGTCACTGACAAGGTTTCATACTATAGAAAATGTATTCCGAACGGACCATGGAAGCAGTAACTAGAACAAAAGGAGCTCCAAGATTTGTACAGAAGGGTCCCTAAACTCCACTCAATTTAGATTTGTTCTTTTTTAGCTTCTGAACTTTTTAAGCACTACACGTCCATATGATCCAGGTGTTATCATAGTTGTGTTGCAGATTCCTAGCAAAGGACAGCACATTTATCCTATCCACAGCCCCATCTCCTTTCCACTTACCTATTCTTATAGTGTGGACATAGGCCCTGATTCAGAGCCGGACGCTCTGACCAGAGCGCTCGCTCTGAATCAGGGCCACCTCCATTAAAATGGAGCGTCCTCCTGGACGCTCGTATAGCTGTGGTTCACCACCCACAGCATATACGAGCGTCCAACAAGATGGTCGCGATGGTCTTGACCATCGCGACCATCGGGCTTGCGAGTGAAACCCTGTGGTCGGGTTTCTCAACCGCAAGGCCAGGAGTGATTTTGGCTATATCAGAGCCAAAATCACTCCCACTGACATCACTAGTGATGTCAGTGGGGCCGGCTTCAGACGGTAGGCGTTCCCATAGGAACGCCTCCGTCTGGCAGGCACGCTCCCTCCGTCGTGCGCATGCGCAGTGGGGACCATCGACCCACTTGCGAGCGTAATGCCGCTCGCAAGTGGGTCTGAATGACCCCCATAGTCCAATCTCTAGTGCAGGGATGGGGGACCCTCTGGCACACAAGCCGTATACCGCAAAACCATTTTGTCAGGCCGGCCAGCTGTGGCTCTCTGTTTATTGCCGGGCAGTACTGAGCCCTGACCACTCGGCTCAGATGCTGTCCGGCTGTGCGAGGCACCGCGGTGTGAAATCGGAAGTCACGCAGCCCCCATGCCGCCTGTCCTCCTTCAGCCCGCCTGAAGACATCTTAAGCGTAGGAGGACGGAGAGGTGCAGCACAGAGCAGCGGTGTCAGGCAGCCCTCAGGCTGTCTTCAATTAATAAAAATACAGTGCTGCTGAATCTCTGAGGGACGGAAGGAGGAGGGCGGGAGCCCTGCTGCTGCACTCCCAGGGAGCCTTGCTGCTGCACCCCCTCACCCAGTGACTGATGACTGAGTGAGACAGTGGGTGTCTGTGCCTGCTGGAGCACCCCTGGCTGCTGTGCTGTAGCTATTTTGGAGGAGAGGAGACTTAACTGGAGTCATACAATACTGGCCTGGGTGAGTCTTTTAATTTTCCTGTGGGGCTTGGGCTCTATATAGCAGTAACATTTTTAAGTAATTTTGTATGGCCCGCGAATGATTTTATAAATATCCAAATGGCCCCTGGCAGAAAATAGGTTCCCCACCCCTGATCTAGTGGCAGGAAAATCCTCCTGGAAGCCTATGCAAGAACTACTATTGCAGAGAGAAGGAAATATAAAAAAACACGTGGCCCACTTCCAACAGTCACAGATTACTTTTATGGCCCTGTTAAAACATATTAACAAATTTAGCGAATTTATGGCTGTTTTTTTCTTCTTCTGTCAAACAAATGTTCCGTCTTAAAGTCCCTTCTGACAGGTGCAAAGTGTTGTATTAACAGGTGTGCAGTTTGTTGTCATGGAAACCTATATCTGATAAGGATGGTACTTCTCACCTGCAGGGTAATGTCAGGTGTTTATAGTCTGTAGTTTAGTTCAGGCAATTATCAGCCTGATCATATAATTTAAACAAGGATTTCTCTTCATTAAACCTATGTAATGGGCAGGGCCGGACTGGCCATCGGGCACTTCTGGCAAATGCCAGAAGGGCCGATGGCCACAAGGGCCGATTTGACAGAGCGCAGGCTTATCCGGCAGAACAAACTCCATGCCATGCATGCTCTGAAACCGCGGCCGCGTCATTGCGTAATGATGTCATGACGCATGCGCGTCATGACGTTCTGCACGCGGCCGACGGTCAAGCTCCACACAGGCAGCATCCACCTGCGGGCAGGTGAAGTGTAGTCAGACAGCTCCTGCACGCTGTCAATGCTAGGCAGCTCTGCTTCGTTATCTACTATGTGCGGCCATGTCAGGGCCGGATTATAAGCAGGGCGGTCGTCCTGGGGCCCCCTGGCTGGCTCCCGCGTCCCGGCAGCATCACCCTTTTATTAAATAATGCCGTAAGCAGGGGGCGGAGCCTTATGCCACGAAGTGCCCGCCCCCTTTAGGAAAGCTGGTAGGTACCTGAGTGCTATCGAGAGAGCGTGCAGTGAACACACACATTCCTTTCCAACCTCTCAATCTCTCTCTCTTCCTCACTTACTCCACTTCTCTCTGTCCCCCCTCCCTCTCTCTTCCTTTATCTCACTCTGTCTCTCTCCATCTCTCTCAATTTTTCGCCCCTCTCTTAACCTGTCTCCCTCCCTGTCCCTCTCTTGCTCCCCCCTCTTTCCCTCTCTTAGGGGTCTATTTGATGTTAATTATCAGGGTCCAAACGGACCCTGATAATTAACATTCTAACGCTACGCGAGCGCCGGAGCAATTCATCATTGCTCCAGTGCGGAGACAGCTGTTCCGAAAATCAGCTGTCTCCCCAAAGTGTTTCACTGTTCCTTTCAGAGGAGACAGTGCGCATGGGGACAGTGGGGCAAGAGGAAGGTAAAGCAGGAGATATCTGTGATATCTCCTGCTTTACCTTCTTGATGAATGGCCCAAAAACCTAATTTCTACAATTGCAGGTGAAAATGTTCATTCTCCTCTATTGTAAAAATTAAGTGACGATGAATAGGCCGCTATATATCTCACTCCCTGTCCGTCCACTTCTCTCTCCCCTCCCTCCCTCTCTCTGGGGGTCATTCAGACCCGGTCGTTAGCGCCGATGCACTCGGACCGGGTCGATGGCCCCCCACAGAGCATGCGCACGACGGCGCCGTCGTGCGCATGCGTGAGACCCGCTACGACCGACAGCGCCGGGGGGGATGGCAGCCCAAACGGAGGCGTTCCCATGGGAACGCCTACCGTTTGGGGGCGGCCCCACTGACATCACTAGTGATGTTAGTGGAGAGCTTCCGGCTCTGACAGAGCCAGAAGCTCTCCGGGGCTTACGACAAGTGAGACCCTACCCTAGGGTCTCGTCGTAAGCCCCGATGGTCGCGATGGTCTCTGACCATCGCGACCATCACCGGAGCGGTAGTTAGAGCTGTGGGTGTTAACCTACAGCCTAGCGACCGCAACAGAGGCGGGCGGTCAGGATGCAAGTGGCCGCCCAGTTTCTGAGCGACCTCTTGCATCCTCCGACCGCCTCTGAATGAGGCCCCCTGTCTCTCTCTCCCTTCTCCCTGGCAATTTTATTGATGGGGCCCCCACAAGTCTTAATACGGCCCTGGGCCACATCTTTACTTAGTGACGCGGCCTGGTATGAGATGAACGGCGGGGGGCGGGGCTGGGAATAATCTGGGAGGAATGGCTGGATGGCATTTTGACAGCTCCTGTGAGCTGCCTGCAGGATTGCCCGGTGGCACCATGCTGAGGACATGGTGGAGTAACTGGAGTGTCACGTGCGTGGTGTAATGTGGCTAAGGGACACTGCTGTGTGACATGACGTGACTATGGGGCACTACTGTGTGATGTAACATGAAAAAGGGACACTGCTGTGTAACGTAACATGAATAAGGGACACTACTGTGCAGTGTAGTGTGACGAAGGGACACTACTGTGTGGTGTAATGTGACTGATGGACACTACTGTGTGACATAACGTGACTATGGGACACTACTGTGTGACGTAACGTGATTGCTGACTCCCTGCTGCTTATTTTGAGTGTTATGATCGCTAATGCAGAATATACTTGTTCTGTATTCTATTGTGCTGTAAGTCACTGGTTTCTTGTTCACTTATTTGTTTATGTACTTTGTGAGGTGCTGCAGACCACATATGGCGCCATAGAAATAGAGGATTATAATAATGTGACTAAGAGGCACTACTGTGTGGCATAATTTGAATTGGGGGTACTATTATGTGGTTACGCGCCTTCCCAGCGAGACCACACCTGGATTTTTTTGCTCTCCCTCCTTCACCTGTGGATTGCGGCACAAATGCTCTTTTGTCAAAATATGTAGTTACAGCTCTGCTTTGGTGTGCACAGATGTGTCCTCTGCGTTCAGCACCCCTGCCCTAACGAATTCCTACAGTGAACACTATCTAATCCTGTACAACTACTAAGATAGGGATTGGTCATTTAGGAAAATGCCTTCTCTTTTCTTTGTGTGTGACCTACACCAGTAATGTCTGACTATGGCACATGTTTGAATCCCCTGCAGGATGAGCTCTGTTGTAGGTATTCAATTTTTAATACAGAGAATGATTTGTACTCTTATGTTGTTCTAATATTAATTATATTTGTAAGAGAATAGACTAAGAAGTGGGAGGGGCAGGAATAGTAAGGGGAGGAGTCTATGCCAAGAGGTAGATGCTGACGCGAGGTGGGCCTGTGTGCTCTTTAAATGCCAGGGCCTATTGTTGGTCCCAGTCCGGCCCTGGTAATGGGTCATTCCATAGTAACTCATGTTGCAAAGTGACAGCAAATTATTTGCATGGCTATCAACAGTAAGTTTTATGTGAAATTCATTTTATTTACTGAGAAAATAATAAAGACGGGACATGCTTTAAAAAACTGTATGCAGGAGTTGCTAATACCCCTTTTACACCGGAGCTAAAACCCGGGTATTGCAGGGTTAACCCGGGCAGCTCCCTGGTGTAAAAGGGGAGAGGGTTGGATCGCCGGGTCGAGTGACCCGGCAATCCAACCCAGGTAAATAGCAGGGTTTAACACGAGCGTAGCCCGTGAAACCCTGCTGTGAGAACAGCGCACTCCATGTCACGATGACCTGGAGTGTGCTGCTAGCCGGCCGATTGGTCCGGCTTCAGTGGCGCCTGGAGATGACGTAATCTCCAATCGACCACTTTCACGCCGGGAAAGCTGGGTCTATGCAGACCCGACTCTGGTCTGAGCGGCGCCGACTCGGGAATATCCTGAGTCGGCACCGGCTAAATTCCGGGTCTGATCCGGATAGGAACTCTGGCCCTGATTCAGAGCCGGACGCTCTGACAGAGCGCACGCTCTAAATCAGGGCCGTCCTTCTTAATTTTTAGAGCGACCTCCTGGCCACTCGTATAGCTGTGGGTGACCACCCACAGCTATAGCGAGCGGCCAGGAAGATGGTTGCGATGGTCAAGACCATCGCGACCATCGGGCTTGCGATGAGACCCTTGTGGTAGGGTCTCGTTGCTGCAAGCCCTGGAGTGCTTTCGGCTATATCAGAGCCGAAGGCACTCCCACTGACATCATGGGAACGCCTCAGTCTGGCCAGCCACACCCCCAGCACGCCCACGAAACGGGGCGTGCTGTCACTCACCAACGACAGCACGCACCCTTTGGTGCGAGACCCGGAGCGATGGTTTGCCCGTCGCTATCCGGGTCTCGCGCATGCGCACGACGGAGCCGCCTCCGTCGTGCGCATACGCACTGGGCCAACATCGACCCGTTTGCTAGCAGGTCTGAATCAGGCCCTCTGTTCCAACTCCGGGTCAGACCCGGAATTTTGGTGGAAAAGGGGTATTATTCTTTGCTATGTCAGTTTGTAACACGAGTTACCATGGAATTACCCTAATGCATGCTACAAATCACACTTGTGCATGTGTGTTTCTTGATCTTTATGGTAAATGGAAGGAATAAAGCTGAATACACACACAATGATTTTTTGAATGATTATTGTTTAACGATAATCGTTTGAAAAAATCGTTCACTTTCTGAGTCAAACGATGAACGATTATCGTTCATGCGTGTTTACGTTGGTAGTTTGTAGTTCAGTCAGACTTGTCAACTCCAACGATTTTCATTAAGGGAATATGCAAAAATCGTTTGTAGTTCAAAAAAATCGTTCATTACACTTTAAAAAATCTGACAGATAATCTGACAGAAAATCCTTCATAAAATCGTTGGTAACAAAATCGTTGTGTGTGAATGAAGCTTAACCGTAACTTGAAGTCAATAGCAATAAATAAAGTGGATTTAAAATGTTATTTCAAGTAGTTTACATTTTATTGCAGTATTTTAGGTTACCTCCATCCCATTATCCAAATAACAAGTTTCTATTGCTATCAATACTTTTATTCCTGTGTATCACCAATTTCTGTAGACCTTCTTATTGGCTACAATTATTTAGAGATAAATAATTTTCCTAAACTAATTGGCTGGGTGATATTGCTTTTGATTCCAGTAATAATTTTATGTGCATGATTATTACTGTTACATAAATGCCACTTGGCATTGTGTACACATTTGCTAGCGGTAATTGAAGTGCTGTCCCCAGTCTACAATGTATGCCTGTTCTATGTTTGTTGAAATGACAGAGAGCACAGATACATTTTTACTTGATTATTTTCTATTTCTGCCACTTAAGTGGCAATCAATCCTTTTTCTACTTCAGGGTCCATAGGGTATCCACAGGATACCTTGGGGTATAGGTGTGACGTCAGTCGCAGGGCACCAAAGAGTTAAGCTTTCAGCCTCCCAGGATGCACTAGGTCCCCCTCCTATACCCCGCCCCCGGGCCAAGGCACCTCAGTTTAGTTTGGTGCCCGGCCGGCGTCGGGTGCACCTGTCGGAGTGGGGGCTAGAAGAGCCCCTGAAGCTTTCTTCAGTGCAGCTGTGGCTGCACATCTGGATGTACAGCATGGACAGTCAGTCCTGACGTCCATGCTGTCTTCCCTACACCCCCGCCGGTACCAGAACGCCGGTACCGTTCCGGGGATGCTGGTGAGCATCTGGGGTCACAGCTAGCGGTGACCCCAGATGTTCCGGACCATGGCCGGATCCAAGGGGGACAAAGGTAAGCAGCGGGGTCCCGCGGTGGGTCCCCGCTGGTCACATGGTCCTAAGTCCCCAGGCAGGGGGCTCCCTGGGGACTGGCTGCAGCGTGGAGCCAGGTACTGAACCTGCGCTTTCCACTACCCCCTGGGACAGCGGACCGCAGCAGAGCGGTAGTGCTGCGGCGTCCCAGGAGTTAAATGCATGCCAGGGGAGCGCGCCTTCCCTGTCTCACAGCCGGCGCCTCCTCCGCTGCACACAGCCCTCTCTGCACTGTGCTGACTGGCCCTGTGTCAGCGCTCCTCCCCCAGGCCAGCTTCTCTCTGCTCCTCGGCGGCCATCTTCTCTGCAACGCATGGTGAACGCTGCTGGAGGTCTGGAAGGAAGCATCGTGGTCTGGGTCCCCCCGCATACCTCTCCTCCGCTGTGGCTCAGGTCTGTGTATGCAGCGCTGTGTCCTACCAGGCCCTGTGTCTGTGTAGTTGAGTGATCAGCGCTGTTAGTGCAGGAATTGTTATTTCTCTGCATTGTATGTGACTGTGCTAGCGCTGCCTGTAACTTTTCTTCTCTAAACTGTCAGCTTTATTACTGTCCCTGTTCTTTCTGCTAAAGCCCTTGCGGTGCGGTGCTGCAGGGTGGTCTCTCGCCTATTTAATACTTAATTGGTGAGAGAGGTCACATACGTGGTGCCATCATGTCTGAAAGTGATTTTCCCCTCCGGCTACAGTGTACCACGTGCAAAGTACCGTTAGCGGAGGGGGAGGGTAGCGCGGAGGGCCTTTGCCGGCAGTTTTTGTCCATGGCGCGGCCTATTACGGTTACAGCACCGGTACAGGAGCCGCCCTGGGCTTGTTTCGCTCAGGCGTTAACCGCTTTAGTGGGCCAGTTAGCTCCGCAGCCCGCGTTTACTCCGATGGGTTTGTCCCAGCAGTCTGTGGTGTCGTCACCCATGCAGGGGTTCCCACGACAATTGGTGGTACCCCACAGTCTCCCTATTTCCCCGCTCCCGGGTTCTCAGGAGCCAGCGTGGGTTAACTCCCTGACGAGTTCTGTACAGCACTTATCGGATGTGTTGCAAGGGGAGTCTGTGATGCGGCCTCATAAAAGGCCGGTGGCGTCTCTGTCCGCTCCTTATGAGGATGACGAAGGGACGTCTGATGATGGGGAGATTCTGGATCCTTACGATCAGGAACCTCTCCATACTAAGGACGCTGATGTTAAGTCCAAAGTATATATTCCTGGACTTATTCGGGCGGTCCGCACAGCCTTGGTGATTGAGGACGAAGTGCCCCCAGCGGCTAAATCTAAGTATGCCTTTTTCAAAGATGTGAAGGGCGATGCCACAGTCTTTCCTCTTTCGGGTCAGTTGGTGGACCATTTAGAGGAGGCGTGGAAACAACCTGGCAAAAGATACCAGCCGCAGAGACGCCTGGCGGTGGCTTATCCGTTCGCGGATAATTATTTTGCTAAGTGGGAATCCCCTCCACAGGTGGATTCTCACGTGACCCGTCTTGTCCGTAGTGCCACATTGCCGATGCCATCCATGTCCTCCCTTAAGGATGCTACGGACCGCAAGGTAGAAATCTGCCTGAAGTCCGCTTATTCCCTTGCAGGGGGGGCAGCACGGCCGGCTATGGCCATTTGCTGGGTTGCCAGAGCGATGGAGCGCTGGGCGGATTCATTAGAGGCTTCTTTTGAATCCGACTGTCCGGCCGAACAGGCGGAGTTGATTGGCAATCTCCGTGATTCGGCCACCTACATCAACGAGGCGGCTCTAGACATTAGTACTCTGGTGTCTAGAATTTCTTCAGCAGCGGTAGCTGCTTGTCGCACCTTGTGGCTGCGATCCTGGAAGGCGGACGCAGATTCCAAGAAAGGTCTGGAAGCGTTGCCGTTTACCGGAGAAGTTCTCTTCGGTCCGGATCTGGATAAGATTGTGGCCACGCTGGCGGCAGCCAAATCTGCTTGTCTTCCGTCGGCCGCTGCTCCTTCTGGTTCTGGACCATCGTCCTTTCGGTCATCTAGGGCCCAGGGCAGGCCCAAACCACAGTCGTTTCCTCGACAGGCTGGCCCTAAGAAATCGGTCAAGCCCCGGAAACAGGCATGGAGTACCAGACGTCCGGCCCCCAAGCCAGATGACAAGCCTGCGGCCTGACGGTCCGAGTCTCCCCTTGGGGGATCCCAGGGTGGGAGGCCGCCTGCTGCAGTTCTCCCGGTGTTGGTCGTTCACCTCCAGAACCCAAGTGTCTGTCGTAGTGGTCTCCCACGGGTACGCCCTCTCCTTCCGGCACAGACCCCCGGCTCGATTCTTCACCACGGGTCTACCATCAGACCGGAACAAGGCTACGGAGCTGCGGAAGGTATTGCACACTATGCTCCAGGCTGGAGTTATAGTGTCTGTTCCATTCTCCCAGAGGGGCCAGGGTTTCTATTCAAATCTATTTTTGGTACAGAAACTCAATGGGTCATATCGTCCGATTCTCAACCTCAAAGCACTCAACAAGTCTTTGCGGGTCCCGAAGTTTCGGATGGAGACCCTACGGTCCATCATTCTGGCGCTGGAACCTTGGGACTATATGGTGTCATTGGACATACAGGACGCTTACCTGCATGTCCCTATTCTTTTGCGCCATCAAGAGTTCCTTCGGTTTGCAATCCACAGCGACCACTTCCAGTTTCGGGCGTTACCTTTTGGCCTGGCGACAGCACCACGTGTTTTCACCAAGGTGATGGCGGTCATGGCGGCTTCTCTGCGGCTGCAGGGAGTCCGCATGTTGCCGTACTTGGACGACCTGTTATTGGTGGCAGGATCTCCAGAGCTCCTGTTACGCCACTTGGACCTGACCATTGCACTGCTGCAACGGCACGGCTGGCTAATCAACTGGTAGAAGTCCACTCTAATCCCGTCTCGGAGGATTCTGCATCTTGGAGCCTTATTGGACTCGGGACAGCATAGGATCTTCGTGACGGAGGACAAGATCTCTGCTTTACAGTCAAGGGTGCGCAGTTGTCTGCACAGCCGCCGGGTGTCCTTACACTCGGCGATGAGGTTACTGGGCTCCATGGTGTCGGTGTTCGACATGGTGGAATATGCCCAGTTTCACTCCAGACCTCTGCAGCACCTGTCCAAGTGGAACGGGCTGCCTCAGTCTCTGAAGTTCCAGACGATTGTGCTCACCCCGGAGGTTCGCCTGTCCCTTGCGTGGTGGTTAAAGACGACCCACCTCAACAAGGGACGTCCGTTCTGGGTTCCAAATTGGGTCCTGTTGACAACGGACGCCAGTCTTCGGGGCTGGGGAGCAGTTTCGGGTCCACACTTGTTCCAGGGCAGGTGGACGCCGACAGAAGCAGAGCTTCCAATAAATATCTTGGAACTCCGTGCGGTCTTCAATGCTCTCCTGCAGGCACAGCGGTTTCTCCAGGGTCACCCGGTGCAGGTCCAGTCGGACAACGCTACCACCGTGGCCTACATAAACAGGCAAGGAGGAACTCGCAGTCGGGCGGCTCTCGTAGAGGTCTCTCGGATCCTGGTTTGGGCGGAGCGCAATCTTCCGGCCATATCAGCGGTCTTCATCCCGGGAGTGCTAAATTGGGAGGCGGACTTTCTAAGTCGCCAGGACGTTCATCCAGGGGAATGGTCCCTGCACCCGGACGTTTTTCAACTACTGGTGGACAGGTGGGGTCTTCCAGAAATCGACCTCATGGCGTCCCGGCACAACAACAAGTTGCCGGTGTACGGGTCTCGCACAAGAGACGAAGGGGCGTCTCTGGTGGATGCTCTGTCCGTCCGGTGGACGTTCAGGTTCGCATACCTGTTCCCCCGGTCTCCCTTCTTCCACGGGTAATCCGGAAATTCAAACAGGAAGGAGCGACGCTCCTGTTGATAGCTCCCGCGTGGCCCAGACGGCACTGGTTCTCAGACAGTCCTCTGCGGTTGCCGCTACGACCGGACCTTCTGTCTCAGGGCCCTTGTCTTCACCCGGACCTGACTCGGCTGTCTTTGACGGCGTGGCTCTTGAGACGGCCATGCTGAGGTCCCGGGGGTTTTCCAGCTCTGTGGTGCGTACCATGTTCGAGCTCGGAAACCGTCTTCCGCGAGGATATACCATCGCGTGTGGCATACGTTCTTCCAGTGGTGTAGACCGAGAGGTTATGCACCGCGGGAGTTTCGTCTGTCTCGGATTCTCGCCTTCCTGCAAGCGGGACTAGATCATGGGCTTCGCCTTGCTTCTTTGAAGGTACAGGTTTCGGCCCTATCTGTCTGGTTTCACCGTAGGATTGCTACAATCCCGGATGTGCACACCTTTATGCAAGGTGTTCTCCGTATTCAGCCGCCCTTTGTTCCACCTGTGGTGCCTTGGGATTTGGCTGTGGTCCTGAGGGCTCTCCAAGGACCGCCGTTTGAACCACTGGGCTCAGTGGATATTAAATGGCTAACAGCTAAGACTGTTTTCCTTCTGGCCATTGCTTCGGCCAGACGTGTTTCTGAGTTAGGGGCTCTTTCTTGTAGACCCCCTTTCTTGGTTTTTCATGGGAACAGGGCAGTGCTCCGCACTCGGCCTGAGTTTCTTCCCAAAGTTGTTTCCCAGTTTCATGTTAACGAGGAAATAGTTGTTCCGGCCTTTAACTCACCGGGTCTTTCCGTGGGTGAGGCCTCTTTGGATGTTGTGCGGGCCTTAAGGACTTATGTTGACCGCACTTCTTCGTTTAGGAAGTCGGACGCTTTGTTTGTCCTCTATGGCTTCCGTAAAAAGGGTTGGCCTGCTTCAAAGCAAACTTTGGCAGCCTGGATCCGTATGGCTATTTCTGAAGCTTATCTTCATGAAGGCCTACCGGTCCCTCCTTCTCTGAAGGCTCATTCCACTAGGTCTGTGGGTCCTTCGTGGGCAGCTCGACGTGGTGCCTCGGCAGTTCAGATCTGCAAGGCTGCTACGTGGTCTTCTGTCCATACCTTCGTGAGGTATTACAGGTTTGACACCTTCGCCTCTCAGGATGCTTCCTTCGGGCGGCGGATTCTCCTTTCTGCACAGGAGCGTCCCCACCCTTAAAGGATACTGCTTTGGGACATCCCCAAGGTATCCTGTGGATACCCTATGGACCCTGAAGTAGAAAATATGAGATATGGTAAGAACTTACCCTTGTTATCTCTATTTCTACGAAGTCCATAGGGTTCCACAGGACTCCCGCCCTGTCGCACCTGTGCTGCAGATGGGCTTTGCTCTGGTCACCGGTTTTCCGTCTCCCTCTGGTGAGAATGTGATTCTTGTATGTGTCCAGATCTTTGTTCTCTCTCTTCCTTCTCCTCCTCCGGCCTATGGCTTGGTAACTAACTGAGGTGCCTTGGCCCGGGGGCGGGGTATAGGAGGGGGACCTAGTGCATCCTGGGAGGCTGAAAGCTTAACTCTTTGGTGCCCTGCGACTGACGTCACACCTATACCCCAAGGTATCCTGTGGAACCCTATGGACTTCGTAGAAATAGAGATAACAAGGGTAAGTTCTTACCATATCTCATATTATTATGCAATGTCTTTTTTTTTTATTTTTTTAGAATGATTTGTGTAATTTTCTTACTTCACATAGATGAGATATTTATTAGGCCAAAATTATTCCTTATATGGATATATTCTGAGAGTAAAGGGTCTATTTATAATACAGATCCTCATACATCTAGCCTCCTTGCCCGTTAAACAGCCCTTCTAGTCGCGCCAAGCCGAGGCGTGACTCTGTAGCACTGAGCATCTTTTCGTGCGACTGTTTACCTTCAAATGCATCTTATTCACACAGTGATGCAAATAGCACAAGCAGCTTCTGCTGATTAAAATGATATGCAGCATGTCTATGTTCTCTGTGCGTCTGCGGGTGTATCCACATGTGAAACGCTACTTAGCATTTTACATGCAGATACGCCCAACGCTAGGGGGTAAGTATCCATGTAGCCTGGGATAGGGGGCTTAGGGTTAGGCACCTCCCCCGGGGAGGGTTAGGCTATGGGAAAGGGGGGGGGGGTAGGTTTAGGCACTAAGAGGGGAGGTTAGGGTAAAGGCCCCCATACATCAGCAATTGATTGTGGCAATTCTGCAATCAATTGAAAAAGGGAAAGATTTTTATACACAATCGATTGCAAATTGCACAATTGTTGCAATCAGTTGCTGATGTATGGGGGGACCTTTAGGCACCCCCCGGGAGGGTTAGGTTTAGGGTGCAGGGAGGTTAGGTTTAGGCACTAATGGGGGGAGATCATGGTTAGGCACCCCTAAAAGTGGGTTAGAGTAAGGAGGGGGGGGGGAAGGGTAAGGAATAGTAAACTTACCTCTGCTGTCGGGATCTCCTCCTCCGGGCCGCCAGCGTCTGAATTTGAACCGCCGGGCTCACGTCCGGCGGTCAAACTTACTGATTCCATCATTTTAATCAGCAGAAGCTGCTTGTGCTAGCTATTCACATCACTGTGTGAATAAGACGCATTTGAAGGTAAAAAGTCGCACAAAAGACGCCTGTCGCTACCGAGGCACATGGAGCTCCCGCGTTGTGTGGCGCGACTTGTACCGCATGGAGAATAGATGTATGTGGAGACATCTTTACGATGAAAAGCCATAAATCCTGCAAAAAACAGTTTTAAATTTTTTTACTAATTTATTATTGACGTCTGATGTTTTGTAGTATCTGCTACTTGAAGCCCAAATCCAGGCTTTTAGAGCAATGTGCATGTTACAAATACGCAGTAAGGACCAGGACTGATCTGCAAAGATGTAGTCCTGTTCACTAAGGCTGAAGGTGCATACAGATGTAAAGATTTTCTGTCCAACCATCCAACTAGTTGATCGGTTGGAATGAAAATCTGGTAAGGTATGAAAGCAAATGACAATCAGCAATTTGCTCCCAAACGCCCGAAAATGGACAAAAACTGTTTGTTAAATGTTTGATCTAAACAATTTGTTCAAACTTGTCTGAACGACCATTTTCATCTGTTTTCTGCCATTTAGGAGCAAATTGCTGATTATCATTTACTCTCATACGTTACCAGATTTTCATTCCAACCAATCAACTAGTTGGATGGTTGGACAGAAAATCTTTGTGTGTATGCAGCTTAACCCAGACGGGCTAATACGTACATGCTTTTCACTACTGAATCCGGAGCTCAGAACATAATCACTCCCCTTCTGCTCTCTTTTTCTGGAGAACCCACATTCAATTTGAATCACTTGACTGCAGAACTCACAGCATCTCTCACTTTATACTTCTGCCACCAGGGGGCATTACACTCAAATGCTTACCCTTCATCGTCCAGCCATATTGGGCCACATGTGAAGCATACTGTACCTTTTTTTTTTTTTTTTTACTTTCAAATTTATCTATAAATATCCACTAAGGCTAAACCTAAAATATGTAACTTGTCTGTTATTAACGGTGTGTGTAAAAAAAAAACCTGAGGACTTTGCAGGAATAAAATATATAACGTTATTGTCCTGATGGAAGATTTTTCTTTCCTTAGACACGGCATAGCAGACAACATCCCCATTGGCAGAACTGAGGCATATTATGCCACACCTTCCCCAGCTATACTACACATTTCTGCGGCACCACACACTTTTGGAAAGCAGGAGTGTGCTGCTAGAATCGGCACTGATTGCCCATATGACATACCAGACTATCTGATCCTATTAAAATACTCATGTTACAGTCTGTTATATCCTTCACCTCCCAGCTTGCATTGGACTGTATAGTACGTAGTATTAGTTACTCTTTTATTAGGAAGAAATGATATTTGAATATTAGTTTTAGATTCCGTGGTTCATTAATCTCTTTGTAGAACAAACAAATTGATCCTTGGAAGAATCTTTTGCAAATAATTTTATTAAAACATTTCTGCTATCGTCATTTACTGCTTTATATTTAGTTTGAGTTCTACCAAATTTTTGTAAGCTTGCTGTGAAAGGTTCCCCATGGTAGCACCCATGCTGTCCCATCATCACCACCCCTTAGAGACCAGTTATTGACCCATACTCCCATTTGGTTTTATCTGTGCAACAGCTTTATATCTTTTTTTTTTTTTTTTCTTTAGAACAATCATATTTTAGATAGCACTGTACAAAAACTCCAATGACTCACATCACATTAGTCTGTGGGCTCAGTACTGGAGTGGAGGTGGGGTGTGACCATACCTCATTGGGAATATAGAAATACCCTACATTTCCCACTGCAGTGGCGTCACCAGACCATCTACATACAATCTGCAAGCATGCAGAACTCGCTGTAAAGAAAACTTACAAACGGTTATTAGCTCCTGTCACATTGCCATCTATTGAGGTCAGGATAGCAGCTGCCTAGATATTTTACTCACAGCTCTGTCATGTAGCAAGTCGGCTGCAAAACTGAAATATGGTGCTCACTGTGGTCATCTTCTCACTGGTGCTCACTGTGGTCATCTTCTCACTGGTGCTCACTGTGGTCATCTTCTCACTGGTGCTCACTGTGGTCATCTTCTCACTGGTGCTCACTGTGGTCATCCTCTCACTGGTGCTCACTGTGGTAATTTTCTCACTGGTGCTCACTGGGGTCATCTTCTCACTGGTGCTCACTGGGGTCATCTTCTCACTGGTGCTCACTGGGGTCATCTTCTCACTGGTGCTCACTGATGTCATCTTCTCACTGGTGCTCGCTGTGGTCATCTTCTCACTGGTGCTCGCTGTGGTCATCTTCTCACTGGTGCTCGCTGGGGTCATCTTCTCACTGGTGCTCGCTGGGGTCATCTTCTCACTGGTGCTCGCTGTGGTCATCTTCTCACTGGTGCTCGCTGTGGTCATCTTCTCACTGGTGCTCGCTGTGGTCATCTTCTCACTGGTGCTCGCTGTGGTGATCTTCTCACTGGTGCTCGCTGTGGTCATCTTCTCACTGGTGCTCGCTGTGGTCATCTTCTCACTGGAGCTCGCTGTGGTCATCTTCTCACTGGTGCTCGCTGTGGTCATCTTCTCACTGGTGCTCACTGGGGTCATCTTCTCACTGGTGCTCACTGGGGTCATCTTCTCACTGGTGCTCACTGGGGTCATCTTCTCACTGGTGCTCACTGGGGTCATCTTCTCACTGGTGCTCACTGGGGTCATCTTCTCACTGGTGCTCACTGGGGTCATCTTCTCACTGGTGCTCACTGGGGTCATCTTCTCACTGGTGCTCACTGGGGTCATCTTCTCACTGGTGCTCACTAGGGTCATCTTCTCACTGGTGCTCGCTGGGGTCGTCTTCTCACTGTGGTTGTCTTCTCACTGTGGTTGTCTTCTCACTGTGGTTGACTTCTCACTGTGCTTGTCTTCTCACTGTGGTTGTCGTCTCACTGGTGCTCACTGGGGTCATCTTCTCACTGGTGCTCGCAGGGGTCGTCTTCTCACTAGAGCTCACTGTGGTTGTCTTCTCACTGTGGTTGTCTTCTCGCTGGTGCTCACTGTGGTTGTCTTATTACCGGTTCTCACTGGTGAGCTCACTGTGGTTGTCTTATCACTGGTGCTCACTGTGGTTGTCTTATTACCGGTTCTCGCTGGGGTCATCTTATCACTGGTGCTCACTGTGGTTGTCTTATTACCGGTTCTCACTGGTGAGCTCACTGTGGTTGTCTTCTCGCTGGTGCTCACTGTGGTTGTCTTATTACCGGTTCTCACTGGTGAGCTCACTGTGGTTGTCTTATCACTGGTGCTCACTGTGGTTGTCTTATTACCGGTTCTCACTGGTGTGCTCACTGTGGTTGTCTTATCACTGGTGCTCACTGTGGTTGTCTTATTACCGGTTCTCACTGGTGAGCTCACTGTGGTTGTCTTCTCGCTGGTGCTCACTGTGGTTGTCTTATTACCGGTTCTCACTGGTGAGCTCACTGTGGTTGTCTTATCACTGGTGCTCACTGTGGTTGTCTTATTACCGGTTCTCACTGGTGTGCTCGCTGGGGTCGTCTTATTACCGGTGCTCACTGGGGTCATCATCTCACTGGTGCTCACTGGGCTTGTTTTCCACTGGGGTCATCATCTCACTGTAGAAGTGAAGTGATTTGAGGAATGAAAAAACTTAAAAAAAAAAAATATATATATATATATTAAACCCATGCACAGCATAAGAGTAGTGCAATACTTACCTTAAATACTTACCTTATTAGCGATCGGGATCTTCACCTCTGCCGGGATTCCGCTGTCGGGATTTGAAACTCATGGCCGGCGGTATTACCTACTGCAACCCTGTTACAGCTGTTCTGCTGTTAAAAAAATGAAAAAAGTGTGTTTTGAAACTTTTGTATTAATAGTTATTTATTATGAGTCATACTTGTAGTATTCTACAGCTTTGAAAGTGTCTCTTAGTGATCCTAGAGAACTATATAAACTATCCCTGACAGATGTTTTCAGCCATTTCTTCCATTCCAGTTTCTTGTAGTGTAGCCCAAGCTGGACAATGTGTGACACTATAGCTGCTGTAGAACTGCACATCCCAGCATGCCCTGCCACAATTTTACTGTTAGAGCATGCTACAACTGGCAGAGCTTGCTGAGATGTGTAGTTCCACAGCAGCTGGAATGCCACACGTTGCCTACCCCTGGCTCAGCCAATAAGAGATTAGTCCTTGTTATTGTGAATTATCAAAAAAAGGGAAGTTGATGCATTTCTCCTGTCATTTTGTGACTAAGCTAATCCTGGCGCTTGGGCAGAGCAGCTGGGCAGTGTGAGGTTTTGCCTTTGCTGTCTCGTGGCACCTGTTTTTCTCAGGTAATATAACTTTGCAGGCACAAAACAGTATCTGCCACTGCTTTATCACATGAGGGGTTAAAGAAATGTGAGAATAAAAATAAGATCTACAAAACGACCTATTGTGAAACGTAATAGTTAGCCTTAAAGGGACCTCTCATTTTTAGACAAAACTTTGTTGTTCACAGACAGCCCCTTGTACCATTTCAGTGGGGGTTCATTGGGCATTCCGTAAACAGCAAAGTATTGTCTGCACCATGGGCGTAACTACCATAGGTGCAAGGTGGGGGAGCTGCTATGGGGCCCAGAACTGATCTTCCTTGTCAAAGTTACATGTGTTTTATATACATGTTTCAGTTTTTCACCATTGGGTGGTACATAGAGGCCCTTACAAACTTTTGTTAAGGGGCCTTCATATACCTAGTTATGCCCATGGTCTACATTCTACAAATGTGATGTCAATCTCTGGCCCTTCAGCTGCAGTGGAACTACACATCCCAGCATGCACTTCCAGAGTTTTGCTATTAGGACATGCTAAAACTGTGGCCGGGCATGCTGGGATATGTAGTCCCACAGCAGCTGGAGGGCCCGAGTTTGACACCACTGCTCTACAAGGATGCTAACCCAGGCATGGCAGCCTTGGGAGCAGGTAGAGTACAGTCCAAGCAGTTGGTATAAGGGATGTGTATAAAGAAATCAGTAGGCCGGGCCCTGTATGTTGGCAAAGTAAAAATATCACTTTGCATTTTTCATTTCAAAATATCTGCAGAAAAACTATTCCCAAAAGTAGGGAGCGTACTTGCACCTATGTATGCACATGGCGGTTACATAGCGTTTGCGCAAAAGCTATGAGCTTGCCTATATGAGAACACCTCTGGCTGAAAATCACATGTTGGTCTCTGCCTATTTCATCACCCTCTGATAAACTCTCGGTGCCAACATTATAGGAGAATCTAAAGAACCCCTAACAGGAAATACTATTCTCCACAGTGTTAGCTCATCTCCCAGAATCTACTACTGTGTAAGTGGGTGTAATCTCATTCAGATGGAGAGAGCAAAAGGTTAGTTGCTGTCACATATTGCTGAGTAAAAAATGTTCTCAAGAAACTGTTCCTAAAATACACCCAGCCATCTGCTCCGCTCAGTGGACATTTCTCCAGGGATTTGGGAAGATTCTTGATAAACATCCTCATGTCTTTTAGTTTTTCTTTTTTTTTAAGCGATAAACAATTGTTTAATGAAGAGGCAATTGCTCAGATATTATAAGGGTTCTATGATCATGTCCAGAGGATCGCAATCGGTAACCAACGATCGGTAAACCTCTCCGTTTTCAGCCCGATGGTGATGGCTTTCCAATCCGATTTCATGAGGGTGATGGTGGCAAGACGGCATGCCCCAATGGCGGCAAGATAGGAAAACTTTGAAATGGCCATCCCTAAATTACGCGGCATGGAACTTTTTGTAAACAACCTGCTTTATAAAAAGAAGCCGTCAATTGCAATATAATGTTATAAGAGTTTAAACAATGTTACTTGAACTTGTGATGTTGAAATGAGCATGTACTGTGTGTGTGTATAATGTATAATATATATATATATATATATATATATATATATATATATACATACATACATACATACATACATACATGCGGCCAGAGGGACATTTAAAGGAGAAGCTAAATTTTGTAATCCTGTAAAATCTATTGCAGATAAAATAAGAACTATCATAAATAATTTAGCTTTTTAATCTGAGCAATCCAAACCCCTGACATTGGTAACGATGTGGGGTGTTGGATGCCATGTGCTCTTCCCTATACAATGTCTGCCCCATGAAGACACGAGACTTGTTCTCTCTTCTAGAGTGTACATAAAAGATGGTTAACGATGGCTAGGTTGTCCATTTACAATAGGGGTGGGCAATAAGCTGTTGTATAACGACACATTCCAGCATGCCCTGCCACAGTTTTGCTATTTGGCTATGCTTAAACTTTTGCAAGGGATGCTGGGATTTGTAGTTCACCAACGGCTGGAGGGCGGCTTATTGCCCACCCCTGATTCACAGCATGAATCTTGATGGTCTGTTATGTACATATATAAAGATAAGAGTTAAACAAGTCAAAATAACATGTTTGGGGGACAAAAAAAAAATCTATAGCTAATTTCAGAGGGACAGGACTATTTGGGTAAAATCTGCTATTTTTCTTTCAAAAGAGAGATATCGATCAAACCTTTCAGAGTGATGAAATGGAGAAGCATCGCAGCCAATCAGCTTCTGTCATTTCATAGCCTGGGCTAGATAAATGACAGTTACAGGCTGATTGGTTGTAGTATGTGCCTGAGATCTGGGCATCTCAAACTCTGACTTGGGAAATGTTAGAAAATATCAGTGTTTGCAACCTGAGTGATAATTTTTTATTTATGGACATTCCAGGATTCATTCAGAGTTGGAGGCAAATGCATTTTGTGGGGTTTTCTCTTCACAAAATGTGATTGACAGGCAGAGACATTTAAGGGGTGGGGTCGGCCGGCGTTCTTGGAAACTGGGTGTGTCCGCCCCGTTTTCCGGGAGTGGTCAGTCCAGGGACTGCGTGGACGTATGCAGCCTGCTGGGCTCACAAGCCAGCCAGCCAGCTTCATTATGCTGTGGCTTACTCAGCTGCCCTGGCGCCATCAACCATAGCGATCATCGACCACCGATGGTTGTGATGGTGATCCCAGCCTGTGACCTCCATCACAGTGCTGGGATCGCAAATGCAGCAGAGGGTGTCATACACCTCCTGCTGCATTTGCTTTATTGCAAGGATCGCAATTGCAAAGCTGCCTGCGATCCTTGCTGAATCAGGCCCTATGTTTCAGCAAGGAACGCAGTAGCTTATATGAATGCAATTGGCCGATTGTTGCTTATTGCGCATGCATCGCAGTGCACGAACTAGCCATTGCGATCGGGTCTATGATCGCAGACCCATCGCAGAGTGATCGACAGGAAGTGCCGTTTGTGGGTGGTGGCTGGGGGGGTGGTTGGCTGAACGCAGGCGTGCCAGTGTGTTTCAACGGCGTTGCAGGGGCGTGCATAAATTAGCCTCTGCAATACCATATGCAGCCTGAAGCCTCAGTGTGCGCTGAAGTAAGCAATTTCTGAGTGAGGTCTGACAATCCTTAACTGTGCGTGAGGCTTCGATGGTACTCTATTTGTACCAATGATTTCGCAGTTTTGCTATATATTACGAATGTGCGTGTAGGTGAAGTGGGTGTTGGCATTGCGATCGCTATGGATTAGCATAAATTTGTAGTAAAACTGCGTGCGCGTTGCTATTTTGCGATCCGTAGTGTTTTAGGCCCTCTCTATGCTTATAGAGGCGTAAGTGGGTGGGTTGAAGCTCCGTATGTTGAGTGCAGATAAGAGGCGTGTCTCATGCGGGTGCATCTCTCCTGGTGCAAGATCTGTGCTGATAATAATCATCACCTGCACGGATCTTGCATTACCTATATAAAAAAAATAGTGCCCCTTCTCCCTAAAAATACAACTAGTGCTGGTAGTGGTGACATCAGGGGTACAATATTGTGGGATTCCCCCACCACAGTGTCAAACCATCCCTATGCTGGTCAGCTCGGAGCTGTATTTCCTATGTGGATCGGGACTGCAAAATAAATGTGGATGATACTAGGGCTATTCCCTCAACAGCGGGTGTTGGGTTATAATTACAGATGAACGCTTCGGTTTCGTCTCGTTCTGAGATACAAACTTGGCGGTACGATCTGAGCCAAAACCGAACCGTACACCTCTATTTATTATAAATTACTAATAGAAATACATTCCTTTTTACTGGTGAATTATGGGTCCCATAATGCCAAGGCATATTTTATAAGGTTGAGCATGTTGGTGCTTGTAGTACTATAACTCCGGCAAACTCATGGTTGCATGGTATGGGTTTGCATGGTATGGGTTTGCATGGTATGGGTTTGCTGGAAAAAAATGTGTCCTTTGCAAAGGTGATTTTATTTTACCTTTTTTGTTTTTCAATCTTTTTACAATTTTATATTTATTTGTATTTATTCATTTGAGCACAGGTGGTTACTTTCTTAGATTACAGAAAATAGTCATGACTTGAAGCGAACATTTCTTCCAATCTGCACAATATTATAAAATGTGATATGCCTTCTGCCTTTAATGTACTTAAGGAGCCCCAAGTGCCAGCATGCCCTGATATCCAGGAGATGCTGTGACCTATAGTGCACTAAGGAAAAATGAAGGGGGTCAAGAAAACACTAAATAAAAATAAAATAAAAAAACATTTTCCCCATGCAGCCCACTTCGTCCAATTTATTTGTAACCTAATTCCAGGTGTAATCTATTTCTCTGTCCTATTATGTGTAATGAAAGAAATAGTGTTGCAAATTAAAGTGCCAGTGCTGTGGAGGGCTGGCGTGATGCGGCAAGCCGGCCCAGCGCAGCAGGGATGCGTCACCGCTGGCTTCTCCGTTAGCCTTGTGCACACTGAGACCTTGTTACCAGTGCGCTCTCTGTGACTCCGCTGCAGCCGATAGCCAGAGCTCATTCCTAAGCTCCGCCTTCCGGCTCCCGCAGTGTGTGTGTAGGAAAATAATTCCTCTCCCATAGTGGCGAGCGCGATGACGGTTGGATGGCAGTGAACCACGAGCGGGGCTTCAGGTAAGTACAGTGTTGTGTGCCTGTATGTCATAATGTGTAAAAGTGCGTACACACTGTACGATATCTATGAACAATATGAATGATAGAGATATCGTTCAATGATATATCGTTCACTTTTATGCAGTGAACGACCAATGATGCGCTTTTCCACATGAACGATAACGATATCTGTGATTGTCCGTACATGCTGGCCAACTTGTACGATATTGTCAACTTTGCCTGTTCAGAGATGTGGCAATATGACTGCACTGAAATGTATATTTGAAAGATATCTTTCAAGTCGTTGGTGGTACAGATCGTACCGTGTATGCGCAGCTTAGGGGGCATTACTACTGTGGGCTTTATGTGTAAGGGGCACTACTACTGTGGGCATTGTAAAAGGGGCACTACTACTGTGGGCATTTTATAAAGGGCACTGTGTCTGTGGGCTTTGTGTAAAGGGCACCACTACTGTGGGCATTATGGCCCTGATTCAGAGCCGGACGCTCTGACCAGAGCGCTCGCTCTGAATCAGGGCCCACCTCCATAAATATGGAGCGTCCTCCTGGACGCTCGTATAGCTGTGGGTCACCACCCACAGCATATACGAGCGTGCAGGATGATGGTCGCGATGGTCTTGACCATCGCGACCATCGCCACTGCGAGCAGAAGCCTGCGGTTGAGTTTCTCAACTGCAAGGCCAGGAGTGATTTTGGCTCTATTAGAGCCAAAATCACTCCCACTGACATCACTAGTGATGTCAGTGGGGCCGGCTTCTGACGGTAGGCGTTCCCTTGGGAACGCCTCCGTCTGGCAGGCACGCCCCCGGCACGCCCACCAAAGGGGCGTGCTGTCAATCAACATCGACAGCACGCCCCCTTTGATCAGACACTATGAGCGAAGGAAAGTCCTTCGCTCGTCGCGTCTCGCGCATGCGCACGACGGAGCTCCCTCCGTCGTGCGCATGCGCAGTGCAGACCATCGACCCACTTGCGAGCGGACAGCCGCTCGCGAGTGGGTCTGAATCAGGCCCTATGTGTATAAGGGGCACTACTACTGTGGGTATTTTGTATAAGGGGCACTACTGTGTGGCATTATGTGTATTAGAAGAGTATCACCTGTTGATAAATCTGGCTTAGTTTTGCCAAGGTGTAGAGCTTGCTATGAAAGATATGGAAGTACAGTGACGTATAAGGTGAACAGTGTGATTGCTTGACCTTGTGTTATCCACTTTATATTGCTATAATACACCTATTGTGCTCTACACATGCATAGGTACTCCTCTAGTTAATATGTGAGCTTTGGGGTGTGTGTCTAACGTGACAAATTCATTGTTTTGGTTTCATGGTCTATTTTTTTTATTATTTTGCAACTTCAAATGGAGAATGTATAATTCATTACCTTTTTTCAGTTAGAAATTCTCAATATTGTCAACTTGTCATTTTCAGCTGGGAAATGACCTTCACGTCTGTTACACGTTATCATGATGTTAGTTATGCATTTCTTGCCTTTTAAGTAAGCGGTATCCCGTACATAGGTATGAATGGGATCTACGCGAGTGTACTATGTCCCAGTGCCATGAGCATCGTTAACCACTGAGCCAATGGTTACCCACGTTTGGAGGAACTGCTGACTTGTTCACTAGGCAACAATGTAACCAGTTACACGTGTTTGTTTTACAGAGCATCTTTGTCATGAAACCCTGTTACATCTAACGATGAGATGGGGATTGACAGAACTGTCACATTACCTCATGTTTCTGCCTGGTGGGACTTCTGCATTGAGTAGAGTGAACAAGGAAGGGGAGACCCCAATAGAGCTTGCTGTTCGGAATGGTCACACCAAATTGGTTGAACTTATAACACAGTGAGTAGTGCTGCAAAATTAGATTCCATTTAAATGATTATTATTTATTTATATAGACCAAGCATATTCCATTGCACTTTACAGTTGGTAAGAAAACCGTAATAAAATGAGACTGGTTAATAATAGACAGAGAGGGAAGAGGACCCTGCTCGCAAGTTTACAGTGTATGGGGAAATAGGCGTTTTTTACATTGAGAATAAATGCTACTATTAAATATTGGTCAAGCCAGATTGCAGAAGGTCATGGTGGGCTGTATAATGTAGGATGTGTGAGTATAGAAAGAGAGCATGTAACATTGTGTAGGACAGATGTAATTTGGTAGAGTAGCTTATGGGGTTTATGTGGGTAAATTGTCTGAAGAGATGAGTTTTCAGGGAACACTTGAAGGGCATGTAGGCTAGCAGTAAGTCTTGTGTGATGGAGGGCGTGCCACAGTGTGGGCGTAGCTCAAAAAATGTCTTCTAATCAGAGGCGGATGCTCTGTTTGGTCTTCAGAGCAGATCAAAAATAGCAGGGGGGGGCAATAAAACATTAAAACATTACCGTAACTGTACCTTTTAAACTTGTTTTTATTATTGCCGGGAAGGTAAGCTCCCCGGGGATTAGCGCCGTGTATCACAGCCCCAGCAGCTGGGACACAGCGATCAGCACATCCCTCCTGTATCTGCCCGCACCCAGACTCCGATTGGCTAGTTAACCAGGAGTTTGGGGGCGCTGATTGCTGTGTCCCGCCTGCAGCAGCAGATGTGATACACTGCGCTGATCTCTGTGGAGCTTCTCTAACCGGCAATATTAAAAACAAGTTTAATGGTACAGTTAGGGTGATGTTTTATCCAGCATCCCTCTATTTTTTTTTTTCATCCCCCCCACTGAGCAACCACCACTGCCTGAGTGGTCGGGCTGGGAGATCTTTTGATATGAGCTGTAACAGATACATTTTGTTGTAGTTTGGTTGCTATATGTAAGCAGAAGTGTATTTAATTTTGAATATGGTAAGATACAGGTAAGAAGAATGTTTTGTGAGGAAGATCAGTCAAGCGGCTGTAATCTAAATTGATTTTAGTGGTGAAAATCTGTTTAGGGGAAGACCAGTAAAGAGACTATTGCAATAATCATTGCAGGAGATAATTAGTGCATTAATTAAAGGGTTTATGGTGCCTTCTGTGAGATATATGTACGTATTCTGGACGAGTGAGGTCACTAACTACTATTGTCAGGTGGGAATATTGAGTTTGAAGTGGTAAGATGTCATCCAAGATGTAATGTTCAGTGATGTGGGTCAGCACGGGTGGTGAGAGCTGAAGAGCTTAGGTAAATTTGTGTATCATCTGCAGTCAGATCATACTGAAATCTAAAGGGCTGATTAGTTTTCCAAGAGACGTGGTATAGATTGAGACAAGCAGAGGACTTCGAACTAAGTCTTGCTATACGCCAACTCAGATTGAGTGGAGAAGTGAATCCAGGGAAGCGAACACTGAAAAAGCGATTTGATATGTAGGATGAGAACAAGGAATGAACTGTGTCCTGAAGACTTAGCAATTGTATCATTTTGTATGAGAAGAGAGTGGTCTCAGTGTCAAATGCAGCTGAGAAATCCAGGAGAATTAGAAGAGAGTAAGGACTTAGTAGTGATCCAATCATTGACTATAATAGTTATTGTAGTTTCTAGAGTGTTGGGAATGAAAGCTAGGTCCAAAAATTTGGATTGAATGCATGCAAGGTAGGCATAGGCAAGTCTCTCAAGCAGCTTGGAGGGGCAAGGGAGCTGTGAGATGGGACAGTAATTTGAGAGTGTGTTTGGGTCAGACTTTTTCTTTTTTTCTTTTTTTAGATTAGTAGTAATCAAGCATGCTTTAGTAACCTTGAAATATACCAGTAGAGAAACATATTTTAGTTAAGGTTGGGATGAGCACATATTGCAGGGCTTGACTGATTTGTGAAGGTATAGGATCTAGAGGAAAGGTATTAGAGTAGGAAAATAACAGTAGATACTTCATCATTTTGTGTGGTCAAATGAAGAGGGAGCGGCAAAGGGTTCAGGGATGGAATTGAGCAGGTTGATGGCTGTGGAAGAGCATACCATTTCATGTCAGATCTAAACAATCCTGTCCTTGAAGTAGGAAGCAAGATCTTGGACACTGATGGTAGACAGCGGGTTTGGTGCAGGAGAGGTGAGTCGAGATTTACATTTATTGAAAAGGTACTTGGGGTTAGAAACTTGAGATGAGAGATTGGAAGTATGCTGGTTTGGCAGTGACGAGAACCTTTCCATAGGAGTGACAGATTGCATTACATGTGAGGAAGTGACTAGGTGTGTGAAAATGATGCCAATGATCTAATTTACAAGAGAGTATTTGTAGGTGTCGTATTAATTTAGAATGCCATGAACGACTTCTAGGCTGATGTGCAGTGTGGAGAGTAGTTGGAACTACTTCATTAAGAATTTGTTTCTAGGGTCTTGTTAAGCAATATCAGAAGAAGTAGTTGTAGAAATTGGTAAGAGAAATTGTTGCAGACAGGTCGATAATTGTTGGAAATTAATTGAGTTAATGTTTGAGTAAATTTGGTAAAGTTCAATAAGTAATGGAGGAGAGCTTGCAGGTTATAAGGTTGTTACTGGAGAGAGGGAAAGGAGTGTTAATTAAATTAGACACTGAGCATAGTCTAGTGAATACAAGATCAAGGCAGTGGCCCTCCCTATGAGTAAAAGAGTCCACTGTGAGAGTTCGAGACAGAAGGTTAGAGAGAGTAGTTTGGAGGTACAGTAGACTGTGGACTATCAATACGGATGTTGAAATCACCCATGAATATGATGGGGATTCCACTGATAAAAAAAATGATGGAGACAGTCATAGAAGTGTTCAACAAATTGTTGATGTGATTGATCACAGCAATGCGCAGAGAGAATGGGTTGAAATTCCTGATAGCATGTACTTTAAAAGATGTGAGCGTGAGTGATGGATCATTTATACCTGGGCGAAGCAGAGACCACTGTGAAAAAGAGTTGCAGATTAGGAAGCTTTTGATTGTTTGAGCCATGTTTCTGTTATTGCCAGAAGGTTGTAGTTGTTTGAGATAAAGAGGTCATGGATGGATTTTAGTTTGTTACAGATAGGGCATGTAGATTATAAGGTACATTTAAGTGATTTAGAGGGTGATCGAACACGGGTGATTATGTTTTAGGTTTGCTGGATTTGAAGTGAATAAGTTAAATATATTTTAGACATGTGGGGGGACCTGGATTGGCAATATAATACCAGTTAATAGTTGTAATTGTAAGATGTGTAGATTTTAATTTGTGTGAACAGATTGGGGATGCTACAGTTAACAAATACATATGGGGATAAAAGTTCATGAGTATTAATAGAGTGGAGTGTTGTGGAGGCAGTATGGGGTGTGATGCTGGGAGATGAAAGATGATATGGGGGGGAATCAATTAGCAGCGATAAAACGTAAACTTTTTGTGCGATTAACTTCTCAAACCGATCACCCGTTAATTTCACTTTTCGTCTGTATGCACGCTTCCGTTTTTCGGACAGTTCAATAAGTAAAATAGTCTACCAGCATTCGCATGATAATTCTTGCAGGTTTTACCTGTGACTAGTATAGGTGAAAATGGGGAAATCACTCTGTACTCCAAAAAAAAGGCAAACCTATTTAGGATAACTGTATAGAGGTCTATTAGTGGCCATAATAAACATATTTGAGGTTCTTAAATTGTGTCAAATGACTGTTATAAGCATTTTTCTAAAACAGTTAAAAAATGATAGACAGCAAGTGGTTGGGTTTTTTTGCTGAATAAATGTTCTACTTAAATTGGGGTGCATAAAAATGCCTACAATTATATATTTGTGTCATTTTAATACACTTTATAAGATTGTTAGAGGTGTATTTTGAAGTTGTTGTTTTTTTTAACACTTGTCCCATTTATACAGCGCCCCCATATACAGTACCTGTCCCTCATCAATTAATCTACTTTGCACATTTTCACCCCCAAAATGACATCAATATTGGCCAAATTAAGCGAATTAAAAATATTTAAATATTTTTGTTTGCTTTATTAGTCATTAATGAGAATGTCGCAGTGGTTCTGAATAAAGTACCAACATTTTTACCTTTTTAAAATAGGAATTTTCCTCAACTTTTCACCTGCTCAGGAGGTTGTGATGAGAAAGCCGCATTAAATGCCATCATGAATTATTGCACGTTAACTTGCGGGCTAATTGAATAGGGCGAGATGGTTGTTTTTCTCCTGAAAATAACTTTTACACACTTTTAACGCCAAAAAATGATTTATTGTGGCTAATTGAATTCCCGCCTATAGTCTAAGATAATGCCATGGAAGGATTTAAAAAATTTTTTTTTTTTATAAATTTATTCTTGTCCGTTTTAAAATAACAGGCAAGAAACTATTGCAAATAAAGTTAGCAAGAAAAATACAGTATAAAGTTACGTATTTACATTTTCCAAGATATTGAGATAAGTGGTGTAGTGTCACTGTAGCAGGTGTAGATTTGTTAGATTTATGCAGTTCATTTATTTGTAATTTGCAACCAAAAATAAAATGTTACAGCGCATGTGTAACTGCTGGAATAAATTCAGAAAATGGGATCAAAAGTAACAGGGTGAGAGTTTAGAAAATGTGAGAATTTCGCAGTAAACTCTCACACTTTTTAAACTCGGCCAATTTAATAGAGGCCGAGAACATGCAAACTCGCATTTTTTGTAGACTAAAAAAAACTCTCTCGCAAACTCTTATCCAGATGTTTTCCCATTTTGAAGATAAAACTCGACCAATGTGAGAGTTTACTGCTTTTTCGGATGATTTTCGAGTTTATGGAACAGGGTGATATTTTTAGAGACATATTCAGAATTTTGCTTTGTAATTTCTGCACTTAAGTCCTTGTGATAAATTTAATGGCCTACGAATTGCAAGCATCAGCAAGATCCCGGTGAGTCTGGCCAAAGTGACAAACATTTAACCACTTAACTGGCTAATATTTTTTGGAATTGTATTATTTTTTTTAAACCCAAAACATTAATAAAAAAAAATTAAATATAGACTGATATATTGGAATATCGATTACTGATCATTGTGGTTTGGTTGGGGGTGCTGCTTGGCTGCCAGATCAGCAGGATACAGAGTGACCAGGAAGTCCATCTGAAATTGGCGGCTGCTGGAAGATTATCTTGCAGCAGCTGTCCATTGGGCGTTTCTGATTGGTCATATCAGATGCGACCATGTCAGGGAGAGCCCAGACCAACCTTGTTTTGATTTTTAAACTATTGCCACTCTAAAACATCAGCCAGACTCACTGGTGTCTTGCCAATGGCTACAAGTCGCAGGCGATTACATTTACCCCTTGAGTGTTTTCATATCAGATTGTACTCAAAACTTGCAGTTCTCAAACATATGAACCTAGAATGATTAAAAAATGTCTGTTATTTACTACAGTGCACCTATAGCACCTGCACACAGCATATCTGTCTAATTTCTGATTGAAAAATCAGGATCATTTTGTCCAAAGATCTGATCCAAATCCCACCTATATTACAATGTAACACAGCTGCAAGTTATTGGAATGCAATAGCATTTTGCAAATTGCCAGATGAGTGGTTAATACGTACCGAGACATTTTATTTACTGCATGCGGTAATGCCATAATGTGACTGGGATATTCCCATGATACAGATATTATGGATGAAATGTAGTCCGTGTTGGACTATGTTAGTTACGCACCTTATAACTCGGAATGTAACTTGGAATGGATTTTGTAATAATGACTGAATTAATGTTCCCTAAACCCCAGCCTGGGCTTGCGTGCATACTTCCAAACATTTTTTGATTATGACTTTGGAACCAAGGTCTGGTCTGCCGGTGTCTGAGCTATTACTGTTCTAGTCAGGCCAGAAAGTCTCCAGTTTACTAGAATTCCTTTCCATGTTGCCTGGTATTTCACAGTTTATTCAGACTCTCCGCTCCGTGCCTATGACATTTCTGTCACACATGTTGCATGCTGCCATTTGGATGACACAAGCATGTCTGTGCAACTACTGGTACATTTTGTTATGAAAGTCTCATTTATTTATAACTTACACAATGCAGAGCTCCCTGGAGGCTCTGTCTATTTATCACAGTCATACAGAGCTTCTCCCTTCCAGTAAGCTGGTCAGTGGGAGAACTGGTTCGTTGACAAGAAGCCATGGAGTAATTTAGTTTTATTCCAATTGCATTAGACGGACATAATAAGCAGTGTTTATCTCATTATGCAGCAGCAGTACTCTCAGAGCAGCACACTGAGGATTGCCATTCTCCTGTGTAGCTGCTTGTGGACACGCTGGGGAGAGATATATAGAGGACTGGCTGTCTGATTACAACTGTGTATTTGTGTATTATTTTTTATTCTGTACTCCATCATCT
The DNA here is from genome assembly GCA_031769625.1 of Taudactylus pleione. Taxonomy (NCBI): domain Eukaryota; kingdom Metazoa; phylum Chordata; class Amphibia; order Anura; family Myobatrachidae; genus Taudactylus; species Taudactylus pleione. The sequence goes on along the minus strand of JAUIMM010000331.1, from coordinate 5,773,595 downwards.
TCAGTTTTCAGGAACTCCCTCCCCTTGACTTCAGTACAGCAGCAATCAATCCTGATTCTTTTCTACGGTTCTGTCGTTCCTCTGGAGTATTGACATTAACCCAGTATCAGACTTCAGGAGACTCTGTGGAATCGGAAATAGAACTCTTCAGAAAATGTTTGTGTGATGCAAAGTTCTTTGAGAAGGTAAGACGTGGTGCCTTGCTGTCAGATTCACTTTCACAGAAATAATACACGTGCAGCCGGTTTATATCCCCTGTTTATTTTTACGCTGTTCATTTTCAGTATGGTCTGGAATGGTAGCTAAATGCTTTTGGAGCATACTGGGACATAGGCTGCTTAAGCCTGAAGTCTGGGAATGTGTTGCAGTATAGTAATGATACTCACTATGAGTAACAGTAATGACACTTGTACCAATGAGTAACAGTGGAGACACTTGTATTGGAAAGTGTTGCAGTATAGTAATGATACTCACTATGAGTAACAGTAATGACACTTGTACCAATGAGTAACAGTGGAGACACTTGTATTGGAAAGTGTTGCAGTATAGTAATGATACTCACTATGAGTAACAGTAATGACACTTGTACCAATGAGTAACAGTGGAGACACTTGTATTGGAAAGTGTTGCAGTACAGTAATAATGCTCACAATGAGTAACAGTAATGACACTTGTACCAATGAGTAACAGTGGAGACACTTGTATTGGAAAGTGTTGCAGTATAGTAATGATACTCACTATGAGTAACAGTAATGACACTTGTACCAATGAGTAACAGTGGAGACACTTGTATTGTAAAGTGTTGCAGTATAGTAATGATACTCACTATGAGTAACAGTAATGACACTTGTACCAATGAGTAACAGTGGAGACACTTGTATTGGAAAGTGTTGCAGTACAGTAATAATGCTCACAATGAGTAACAGTAATGACACTTGTACCAATGAGTAACAGTGGAGACACTTGTATTGGAAAGTGTTGCAGTATAGTAATGATACTCACTATGAGTAACAGTAATGACACTTGTACCTCAGGACCTGTGATGCTCACTTACTGACCAGAATCAGGTGGTCTGGATTTATTTACTTTATTCCCGGGAAGTCACCGTATTCAAAGCTATCAGTTGTCCTTAACATTGTTCTAGGCTTTAAATCGGACTTACATATAACCATATTATTCCATATTGCACAGTACAAATTCCTACTCTGTATATGAATGAGATGCAATTCCAGACTCTGCGCTTTGTATTTCCGGTTATGAAAGTAAAAAATATCACATCTACATCCAGTGAACATTGTATGATATGGGCTGTAGTGCCACAGGAGCTGCTTAGGTAGCACCATGTATAACATGTTTCAATGTATGTACCCTGATGGGTGCAGACAACTACACATTTTCATGCGTCATTCTTTTGAGATGCCGTAGCCAATACATGTTGAGAAAAAGACCTAGGGGGGAATTCACTTAGCCGCGGTAATTTTCTGCGGCCTACTGATCCCCCAGGGGCTATTCAATTAGCCCCGAAGCCGACAGCCTGAGGCAGGTAAAATAAAATTTCCTGATAATCAGCCCTGTTATCACGATCACAGCCGTGTTTCACCGATAATAAGACACTGCCTTATTTTTTTATTTTTTTTTGCTCAAAAAAACTCCATAGGGCTTATTTTCAGGGTAGGGCTTATTTTAATTAACATTGACATTGTTGAATGCAATCTGTGCCTCTCCCTCAATCGTTGTTAAATGCAGCCTGTTCCCCTCCTTGGCCCCCCGGCCCCTGCTTTTTTTTTTAATTAATCATCTCCCTGGTGAATGCAGTCTGTGCGCGGTGCGCCATTTCCCCACTTACCTTTACGATAAGAAGACTCCGGCGGCTCCTTCCTCCACGGTCCACAGCTCCTCTTGATCCGTGGCTCATCCGACGTCGACCTCTCCCTTCAGAGTTGCGCCGTGACGTCATGCGTGCTGACTCCAAAACAAACTTTATTGAAAGCTTGTTTTGGAGTCTGACTTGTTAGGGCTTATTTTCGGGGTAGGGCTTATTTTGGACCCTCTTTCAAAAGTAAGGGTAGGGCTTATTTTGGACCCTTTTTCAAAAGTAAGGGTAGGGCTTATTTTTGGGGTAGGTCTTATTATCGGGGAAACACGGTAGGTCCATGACCTTTTTCATGGCTTCTATGTGTTTTTGCCCGAAAATAGATATTTATTTTTTTGGAAGCAAAAAACGGGGGCTAATTGAATAGTACGAAAAAAAACCCATTGTGAATTTTTTTTTTTTTTAAAAATACCGTTTTATCCTCATGAAAAAATATCTAATTGAATTCCCCCCCTAGATTGTATGTTAATATCTTTTTGGAAATCGATCATTGATTTTAAAGGTCTGTTTAGGCTATACTTTGTTTCACATTTTACTTGTATAGAGCCACCCCTTTCCCATGGTGTATTCTTGTACTTCATTAATTTCACCATTATAAACCAAGGGGGAGATTTAACAAACTTCTAAAGAGGTCAGGTGTAGCTGTTCCCCATAGCAGCCAATCATAATCTAATTATCATTTAACTAGTACAGTCTACAAAATAATAGCTATAATCTGATTGGCTGCTATGGGTAGCACTTCAACTTGTTCTCTTCACGTTTTCCGTGAAAGTGCTAGTAATGACCATCAAGGTCCACGCTAGAATGGTCACGTGGCTTATATACATTGTGGCACGCAACACAAGTTTAAATTGTTTAAACAAAAACAATTTTTTTTTTTTTTTTTTTTTTTAGAATGATGCCAACAACTTGTTGTGCAGTGGTACATAGACTTTATTTGTTGTGGGATGAGCAGAATGAAACAATTCAGTAAATTGTTATGACTAGGTAATGGGGTTTTATTGAATAATACAAAATTTTCCATGAGCAAACTGAACATTGGGCAAAGATAAGCTTTGCTCAAGTGCAAGACATACTAGCAACACTGACTTCCTGTTTACCGGGATAAAGAAGGACACACCTTTTTAGAGGAAGTTACACAAACCATTGGATGCCAAACCTGATTAGTCCCTGATGGGACAACGAGAGCGGAGACTGTAACTTGTAGGAAGAGCCACCGCTCTGCTTGTGAGCATTTGCTGGAAAGAGAAATTATTGCTGAAATGGAAGTTGTAACTACAGATGTGTCCACATACATCTATCCTCCGTGCACTAGAAGTCGCGCTGCACATAACGCGGGAGATCCGTGTGAATCTGTAGCGCCGAGCGTCTCTTTGTACGACTTTTTACCTTCAAGCGCATCTTATTTGTGCAGCAATGTGAATAGTTAGCACAAGCAGCTTCTGCTGATTACAATGATATATAGCATGCCTATGTTCTGTGTGCGTCTGCGGTGTATCTGCATTCGAAATGCAACGTTAGTGTCAACCACCGTAACATAGTATTTAGCATGCAGATACACCGCAGACGCACACAGAACATAGGCATGCTATATATCCTTGTAATCAGCAGAAGCTGCTTGTGCTAGCTATTCGCATTGCTCTGTGAATATGACGTACTTGAAGGCAAAAAGTCGCACAAAAAAACGTTTGCCGCTACCTAGTCACGGCATGACGCGACTAGAAGGGATGTTTAGCGTGCAAGGAGGCTAGATGTGTGAGGACACATCTGTATGCTACAGAACGGTGTAAACAGTATTTTTGTAGGACAGTACATTAGATATTGTTACATTTAAACCTGAAAGAGCAAGCCACAAAGCACAAAGTAGAAGGTGGTAGTGCACAAACTCCCTTTTCTCCTAGCCAGGGCCACGGTAGTTGCTCTGTGTAGACTTTCCTTGCCTTGGGCTCTTTCTCTTCTCTTAAGGTGCTTATCCACTACACGATTAAACAGGCCGATTGAACGATAACAACATCGTTATCGTTCAATCGCTTGTTAATCGTTCGCAAGTCTGCCATGTAAATGTCGAAAATGACCAGCAATGCACGCGACCGCTGGTCGTTTTTGACATCTATCATCGCCCGAATATGCTGGTCAACCTGACAACGTCGTCAGGTTGCCCATGTTCGGGGACAATTGATGAGCCTGCATTGAACGACTGAACGTTCAGTGTAGGCACTTCACAGACTGAAACGACTGCACGATTACAATGTCGTAATCGTGCACTCGTTTCACAGTCGGCAAGTGGATTCGCACCTTACAATCATGGATGAAAAAAAGACTGGCTTATGGTTGGTTCTCCTTCTCATCCCCAGCCGTTGTCTTGTTTCTGTATTGCGGAACCAACAGAGCCCTGGTAAAAAGTTTGCATATGACAGTCCGCAGGGCTTTGGAGGCTGCTGCCGTGGCCCTGCACTGCTACCATTTTCCCAGAGGTGGTGCAGCTGTAACAGCCTCTCAAGAAGATATAGCGATAAATAATCTCTTGAAGCAAAGTAAAAATAGGAATATGATGAAAGAAAATCATTTGACTGGAAGATGCATTTCCTTTTTGGTTATTAAGTGCTTGGTATTAATTGCCTGTTCCAATTATATTTCTACAACTCCTAGAGAAAAAGGACAATTGCTCTGGGTCTATATTTAATGAACAATTTAAACATTTTGGGTATAGGAATAACTTGTAATTGTTGAGCCATTGGTCCCGGGCCATTACGCACTGTACTTTGTCATGCTGCTTCCCTTATTAGTAATGGCTGTGTCTTACTAGTGTCTGTCTCCATGGAGAAGACCATTGTGAGTAATAGGAAGTGTCTCCTGGCATGTATACACCGGCAGCTTGATGTGCAATACACAATAGTGCTCTCATTCTGTTTTAGTCTTGTGTCTGGGTTAATGTTTTGCAGAGAAATACATTCATGGGTAAAGATAAATGGGAGACCTGTAAAATGCACGTAGCTTACCGCAGCAAGATGTGCAGTGTAGTCCTGTGGGCGTAGCTCTCCAGTTTGGGCATGATTTTATTGAGACGGAAATTTCTGTTAATTAAATTCTTACCTGATGAATAGAGCTACTAATCGTTATTAAATTAATCAATTGTTTCTTGTAGTTTGCACTTCTGGGAGATGATTCATTTGGTAGAGTATTGGCGCATACACACGGTCAGATACAGTGTCTTGCAAAAGTATTCACCCCCCTTGGCTTTTTACCTATTTCTTACATTACAACCTTTATTTATTTATTTTTTTAATCTGAATTTTATGTGATGGATTTGCACAAAATAGTCTAATTTGGTGAAGTGAAATGAGAAAAATATACACTACCGTTCAAAAGTTTGGGGTCACTTAGTGCTTTTCTTTCAAAAAGAAGGAAATTTCTGGGGTTTTTTCAATGAAGATAACATTAAATTAATCAGAAATACACTCTATACATTGTTAATGTGGTAAATGACTATACTAGCTGCAAACATCTGGTTTTTAAAGGAATATATACATAGGTGTATAGAGGCCCATTTCCAGCAACCATCACTTCAGTGTTCTAATGGTACATTGTGTTTGCTAAGCGCATTAGAAGACTAATGGGTGATTAGAAAACCCTTGTGCAATTATGTTAGCACAGCTGAAAACGGGTTTGCTTGTTAGAGAAGCTATAAAACTGGCCTTCCTTTTGAGCTAGTTGAGTATCTGGAGCATAACATTTGTGGGTTCGATTATACTCTCCAAATGGCCAGAAAAAGAGAACTTTCATGTGAAACTTGACAGTCTATTCTTGTTCTTAGAAATGAAGGCTATTCCATGCGAGAAATTGCCAAGAAACTGAACATTTCCTATAATGGTGTGTACAAATCCCTTCAGATAACAGCACAAACAGGCTCTAACCAGAGTAGAAAGATAAGTGGGAGGCCCCAGTGCACAACTGTGCAAGAAGACAAGTACATTAGAGTCTATAGTTTGAGAAATAGATGCCTCACAAGTCCTCAACTGGCAGCTTCATTAAATAGTTCCGCGAAATGCCAGTATCAACGTCTACAGTAAAGAGGCGACTCCGGGATGCTGGCCTTCTGGGCAGATTGGAAAAAAAAGCCATATCTGAGACTGGCCAATAAAAGGAAAATATTAATATGGGCAAAAGAACACAGACATTGGACAGAGGAAGATTGAAAAACAGTGTTATGGACAGACGAATCGAAGTTTGAGGTGTGTGGATCACGCAGAAGAACATTTGTGAGACGCAGAACACGTGAAAAGATACTGCAAGAGTGCCTGATGCCATCTGTCAAGCATGGTGGAGGTAATGTGATGGTCTGGGGCTACTTTGGTGCTAGTAAAGTGGGAGATTTGTACAAGGTAAAAGGGATTTCGAATAAGGAAGGCTATCACTCCATTTTGCAATGCCATGCCATACCCTTTGGACAGCTCTTGATTGGAGCCAATTTCCTCCCCCCAACAGGACAATGATCCAAAGCACACCTCCAAATTATGCAAGAACTATTTAGGGAAGAAGCAGACAGCTGGTATTCTGTCTGTAATGGAGTGGCCAGTGCAGTCACCAGGTCTCAACCCCATTGAGCTGTTGTGGGAGCAGCTTGACCGTATGGTACGCAAGAAGTGCCCATCAAGCCAATCCAACTTGTGGGAGGTGCTTCAGGAAGCAGGTGAAATTTCTCCAGATTACCTCAACAAATTAACAGCTAGAATGCCAAAGGTCTGCAATGCTGTAATTGCTGCAAAAGGGGCATTGTTTGACGAAAACAAAGTTTGAAGGACAAAATTATTATTTCAAATAAAAATCATTATTTCTAAGCTTGCCAATGTCTTGACTATATGTTCTATTCATTTTGCAACTCATTTGATAAATAAAAGTCAGTTTTCATGTAAAACACGAATTTGTCTGGGTGACCCCAAACTTTTTAACGGTAGTGTATATAAAAAAGAATCTTTATAAATAAAATTCTGAAAATTGACATGTGCATATGTAATCATCCCCTTTGCTATGAAGCCCCTCAAAAGTTCTGGTGCAACCAATTACCTTCAGAAGTCACATAATTAGTGAAATGAAGTCCACCTGTGTGAAATCTAAGTGTCACATGATCTGTCAGTATAAACACACCTTTTCTGAAAGGCCCCAGGGGCTGCAACACCACTAAGCAAAAGGCATCGCACCATGAAGACCAAGGAGCTCTCCAAACATGTCAGGGACAAAGTTGTTGAGAAGTACAATTCTGGGTTCGGTTATAAAAAAAAATATCCAAATCTTTGTTGATCCCCCGGCGCACCATCAATCCATCATCATCCAATGGAAAGAACATGGTACCACACCAAACCTGCCAAGAGGGCCGCCCACCAAAACTCACAGACCGAGCAAGGAGGGCATTATTCAGAGAGGCACCACAGAGACCAAAGGTAATCCTGAAGGAGCTGCAGAGTTCCACAGCAGAGACTGGTGTATCTGTGCATGTGACCACAATAAGATGTACACTCCATGGAGCTGGGCTTTATGGCAGTGGGCAGAAAAAAGCCATTACTTAGTGATAAAATTTAGAAGACTCGATTTGAGTTTGCCAAAAGGCATGTGGGCGACTCCCCAAATGTATTGAGGAAGGTGCTCTGGTCAGATGAGACTAAAATTTTACTTTTCAGCCACGAAGGAAAACGCTATGTCTGGCGCAAACCCAACACATCCCATCACCCCAAGAACACCATCCCCACAGTGAAACATGGTTGTGACAGCATCATGCTGTGGGGATGTTTTTCAGCAGCAGGGACTGGGAAACTGATTTGAGTCGAGGGAAAGATGGATGGTGCTAAATACAGGGATATTCTTGAGCAAAACCTGTTTCAGTCTGCCTGTGATTTGAGACTGGGACAGAGGTTCACCTTCCAGCAGGACAATGACCCGAAGCATACTGCTAAAGCAACACTCGAGCGGTTTAAAGGGAAACATTTAAATGTGTTGGAATAGCCTAGTCAAAGCCCAGATCTCAATCCAATTGAGAATCTGTGGCCAGACTTGAAGATTGCTGTTCACAAGCGGAAACCATCCAACATGAAGGAGCTGGAGCAGTTTTTCCTTGAGGAATGGGCAAAAATCCCAGGGGCAAGATGTGGCAAGCTCATAGAGACTTATCCAAAGTGACTTACAGCTGTAATTGCCGCAAAAGGTGGCTCGCTAAAGTACTGACTTTAGGGTGGTGAATAGTTATGCACGCTGACGTTTTCTTTTATGTTGTCCTAAATGTTGTTTGATTCACAATATAAAAAAACCCACAACTTCACAGTTGTAGGCATGTTCTGGGAATGAAATGATGCACACCTTCAAACAATCCATTTTAATTCCAGGTTGTGAGGCAACAAAACATGAAAAATGCAAAGGGGGGTGAATACTTTTGCAAGGTACTGTATGTCAGATGAACGATTTACCAACAATTTGAACGATTTTTGCCTGTATTAAAATGAATGGAATCATCCAAATCTGACTGCAAACACATCAGATGTCAGATATCGTTCTCTGACAAACGGGAACGCGTATCGTTCATCTGACAGATATGTCAGATTTTCCTTCAGATATGAACGATTTTTAAAATAGTTATTGTACAGATCTGAAGGAAAATCTGACCGTGTGTATGCACCATATGAATGACTTTAAATGTATTACTTGATGTTCACAAAATGGTTGTTAGATGCGCTCCATTGTAAATATAACCTGTTCATTAAAGATCTGTCCCGTTACAGTATTCTGCCTTTATATCTTGGTTTCCGGTGTCCCATCAATGATTTTTACACCCGGCACTTGTGTTTGCAAGGCCACCACCACCACAAGCTGTTGTATTTTGAGAGGTGTATTGCTCTGTATCAAAGAAACTGCCTTTTAGCAGCTGATCATTGGTAACAATAAAATGAAACAAATTCTCTTCTCTCATATATATCCGACACATTGTAGACATCACAACACATATTTCAAAACTCCTTATAACAGTCACCTGTGAAAATTAATAACTGGATGTTTTTTTTTTTACTGACCTATAAAATGCCGACGTTTTGCTGGGAAGATGATGTGATCTTTAGCAGTAATAAATAAGCCGAGAGCAGAGAAAGCTATCTGATGATATTACCTTGAGTTCCGTCTCTTAGGTTATAGTCAGCAGTACTGTACACCCCAGCCAAGAAGGTGTAATATTTTTGTTAGTTTGGGTGTGGGACAGTCCTTTACAGGAATGCTGTATCCAAAGACATCGAAAGAAAAAAAAAATAATTTACATTCATTTTTTAACACAGGGGGGGGGGAATGTATCAAAGCTTGGAGAGTTGAGAGAGATAAAGTGCCAACCAGTCTGTTCTGAACTGTCAAATTTTCAAACACAGCCTGTAGTATGACGGGAGCTGATTGGTTGGTACTTTTTCTCTCTCCAAGGTTTGATAAATCTCGCCAACAATGTAAAAAAAATGTTAATGCCCCTAATTTGTACTAATCTGTATCTTTCAGATTGTAAACTCCATGCACTGTAGGAATGAGAAGAAGCAGATGCCACTTGATGGAATGAGCCCAGGAGGAGGTAAGACAATTTACAGAAGATCTCCATGGTCTTCCTCATCTATGAAGCACTTTGTAATGATTATCTGCCTGGGTTCATGAACATCCTTATTGATCATACTATCATAAGTTAGTAAAAGAAAATATATTAAGATGTTTGTGAATCCAGCTTGTGGGTGCAGGGTTACAGAGAGAACTGCACTTTTAGCATGTCATTATTTATTCAGACGAGATCACGCTACAAATTTAGGATATGCCAAAATTGTATCCACAGAGTTTTGGGGGTTTTTTTACCCTTTTTTTTTTATTTTTTTTTTACCCCTTTATTACCAGGAAAGTTTATGCTTTAATGACTAGATCACATTTTACAGCTATGTATTCATTATATAGAGATTTTTGTTATACTCTCATATATTTTGTGTAGTCAATTTAATATTGAAAGGGCAAAAAAAAGGAGTTACAAAGTAATTTTTTTCCCATAGTTACACAATCAGTTCTCCAGTATATAGTGATACAAGGTATGTGTATGTGTAAGGTGTGATGCATTTAAAAATCCCATAAGCACAGTTAAGTCATGCATGCTTTGATTATAACTTGTATCCTTGACATTGATTCATGAAATTGGTCGTCATAATGTCACTTTTGTGACATCTCTTAGTACTTCCTTTTGAATATTTGGACTGCTCCAGTAAAACCAGAAAGTTTTGGAAGGGGTGTAAAGGTAGTGGATGTTGGAAATGGTTAAATTCAGGTTTAATTAACTCTTTGAGTACTGTATGGAAGATCACCCTTGCAGGTAATACACCTCTTCTCCATCAGGAAAATCCCTGTCTCGCTTTACCAATGCAGAGACGCACAGTTGCTTATTCAGCTAGACATATATACGATCAGCGGATGGGAAATGGATAAACCTATATATACTGAATTTCGATATTGTCCCTTTCAAATTTGTTTTCTACTTATTAACAATGAGCCTAAGTGTAAATGAATCAATTCACTATTTGTACTGGGAAAGTAAAGTAATTCAGTGTTTGGCTAACTCTCTGCCATGTTTGTAAAGGACTTCTTTTGTGGTGGCCCGCCCCTGGCCAGGCCTTCTTTTGTGGTGGCCCGCCCGTGGCCAGGCCTCCTTTTGTGGTGGCCCATACCTAATTCGACTAGCACAATACTTTAGATTGAGAGAACAAATGTCACATGTTTTCTTGCCACTAGCTGAGGTAAAAGGTCTATGATCTTTACACTGTTGAGAGGGGTATGAGTTGGCATACCTCCCAATTGACATATATATATATATATATATATATATATATATTTGTCTGTGACATTCATGTTCCTATCTCCTGATGTAATGTTTTCTAATGATAATTTATTAGAGCATCAACCCTGTATATTACATGGTGTAGCACTTTGTGTCATAGGAGAACTACTGTAGGAGGTGAATTTATGTCCTATACATGTATGCTAGTTTTTCTATATTTTTTCAGTAGTTGAATTATTCAGTATGAAATGGCATGAGACTTGGTTCTCTTAGCATGCCTCCTGCTGGGCTATTGTTACTTGTCTGCTGTGTTCCCAGCAACAATGAGTATTTTATTGGCCACAGTTTTCCTCTGTTTTATTTGTAATATTTTGAATAATTAAGAGACCGGAATGGTATAGAAATACCGACGGCTGTTTACCTGGTTCAAATCCCGACTGCGGAAGCCCGACAGGAGGAGATCCTGACGAGGGAAGTTAAGTACTCCTAACCCTCCCCTCTCCCCCCCCCCTCACCCCCCTTAACCCGAACCCTCCCTTTGTGATGCCTAACCCTAAAACTCCCAGGATGTTACCTAACCCTAACTCCCGCACCCTAAACCTAACCCTTCTGGGGAACCCTACTAACCCTCCCTGGGGGGTGCCTAATCCCTTGTTCCCCCCCCGGGGTGCCTGAACCTAACCCTCCCCCTCCTGATGCTAACTGCTACTTACGTAGTTCGGGATGGCGTCTGTGTAGATTACGGCGTTGGGATTAAGGTAGGCGTCAGTATTTCAACGCCTATCTTAAGTCCCTTGTCGGGCTTCTACCGGGATTTAGAGAATGCCATCGCCAGTATCCCGACACTGTTATAGTGCTACATTAAGCATTTTCACTGTGCGGGCGTTAGAACCTTAAACATGCTGGCAAACCAAATTTTTTTGCCTTGAAACTAATTGCCACCGTAAATCTAGTGTCTATATCATGCTTGGGCAAGCCATTAGTGCTGGACCAGCAATTCTGAGCCTATTACATTTTGGGCTCATATTTGCACCATTGCGATCTGTGTGATGAAGTCAGGGATTATGTTACTAAATATAATAGCCTCATCAGACTTCCAGAACTGAAGAAACCAACCCACACCACCGAATTTCTCTTTCCAGAGCTGCTAGTCAATCCTCTGCACACCTAGAGAACTGTGAGTGCAGGCAGAAGCTGGAATATTTCCCAAACCAGTGGGATTCCCTTGAATTTTATGCTTTGCTTTGTAGTTTAGGGGTAGAAATGTGAATTTAAGTTTTTTTTTGTTTTTTTTCATAAGAATGCTTATCGTATATGCAGAACAAGCTGTCCTAGAGATTTGCTGCCTTGCCTTGGCTAGATTGAAATGTTTGAATGTCAATGTGACCTCTGTCAAATAAATTCAGAGGAAACCTCTTTAAGGCAATTTATCACTTATAGGTATTATTCATATTGGCTAGTTCTTTCCCCAGTGGAAAATATTCTGCACCATTAGCATGGTCTCGGGAAGACTTCTGAAAGGCCTGGCAAGATCTGAGGAAGAGTGAATTTATGCTTGCATTTTGAAATGTACTTTTGAATCATTCTTTTGCAAAAAAAGAGAGCACTTTCAGTATGGAAGGTCTTTTCCTTTTTGAATATGAAATGTATGTTTTGATGGATTTTCATATTTTCAAGAAATACTTTAGATAATTTTTAAAAAATTTTTTAGGCAATCCCAATGTTTTAATGTAAAATTTGGAAAGTGTGAGTAAACATTCTAATAAAATGAGACTGAGTGTATGTTTATCATTAAAGGAAAATGGCTTTCTCTGTAGCCAGTAGACGAAGGGTGTCTGTCAGTGGATCCGGTAACAATCCCGGCATAGGGGATGCTGGCGCTTAGAATTGCGGCGCCGGATACCAGACGCCTGCCAGAATCTAGGTGCTGGCATTCCGACCGCCAGCATCCCAAAGGTGGAGGGTTGGGATTAGGGTGTGGGGAGTGGCAGGTTAGGTTTAGGCACCAGGGGGGCGATTAGGTTTAGGCACCGGGCAGGGAGGCTTAGGGTAGGGGTAAGGATAGGAGAAGGGTTAGGATACCTACCGATAGGCGTTGGTATCCTAATCCTGTCGGGATGCCGGTATCTGGATTTTGACCACCGGGATCCCCAGCTCCGTATCTAACCCATCTGTCAGTTATAATAAATGGTAGGGACAGTTGTGGCTGATTTCTACATTGACTGGTTCATGTTTTTTTGTCTCTGCTTTCTGCGGTCTTCCCTTACTCAAACCATAATACTCGGTGACTGCAGAGAAATACCAGTTGCCAATGACTGCTTTATTATTGGCGGCTGGTGATGCTGCTTCCGTACAGTAGCCACACACACTTACATCACCATCTCGCATATGGTCATTGAGGGCATGGTTTGGAATTTGGAGTTATGCAGAGTGTACAATCTGGGGTGGTCCAGCCGCACATATGCTTACAACGCCACATATGCATCAATATAGACATAAAACTCCATGCAGGCAATGAGGGAGCAATTACGTTCGATTTGTTTTCTTGTCCCTATCTTACCTGTTTTCTTTAACTCCATATTTCTATACGGTTAGGTAGTTTTGAATAATAATTTAAAACCTCCCATGTTCACTTATGTAACAACATGTTTTCTCGAACGAGACCGCTTTGTCAGGTTGTGGTAATGGTGGGCGGTATAGCTTAGCACTGAACGGGTGTTTAGTGAGAAAAAGTGCAAGGCTGCCCGGTTTTTCCCTCCAGACACACCCCTGTGATCTAGCCACACTTCTATTGTGACTTGGATGTAGTCACTTCACCTGTCCTCATTTGAGGATGGCAGCTGTTTTGTGAGCTAAACCAATAATTAGGAGCCTAGCTGTTCACTAGGAATGCCTTAGGGCTGTCATTACTCCCAAGTGAATTCATAGGCTGGGTATTGGTTCATTCGATGAAATGGCTGCCTCCCCAGTATGTGGCAATGGGACCACTTTAATACTAGCCTATCGAAACTGTGAGGCTAAACGTATGTAGTTTTATTAAACAGTAAGTGATTATGCAGCTGTACAAGATTGTGGGGTCTATGTATTAAGCATTGCAGAGAGAGAAAGTGGACGGAGATAAAGTACCAACCAATCGGCTCCTAACTGTCACTTTACAAGCTGTTTGAAAAATGGCAGCTAGGATTGGTACTTTATTTCCGTCCATTTTATATCTCTCCGAGGCCTAGTACATAGGGGTCTTTATCACAGTAGTTCTGTACTGAATGTCTTGATGGGTTATTCAGCTGCTTACTTCCATGTGACAAACCTATTACGCCATTGTGTGTCTCATCCGTCTCTTACTCACTGGTCTAAATTACCACTGAAAACAGTAATGAATTATTGGTCATTTTTTGTGAATGTTTTTAATTGAAATACCAAGCATGATGACATTTCTCTAGCGTGTATGTCTGTGACAGGATTTCCCCTTGAATGTTTTAGTCTTTTTTTTTTTTGTTTGGGTTTTGGCATCTTCCGTCCCTCAGAAATGTTTTGGTCTCGTACATCTTCAGAAATGAAGTAGAGCAAGGAAGCCAATCCGCTCATACAATCATACAATCTGCTCCTGCTTCCTGTTATTTGTCATGTACAGCAACATTGGCTGGTCAGTAAAAGTTTTCTTGCCCAATTACTGTTTGGGGCTTCATACTTTACTAGTATGACTGGCCGGTCAGTTTATTTTGCCATTTAAACTGCCTGTTTTTAATTGTTTAGTGGAAAGCAACTATTGAAAATGTTATGTAATTAAAGTGCACCTTTTACTAATTTCCTTCATTTTGTATATTAGTAGAGAGGCAGTAATATACTTTAAAATGTATTGCAAATAAACCTGATTTCCAGTTATTTTTTTTTTTAGACAATATGGACTGATCCATCAATCTAGTCCCGGGTTTGTCCACATGTGCAGTACCTCCAGGCTAAATAAACTACTACTGCCCAAACAGTGAGGCTGCAGTCATTGCAAATAAGCATTCATGTATCGACTGGGAATGGTAGTTATTTGGTGCCCACTTACAATGAGGTTTGCATTCAGTTATGAGCAGAAACAAATGGGTTGGCTGGCCATCACAAGATGTGTGTACGCACTTTTAATCTCTCTCCTTGCACAGGACACAAATCAGTTAGAGGTAGAGATTACTGGACCACATAGCAAAGTTATACTTTCACTAATTATTTAAAGGGGTGTTTTAGACCCTTTTAAATCCCCCTCCCCCTCTCTGTGCATGCCTTTGCTAGTGATTTCTTATTCCCCAAGTGTGTGCATCTGTCCTCATTTACAAATATAGTGACTTTGCAGGTCAGTGTGCTAACAAAACACATAATGAATATGTGGATAGACAGATGTGTTAAGTCTAGTCAGATATTGGGCCATTTCTGCCTATCCTCCTGGGAATGTCTGAATTTTGGGGAGTTCTCTCACACACAGAAGAGTAGGCCGTCCCCATGTTTCATACCCATCCCTCTAGGGAAGTTGTTCTGACCTTGATTACATGCATTGCACTTGTGGGGGCAGAGTCATGGCTATATGAATTGAGCCCCTTGTACTTGAGAGTAAGGTCAGATATGTTGGCCAGTATGTCTTAGATATGCATGTAATACGAGGTACATTTTGTAGATGTACATGGGAATTACTAGTTGAGTGACAGAGATGCAGTCATGTAGTCTCACAGACATTCTTAGAGGCATATTCGATTGGATGTGTGATTTTTGCAGAAAATATTACCGTGGATGTCGCAAACTTTTTTCATTACCAAGGGTATGCACGCTCCCGATACCCACAGTATCCAATTTAAAAAACTGGTTGCTGTAATTTTTACTGCAAAAACAGAAATTTAAAAAGAAAAAAATTTGGGGAACAGTCTGTAACTTAAACAATATTGGGTAACAGTAATGAGGTTTATTACTGTCTCAAATAAAAGTATTATGAAAAGCAATCAAAATACGTTAATTACAACTTAATCAAATAAAAAGTGCAAAATAAAGTTAATTTTTGGGGGGTAATTTTAAGGCCAATTTAAAAAAATATGATAAAAATCTATTTTTTGTTTAAATCGTTTAAATTTGGGGGGCATAAATTAACAAGCCATAATTATTGGACTGATTTAAGATAATTGGAAATTTCCAATTGCCTAATTAGTCATTAGAGCTGACTTTTGCACCTTCTGGGGGCTGTGAGAAAAGAGCTGTGTCAATTCCTATTGAAATTAACACTGTTGATTTTTTTTTTCCTCGGCAATTGAATATGAAAAAACTTGTGTCTGCGGGAAAAACCCTGCGCCGCGAGGTATTTCAAATTACGGCTCTCAATTGAATATGCCACTTAGTGTAAAACATTGTGTATCAAACCCAGGATTTATTGCTTTAGATGGATGTTATTGCTTTAGATGGATTTGTGGCTGTATTAGAATCAGGCGGCATATGGATGCGAAATTCCATCTACTTCAACTTCAGTCCCAGCTTTTTTGGCCTTACCAAGGAATCCTTGTTGGCTTAGGCCAAGGGTTAGCATATCATACCTTGCTTTATTGCTTGATATGAGAAATAATTTATGCATATCTTCTAAAAGTTCTGGGTAATCCTTGGTGTGGGGTCCACTCTGATTGTCCCCATAGCCTCATATTACCTGAAATATGTTTTTAACAAACCCTAAAATTGTCCTATGTAACCACCTAATGGTTTATTATTGTTTTGTATTTTTTATTCTTTTCAAAGTGACAGAGTAATGTTCTATTTAGCCCAACAGTACACCTTCTGACGGAGTCTTATCCCTTTTTGTTTGCATACTTAGGAAATGATGATCAGTAAGTGGAATGTAGGAACCCAAAGTGAAAGGTGAACACTTGAAAGATGAGTCTTTCTGAAATAAACAGCTTATTTTGACATCATTTTTAATGATAATTCATACACATCTTTAGGATAAAAGCCATATAATCTGTTGGCTCGGTAGTAAAGTCAAGAATATCTTAGTCTCTAATGTAATAATTTCTAACAGCAATGTGGTGTAAATCATATAGCTTTGCTTGTTTTATATGCAGTATTCTAGTCCCTGCTACCTGTGGCACTACACACCATACTGCCTACTTAAGAAAAATCCTTTCAGGGAGATTAGAAAGGGCAGAGTGGCTTCCTGTACAAAGGGGTAGTGTCATGCCCCAGCCAAGAGGGATCTCTAGCTCCAACTAAGGACACATATAGAGGGATTTTTATATGTGGTGCACACCAGCAGAAACTATATACACTATGTACACAAAATTGATTGGACACTCCCGTACAAGTTCCAAATGGCCGCTAATGTGGTTTTGACAGGAACACTACGTAGGAACTCCCATGCACCTGCAGTTCTAAGGAAACAACAAATGTTTTTATTAGGACGACCATGCCACCTGTCATGTTTCCAGGGCGACACCGGACTGGTATACAGAAAATTCTGTAACTCGGATGGACTGGCCAGCTCAGAGTCCAGATCTTTACCCCATGGCGAACCTCTGGGACGAAATGGAGTGACAGGTGCGTTGTAGGCCATCTCGACCGTCTTCAGTGTCTCAGTTGGTCACTGTACTTAAGGTGGAATGGCAAAACATACCGCCTGCTGTTGTCCAGGAACTTGTGGACAGTTTGCCAAGAAGGATGTCTGAAGGTCCACCACATACAGTGATTTCTGCAAAGTACTGATGTCAATGAATTCTCATTGATCTATTTGCTGTCAGTGTCCAATTACTTTTGCCTACATAGTGCAGAAGGGGCATTCAACTATTCTCTTGATGGGGTGTATCTGAAAAGTTAGGGAGATTTGGCATACCGTACATCTGACTTTCTCACATTTTTTTTATATAGCTTTATTGGTTTTGTGCCCACTTTCCATTTCTTTTTACTCTCTTGCTCATTTCTCCACATCTATTTCAAACACATAACAAACCCTCCCACCCCAAAATAAGAGAAAAGGGAAGCAAATACTCACTATCCTTCCACCAATTACAGCCTTACTTCCTCCACACAATGCTTCCCCCACCACTATTACACATGACTTCTGTGTCAGAAACTGGTATAAGATCCAAAAAAGCAATAAAGGATCTTACCAGCCAGAATTATCATACTTAATTTGGCACCTCCGACTGTCCCTCATGTGTACAGAGTCCTTTTTCCCTCATCATTGGAACACCAATGACGTTTAGACTTCATTTTCACTTTAGTACATCCCGCCCTGGGGTTGTAATTCATCCCCGGTATACCTTACTGTGCACGTGTATAAAAAGAGGCTCGGCCATGGCTCATGGGGGCGTGTTGTGCGTCAAGGGTGTGTGGTCTCACTGCACTCCCCATTTCTCTGGATGTCGGCCAGGCAGAGCGCAAGGAGGGGGAGCTGCTCGGCTAGGTTTTCAGGCGCCCGGACCGTCCCATTAGGGACGCATTGTGAGTAAGTCGCATTTTTGGCCAAAAAATATGCCCAAAGCTAGAAATGTTGCAAGCGACCTGATGGCTCACTCGTGCCAGGCATCTTGCCACATGGCGTATTAAGGCTAGATTAGGTAGGACACATCTGTAGGTACAACAAATCCATCTAAAACAGGCTCCCCTTCTCAGAATGCATGACTCAGAATAGCGTGGAATTCAAGATACACTCCCACAAGACGGAACAGTTCATTGCAATCGCATTGTCACCGCCCAGGTTTTCTCCCCGAAACAACCATATGACGCAAAGTCAGATTTGGCTAAGGGCCGTCTGACTCTGAATCGGACTAAGACCAGCAAAAGTGCCTAATATTGTATATGCACATGCGTTAGATTTTAAGACTCGCTATTCGCGTACGTGCAAAGATACCCATCAGTCTCAGAATCAGCCCCAATGCTGTGCACGGTTTAAAGTTCCATAATGAAGTTGGTGCCGCTCACAGCGTTCTGCTGACCTCTTACAGTCAACCTTTCAAAACTCTGCTCCCCACTTCACTCACTGCTCCATCTAGCAGCATCGGCTGCACAGTCAAGAGGATACACTCCCCGTCATAATGGCATTCCTTCCCCAGGGTCCAGGGGGTAAATTTACTAATGGTTGATTTTATTTTGACTAAATATCGATCTAAATCGATCAACATTGATGTTGTGTTTCAGGGGCTAAATCGCACATTTTACTAAAACTTAAAAATTGCAATTACAAAAATCATGTGTGATTTAGCACCTGAAACACAACATCGATGTTAATTGATTTAGATAGTTTTAAATCAATTAAAAATGTATCAAAATCGACCTTTAGTCTATTTACCCCTAGGAGGTTTCCCAGTACTCCAGGAGTCACTGTTTTTATCCTAATTGCGAAGTCTCAAAAATGTTGTTTTGACATTTTTGTAGCCTGTCTGAGAATCTGTCATGTCAGGAATAAAGAAAGGTTGGGAACCACTTGTACAGGAGGAGTGTGAAGACTCAGTAACATTGCCATGTAATGCTAGTTTGTCACTTTATAACTCAGCAAATACCAAACTGCAGATATTCAGGCTGGTCCCATTTGTCTCACCTCTCCTCAGATGCCTGGAGAAAGATTATTGATTAAACTGGAGTTATATATTTACTTGTATTTTGCTTGGAATAGGCATTCTTTCATAACATTGCTCATACGGTTTCGGCGATGGTGGCTGATGAGGCACAGCGCTGAAGTCATTCTTAAAATATTTGTAAAATTAAAAGAAAAAAAAAAACCTTTATTATTGAACTGGGGATGTAGGGTATAGAGACTTTTTTTTTTGTCCTTGTTAAACAAGAGTATGTAAATATAAATATAGGAATTCATGCAGCAGTATTTATGTACTCTATGCAATACGTGTATGAAATGTGCCATAGAATTACTCAGTGGTGCCACCATCATCCCATTGCGTTCTAAAATTCTAATGCTGCACTTACAGTATTAGAAAGCAACATGCCCTATTATGCTTTTTGGGGCAGTTTATCTAAAGCATGTTCTTAGTTTACATATGTTTTTTAGACTTTTTCCCAGCACCCGTGTAAATGAACCCTGAAAATTGTAACCTCCATTTACTTACCGTCCAGGCCATCAGAACAATTTTAGGTTAGGTGGGGCAACATAAAATCGTTACGACGCTCCCCCCCCCCAATTCCCTCTTCTCTTTTCTACCCTCCCTCTTAATTAGGTAAGGGCAGTGGATAGATCCCCTTCTGTAGCTTAAGTGGCGTCCGCGGACCCTCAGGGACTGTGCTTTATAGTAATGGACTGCGCAGCCTCTGCACCGCATGGAGGAGGAAGCGTAATGTGCGGTGTTTTAACATAAAGACCGGCACATTACACCTCCTCCTCCATGCAGTGTGTAGGGGCTGTGCAGCAGTCATGTGCGGTTAGGTGAGGCAGAGCCTTTTCAGCGGGATGCAATCAGGAAGCCGACTGCCTAAATACCGGCAGCCGGCTTCCCGACTGCCATTTCCCGGCAAGGGTGAAATGCCGGGCATCTAGATGTAGACGCCCGCATTTCCCCGACGCCGGGAGACCGGCGCCCGGCATCCCGATCGTAGGGATGCCGGGCGCCGCGAGTGGACAGCCGCGGGGGGGGGAGGGTTAGGTTTAGGGCTCCCGGTGGGGACTTAGGGTTAGGCACCCCCCCGGGAGGGTTAGGGTTAGGCTAGGGGGAGGGAGGGTTAGAGTTAGGCACCCCCGGGGGGGACTTAGGGTTAGGCACCCCCCCGGGGGACTTAGGTTTAGGCAGCGGGGAAGGGGGTGGTTAGGGTTAGGCACTTAGAGGGGGGATTAGGGTTAGGCACTTGGGGGGGAAGTTAGGGTTAGGCACCCCTAAGGAGGGTTAGGGGGGTTAGGTTAGTAAATACTTACCTATCCACGATCGGGATTTCCAGCGCTGTCGGGCTTCCGCTGCGTCGCACTCTGCTCCTGTCGGGCTGCCGCTGACGGTGTTTCATACCAATTCCCTTTTCAGCCATACTTGGGTACACTCCAGAGTTTTGACTATAAAAATTATTAGAATAGTAATTTTTTATAATCAAAACTTTGGAGTAAAGTGAGGCATCCAAGCATGTCGACATGGTCTGAATGTCAGAGAGCATATCCAAACTACCCAATCAAAATGTCGACATGACATAATGTCGACATTGTGAAGGTAGGCAATAAAATGTTAAGACTGTTTTCATACGATTTTATGGTTATGGTTAGGATAAGTCATACCTCACTAACGTAAATCTGCATGGTAGACATGCAGACAGTTGACACTGAGTCTCGTCATTCTGACAATATGATGACCTGTAACATATCAACCTCCCATCCATGTTAACCTTCTGAATGTTGATATTCAGAAGTTTCCAACATTCTAAACGTCGACATTTTGTGCCATCCCCAAGAGCGCATTCCTGTGCCTAACCCGAACTTGGCAAAGAGCCTATCCAAACCGCCCAATCGAAAGGTGCCAAATTCTCTCTTCTACAGATGCTGCACTAATGGGCCATTACAATAAAGAGAAAGTTAAACAGGCTGACAGTGCTTTATCGCCACTTCCTGATCTACCTGTTTATTAAATTGGTAAAAATGTTTCTTATTTTTGCTAATTTACTACTTAATGAATGATGTGACCCTCCCCTTCAGTCTCATTCCGTTCCATATTAAGTATCTGAAGAATGTCACTGTATTCATACAATCGCTGCATAATAACTTAAATTACATAAATTAACTATTTGCTAAATATTTCTCGCCAGTGGGCTGGCACACTACCAAATGTGTAGGCTTTAATTAAATGTGTTTTTTTTTCCCTTTATTATGTTGCGTTCGAAAACTTTCTCATTGCTATGCATTAACTGAAACACAGATGCAGAGGAGGAAATTAATTTCACGGAGAGTACAGAAGCGCTTCTGTCGGACTCACTAGTTTGAACAATAATTGAAGTGAAAGAAGGAATGTTACCAGGCTCAGATATCATAGGATTCCAAATTTGACATTTTAAGTTGATCCACAAGCAGGCTTCTTCTTTGTGGATTGTAAGAGAAATGGAACTTTACTATCCTGCAGCTTATTAAAACGTGTATTGTGCCTTGGCTACAGCTCATCGAGATTATAATTCATTGTCGTTTGCTGTGTGGCTCCTAGCCCTCTTGAAGGGATGTGAGACATTAGTCTGCTGTGAATCAGTTGGTGGTGCCACGAATAGGTCTTACCCGGACCCTTGTGTGCAGAGAGTTGTTCAGGGATACAGTGTAAGAATGGCCTGCTCCTTGTAAATCACTGATTCCTTTTTAAACAAGGTTACATCGCTACTTTAAAGGTGCCAGACTCGTTAAATCTGTGACAGTCCCTGTATAACTCCTAGACAATGGGCGAAAGAAATGCATAACAAACCAATTTTTTTTGTTTTCCGCTTGTTACGGTTCTTAAGTGTCCCAACTACTAGAGAGAAATGGGATTTTTTTGCACATTTTATATATTCTGTCTCTTAATACAGACATAGCTGTGTTTGTTTTTTTCTTTCGTTTTCGTCCCAGCACTTTAAATTTTTAGTTTGCTAAAAAGTATTTAAGTCTCTCTGGTATTTATTTGTTGACTACAAAGCTTTCGTAAGTACTAGCAGCAGCCAGTAAACACATTCATCACAAAAAGCCAGATATGAGAGCGGCCATAACAAAAATCACTGCCTGTAAAGGGGAAATGCTGTGCTCTGGTATCTTTGTACTCTCCAAGTGTTTACTTACAAGTGTACTCCACAAACTCCAGCCTCAGTTACCATTAGCATGGAAATGAGAAGGTGAGTTAATGATTCATTGGCACCAACTGACCTCTGAAATAGCTCTGGACCATGATGCAGCACCAAGTTTGGTACATGTTTTCACCCTGCATTCCCTCATCTGCTTTAATATGTACAGTCTGATCTGTCTACATGCCTGAGCGCCTAAAGGGAGCAAACGTTTACAGCCTCTCCCTCCCCTGGGTAGAGGGCAACTTGATCCAGTTCTCTTTATTCCTCTATTTTACATCATCTGTGTGTTTTTAAAGAAGCTCCCGAGGTCCTGGTTGCTTTTGCACGGCGGGGACCTGCTTCTTTTCTCCACCGAAAAAATGGATTCTGATTCGGATTCTCCTTTCAATTACTCCTGGCCCTCTTTTCCCAAAATGAGGATTCACCGGAAGCCGACCAGACAAGGTTAGCGCTAAAACCAAGCGGATGTAATTTTGTTTGTTCTTCATTCTTCCACCCATGAACCTGTGTTTGACACTGGGGAGGGGGGAACCTTGTAACATAATATATATGTTTTTTTCAGGAAATGTATTTTTTTTCTTGAGGGAGGATATAATGGTCTATATTGTATTTTGTTATCGGATTTCAATGTTCTTTTCTTTCTTCTGCAGCCTGTATGAAAGGTGTTCAGCAGACGGACTTGTCTGTATTTCCTGTAACTGACACTTGTCATTCTTGTAGGCAGCAGCTATTGTCAGATACTTGTGAGTTCTAGCTCAGAGACCTACATCTGCCATATACCTGTAGGGGAGAGAGGTGACAATTCTCGTCCTGTGATACCAGACCGGTGTCTTTTCATTGTGTCATTTTTATATTTGCTCTTGTTTTGTCTTCCTGCTGCTTAGAACGGTATGATGTTGTAGTGTGTGCTCTTTTTAGTGGAGTGCATACTTTTCTGGATCTGATGAAAAGGGAATGGATACAAGTAAATGACACCTTGTGACTTATGAAAGGAGCTGCTCTGCATCTCTGATGTGTTCTGTCTTTTTAACCAAATGAAACCTTTGTTTTTGCATGCCAGATCTTTTGAATGTCCTGTCTCATGTACTTCACTTTGTCCCTATGTCCCCAAGAGAATAGCAAGGAACACTTAAAAGGAATCAAGGAGTGTTGTTTATGGCGACTAAGATCTGAGATGCCCCAAATATTATTGTTTTCAAAAATTTGTCCCCAATGGAACAGAATCATTCCTTTGTTACTTTTTTGTTATTAATGTTCTTTTATAATCTTAGATCATTTGTAAATATAGAAGTAAAAATGTATGCTATAAATGAAATGATTGTATAGACCATACTTGGCTAATCTCCAGGTTCAATGGTACTAATTCTGTCATAGATTTATGGTTTAATTGATTAATGGTCATTATACATATAACACAACACTATGTAATCACTAGGATCTAGCCTGAATGGAAACATTGTGTAATCCAAAGCAGCAGGACTGAGTATAATACAGTAATGTGGGGCTCCAGCCCACATGTCAGATGCTTCAGTGTCTCCTAATGGTCACCAGTATGGTTTTATGAGCATCTGGTCCATGTTATGTACATGTTTTTGTTTTGCATATAACTTGTACATGCTGTATTTTTATCTCCATCACGCCTGGAAACAGGTAATTGAATTGGAGGTTGATTACGGTTAACTAAAGTGACGTCTTGTGTTGAAATGTAGTTTTGTTGAGCATCACAATGGTTGATTTACATTATGACCTGATGAACTAATGTACAGAATCATGGTCCAGCTGATGGGTTGTTGCCTATATTGTAGATGTGACCGACAATAGTACTGTGTAGTTTCCATGATCATGTGTCAAGTAAAGTCATTGAATATGTACAGTAACTGGGTTTTCTGAAGAGGTGGGGATGAAAGTGCCACCTGCACACAGGCATAGGGGATGCCATTTTGTGGTCAGAACCAACATAGAGCGCACAGCCTGAACATATAGTACTCACCAGTTCCAGAGTTTGGCTGAATACTAGAAATGGACTCAAACATTAGTTTTTGTGGTGGTACAAGCAGTTTTGCAGAAATACATAGAACTGGCAATACAATGATTGTGCATATTATTTGTCTTTCCACATGTAGAGTACCAACATTATCTATCCATCCATCCATGTTGCATGTCAGTCTCTGCAGCCACTATTTGTATTCCATTAAAATTGTAAATTCTAATTATACTTACTAACTTTTTAATCATCGGGACCTCCAGGAGATGTTGGGATGACAGGCCCATGAAGGAGGTGCAGGGGGAGTGGTGCTGTGAATTGCATCATCAAGCACCCAGACCACCTATTACTCTGGGACAGTGGGCAGATCTGGTAGGCTGATCTACTCTTATGGGAGAGCTCCTTAAAATTCAGGAGCATCCTGGACATTCCAGGAGAGTAAGCAAGTAAGATATAATATGTCCCCTTTCAGTAAATTGTTAGAGATATTGGATGTCACCCTGGCAGTCTTTTCAGTTTTGGGTTTTACTCAAATGCTGGAGCTAAAGCTTGTTTTCTGCTGCGGTCCCCTATTGTAATCCTCCTCCACTGTAAGCTAAAGAGTTAATTACGGGCTTACCCTCGTTATTGCCGAGATATAATCATGTAAAATGTAACCGTATGCAGAAAATCTCTCCAGCCATAAAATCTGTGCTCCATCTTCATCAGTGCTGTAAATCTAAAACCTGTTTTGATTAATTGAAAAAAATGTAATGGAAATAAGAGCTGTTCTTTATGTCCTAATCTCCCGCGTCTGGGTACCGTGCGCGGTGCACACAACACAAGGGGGTTAACTATTACCCTGTGGGTAAAACTGTGCCAGATGTTTTGTAGATTTGTCTCCTTTTATGAGTTTGCGTCATTCACTTGATTACAGTTCCTGTGGCAGACTTCACATTCGCTTCCTAGCTGGTAAATCTATATAGCAATGTCAAAAATTCAGTCGTCTTTTTTTGTTATCTAGCAAGTTCTGAACATGAAACAAAAATGCATTAGAATGGGCTGTATTTTAGGCCTCAGATGGAATGTGATTGTTTTACTTTCTTATGTAGCGTGACAACATTCTTTTGTATAGGATATGTTTTGTTAATGTTATAATTGTCAGTAATATAACAACATGCTACTATATAGATCTATCCACCTATTTTTTTCCCCGTTAACCCGGTGTGCCTGATGGGTGTTCTGCCCACCCTCCAACATGACCCCTGCCATTAGGTACACAGTGCTCTGCTCCTGACCTCCCACCTGATATATGATTGCAGTCACCTGTGTTCTTAAAACACTTCTCATCAATTAAGAGGGAAGTCCTGGAGCAGAGCATTTTGTATTTAATGGAATGGGTCATGTTGGGAGGGCCTGGTGTTTTGTTGTCTCTACACCTACTTTTGTAGAACCCTTGGCTCAGCCCCCGCTTGCAGCTCAGTCTCTCACCTCAGGCTCCTGTGGGCGAGCAGAGAACAGGTGTTCTTGCACATGCAGGTTTAATAACGGCAATGTGTGTAAAGGGCAGACACAGCAGGTGTTCTGGTGTACAGTTACCGGCAGCGATGAAATGAATGAGAGCCAGGGCATCACCTTTGCTGGAAATAAGTGAGGTAGATCTTTATTTACCTCTCACGACTATCCTCTCTTGCCCAGTTCATGTAGTTCTAGGGGCAGTCATTTCACTTGGCATAAGAGCTGACATTCACATAGTGCTACCTATACACAACTACTGTCACATGAACATATTCACCTGCCTCCTGCTATTGACTTCTGTACTCTGATAATGGCTGCGCTTTGGGTACTAGGAAGTTCAGTTTCAAACCTCCCAGGTGTTTCTATGAGCAGTCACTCATGCAGGCACTATTCAACTCCTGTACAGGACAGGTTAGGAGCCTCCTGCCCTGACTGTGCACTCAGCCGTTACCATCTGTACTTTCCACTGCATCACTTTTGTGCTACACAGCCTCTAGGTTAGAACTCAGAGACTTCACCTTACACTGCAGCCCAGTACATTCAGTATACCTGATTGGTCGAAGAGTAAAGAAATGGCCCCCATATGTGCGGTCAGGTGAGGCAGAGCTTTTTCTGTCATAAATGAAAAAAGTACCTGGGCGCTTGGTGAGTGGATAACACACCTTGATATATCACAGCTGATTGGGTTAGTCAAACCCAATAATTAAATGAACATAGAAAGAAAGAGCAGCTGGAAAATCAACTGGTGTATACAATGTAACAAGGTTTGGTAGTTTTAAACAATATTTTATTATCAAATGTATAAAATTTATCAGAACAGTAATTCTCTGATTGTACATATATTATAAAATAAACATTGTAGCAAGATTGTGTGAGATACAGGACTAAACGTCCTCAGTTTTTTCTAATGGATGGAATGAAAAACAAGTTCAATCTGTATAAATATACTTGTCAGCCATATAGAGTAGTAAAGGGACAGGTTCCTTGAATGGTATTATGTAGCGCTACCAGCTGAAGTCCTTGGGATGAAAAATATTTGTTACATTGTATACACCACTTGATTTTCCAGCTGCTTTCTTTCTATGCTTTTTCTGTCATACTTCAGTATACTCCAGGGCTTTAACTATAAAAATTATAAGACTAATACAAAGAAGATATTTCTAATATTTTCTTTTCATTATTCTAATCCTTTTTATAGTCAAAACTCTGGAGTAAAAAGTGTATGGGCGGTGAGGCACTGCCTCCTATGTCTACCTTTTCCGCACATCCCTGATCAAAATACATGAAATTACTTGCACTATATACTGCTGCACCTTTGTATAATGGCCACATGAACACTCTGGTTCATATACAGTATGTATCTGTAAATCTAGCTCTGATACTAGCCAGTGTCTCCCCAGCCATTTACCTCACCGCACGGCACTGTGATCCAGAGATGCCGGGATGCATGTTTGATGCACTGATTTGCAGATCACTATCAAAATATGATCATGATTAGCAAATCGTTAAATTTAACATGGATAATTCACCGATTCTCCCGACGGATCGCGGAACATTGATGGCCGCCGGTTGGCATTTCTGTTCGGCTGATCTGATTGCAGGATCGCAATCAGATGTATGGGCCCCTTAACAGACTCCACTGGAGATTTGATTCATTCTTTTGAAATACTCTATTCACCAATCACTCTCAACATGCACTTTTTAAATTGTCACAATAGGGTATGACAGTCTGTCATGCTGCAGTGGGCATTACACTTCTGTAAAGAATCATATTTTCAACGTTAGTCAGTATGCTATAGTCTATCCATACTACACTATAAACCTGGTACTTTTCAGAAGTGGAGGAAAAAGGGTTTGTGAGCTTAAATTGGCGTACTGGACAAATGAACTAAAACACACATACACCTTTTTTTTTACTTCTCAAATTGCATAATGTGGCCAGCAAGATTGGCGTAGTGGCTCGCATTAATGCCTCACAGATTGTATGCTTTCCGTGTATTTGCTTGGGTTCATTACTGATATTATCCTTTATTTATATGGCACCGCAAGGTGTCCACAGTGCCTTACAAAGTACAAAAACACAAGCAGTATGAACAGATAACAAAGAAACGAAAGTGACATACGATAAAGAACATTGCAGAACATTAGCAGTCATAAAACTCAAATAGGCAGCAGGGTGGCAGAAAACAAAGGTTGGGTGCCGTTGTAGGCAGTGGGGGGATATGGTGGTAGAAGCAAGGGAAGGAAAAGCATATGAGGGAAGAGGGTCCTGCTCGTGAGAGCTTACAGTCTAAAGGATAGGGTTTCCTCCCAGTCTAAAAACATAGGGCCTGATTCAGGTTCGCTCCGAGCGATGTTTGCCCAACTGCGCATGCGTACGGATTTTAATACGCATGCGCAAACCAGTCAGTGCGGCCGAAAATCGTTTGTTCGCTAAATAGCGAATGCCTGCTATTTTGAGTGACCGAATGAGGCGTATGTGGGTGGTAACAGGGGAAGGTGCTTGAAAACGGGGAGTGGAGATCAGAACGCAGGCGTACTTAAAGGTCAAAACGGGCGTTTTAAGGGTGTGCATAATTAATACAGCAGCGTCATTGACCACGTCACTGGGTTAATTTATAGCCAGAACTGCTCGCAAAATTGTGGTAGCAAAAACCAACCACAAGAATAGCGAGCAGTTCATACCCTGGTCGATGTACTCGATTAATCTAATAAATAGGGGACATGACGTAGGATGCGAGCGGCCAGGGGGCGTATTTTTTCAAAAAACGACCGCAAGTTTTGTTTGCTCGTCCAAACATAGAGGCGTGAACAGACCGCAAAGAGCGAACGGTTCATTTGAATAGCCACCCTATTTTCTGAACGAGCGAGCGCAAATAGCGTCTGGCTCTGAATCAGGCCCATATATCAGTAGGTCAGTTGCATTCTGACAAAAACTAATCCTAGTGTATGTGTGTATACATCCGTTAGGGAATATAGATTGTAAGCGCCACTGGGGCAAGGATCTTCTCGGCACAGCGCTGCGGAATATGTGTGCTGTATTAATGTTAATAAATAAAATAAAGCAGTTATATTTAATGAGATCTACCAACTTTTTCTGCATTTGTGGCTCAACTAAGATCATAATCGAAAAGGACTTTCAGAATTCCTATTTGAACGTGTTTAGCATTGTATTTGAGTGCGCGTGCGCACGGGTTCAGTGGTTATAATTGAGCGATCTCTTTTCTGTACATGTACAACAGATGCACATGGTTCTATGTGTGTTCTATGCGTGTACAGAAAAGCTACTTCGTTTAAAAGTATCCAGACAAAAAAAACATATAATGAAGAAAGAAATGTCCCACTAGTCTTATTTAGCCGCACCAACTGACTGTCTCACAGAGGTGCGATGTCCTAGCAATGCAATCTTTTTGCTCTGCTTCGTCATTCCACAGAATAAGCATTCCAAACTGTATTTGTTAAACCGCGATTCTCCAAACATATTGAACCTGGATAGAACAGGGACCATGATAGTTGATGTCTCTGTGTTTGGGGTAGGACAGAGAACACTTATGGCAAAATGTTGAAGATATTCTGCAGGAACAGTCTGGGACATTTTGCTAGTCTCTAATCCATAGCTGCATGAGTTGATGGCCTGCTCGCGCTGTATCAACAAATGAGACCTCACTGCTGCTGTGTAAGACGTTTGGGAAAGAGTCAGGATTTGAATTGAACTTTTATGTGCATCACAAAATGCCTTGGTTGTATTCATCACAACTTTGGAGCACCAAGAATTGGGGAAGGGGTGTTTGGCCATGTCCCAATAGAGGCCTGGCTCCAGCACGGGGGCATGCACAGAGCGGTTGAAGCATTAGGCAGTCTCTTAATTGCTATACAAAGCAGCAATGAGCAAGCATCCCAACTTTCTCATCTGTGGGACAAAGCTGTTCAGACTGGGGTGGTGCAACAGAGCCCTCAGTCAGGTGGGACTATTCCAGTGCTCTCAGGAGCGTAACTCTTCTCTGCTTTGCTTCCACTGATCTCTAATGCAGATCACTTACATATTGGGCCTGATAGGTGCGCGCCATTGCAGCTGTGACTGCATCTATAGTCGCAGTGCGACTGCGTGTTTATGCTAATGTTGAAACCGATGGTATTTGTACATACCCAACGGCTGCTGTGCTAATCTGCCACTGTGTGTATTAAGACGCACCATTGGATGCATCAATTGCACCATTGGCCATGCCATTGAATATTGCACCAGCCCTATGGAGGCGCAAATTATTAGTCTGAACATGGCCGTCTGTGTCAGTGCAACTGTGTCCCTAAGATGCATTGCTGACCGCGACGCGCCCCCCGACACATCCGCATCTGGCTAGTCACCTCCCTGTTACCACCCAGAACTGCCCACCAAAATGCCTTTCTCTGCTTCCAAATTTGTTCTGCGGCTTCCAACGGTAACCATCGGTACACACGCACAATGCGACTCTGACACATGCGCAGACTGAAAACATTGTCCACTTGCGTGCAGCATGAACAATGTGTCCACTTCTGAATTAGGGCCCTGATTCAGAGACTGACGCTCTGAAAGAGCGCTCGCTCTGTATCTGGGTGTTTTGGTTTTTTTTGGTGCAGCCTCCCGGCCGCTCGCATAGCTGTGGGTGACTACCCACAGCTATTGCGAGCGGCCAGGATGATGGTCGCGATGGTAGGGTCTCGTGGCCGCAAGCCCCAGAGAGCTTCTGGCTGTAATAGAGCCGGAAGCTCTCCCACTAACATCACTGGTGATGTCAGTGGGGCCGCCCACAAACGGCAGGTGTTCGCTTGGGAACGCCTCAGTTTGTGAAGCCAACCCCCTTAATAAAACGGGCAAGCTGTCGATCAACATGGACAGTCGCCCATTTTGTAGTGAGCCACGGAGTGAGAGAATTTCTTTCTCGCAGAGCACACCATCGACCCGCTTGCGAGCACTCAAGCGCTTGCGAGCGGGTCTCAATCAGGCCCTAGGCCCACTGTATTAAGCTGTGGCTGTCCAAAAGTGTCATCCCTTTAAAACACAGAGAACAATGAAAATTAATCTATTCTATTTAAGGAGGTTGGAAAAAATCTGAAAAGTCCTAGAATTTATCTATCGTAAGCATATCACGCTTTCCTGTTCCTGTAGGCTTAGGAATAATTTAATAAGCTGCGTATCCACTTGCAGATAGTGGAACGACAGTACGATTACAACATTGCCCTGCAGTGCCTACACTAAGCGATATGTCGTTCAGTGTAGGCACCCTCCCTCATCCCTGAACATGGCCAATCTGTCGTTATCGGCAGACTGATCGTCAAGTTCAGGCGATGATTGATGTCGGAAACGACTAGCGGGAGTGTGATTCGCTGGTCGTTTCCGACATTAAACTGCCCGATGTCGTTATCGTTCAATCGCTCATTTATATCTGCAAATGGATAACTGACTTTAGTCATTGTTGTTTTAGATTTATATTTTGTCATTATTTAGTGACCAATATGTTTATGGATGCATTTAGTCCACTTCAGCTGCCTTTGTTTTCCGCCTCTTCTGTTGGTGCATTTAAACTGTTGTGAGCTTGGTTAGTTACAATTTTAGTTTTTGCATTTAAGCACGTTTGTCTATGGCCGAAGTGCAATCTAGATATATAGAAAGTGGTTTCATGGGCTCTATTTGTGCAGGGCATGGGGTTGTTAACCATTAAACCATGTTCACACAGCTGGGGGTATTGTCTCTCTCTGGTAAACCAACAGAAATGTTGAACGACTTGTTCTTGTTTACATTTATAGAAAAAGAAAGAGAAAACGTAAATGAAATAATACAGGTGATCGAAAATGTATAGTAACCTCCTGCAGAAAAATAAGGATCATTGTCTCTGGTGCCAACACTCATAGGAGACCAGACGTTTTATGTGTGTGTGTATGTGTGTACTGTGGAAAACATTCGCTTAGGGATATCCTTATGTGTGTATGTTGTGTTTCTCTGCTGAATGATGAGTCTAGTAGCTGTACTTGTGGTATGTAGTTGTAATTATAATAAGCAGCACACATTATCATGCCATACATTCTAGTGGCTTTGTCTGACTGCATAGACTGGAGTTATGCAACTTCAGCGCATGAAGTTTGGGAACTGTCCAAGATTTTTTTTTTTTCTGTTCATATCCCCAGTTAATCACACGTGCGGATGTAAAACTCAATATGGACTTGTATGTCTAGCCCTCTGATAGATTACATAGGCAAGCATTCATCATATATACCATATACATCTGACTTCCCCCATGAAGAAAGTATGGTCCATCCTGATTAAGGCTTACATTCCTATGGGAACCCATTAATACATTACACCTGTAACATAATGTTCTTTTAGAACCATTTCTTTTCAATTGCACTTGTAATTGTGCTGAATTAATTGATGTTAACAATGTGTTTTGATTATTTCAGCGCAGATAACTGCATTTGTAAAGTATGTAGGAAGATGGAATGATGCTGAAAGCAGGGGGGGTATTTATAATGGGTGCAGGGTGTGCGGGGCACCCTGCACCCATATTATACTTACCTCGCTGGTGCCTGCGCTGTAAAAAAACAGGCTGGAAAATGGCCGCCGCGACCATTTTCCCGTTGTTTGCGCAGTACAGGGCAAATGGCCGTCGCGGCCATTTTCCTGGTGACCTGCACATGCGCTATAGATTCTGGGCACACTAGTGCGCTGCCGGCCGCCAAATGGAGAGGAGGGGGCCTGTGACGGAGACTGCACATTGGCCCCCTCCTCTCTAGAAACGCCCCTGGCTGAAAGGCAAGCTTAACCAGCCTGCTATATACTGGTTTTATGGGCCTATTTATCATTTGGTGTAATTGGGACCCAGAAAAGTATAATAAGGAATGTTGTGGGGTTTTTTTTATGGGGGGGCTTTTTATCAAAAAAACACCTTGTCATGACAGCCGCTCCAGTAGGATATAAAACCGAAAAAAGAGAGAAAAACCTGGCGCTGTTCTAGACAATTTACTTCTAAGCTGAGACTGCAGCTCTCTGTGGGAAATCTACTCACGATCTCCTAATCTGAAACATAGAAAATATATATAGAAGAGAGCACTGAAACAGCTAGTATTATTAAAATAGAATTTATTGTAAATCCTCAAACTTCAATAATTCAATCATATACCAGATATGATCGACAATATTACAACCAATTGTCTAACGTATTGACAGAATTATGGCCCTCATTCAGAGCCGTACGCTCTGAGCAGAGCGCACGCTCTGAATGAGGGCCGGGCTCCATTTTCATGGAGCGTCCTCCTGGACGCTCGTATAGCTGTGGGTCACCACCCACAGGCTATACGAGCGTGCATTGTGATGGTCGCGATGGTCGAGACCATCGCGACCATCGAATTTGCGAGCCGGAGCCTGCGGTTGAGGTTTTCAACCGCAAGCTCCGGAGTGATTTTGGCTCTATCAGAGCCAAAATCACTCCCACTGACATCACTAGTGATGTCAGTGGGCCGGCTTCTGACGGGAGGCGTTCCCGTGGGAACGCCCCCGTCAGGGAGGCACGCCCCCGGCACGCCCACCAAAGGGGGCGTGCTGTCAATCAACATTGACAGCACGCCCCCTTTGATCGGACACAACGAGCGAAGGACTTTCCTTCGCTCGTCGCGTCTGGTGCATGCGCACGACGGAGCTCCCTCCGTCGTGCGCATGCTCAGTCCATAACATCGACCCACTTGCGAGCGGACAGCCGCTCGCGAGTGGGTCTGAATCAGGCCCAATGTGTATAAAATACAAGAACATTAAAACACAAAAATTACTATTCAGACCTATACACCATATAGAGTCAAATATCATGCATATATAAATAATCTGCACTAATAACTATAGTTGTTATATTAATCATTAAGGAAGCAAAATCTTCAATAGTTTCCAGTGCAGATATATGGTTATTCTCCGGGTATTGTAAAAAAAATGCGTTTCTCCGCCTAGCTATTTGGCAGCTTCCTCAGTCTGAGGAAGCCGCCGAATAGCTAGGCGGAGAAACGCGTTTTTTTTACAATACCCGGAGACGCTGGCCCACTGCCTTACACGGACTGATTTTGCATCACCCGGAGACGCCGGTTAAATGCTGCTCTGCTCTGACGGACTGTCAATCTAAAGGGTACCCTGAGAGCTGAGCGATACACTGATGGTAATATAAGAGGCCACTTGCCAAAAGGCTTTTTACTGCTGGTGTGGTTTGACCTCATTTGATACACAGGTGATATAAATTGTATCAATAACGGAATGTAGCCATAGCAGCTCTATTGGAAAGACTGTGACTTCTATATACAGATCTGTGGGGCTATGGTGAACAGCATTTATAAGCACACGATCTATAACAAATAAAAAGGAATTCCTTTTAGTAATATATAAATTCAAAAGTCGATAAAAGGAGTCTATAAACTTCAGATATATTTATGTGAGCGGGCAAGACAAATACCGGTGAAAGAAGTAAATGTTACAAAGAAAGCCTTATTAACTTGAGTGTTATACAAGGATCTATACAAACAGTTCAAATACCCACTGCTATAATCAATTAAGGCAGTAGAGGGGAGACAAGTGAAAATACTGGGACAATTTACATTTGCAGCATATAGAACTGCTATAATTATCCTTAGATCAATATAGAAGCTGATGTTTCAATAATTGCGGATATGCATATGTTATAAGATATTGGTTTCTTTTAGTTTGAATGTTTTAAATAATTTTGAAGTTATCCATATTTATTGGCTGAAAAATTATATGTGCATGTAGATTAAATACTGTGTATAATCCATCAAATATAAGTTTGGAATAACCATATATCTGCACTGGAAACTATTGAAGCTTTTGCTTCCTTAATGATTAATATAACAATAATAGTTATTAGTGCAGATTATTTATATATGCATGATATTTTACTCTATATGGTGTATAGGTCTGAATAGTAATTTTTATGTTTTAATGTTCTTGTATTTTATACACATAATTCTGTCAATACGTTAGACAATTGGTTATAATATTGTCGATTATATCTGGTATATGATTGAATTATTGACGTTTGAGGATTTACAATAAATTCTATTTTAATAATACTAGCTGTCTCAGCGCTCTCTTCTATATATATTTTCTAAGCTCCAGTAGGAAGCTATCACGGCAATGACGTTGGCTCCCTATTTTAATTTCCTATGATTCATGATGATGAGTTAATAATACACCTTTCTAAGCTCTATACACCTGAGATCTGGGAGTATTCCTAAAGCTGTCAACTCCAATAATCCATTTTCAGGTATATAGTTGAATGTGTATGTAATTAAGCGCCTTGAGTTCTAGTGGAGAAAAACGCTACTTAAATAAAATTAATATTAATGTTTTTGTCCAAAGAGCGAGAGACAGTATATGTAGTGTAGTAGGTGCTCAAAATTCATGTTCTCACTATAAAACATTATCACAAATATTACATCTATAAAAAATATTTTCAAAACCTAAAAACCGAAACCCAACAATGGCATACCGTGAGGATTCATCCCTGATATAGGGCCTGATTCATTACCGTATGCAACTGCGATTACGCACGCAATTGGCCTTGCATATTGCGCATGCAGTGCATGAACATTGAGATCGGGACTGTGATCACAATGACTACGCAGACCCATAGCAGAGTAATGTGGTGGCTGGGGTGGGGGGGATGGTCAGGCGAAAGCAAGCGTGTCAGTGCGTTTCCACGCCGTTACAGGGGCGTGCATAAATTATCCACTGCGATGGCCTACGCAGCCTGAGGCCTCATAGCGTGCGTGGAAGTTAGCAAATTCTGAGTGAGGTCAGGGCTTGTGCAAGTGTGCGTGAGGCTGCGATTGTACTCGATTGTACCAATGGTTTTGCAGTCTTGCTAAACATTACGGATGTGTAAGGTAAGGTGGGCATCGTTATGTAGTGCTGCGTATGGCATTACAATCGCAATGAATTAGCATACTATCGCAGTTGAACTGTGTGCGTAATCGCGATTGCATTCGCAGTTGCGTTCCGTAGTGAATCAGGCCCATAGTTCTGAACATCTGTCCCGGTTATTTTCCACTGTTCAGGTAGGGACTGCTGGCTTCCCCGGTAATGAAACATTTCCTCTTTAGAATCCTTCATCCTGCAGACTTGTTATACAAGGAGCATGATCTATAGCAATGTTATTCCTATGAGTAGTGTGCACACATACCCGAAGCACTAAAACTGTAGGAGTGGGGGTTGATGCAAAGCGCGGAAGTAATGTCCCAGCCTTCATTGATGACAAAAGGGCTAATAGTATTTTTGTTGAATATTCTGTAGGTCTCACAAATGAAAGATTCTCCCCTTTAACATCAGAAACATGTTCAATACCTTTACATACACACACCTAGTCCTATACACACTATACACACTTACTGTATGTACATGTGCACATGCACGCGCTGAGAGTTCTATCCTCTTTTCTATGTTACAACAATGCTGCGTAACCTGGTTTTCAGGCACTGATCCCTGAATGGTCCATTCTTCCTGTAAGTAGAGCACCTTTAGTGACACTTCATTTACATGTGTTATCTGCTTGTGCAACTATCATCTCCCCTGACATCTCTATTACAGGGAGAGCGAGCAACACCTAAATGGAACAGCTAATCCCCCATAGAGATTATATTTCTGGTAGATGAGACCGTGCGGAATCTTTTGGTCTCCTAGTAACTCATTCATGCACAAAGGTGCAAAACTCTTTTCACTACATTAATCAAATCTGAGACTGTTCTTTAATACTTCAACGTTTTTACACCTAAATGTCAAAGGGATTCATGTTCTGTATCTGTACAGCATCTGGTTTATTCGAAGTATGAGGCTACTTGCTGCAATATCCATATGGGGATAATCAATTAATTTGCTATGTTACTAGGTTTTGAGAGTATGAGTGTTGTTTGTGCACAGAACAAGACTTGCAAACAGTTTTCGTTTTAAGAAACAACGGACTGCCCTTGTACCATGGGGTCCAGCCACTTAGGGGCGAGTTGGCTTGTGCGAGCCGTTTTCACGTCAAACTCGCACTGTGAAGTGTAGTTGCAATTCAAATACAAACTCGCATTATTTATTTTTTTCAGTCGAAAATTTCTGGGTTTTTTTGAGCACCCTACCCTGAGGGTGTGAGATGGTAGGAAAAATCTTTATTTCAAGGTAAAAATGTTGGGACCCCCTGCAGAACTCCTTGGACAGCTCCCCTTAATGACTAATTAGGCATTTAGAATTTTTCAATTAGCTTAATTGGCCCAATAATTACATGTCATGTTTTAAGGTGCCCATCCACTAGTAGATGCGGGGACGACGGCACGATTGCGACATCGTAATCGTGGCGTCCCCCTAGGGGTGAAGTGCATACACTGAACGTTCAGATGTTCAGTGTATGCACATCAATCATCCCCGAACAATCCAACCTGACGACGGTCATCAGGTTGATCGTCATGTTCGGGTGATGATGAATGTTAAAAACAACCAGTGGGCACGAGCATCGCTGGTCGTTTTTAACATTTAACTGCCCAAATTTGCAGGCGATTACTGAGCGATTGCGATGTCGTAATCGTGCTATCGCTCACTGTAATCACCTAGTGGATGGGCACCTTTGGTGTTCAAGAATAAAATGGCCTCAAATTAGCCCCAAATCAATATTTTTTTTTAATTGATTTAAGCACCACACATGTAATTACAATAATAGTTTAAATGAAATAATTATAATATTTTTTTTACATTACACAAAATCTCCTTTTTTTTTTTCTTCTTTTTTTGCATTTTCCGTTCAATTAGTTTGAGATGAAACGAAAAAAGTTTGCTTTTTTATAATTTTTTTTCTAAATTAACACAAATCAGCCATTTGACACCATTTTAAAAACTGCCAGTACTTTCCTTATACTCACTAACAGCCTTCTGTAGGATTCTGCTAACAAATCTTTGTTCAGATATGTTTAATGTGACACTATGCCATTTAAGCAACACTTGAAAGTAAGGAAATGTCTATTGCTAAATTGGGTGTGGAATAATGGATCGACTGTAATTAGACAGTCAATAGGTCGACATACAATATGTCAACATTGTCAAAAGGTCGACAGGGACAAACGATCGATTGACAAATGGTCGACAGGGTTAAAAGGTCAACAGGTTCAAATGGTCAACACAAAAATGGTCAACTTTTTTTTTTTTTGTAATTCAACCCTAACCTCCCACCAGTGCCTAAACCTAACCGCCTCATCCACCAGCCTAACCCTAACCCTCCCCCATTGTCTAACCCTAACCATCCCACCAGTGCCTAAACCTAACGGCCTCCTCCGGCAGCCTCACACTAACCCTTCAACAAGTGTCTAACCCTAACCTTAAAAATGTTGAAGTGCCATTAAAAAATGTGTTATCCATATTTTTTTTGTTGCGGCGACCAATTATTTTTGTGTTGATCTTTTAACTCTGTCGACCATTTATCAGTCGACCTTTTGGCTATGCCAACTTATTGCCTGTCAATTATCTAGTACCGACCTATTGACTGTCAATCTAATTACTGCCTGTCTTCCATCCGGATACCTGCTGAATGGATAATTGTGCCCTGTTGCAGTTAAAATATTGCACGTGCCTGTCCACTTTATTGAAAGCAAAACAACACTTGGCCATTTTCTTTTCCAGCAGTAGCCATACCTGCTTATTATGAGCCCAATGAATATCTGCAGTCATCATCCTCATCACGGAGTTTGGAGCAAAAAATAAAAAGAGCATATTTGCGCCTTGGCAAAAGCATATTACCCTGCAGGTGGGGCAGATTTATATTGTGCCGTAGGATTTAGAGGTGGGAGGGGCATGTCCTAGCCAAACACTATATTGCAGTGTAAAAATAAAGCTGTCCAGTACCTGTATATACCCAGCCATACTTGCCTGCTTTTGAAAAGGCATTTCAGGGAGATTGTGAAAGCACCACCTCTGAGAGGCATGTCATATATTACATTCAAATGTAAGCGAGCCCAAAAGCAGTCAGTAAGATCTATTTGGTGATAAAAACACACTGATACTTTTCAGAAAATGCATGTTGCCATAGGGATCATTGTGCCTTATAACCAATGCAGGGACATGATACTAATGATCCCATTTAAATGTATATAGCTCTCTTTTTTTTTATGCAATAGCTTCATAATGGGGGTAAGGTGCAATCATGGAGATTGCTAGACTATTCATGGAGACAGAGAGATTGCTACTATTTCAGGGAGTCTCCCTGACAATCGGGGAGACCCAGCAGACCTACAAAAATAAATGTATTTTCGCCCCTTGCATTGCAACATGGTTTGCCCAGGTTCAGAGTTACTTTTTCTTCTTTGCTTGGCTCTCAGCCTCATCGTGTAGTAATGCTCCTGCAATCTTCTTACTGAATGAAACACTGTTCTTCTGGAAAGTAAAGACCTACAAAACATACATTATTAAGGCTTCAGAGAATTCCATCTGTGTGATTTTTTGACAAATGTTTAATAAGTTAATCTGTCTGTCTGTAACATAATTATCACATTTCATTGTTTTCTCTTCTCTGCTGAGTTCTTTTGTTTAAGAGGTAAAAGTTCTTCCTGAGAGGAGACATGGAGTGCATGTGCAGGACTAATGACTGCTACAGATGAATTGTGGCTTGGACTTCAGCCTCTTGTCAGTAGAGAGAAATGCTGTAATCTTGGTAGAAATGCTCAGCTTGTCGTATCTTGTTGCTGGCTGAAAATATCCAGCTTTATGCATCTCATCCGGAGCCTGAGCCAGAACATTGTTCTGAGTCCTGTGCAATGTATTCTCCTCTGATTACAAGCACTATTGGTTGTCCCCGAGGACTGGGGTGGACAGAGATCACTCGGCAGGTGGCATGACCAGTGACCGGTTTTACATTTGAAAACTCCTGCATTTGTCAATCATAAAGGGTTGTCTGACCTTTTGGTTCTCCAGCTAATTGTCAGCTTTGCTGGTACTTGTGTTACTGTACTTTTGTTAGTCTGTATAGAAGTTTATGCATTCTGATTTAGACATCTGGCAATAAGAGTTTTTCACACAATAGAACTCAATTGGCTTTCAAATCGGATAACTGCTGTTGAAATACTATGCCATGCTAACTATACCATCCCCACGTACAGCAGTGCTGTACACCGTATGGAGAATACCACAAAAAAATAACTTCTGCATCTTTTGTGGACATGTGGTAAAGCCTCATTCACACCAGAAGGTCTTTTAGACCTTTTACATTTTAGTCCCACAAAGTGTAATTGTGTATCGCAGCAATAAGCAATGTCTTTATGGTGCTATTAATTAAAATTTGTCTTGCTGGCACAAAGGCTCCATTACGATTCAATTCTGGGGCAGGGGGAAGAGTCAAATTATAGCTTTCATATATCACTTTAGGTTTGGACCTGGCTTACCTGCTGTACATGGGCTTCCATCGTACTCTGCATTCACACTAACTCACAAAGTGCCAATCGGATAAAATCCAAGCACTCTAGGGGGTATATTTGCTAAGATGGGAGTTCTATTAAGAAGTGATGTTGCCCAGAGCAACCAATCAGATTCAGGTATTATCTTCTAGAAGGTGCTAGGTAAATGAGAATTAGAATCTGATTGGTTGCTATGTGCAACGTCACTTCTTAATAGAACTCACATCTTGGTAAATTTACCCCTAAGCATCAGTGTGCGGATAAATTGTACACCAGCTTTTTTTAAACTGTAACGGGTTTAAAATAACCAAACATATCTCTGTCATCTGCTGCAGATCTCTGTTCTGGCTTGCAATGCAATAGCTGTATAATGTGTTTTCTTTTGCAAAGTAACATTTGTTGAGGATGTCTGTCTTTCAGAGAAAAGGCATTCATCGGTAGATGTCCTGAAGAGACTGAGATACCCACCCACTATGCTCGCTGCAAGCAGACTCTCTGCCATGCTCAACGGGAATGATGAGGTGTATGTCAACTCTATGGTAGTAGATGAAGTAAGTACTGATCTAAAACGGTGGTCCATCTTATGTTCTGGGGGCTATACACAGAATTCTGTACTCTAACTTTATTGATACAACTTCCACTGTATTTGTAAAGGGGATCCCCTCCTTGGTTATTATACTGAATGATGTTTTAGTAGCCTCATTGGTCCTAAGTAGCACTATTCTTGAGATTTTATTCGACCTCACCAAATGAGGAATGGGAGAGACATGTGTGTTACAAATATTTAATTGCAGGCTGGATCACGTAGAATTTAATTTAAAGTGATTTTAGAATATAGAACTTTTTCAGGGAAGCTTAAGGTAGACAAATAGACTTTACCTTAAGCTGACCATAGACAGAACAGTAATGCAGCCAACACGGACAAAGGGAGGAGCAACTGGCCGATATTCAGAGCACCTCTATACACTGCACAATGTATGCTGGCGATCTGACGGTTGGGAGGATCAGACAGGTGTGGTAACCAAACGATCCAGACTGAAATCTCTGCCGTATTCATGCTGTGAATGATTGTTGCTCAGACCAGCGCAAACCAACCTTAGATCTGATTCACACAGTACAAGTAATAGACAACTATACTGACAATTACTGTATATAGATGGGGTTTCTTAAATCACAGATTATTAAAGGAAACCTTGTTAGTTAGCCTGTATTGGGGAGCACAGTAGCACAGTGGTTAGATTTGCTGCCTCATATCCATGGGCTCAATTCCAACCATTGCTCTTTATGTGTGTAGTTTGTGTGTTCTCTCCACATTTGTGTAGTTAGTTACCTTATTGGTTCTCCAATTTCCTCCCATAGATTAACCTTAGAATGTATGTGTGTCCATATGATAGGACATTTGGATAGTAAGATCCACTGGGGCAGGGAATTATGTGAATGAATAAATATTGTCTGTAAGTGCTGCATAATATATTTGTGTGCTACAGGAGTACCTATTAATGAACAGTGCTGAATTTGTACAATTGTACTTATAACCTTTTTACATTATTTTTAGGTTAATGATTCAGAGCTCAGCTTCATTCACCTGGACAACGCTGCCACAGACGCTTCTTATACTGAAGCCTCTGAGAGCTCTCTGAGATATGTCAGTCCCTGTGCTCGTCAGTCCCCTGAGAATATCCCATCAGAGATAAACAATGGGGAGAGTACAGGCTCCTCCGCCTACAGCTCACCTTCTAGGCTTTCCACACCTGGGGGCACAACTCGACAGTGCAGAACGCTGGGATATGGTGCCAGCAGGAGTGCAGCTTACACAAGTGTCAAGAAGAGAAGGTAAAGACCATGAATATTAAATGCACAATGTTATTCATTCATAGTAAGGTTTAGCACTGTCAAAATAACAAACAATGAGAAAATGCTGGGCAGGTGATGATTTGCTGTCAGGGAAGCAACGACTGTTTCATCTGTTCTTTATCGGTATTATACAATGTGTAACCACGCTGCTGTCACTACACAGTTTGCTGTATTTGCTCTGTCTCTTGAAGGAAAGCTCAAAACATAGGCCAAAGCGGCCATTCTAACTAGGGCAGTATTATAAGTGAGGGTAACAGAACATCTCTATCTATCTAATCTCATATCCTATCTATCTATCTATCTATCTATCTATCTATCTATCTATCTATCTATCTATCTATCTATCTATCTATCTATCTATCTATCCTCATTTCTATCCATCTATCTAATCTCATATCTATATCTCTCTCATATCTATTTCTCTCTCATATCTATTTCTCTCTCATATCTATTTCTCTCTCATATCTATTTCTCTCTCATATCTATTTCTCTCTCATATCTATTTCTCTCATATCTATCTATCTAATCTCATATCTATATCTCTCTCATATCTATTTCTCTCATATCTATTTCTCTCTCATATCTATTTCTCTCATATCTATCTATCTATCTATCTATCTATCTATCTATCTATCTATCTATCTATCTATCTATCTATCTATCTATCTATCTATCTATCTATCTATCCTCAGTTCTATCTATCTATCTATCTATCTATCTATCTATCTATCTATCTATCTATCTATCTATCTATCCTCATTTCTATCTATCTATCTATCTAATCTCATATCTATATCTCTCTCATATCTATTTCTCTCTCATATCTATTTCTCTCTCATATCTATTTCTCTCTCATATCTATTTCTCTCTCATATCTATCTCTCTCATATCTATCTCTCTCATATCTATCTCTCTCATATCTATCTCTCTAATCTCATACCTATCTATCTATCTATCTATCTATCTATCTATCTATCTATCTATCTCTCTAATCTCATATCTATCTATCTATCTCATATCCATCGCTAATTTAATCAGTATTAAGTGATCTAAATAGAATGGTTGGTTGTGTTTTGAGGACAACATATATTCTTGTTATTTGAAGCACCATACCTAAAATCTTCTAAAATATAATAATAATAATAATAATAATAATAATATTATTATTATCAGTATAACTATTGTGTTATTAGTCAACCCAAACCTTTGTAGGGATCCATCTGAGGGAGGTGAAACGGGCAGTCATGTGGTAAAATGAGGAGGAGGGGGGGAGGGGGGGGGGCATATGTTACTATTGCACTTAAAACACACTACAGGCTTTTTCTTTTTTATTACTGAAAATGCCATTGTTAGCTAGTGACATAATAACATTACTTTTCCCTGAGCCATCTTTTTTTTTTTTTTTTTAATTGATACCTTAATGTAATTGAAAACTACCAATTTAGACCACTATGAGGGGTATTCAATATGAAACGTTAACTTCACTGTCGAAGTTAACATTTTATATCGGAGTTTTTACCTGCGTTAAAGTATCGGGCGCGCTCACGCTTATACCCGTATTCAATATAAAATTAACGAAAACGGGAAACTCCGAAGTTGGATTTGCGTAAAGTTACGAATTTTTCCTTAAAAAAATTGTAAGACCCCCCTAAAGTA
This sequence comes from Taudactylus pleione, assembly GCA_031769625.1. Lineage (NCBI taxonomy): Eukaryota > Metazoa > Chordata > Amphibia > Anura > Myobatrachidae > Taudactylus > Taudactylus pleione. The sequence continues at coordinate 5,729,741 of JAUIMM010000331.1, read as the reverse complement.
GTAAAAACATGGGGGAATACTATGGGTACCCCCGTTTTAGCCTTTAATTGAAAGTCGGGGATTTAAATAGCCGCAGCAGGTGTTTTTTTCCGACATTGAAGAAGTGATGCAGAAGAGCACTTAGGTTATTTTTTTCGTATTTTTTAAGTGGTCCCATCAAATTTGGGGTACATGAAAATGGGTACTAGCATATTTTGATGTCCCTAAAGTAAGTTTTTAAAAATTCTGCATTTGTGCACCTGCCGCTATAAATCTATTCTAGAATACACCTGCCGCATACTTGCACAATAGCCCGGAACCTATTTCCCTATTGTTAAACAATTTTTTCCCATTTTTTTTTTTCACCCCAATTTTTTTATTAATTTTTTGGGGTGTCCCTATTTTTTTTTTTAAACTTTTTTTGACACAGTTCTTTTTTAAATGTCAGTCCCAGGGGTGCAGGCTATTTTCTTTAAGCCTGCACCCCCTAAACCCCAATTCTGCACTTTTTTTCGACACCTATTCAATGGTGAAAAGTTAAGCCCGTTTTTTATCAAAGACTTTTCAAAACTGCGATAAGTCTTTGAAATTGAATACGGTGTAAAAGTCAAACCTGCGATAATGACGTCAAAAGTGCGATATATTTACGCAAAAACAATGTTATCGCTCCCATATTGAATACCCCTGAAAGAGTCTTGAAAATTGGAAATAACAGGTTTAGAACATACCTTAGGCCTAAGCTGCTGGTGCAGTGCATGTTCTATGCAGTTGGGTAGGGAAAGAAAGTGACTTTCTATTTAAAGGTTGTCAGTAATCTTGTGACATAGTAATAACAAACTTATGACAAAACACATCTCTGCAGCACTTTGTAGAAATAATATACAGTGCTCACTGCTGATAATGCCATAGCAAAGGTGGCGTTCTGAAGTGTGTGACCTATATAATCTACCTAATCATGGGCGAAGCTATAGTGGGTGCAGGGCGTAACTATAGTGGGTTCTGGGGGTTCTGTTGCTGCTTAGAGGGCCCTGTACCCATGTCATATAGTTCTTTGGCTTAGTTGCTAAGCAATTGTGTCCGGTCTGTTGCCCGGCCTGAAAACAGGGGCATAACATTAACTAGTGCACTACTATGGGCCATAACATTAACTAGGGCACTACTATGGGCCATAACATTAACTAGGACACTACTATGGAGCATAAAATGAACAACCGCTGCAGAGAGAGGTGCCTCCTATAAGCATTGGGGCTTGAGACCATTCAAAATGTTGCTATGGGGCCCATGGTGTTCTGGTTATGCCCCTGTATATAATAATTGTAGAAGGTCTCTCCCATCTTCTTAATTCGCACGCAGTGGAAGCTTGGACTCGTGCCCCAATGGCACCTACTGCAAGGCAGATGGGACAGACTTTGGAGAGGGGGACCTGCCGCCATGGTAAGTATGGGGATCGGGTCAGAGGGATTGGTGTGGATCCACAGTGGATCGGGGGGCGGGGAGGGGGTTGCTTTTTAAACAGCAGAGAGTGTCATTAGTACTTTTCAATGCACTTATCTGCCAAGCATACTTGATGGCTATAAAAGGTGTGATGTAAAGAGAGAGAGCAGCCATATTGTTTCATAGACACCATAATATTAGGAACCGGTTTTGTGACACTGATTTAGGAACAATTCTATAATATGTTTCTTTGCGTTATTGTGAATTTTGCTGTAAATAGTTGACATTCATCTGTGCCAGACCAGTCCCTGCTTATGTTGATATAGCCTATTATAAATGCCTTATTTGCACTGATACAGAATTCACCCTATGGGTGCAGAAGTGACGTGTAAGCTGGATTTACCTGCTCTTAGGCTTGCGGTTTTCTCTATAAACATTTAGAAAGGTAAATGAAGGGTGTGTATTATTAGGCATGGTTCTCTGAAATCCTTTGTCCATGTTATTGAACTTTATTCATTACTATGACAAGAACACATCAAGGATTTGCCTCCAAGGTGACATAAATGACACTAGAGAAAAGTAATTAGAAGTACGTTTTCTGTTAGTTTACATGAGGGTGGAGCGGGATTTTTTCAGTTTTCACAACGCCCTGACGTCTTGTGCAGTCTTATGAAATATATTGAAGTCTTCTTGAACAGTCAGCTAATAGGCATTTAATATACTAGCAGACAATATTGTGTTTTCCAACTGTCACGCTCATAAACCCTACAATATTTGCATTTGGCTTCTATATGTTTAATAGCACCGACCTTACATATTGTGTACTTTAGTGCTTTGTAGTTTCTGCAACTGTTTTCCAGTAATTAGTGATTGATTCCAAGGTTCCTAATAATAAAAAAAACAACAATCCTCAATAATAGATACCATAACACATATACAGGCTTTATATAGTGAATGTGAGCTGCAAAAGGAAAACCACTTATTTTAAAATTCAGATTTCCCCAGTTAATAACATTTAACAAGTTTCATTCTTGTGATTTCCAACAAAACCATCAGACTTTTAGCCTATACAGTATACTGAAGTGCCAAAAGTCTTGGGATAGATGCCTAGTATCATGTTGCACCCCCTGTTGCCTGGCAAAGTGCAGCAATGCAACGTGGCATCGATTCCACAAGTAGACGTAAATCCTCTGGAGAAATATTGACCCATGCCATCCCACAGCTTCCTGATATTTGTAGGTGCAGGATCTTGGGTGCGAATGGACTTCACCACCACATCCCATAAATGCTCTATTGGGTTCATGCCGGGCGAACGTGGTGGTCACACCATTTGTCAGAATTCTCCAGAATGCTCCTCAAACCAATTCTGGACAACTTGGGACCGATGACACTGTGCATTATCCTGCTGGAATATTCCATTGTTGTTTGGGTAGATGAAGTCCATGAAGAGCTGCAAATGGTCATCAAGCAATGCAACATAGTGGTTACTGGTCAATGAAGTGTTCAGGTAGACCAGCGGACCCACCCCATGCCATGTGAACACACCCCACATCATTATGAAATTACCAGCAGCCTGCATGGTTCCTTGTTGACAACTGGGACCCAGTCTGTGCCACACCCAAACCCTACCATCAGCCCGAAACAACTGGAACTATGACTCATTGTACCACACCACATTTTGCCAGTCCTCCAGGGTCCAATTAGCAATGCCACCAGCCCAGGTAAGGCGTGGTGTCTGGTGTCATAGTGTTAACAGGGACTTCTGCTCCCATATCCCATGGAAGCTAAAGAACGGTGCACTAACCTGCTGGTTATGAGTTTGGTACAGTACCACCTGCATTGAATGTGGATGTGATTTAAGCCAGTGTTGCTTGTCTGTTACCACGGATAATTCTGCCCAGATGTCGCTGGTCATGATCATTAAGCACCTGTGGTCGACCACTGCACTGTCCTCAGTGGGTGGTAATGCCTTCCACGAGGTATTCCAGTACACACGTGACCATGTAAATCAAGGAATGTTGAATGTCAGCACAACTTCGGAAAAATAGAATTTCTAGTCCGTTGGGCACCCACTATCATGCCCCTTTCCAACTCCGGTAATTCACGCCGCCGTCTCATGAGCAGTCTAGCTGGTGTTCAAACTGACTCACGAGATGTCAGAATACAGCTGATGCAGAACTGGGCATTTTCAAGATGTCACAGTACAGGGACACACCTTACATTACCTTTACATAGTGCCATCTTGTGACTTTTTTGGTACTTTGCTAATAAATCAAAGCCTTATACACCAGACACCTCTACTTGACTGTTACAATGATACACAATTGGCCTCTCTCAGGAGAATGGAAAATGAACAGCATTATTATAAAACTAGCTTAATTGGACCCATCATTCACCAAGTCAAGGGATCCTCTCCCCTCCCTAAACTTAACCTGGCTGAGCCTTGTTTTGGCAGATTCCCAGCTCCAAGCCTCACAATGTCTTTCCTCTTGGTTTCCGCTGCCATTTCGCTGTGTTCCCCCACAGAGGTAGCGTGTGGTGTGTATTTCTGGGCATGACAGAGGTGGGGCAGACCATGGGCAATTATTATATAGATAAATTGATCCTGGTGATACCAAAGAATTTAGAAAGGCTTCTATATAAATGTGTTGATCTCTTTTGAATATCCCAATATGCTCGGACCTTACTGAACTGTTTGCATATGGAGCAGTAAACATTTCTAAAACCGTGAATGTGGCATATTAATTTATTGTGGTTTATGCTGCCTTCTGATGGTAACAATAAGCAAGTATAATTGCCCATTGATATCATGCACTCGCTAAGACAGGTAAATGTGCTGTAGCAATGATAGTTCAAAAACATAAAGTAAGCAAATGCCATAATGACAAGTGTTCACTTCCCTTTCATTAAACTTTGCCTGCACCCATTCACAAGCTTTTACAGACACTTTGTACAGGCGGGTTGGGCACGGGATGCCGACGCTTGGGATCCCGGCGGTGATGGGAGGTGGTTGGCGAAACGCAGGCGCGCCTTTCCATTTGAATGCCGTTGCATAAATTAACCAGTGCGATTGCATATTAAGCATGAGTACTTACTGCGTGCAACGAGTTTAACAACTTCTATGTAAGGTCAGGGCTGCTGTAATTCTGTGTGAGGGGTCGATGGTACTCGATGTTACCGATGTTTATGGAGGTTTGCAAAGTATTGTGTATGTGAGATAGCGGTAGAGGGAGGCAGTGGGCGTCTCTATGCTGGCAGTGTGACGGCATTGTGATAGCATTCATTAGCATAAATTTTCCAGCAGACCTGTGTGCGATTACGGAGCTGCAATAGCGATCCTTAATGAATCAGGCCCAGAATTAAGATACCGACACCTGTCGGTAAGTATCCTAACCCTCAGTCTAACCTCCCTCCCTGCACCCTAAACCTAACCCTCCCCCCCTAGTGCCTAAACCTAACTTTCCCACCCCTAGTGCCTAACCCCTAAACCCACTACTTATAGTACATACCGTTGGGATTCTGGTGTCGGGATTCTGGCTGGTGTCGGGATTCTGGCTGGTGTTGGGATTCTGACTGTCGGGATTCCGACTGGTGTCAGGATTCTGAATGTCGGGATTCTGAGCGCCGGCTTCCCGACAGCCTGGATTTCAACCACCTCCCATACAGACTGTCTGTTTTTATTTGTCTTTGTTTTTAAGTGCCAGTTTACACAAGCGCTGAAGTGGAAAAAATAATGTTGTCAGATTGTTATAAAGTGAAATATATACATTTAAAAGATACAAATTGGTGCACATCTCCTTTACAGTGTTTGTGTTCTCTGCCAGAGAATGGAGTACCTTGTTTTAGTTTAATAAGCATTTGCTAGTAGAATCTCAGTACTTGTGTGAAGTTCATGCTTGTGCATGGATTTCCAGGTTGTATAAATAATGTCACATTACCTACCTGGTGGTTTTGCATGGCTTACATGTTTTATTGACATTGTGAGATCAAACATCTCCTGTTTGCAGTTCCAGCTTAGATGGACTTGATGCTGACAGTGAAGGTGAGGGGACGTATAGCAGATATCACGATTCTAGTTCTCCAACTAAAGAGGACTCATCCGGCCTGCTGGGGAACAGCGGTGATGAGTTGGACTCCCCCGAGACAAGTTCTGATCAAAATTTCCAAATTAGTCAATCAGGAACTTTACCCCTCTCTCAAAGTAAGGTAATGTGATGAATCAGATAGGGTCCTGTGTGTTATGTCTTTGTGTTAGTTTTATTTACTAGAAAACCTTTTCCTGGGTTGTTGTAATTCCGGCTGTATAATGTATGTTTGATAAGACATTAGACCTATCTGCAAAGATCAGTCAATCATTTTTGCCTTTCTCTAAATACATAGGACTACAGTACCTGCAATCATCTATACATAGATCCTAAAGTGTGTATTTATTTCCCCCAGGATCCCTTGGCCGCTGGTATTAGATTCCGCTCTTACTCTTGTTCCTCTCCCAAACATTTTCTTGGAAAGCCTCGGTTGACACGTGATCTTTCCATTGGCGACTCTGCTGAGGGTGAGTATTCCTGCTATAGGTATCAGAGGGATAGGTAACTGGATGACTAGGATTATATACAATACTGTATACAGTTGCCATAAAAAATATTTTGTGATACACCAGGTCTAAAAGGTGTTTTTTTTTTTTTTTTTTTGTAATGGATTTTTGCAGTGGATCATTATACACACATATCCCAGGGGCTGATTTTTAGCTGGGAGCAAAGCAAAAAAATAAGTAACCATGTAGCTGGAGCAAACCATGTTGCTCTGCAAGGGGTGCAAATTAGAGATGTGCAGGCTCGGTTCGGTTCAGATTTTCCCGCCAAGTTCTGATTTGTTCCCGCCAAAAATTATGTCTCAGAAATGCCTGTTTCTGAAACTCGATTTTTGGCGAGAAAAGCCGAACCGACCCAAACCTGCACATCTCAAGTGCAAATACATCTATTTATTATTTTTTTGTTCCTAAAAAGTAGCTTTTTCTGTGTTAAAAGCCACGAGACACAAATGATAGAAGGAAGTAGTTCCTGATTTATAAATGTAACACAATGTTTGGTAAACTATTTTAAAGGTGTGATGAGCTTATGTCTCTGTTATTTTGGTGAAAACAAAGAGCATTCTGAGCTGCCAAGAGAGCCTGAGTAGTGACAGCAAACACAATGGAAATGTTCGTTCTCTGTCACATGTCCGCTCCTAACGTGCAGTATGAACTACAATTCTATTAGTCTATAATCCCATGGAATTTGTATTTACCTGATACCAGTAGGCAAAAAGGCTCACCCACGTATGTACTCCTAAATATGCATATTTAGTGCCTTACTCTGTTTTGTGTCTGACCCCACACATTAAGCTCCAATTTAATTAGTTCTAAAATCTATTCTCAGATGTAAAATCGACTCTTGCTGAGTCAGTCTCTAAATACCAGGCTTATATCTAAACTGTGCTTCATTAAGGTTGTTTAATAAATGTTTATATTATATGTTTAATATTTCTAACCTAGTACTGACACATGTCCTGCTCACTGGCTGCAAGGCTTGCTGTATGTAGTTAGATGCAAGTGCTGAAATGTATCTACGTAAAGAATGTTTTCCTGCTTGTAGACGCTGTATTCAGCCTCAATGGCCGCTCACTTCTTCAGGCACTCTCATTGTCTAAATCAGTATCTCTCCTGCACCCGGGTAGTAAGTAATGCACTGGTGATGTGGGGACTAGGAGTCTGGTTTGCTGCATGTCCCTCTTGTATGGAAGGAAATTATTCGCCCCAATCCATGGTTTTCTACATTTAATGTTGATTGTACACACAACACCTCATGCAGTGTCTATATCAAGATGATTTCTTTTATACGTGTTGATTTAACGTCACCTGCCCCTTTCAGGCTGCACATGGATTATGCCCCAATGTTGGAGATGTGTTGAAATCAAACTAGGACACATCTGTAGGGGGCTATATTTCCATGTGCACATTCCTACTGTGCTGTACTTGGGATATGGTTAACTGTAACATTTTATGCCGCTCGTACAGTGCGACCCAAGTGCATTTTTGCATCCCATATTTGGACTTGTGTCCGGCTCTAATCAGGCCTCTAGTGTTACCTCTCTCCATGGTGCCTTGTTGTCCAGGTATGGGGTGAGAAGTTCCTTCCATGAGTCTTTCATTGTGGTGCTCTAGCAGGTGGTGGTCTTCTGGTTATAGGGCAGGCCTACACTGCAAAGTCCGGGCACATTACACAATGCAATTTTATCAGTTTGGATCAAATGACCGAGAAATATTTATTGAGTCGGCCAGCGCTGAATCTGGCCATAACCACTTTCATCTGCCTTCTACAAAGCGACCCGCCCAGTTCTCTCCATAGGATACAATGAAGTGAAAACTGGACACCTGTTTTGTCAGGTTTCCAGCATGAATACATTTGCATGTGTAGCCCTGTCCTTTCAATCTATTCCTCTACCCTGCTGCGTTTCATTGGCTTGTTTTTGGCTCTAGCCTATAGGCCTGCTGCAACACCTCCTTTGTGTATGCAATCAGCATTTCTATAAGAAGAATGGTTATCAAGTATGTATTTGCAAGGTAACGCTGACAAAGGGCTAAATGCTGTTTGACATCTGATAATCGTGCAATAGCGGTTTTTGGGATGTTGCCCAGGTACAATTATTTACTTACAGTAAATCTTGAGATGTGGCTTAGTCAACATATGTCACACTCCCAGGAGGGCGTTACAGTGATTTATGCTTAATGGACACATTACGGCACATGGGTACAGTAGTGTGATAAAGTGCATTTTTCTTGCTTTAAGTTGCACCGTTGTCCAACTCTAAATCAAGCCCTGAGTTTGTTAACTCTGCATGATGCTTTGGTTGGATTCTGATTTTAAGAGTTGCCTTTTATCATCTGCCAAGTCAAATCAGTGAATAAATAATGTGCTTCTGTATTTATAGGTGTCCACCTTTGTTTTGACATTCATTACTAACCTTTAACATTCATTTAATATTGATATTTTATTATCATTATGACGTGATTATGACATGATTTGAAAAATTTACTGAAATCTCATGGTGGCGGATTTTGCAAATGTCCCCAAGCAGTTATAAGTCCTATTCCTAATCGATGTTTCTCTTATTTGCTTTAATAGAACGCGCGTACAGCCTTCCCGACCAATCAAGAGAGAAAAGGTACTGTAGTATCGGTGCTCTGTACATTATTGAGAAACCTTTGTGCAGCAAAATAGTTGTATGATTGTTGTGAACACACATAATTTAGATATTTAAAGCACCATGGTAGAAGCAGATACAAGAGAGGAGAGTTGGAGGGTTGTCCAGAGATACTTCAGTTCCAGAGGTGCATTGTTTTCTAGCAAGACACTTCAAGAGCTCACCCAAGAGATGGCACAGTACATTTATGTTACCTTCACCCAGTGTTGGTGGCATTGTTATCCAACATTGCTAGATGTAGACCTATACCTCCTGGTAGCAAGTGGTACCAGACCACAGATCAGTTTGGGCTCCTCAGCCTAAAAAATTTAAAGACTTCTGCTCTGAAGACTTGTCAGGTCAGGTGATCTTCTTTTGGAGAATTTAGGAATATAATGCTGGTGTCCCGACCAGGGCTGTATGTGGCCGGGGCCAGCGAACATTACCTGGCCAGACGTTATGGCGGGGTCCCTCTGGCGGGGGCGGGGGCATCTGGAGTTCAGCGCTGCATACCTCAGGGTCACGGAGGCACATAGTCCTGTATGCAGGTGTGAGTATGGGTCACTTTAGGCAGCGTGACATGGGCGCCGCCATCTTGGATTTCATCAGGTGACTCACTTCAGCCAATCCAGCCAGAGCATTATCGGGAGTCCTAGCAACCATTATGCACTTCCTTTGGTATTTAAGGGCTACTGTGCAGTTGTTTTTTTGCCAGTGCAACTTTATACCCAGTGCAAGCTGGGTACTAGTTCTCTGTGCTCCCCTGCTGTTACCTGCTCCAAGTGGTTTACCTTCAGACACTGCTGCTCCAGGCTCCAGCCATCCTCGTCTGACCTCTGTGAGACAGCAGTACTATTCCAGGCTACCACCCCTAGCGGGACCCTTGCTGAGATCCGAACTATCTGTGCTCCTCCTCAGTCACCCGGTTACCAGTTGTTCGTTCCCTACCTATACCTCCATCTGGTTCTCCTCCTGCAAGCGGGCCACTCATGAATAACACCCCTCTTAAGCCTGCTTCCTTCCAGTACCAGCAATCTGCCCTGAAAACCTCTCCTAGTTCCACTCCGGGTCCAAGTCCTCATCCATCCGTGCCAGCTGGAGCTATATACATCTTAGGGTGGGAACACACCTGACCGACCAGCAATCGTGACGATGTTCAGGGCAATGTGCCTTCGCCCTGGCCATCGCATGATTTCCGGTACACAGTACACGTTTCAATGAATGACGGAACGATTACTTGTTCCATCCTTCGTTAATATGTATGGCGCCGCATGCCATATTGTGTGACGGGCTGTGCAGCAGGCCATATCGCATGCGACTGCGAGAGCGCGCAAATCGGGCATGCACACTGCACGATATGCCCGATTTGTCGTTCCGATTTGGCCAAATTCGGCCCGATAACGTGCAAGTATGTAGCCAGCCTTACTTATGGGGGCAGGTAATTTAGCGCACAGTTTGTCCCAGATAGACTGGAAAAACAACTGGTAGTTGGGACAGTATTCAGAACATGTAGAAGCATGTAACATGCACAATAACATACAATGTAGACATAGCCCTATGTTTTTCTTGTATCACATGTGCCAGGGACTTTTGAGTCATTGGCACCATCATGGTATTTTCTGGCAAATTGGTTTCCACTTGGCAAAGCTTTTGGTGCAGAAAAATACTACTTCTGTTTAAATTTATCTGTCTATCTTTACTGATATATCCAGATATATGTGTGTAACGTCCCCACCTGACTACCAAGGTCTTCTGCTTTTTAATGTTGGCTGTTGTCATTTTAGTCATTTTTAAGCAGAAAATTACTGTTGCTAATTCGGGTCTCTTATCCACAAACCCATGACATGCCATACAGTACATGCCATGCATTACATGTCATTTTAAATGTATTAAACTATATGGCTTCAAATGAAAAATGTTGCAGTAAATTAATTCATATGACTCCGGAATGTTTGCTACATCCTTGAGTGTGTTGCTCATTTCCACAAAATGAAACTACAAAGTATCATCTTCAGATGTTGTTGTTCCAGCTGTTGTGGAACTATAAATCCCAGCATACAGAACACAACGAACTGGAGAGCCGCAGGCTGCCTACACCTGCTGTTGGGGTGCCAGTGGCCAGTTATCAAATTGTTAATTTTTTTTATTTGTAGAATATATCATTTACTTTTATGACTCCGCTATATATATTTTTTTCAATCGTCTCAGCAATTTTCCTGGGGCACAGTGCTTTGATTAGAATATATTTTTGTGTTTATTACTGATATCTTGTTTAACATTTAGGGGGGAATTCATTTAGCCCCGATTAAATAAAAGGAGGTAGCCCCGGGCTTTATTGCACAAGGCTATTCAATTAGGCTTCCTTTTTTCCCGAGACCTGTGTTAACGCCCGTTAAATGAACGCGCTAACGTGCATTAACTCAGGTTATCGGGCGTTAACATCCGGAAGCCGTGAACAGTTCATGGATTAGGGCGATAAGTGGCTCATCCCCCAACACCAGCACACTTATTGGGGATTTCTTTTCGGGTCTCATGATACCCAAAATAAATCCCGTTAAGTGAGGCTAATTGAATAGCCCCCAGCTATTAATTAGCCCACTGTAAATTACCTCGGCTAATTGAATCTCCCCATTATTCTTTAAATTGGCTAAACTTACCAATTTTTTTTTTTTTGTTTAATCCTATTATAAGAAAAATTACCTATCCAAAAATAAGTCTGACCACAAATCTTATTTGGTATTTTGCTTTGTATCACTGATGAATAGCAGTGACTACCATAAGAAGGTATTTGTTACATAATGAACATTCCAGACATAGTAGTCACATACAGTAAACGAACAATATAAATGTTTATTGTGGTGTTAAATTTAAAATATAATGATGTGACAAGTGCTTATTGTGCCCATAATGTTACAGTGCATGGCATGCATGTTCATAAAGGATTGCTTAGTACAGCTAGCCTCATATCACTGCAATAGCCTCACATGAGTCTGACTAAACATTTGGAACTTGTGCATCCATGATTTGTTCATGTGGTAGCCTTGGACAGTTTTGTGATACAGAAGAAATATTGACAGTATATTTTCTTTTGCAAACGTTAATGGTTTTGATATCCATATGAAATACACTTTACACAGACATACATAGCCAGAAAGCTATTGTAAGGCAGATGTTGTTAGAACGAAGGAGGAAAAGCGTTCTTACCGTAAAATGTTATGTTAATGCTTCTCACCCTATTGGTACATCACATTTTATTATAATGACGATATGCATCTATTTAATATGTATGCTAATCATATGCAAATATTTGTGTAAAAAATGACTGCAATGCAGATCAGTTGGGCCCAGGCCTATATATATCTCTTGGGGCTCATATCCACTGAAATATTGTAATTAAAATGAATTTACATCTTACAGATGTTCCATGTGTGTCCCTTGGAACACACGGCAGATATCAACACGGTAGTCAAATTCTTGCCAAACAAGTGGTAACATGTCTGCTTCAACTTCAGCAATAGCTGATGTTATCATATATTAGATCATCGAGTTTAACGGGAAAGGGAGGTATGAAGAGCTTGTCCTTGACATATCCCCCTAAAAAAAGGTCAATTAATTTACTGTAGTCCTGTTATTTTGTTAATTATAAAGTGGGGACAAGTGCACCATATTTTGCAGCAATGTGCGAGTTTCATACATTTGTTTTATACAACGGGTGGAGATTTAGGGTCAACAGAGTTGGAAAATAAGAAAAATTTTGTTTAGCGAAAAATAAGTTCTTCGGCTGCAAAATTTCTGAAGATGTAGGAAAAAACAATTGATGAATGTTTTTTCAGAGGAAATATACACAGCTAAAATGTGGTGTACCAATTCTATATTGGTAAGGGGTTTAATGTGGACGTTGCACAAGGTGTGCTTTACTGTGGTAAATATTTTGTGTTTGTAGCGGGATGCATTTTGTGTGTTGCAGTTTCAATGCTGTCATTTACGCAGAGAAGACGACTTTTTTTTTTAATCCCCTTTTATGAGTGTAATATTCAAAAATAAGACAGAATGAAATTTTACAACTTGTCACTATACCTAGAATTGAAGAAGAGGAATGGGACAGGTATATGACTCCTTCAAAACCAGAATCTGAGAAAAACAAAGTCAGCCGCACTTTCAGCTTCTTACGGAGCAGGATGACTAGCACGCGGAACAAAAGCAAGGTGACTACTGCCTCCTAGTGTTACGTTTATATAACCATAATACAATTACCCATGTGCCTTATGTTAGAGTATACTAGTAGGTTGCTTGTATCTGCTGCCACTAGAAGTGACCAATATGCAGACTCTCAAATCTCTGCTGGGACAAGCCTTATGGTGATACCATGTTGAAGTCTCGGTGCTCCCTGCTCCAGTCTGTGGTCCCACTCCAGTCTGTGCTTCAGCATACTGTTCCCCATGGACAGTCACAATAAGATGTCATAAGCACCATAGACCATGAATAGTTCCAGCCACTGTCCAGTTGTCTCAACAGTAAGTGAATAGATGGGAGGTATAGTGATGCTCTGTTCCTACTCCTTCCTCAGGGAACACTAACAGTGCATGGTTTCCATTTTTCCTGGTTGGTGCACAGGTATATTCATTACTGGCTAACACATTTTAGAAGATCCACAGGTGGAGCAAATCATCTAATTTGTCAGTGAGGAGACCTGGAAAACATGCACTGTTAGTACTCCCTGAGGAAAGAGTTTGGGAAGGGATACGTTCAGTATTCCAGTGCAGGCGATGTCGCCAGAATCCCAGCGCCGGCATCCCGAAGGTAAGTAGCGGGGGTAGGGTTAGGCACTAGGGGGGGGTTAGATTTAGGGTGCATGGAGGTGGAAGTTAGGTTTAGGCACCAGGGAGGGAGGGTAAGGGTTAGGGAGAGGGGGCAGGTTAGGATACCTACTGACCGGCTTCGGTGTCCTAGCCCTGTTGGGATGCCGGCGTCTGGATTTTGACCGCCGGGATCCCGAGTGCCGGCATCCTGTACCCATCCTGTTTGGGAAACACTGGTCTAGTACATTCTATAAAATGATAGCAAGTACCTGATTGGCTAGCATGGGTAACAGGGGCAAAGCAAGACTCCTTAAATATTTGAATAACTTGACCGGTTTGGACTAACTAGTTTTGTGACTGTCCTTAATAATGACAATAGCATAGAGCAGTATAACTGGAAATATTGTGCACATAGATGTGTCTTCAGATTTAATGACAATGGGGTAATATAGCTGCTGTTACTGCTACTTAGTCTTTTTATTTAGACTTATTGATTTGGTTCAACATCTAAAATGTGTATTCCCTTCAGCTTTTCTTGGTACATATTAAAGTCTATCTAGTTACACGTAGTCATTTGACATTGCATGAAAATAATCTCATAACCGCACAAGGCATTTCAAGTCTATGCAAAATTCATTATGTTCTATAATATTAAACATGATTATTAGATTGCATTGGTAAAATTATGACTCATGCCTCTATTTATATGATTAAGTTATAGAGACTTAACAGAAGTTGATCTAAAAAGTTTATTTCTACTTCAGGGTCCATAGGGTATCCACAGGATACCTTGGGGTATAGGTGTGACGTCAGTCGCAGGGCACCAAAGAGTTAAGCTTTCAGCCTCCCAGGATGCACTAGGTCCCCCTCCTATACCCCGCCCCCGAGCCAAGGCACCTCAGTTTAGTTTGGTGCCCGGCCGGAGTCGGGTGCACCTGTTGGAGTGGGGGCTAGAAGAGCCCCTGAAGCTTATTCTTCATGCAGCTGTGGCTGCACAACTGGATGAACAGCATGGACAGTCAGTCCTGACGTCCATGCTGTCTTCCCTACACCCCGCCGGTACCAGAACGCCGGTACTGATCCGGGGATGCTGGTGGGCGTCTGGGGTCACAGCTAGCGGTGACCCCAGATGCTCCGGACCATGGCCGGATTCAAGGGGGACAGAGGTAAGCAGCGGGGTCCCGCGGTGGGTCCCCGCTGATCACATGGTCCTAAGTCCCCAGGCAGGGGGCTCCCTGGGGACTGGCTGCAGCGTGGAGCCAGGCGACCAACCTGCGCTTCCACTACCCCCTGGGACAGCGGACCGCAGCAGAGCGGTAGCGCTGCGGCGTCCCAGGGGTTAAATGCATGCCAGGGGAGCGCGCCTTCCCTGTCTCACAGCCGGCGCCTCCCCCGCTGCACACAGCCCTCTCTGCATGCTGCCGACTGGTCCTGTGGCAGCGCTCCTCCCCCAGGCCAGCCTCCTCTCTGCTCCTCGGCGGCCATCTTCTCCAGAACGCATGGTGAACGCTGCTAGAAGCGCTGGAAGGAAGCATCGTGGTCTGGGTCCCCCCGCATACCTCTCCTCCGCTGTGGTCAGGTCTGTGTATGCAGCGCTGTGTCCTACCAGGCCCTGTGTCTGTGTAGTTGAGTGATCAGCGCTGTTAGTGCAGGAATTGTTATTTTTCTGCATTGTATGTGACTGTGCTAGCGCTGCTGCCTGTAACTTTTCTTCTCTAAACTGTCAGCTTTATTACTGTCCCTGTTCTTTCTGCTAAAGCCCTTGCGGTGCGGTGCTGCAGGGTGGTCTCTCGCCTATTTAATACTTAATTGGTGAGAGAGGTCACATACGTGGTGCCATCATGTCTGAAAGTGATTTTCCCCTCCGGCTACAGTGTACCACGTGCAAAGTACCGTTAGCGGAGGGGGAGGGTAGCGCGGAGGGCCTTTGCCGGCAGTGTTTGTCCATGGCGCGGCCTATTACGGTTACAGCACCGGTACAGGAGCCGCCCTGGGCTTGTTTCGCTCAGGCGTTAACAGCTTTAGTGGGCCAGTTAGCTCCGCAGCCCGCGTTTACTCCGATGGGTTTGTCCCAGCAGTCTGTGGTGTCGTCACCCATGCAGGGGTTCCCATGACAATTGGTGGTACCCCACAGTCTCCCTATTTCCCCGCTCCCGGGTTCTCAGGAGCCAGCGTGGGTTAACTCCCTGACGAGTTCTGTACAGCACTTGTCGGATGTGTTGCAAGGGGAGTCTGTGATGCGGTCTCATAAAAGGCCGGTGGCGTCTCTGTCCGCTCCTTATGAGGATGACGAAGGGACGTCTGATGATGGGGAGATTCTAGATCCTTACGATCAGGAACCTCTCCATACTAAGGACGCTGATGCTAAGTCCAAAGTATATATTCCTGGACTTATTCGGGCGGTCCGCACAGCCTTGGTGATTGAGGACGAAGTTCCCCCAGCGGCTAAATCTAAGTATGCCTTTTTCAAAGATGTGAAGGGCGATGCCACAGTCTTTCCTCTTTCGGGTCAGTTGGTGGACCATTTAGAGGAGGCGTGGAAACAACCTGGCAAAAGATACCAGCCGCAGAGACGCCTGGCGGTGGCTTATCCGTTCGCGGATAATTATTTTGCGAAGTGGGAATCCCCTCCACAGGTGGATTCTCACGTGACCCGTCTTGTCCGTAGTGCCACATTGCCGATGCCATCCATGTCCTCCCTTAAGGATGCTACGGACCGCAAGGTAGAAATCTGCCTGAAGTCCGCTTATTCCCTTGCAGGGGGGGCAGCACGGCCGGCTATGGCCATTTGCTGGGTTGCCAGAGCGATGGAGCGCTGGGCGGATTCATTAGAGGCTTCTTTTGAATCCGACTGTCCGGCCGATCAGGCGGAGTTGATTGGCAATCTCCGTGATTCGGCCACCTACATCAACGAGGCGGCTCTAGACATTAGTACTCTGGTGTCTAGAATTTCTTCAGCAGCGGTAGCTGCTCGTTGCACCTTGTGGCTGCGATCCTGGAAGGCGGACGCAGATTCCAAGAAAGGTCTGGAAGCGTTGCCGTTTACCGGAGAAGTTCTCTTCGGTCCGGATCTGGATAAGATTGTGGCCACGCTGGCGGCAGCCAAATCTGCCTGTCTCCCGTCGGCCGCTGCTCCTTCTGGTTCGGGACCATCGTCCTTTCGGTCATCTAGGGCCCAGGGCAGGCCCAAACCACAGTCGTTTCCTCGGCAGGCTGGCCCTAAGAAATCGGTCAAGCCCCGGAAGCAGGCATGGAGTACCAGACGTCCGGCCCCCAAGCCAGATGACAAGCCTGCGGCCTGACGGTCCGGGCCTCCCTTTGGGGGATCCCAGGGTGGGAGGCCGCCTGCTACAGTTCGCCCAGTGTTGGTCGACCACTACGACAGACACTTGGGTTCTGGAGGTGGTTTCCCACGGATACGCCCTCTCCTTCCGGCACAGACCCCCGGCTCGCTTCTTCACCACGGGTCTCCCATCAGACCGGAACAAGGCTACGGAGCTGCGGAAGGTATTGCACACTATGCTCCAGGCTGGAGTTATAGTGGCGGTTCCATTCTCCCAGAGGGGCCAGGGTTTCTATTCAAATCTATTTTTGGTACAGAAACCCAATGGGTCATATCGTCCGATTCTCAACCTCAAAGCACTCAACAAGTCTTTGCGGGTCCCGAAGTTTCGGATGGAGACCCTACGGTCCATCATTCTGGCGCTGGAACCTGGGGACTACTTGGTGTCATTGGACATACAGGACGCTTACCTGCATGTCCCTATTCTTTGGCGCCATCAACAGTTCCTCAGGTTTGCAATCAGCAGCGACCACTTCCAGTTTCGGGCGTTACCTTTTGGCCTGGCAACAGCACCACGTGTTTTCACCAAGGTGATGGCGGTCATGGCGGCTTCTCTGCGGCTGCAGGGAGTCCGCATGTTGCCGTATTTGGACGACCTGTTATTGGTGGCAGGATCTCCAGAGCTCCTGTTACGCCACTTGGACCTGACCATTGCACTGCTGCAACGGCACGGCTGGCTAATCAACTGGCAGAAGTCCACTCTAATCCCGTCTCGGAGGATTCTGCATCTTGGAGCCTTATTGGACTCGGGACAGCAAAGGATCTTCGTGACGGAGGACAAGATCTCTGCTTTACAGTCAAGGGTGCGCAGTTGTCTGCACAGCCGCCGGGTGTCCTTACACTCGGCGATGAGGTTACTGGGCTCCATGGTGTCGGTGTTCGACATGGTGGAATACGCCCAGTTTCACTCCAGACCTCTGCAGCACCTGATCCTGTCCAAGTGGAACGGGCTGACTCAGTCTCTGAAGTCCCAGACGATTGTGCTCACCCAGGAGGTTCGCCTGTCCCTTACGTGGTGGTTACAGACGACCCACCTCAACAAGGGACGTCCGTTCTGGGTTCCAAATTGGGTCCTGTTGACAACGGACGCCAGTCTTCGGGGCTGGGGAGCAGTTTCGGGTCCACACTTGTTCCAGGGCAGGTGGACGCCGACAGAAGCGGAGCTTCCAATAAATATCTTGGAACTCCGTGCGGTCTTCAATGCTCTCCAGCAGGCACAGCGGTTTCTCCAGGGTCGCCCGGTGCAGGTCCAGTCGGACAACGCTACCACCGTGGCCTACATAAACAGGCAAGGAGGAACTCGCAGTCGGGCGGCTCTCGTAGAGGTCTCTCGGATCCTGGTTTGGGCGGAGCGCAATCTTCCGGCCATATCAGCGGTCTTCATCCCGGGAGTGCTCAATTGGGAGGCGGACTTTCTAAGTCGCCAGGACGTTCATCCGGGGGAATGGTCCCTGCACCCGGACGTTTTTCAACTACTGGTGGACAGGTGGGGTCTTCCAGAAATCGACCTCATGGCGTCCCGGCACAACAACAAGTTGCCGGTGTACGGGTCTCGCACAAGAGACGAAGGGGCGTCTCTGGTGGATGCTCTGTCCGTCCGGTGGACGTTCCGGTTCGCATACCTGTTCCCTCCGGTCTCCCTTCTTCCACGGGTAATCCGGAAATTCAAACAGGAAGGAGGGACGCTCCTGTTGATAGCTCCCGCGTGGCCCAGACGGCACTGGTTCTCAGACCTTCAGGGTCTGTCCGTGGACATTCCTCTGCGGTTGCCGCTACGACCGGACCTTCTGTCTCAGGGTCCTTGCCTTCACCCGGACCTGACTCGGCTGTCTTTGACGGCGTGGCTGTTGAGACGGCCATGCTGAGGTCCCGGGGGTTTTCCAGCTCGGTGGTGCGTACCATGTTACGAGCTCGGAAACCGTCTTCCGCGAGGATATACCATCGCGTGTGGCATACGTTCTTCCAGTGGTGTCGACCGAGAGGTTATGCACCGCGGGAGTTTCGTCTGTCTCGGATTCTCGCCTTCCTGCAAGCGGGACTAGATCATGGGCTTCGCCTTGCTTCTTTGAAGGTACAGGTTTCGGCCCTATCTGTCTGGTTTCACCGTAGGATTGCTACAATCCCGGATGTGCGCACCTTTATGCAGGGTGTTCTCCGCATTCAGCCGCCCTTTGTTCCACCTGTGGCGCCTTGGGATTTGGCTGTGGTCCTGAGGGCTCTCCAAGGACCGCCGTTTGAACCACTGGGCTCAGTGGATCTTAAATGGCTAACAGCTAAGACTGTTTTCCTTCTGGCCATTGCTTCGGCCAGACGTGTTTCTGAGTTAGGGGCTCTTTCTTGTAGACCCCCTTTCTTGGTTTTTTATGGGAACAGGGCAGTGCTCCGCACTCGGCCCGAGTTTCTTCCCAAAGTTGTTTCCCAGTTTCATATTAACGAGGAAATAGTTGTTCCGGCCTTTAACTCACCGGGTCTTTCCGTGGGTGAGGCCTCTTTGGATGTTGTGCGGGCCTTAAGGACTTATGTTGACCGCACTTCTTCGTTTAGGAAGTCGGACGCTTTGTTTGTCCTCTTTGGCTTCCGTAAAAAGGGTTGGCCTGCTTCAAAGCAAACTTTGGCAGCCTGGATCCGTATGGCTATTTCTGAAGCTTATCTTCATGAAGGCCTACCGGTCCCTCCTTCTCTGAAGGCTCATTCCACTAGGTCTGTGGGTCCTTCGTGGGCAGCTCGACGTGGTGCCTCGGCAGTTCAGATCTGCAAGGCTGCTACGTGGTCTTCTGTCCATACCTTCGTGAGGTATTACAGGTTTGACACCTTCGCCTCTCAGGATGCTTCCTTCGGGCGGCGGATTCTCCTTTCTGCACAGGAG
This sequence comes from Taudactylus pleione, assembly GCA_031769625.1. Lineage (NCBI taxonomy): Eukaryota > Metazoa > Chordata > Amphibia > Anura > Myobatrachidae > Taudactylus > Taudactylus pleione. The sequence continues at coordinate 5,710,102 of JAUIMM010000331.1, read as the reverse complement.
CGTCCCCACCCTTAAAGGATACTGCTTTGGGACATCCCCAAGGTATCCTGTGGATACCCTATGGACCCTGAAGTAGAAAATATGAGATATGGTAAGAACTTACCCTTGTTATCTCTATTTCTACGAAGTCCATAGGGTTCCACAGGACTCCCGCCCTGTCGCACCTGTGCTGCAGATGGGCTTTGCTCTGGTCACCGGTTTTCCGTCTCCCTCTGGTGAGAATGTGATTCTTGTATGTGTCCAGATCTTTGTTCTCTCTCTTCCTTCTCCTCCTCCGGCCTATGGCTTGGTAACTAACTGAGGTGCCTTGGCTCGGGGGCGGGGTATAGGAGGGGGACCTAGTGCATCCTGGGAGGCTGAAAGCTTAACTCTTTGGTGCCCTGCGACTGACGTCACACCTATACCCCAAGGTATCCTGTGGAACCCTATGGACTTCGTAGAAATAGAGATAACAAGGGTAAGTTCTTACCATATCTCATATTTTTTTTTGGTTCATTACCAAACTAATTACCCTTTTTATCTAGCGGCCACGGTGGGTCATCCTTGAAAATTAGACGTTTTTTTATCAAACATCCTTTAGGTCCACACACTGGCATTTGCAATGTCGTTTTTTTTTGTGGCATGTTAAAATGCAAATAAAAACAGAATTATATAAATTTTTTATCTTTTTTTTAAACCTGCATTTGTAACGAGACCAGAATATATGATGATCCACTCAAACCTGAAAATCCGGTTTCACCTCATCTCACTGCATTTACAGTGCACTCTAAATAAGATGATGAATGAAAGTTTTAAATGATGTCAATGCACATAATACACACCACAACGGACTGAGCAAAAAAAAAGGGGTTTTGTGGGTGCAATGCAAACCAAAGATACTTAGAAATATACAGTAAATGTATACTGTTTGGTACAATGATTTTTTTGTTTTGTCATAATGCAGTGTTCTCCCCAGGCTGTTTTTTGCGGGTTCACCACCCAGCACGAATCGGCCTACCACCTGGCACTTTGGGAGCCTGCAAGTAAGGACAGTATAAAAAGGACCAGATCCTACAGACTTTGCAGCTTTTTCATAATCAGATGACTGGGCTTCATATAAGAAGAGGAGAATGAATATATACAATGTTATTTCAAGTCTAAATCATTATAAGGTCAGGGTTTAAAACATTTTATTATTGCTATTATTAAGGCCCCCACCCTGCTACTTCTTGATGCCACCCGGCTGGAAACATTTTCTGGGGAGAACACTGTAATGCCATAGCATACAGCACAATATGGTTGTACCCGGCATTCAGTTATTAAAGACGTGGGTGAGGGGAAAGAATGCAAAGGAAAACAAGCTAAATGGATGCGAGGGGCAATGCAAGGGCCAGCTTGGCAGATAAATGGGCACCGCTGGCCCTCCCTTACCTCAGGAATCAATAAACCAATAACCCCCTAATAAAAAAAACCCTAAATAAAAATACTTTAATGTGAGTGATAGATGAGCTGTAAACCGGAACTAGCAAAAAAGTTGGTTAAAACACAGGAGAACTTTGAATTTCCGTGCACCCCATTCGCACCTGATGGATAATTTTTTAGGCTCATTATGCTTTGAAATATTCAACGTAACAAAAGAGGAGACAAATTGTTCTTGTTTGTCTTTTCAAAGCAGCAATGCAAGATGGCCTTTCCCTGAAGACCATACATTCCCAGAGATCTTCATTCTTATTCTGACCCATCTTCCTCCTCATTCCATAAGAATGCTCGTTATTAATCCTAATACATGTGTGTTTTTTGTTGGGAGCTCTGAATTGGATGACTGCATTTGCTGACTTGTGTAATAAATAAGATTGTATAGAGTCTAAATAATCTTTATCTTTCCTGTGCACATTCTCATGAAGACCAAAAACAAGGATGTGAAGGAGAAGGTGAACAGACACCAGTTTGTAGTGGGCACGTTCTCGGGTGTGGTATCGTGTCTGGTGTGTGATCGAGCTCTCCTTGGGAAAGAGTCCCTACAGTGCTCCAGTAAGTACCAGCACGTGATGGTGAAGCTATTTTTTATAGATGCAAGCCAATGATTGAAGGGTCAATCAAGCCTGAATTAGTGCTATATAACCTGCTGGTAGATTTTAAATGCTTGAAAATGACAATATATACTTTTTTTTTTCTCTACATTGCACTCCATTGATCCATAAATGTTTATGGTACTTAGTGTAAGAGAGAAGAGATGCCATGTCACATGCCACCTATGGAAGATGGCCCATCCCCTGGGATTATTTAGTGACACTGGGAAGAATGCACTTCAGGGACCTATCGAGAAGCGTTTACAGCACAACATCATTTTGTAAAGTCTTTTTCACCCATTAAGTTCTATCCTTCAACTTTCTTTTATCTGTTTTCAAATTAAATGATTCATGAGGATCTAAAACTTTTATTTTTTTTTCTCAAAACATTGTGGTAAAGCAGGGATGGAGAACCATTTTTCTGCCGAGGGCCTTTTTGATATATATAACATTATTCGCGGGCCTGATACAGGCCACGCCCCTCCGTGTGATGTCACACGGGGCATGGCCACAATCACCAGTGATTACAGCAATGCCCTGAGTATCCTGAGGATGCTCCGGGGAGATGTAAGGGCAGTGGTGTGACCGTCTCAAGCGTCCTAAGGACGCTCCAGACTGCACTGCTGCATAGATTCTGACTGCAGGGTGCCATTCTAGGCACCCTGCTAGCCAGATGAGGTTAGCAGAAAAAAGCTCTGAGGGCCAGACTAAATGATTCCGCAGGCCTTATATGGCCCCTGGACCTGAGGTTCCCCATCCATGTGGTAAAGTAACACAAAATGTATCCAAACATGATCTCAAAGATTAGAAGTCTTTTAGCTTCATGGCACTCGCACACAGTGAGAACGGAGATGTGTATAACTAGGCCCAGGAGGAGGGTGTACCCTCAGCCAGCCAGGGACTGGCGTTTACATATTGATGGGTACATTACCAATGACACACTTGTCTGTGGACTCTGATATATGTAACCACAGCTTAGAATATCAGGTGCTGCACACCGGCCGTGTAACATTTAGAATTTGACCTGGTGACTTTTAATCTACCATCATTATAAATCTTGAGTGACTGCCAGATGAGCGTTTTAGAACACAGCTGCTTTCAGTCATACCGCTTTCACACACAATGTGTGAAATATCCCGGCTTCTACCTGTCACTTATACCCCTTTTACACCAAAATCCCGGGTCCGACCCTGGAATTTGAACACTGGTCAATCCCGGGTCGAACTCTGCTTCAGACCCCGTTTACACTGCAACTTGACCCGGGTTATTCCGGGTTTGCCCCGTTCACACTGAACCCGGGTAATCCCTGCTTTTCTCTATAGAAGTCATTAAAAATGGTCTGTTTTAAGGTCTGACAAAGATGGTCACAAAAGGCAACAAAAGAGAGGGGTGGGGACTGCTTACAGCATTGCTACAGGTTGCTGTTCTGGCTGTGGCAGGCTGTGTATCAGCCTGCGTTTGTGGCTACTGGTCAGGCTGTGGTACAGGCTGCAGTTCTGGCTATGACAGGCTGTGTGCCTGCCTGCATTTGTGGCTGCTGGTCAGGCTGCTGTGGTGTAGGAGGTTAGGCAGGCAAGCGATGGCTTCATGTGCATCTCTCTGCAGGGCACTGACAAATTACATCATCTGCCAGTGCCCCAGAAGCTCCAATCAGCATCTTTCAGAGCTAGCCGGGTCAAATAAGCAGGGTAGCACCCGTTCACACTGCCGCATGACACGAGAACAACCCGTGTTCAACCCTGCTCTCAACCCGAGTAAGATTCCCAGGTAAATCAACCCGGGAAATTTTTCTGGGAGCCGTTCACACAGAGCATCGACCCGGCAATAACCCGGGTTATTCGGTTGGTGTAAAAGGGGTATTAGATGCTTGCCCCCCTTTTCACACAGAAAACTAAATTACCGGGTAAAGCACTTTTACCCAGTAATTTGCAGATCAACACAGGATTTTTCGTGTGAAAGGGTCAACTCATGTCGAGAATGCCCGGTCTAGGACCCTGCTTTTTACTAATTTAGTTTTCTGTGTGAAAGGGGTATAAGTGTACCAGTGAAGAGAATGGAAATTGCTTTTCCCCTGTCAGTGTTGCATGTGGTACTTTAACAGTAGAATCTCTGTGGTGCAACCCCACAGCGTTCCCCAATAACTTTAATGCTAGATTGCTGCATGACCGTGACATTTTACTAATAGGGTCTCTCTATCACTGTATGCTGGCCCTTGTAGTTACAATGGGTGATCTTAAAACAAGGAAACTGTCCCGTCATTTCATGTGTTTAATAAGATTGCTTGGATCTGATAAAATGCCAGCAATAGTAAATAATGGACGTGGCTTGTGATTTGTACACACATCTCTTTTAGTGCACTACAGATGTGTCCACATACATCTAGCCTCCTGGCCCTTCTAGTCGCGCCATACCGTGGCGTGCATCATTTTACATTTGAATGCGTAGTATTCGCACAATGATGTGAATAGATAGCACAAGCAGCTGCTACTGATTGCAATGATATGCAGCATGTCTATATTCTATGTGTGACTGCGGGTGTATCTGCATGGGAAATGCTACATTACAGTGTCAGCGGCTGTAACACTGTAACGTAGCGCTTTGCGTGCAGATACACCCGCAGACGCACACAGAACACGGGCATGCTGCATATCATTGTAATCAGCAGAAGCTGCTTGTGCTATCTGTTCGCATTGCTGTGCTAATAAGACGCATTTGAAGGTAAAAATAACAGTCAGTCTGAGCTCCCGCGTTGCATGGCGTGACTTCGTGTATGTTTAATGTATTCAGGCTCATTGTGGAGGAGCTGAGCCGCATGGACCTTGGTTCACAGGCGCCAAAGGCGAGTTTTTGCATAGAGCGCATGCGCAGAAGCCAGTTTACGCATATTTGCGTATGTCTATCCTATGCGGAGTCTTAAGCTGTGCATCCACTATACAATTTTCTGTCAGCTATCTGTCCAATCTGGCTGGTTGGAATGAAAACCTGGTAATGTATGGGAGCAAATGACAATCGATCATATGGTTTTAAACACTGAACAATTTTTTTTTGTCCTTTTTTTCAAATTGGTTACATTTATGTGTTTTAACCAATTTGTCTGAACAACCATTTTTGGCTATTTTCCAGTGTTTGTGAACAAATGGATGATTGTCATTTGCTCCCATATATTACCTGGTTTTCATTCCAACCAGCCAGGTTGGACAGGTTGGAAATTGTATAGTGGATGCCCAGCTTTAAGAACTATCTTTCTGTGAAATAGGGCAATTTCTGGGCGGTGTCAATGTGATTGCACGGAACCACTCTGACTTGTGGGCGTTTATCTAAAGCTCTGTATGATTCAAAGTTGTGCTTATATGTACAAGGAATGGATCCTATTTCAGACCTATCTCTTGCACAAAGCATGGGGCTGGTGCAAGTGCAGGTACTAATATGGGTGGCACAGGTTCCCTCATGCACACGCATGATCCCCTGCATTAGCATAAGGTAGTAAATTTTGGCTTTCCTGGCTTCCCGCAACTACAGCCACTTTGCGTGCGACACTGAATAAGCCCTTTAGCCTGGTTTCTATATCAGCTCTGTATGATTCCCATACAAGTACGTGTTATTTACTGGATATGATGCTGCTTACTAATGTATAGAAAGCCACATCAACGTTAATACACATTATGTCCAACACATACTCTCATTGCTACCCACTATTGTCATTTTTGTTTGTGTACATTTTTGTTATATTTATATTCTTTTAATAGTTACGTTCTTTATTTTAGATTGCAATGTGAACATACACAAGGTCTGCAAGGATGCAGCCCCAGCATGTACAAAGGTGACTATATTACTTATATATAATTATACACTAATTTCATACACCCTTTGCTTAAATCTCCAGCATTATTAATATTTTAACGTTAATCCTCCCTCTCCCCCAAACTATTAAAAATACCCCTTCCACTATCATCCAGATTGCAGTAGCTGGAGATCTCTGCTTCCATACAGGTCACTAGTCACTGGGGGCGATTCAATTGTTGTAGGAGTGGCAGTAATTAATGGGCACCCTGTGCTGCAATTCATTTGTTCTGGGCGCCCATTAATTATCGTAATCTTCACGCCCTATTAGACTGGGTTTAGCAGTGGGGCACCCAAACTGTGTTTAGGGCGCCCTAGCCACGGATTTATCTCCTAAACACAGACTATAGACCCACTTGGAATTAGACCGCGCTAAACTTTTCAGCCTGGATAAGTTAAGTGTTTCACCAAAGCACCCAGAAAATGCTAGTAGGACTGGGTGTGGGACAACCATTATATCATTATATCGGCGTGATATGGGGACTTACTTTTTATATGCATTAGTAATTCACTTTCAATTTATGGGAAATTCTCATATCCTAGATCTGTCATAAGATTAAATATATGAAAAATAATAACAATAAAATGTTTTTTTTTTTTTTTTTTTAGAAATTGTGTTTATTCTATAAAACTATTAGAACTTTTAAATTGCTGACTTTTCAAGTTAAATTCCTGAGCTGATATACTCACCGACTACTCAGTTTGCTAAAGTGTATTACCTACACAAATGTTGGTTGAACTTACATTTAAGGGAATGCATCCTATTTATTTGACAAGGAGCCAATGACACTTGTGCCTGAGCCTTTGTTCGTGAGACCCAATGATGTCACTAAATCACTGCATCCGGCTTTTGACACTCTCATTTGATATGTGCCAGATATTTAGTACATAACTTAGTATGGCTTAGTATATCCTGTTTCTGGTCTAATGCACCTTTTTATCTCCTGCCCGTTACCTGCCATGAACCTCAAGATCCTGACAAACACAGCAAAGTCAAACAATAGATGTAGCATATTATTAACGCAACAGACCATACAGTGATTCTCAGAACCTGTTTCATAGATGACGTTGTGTAATTTGGGGTTACCAGTTTACTGTACCTCACCTTGGGGAATCTGTATAGACTTAGCTTCCCCTAAGGAATAGTACAACAGCGCTACTGATCACATATTAGAAAGCACCTTAATGACTGGCCTGTAATGCAGCTTAGTGGCCAACATTATTGCACAGTCCCTTATGGCTGGGAATTGTAACAGGACTAATTTAACCATTGAAAACAATATGTTATGACTAATAATTATCTCATCACCAGAACACTAGCTGCAACAGGCCATGTTTTTGGGATTAATTTAATATTAAACGTGAATTAATCTATGAACTGTTTATTCATTACAATCTGTGCTGCAGTCACTGCAGGAGATGTGGTGTATTATATTTTATTAGAATCTGATAGGTTTGCGATGTACAACACCACTTGTTTCCCCCAGTGTTTTTTACTTAAAAAGACCAACGAGCTTTCAAAGTGAAATGCAAGTAGCGAAAACGCACAGAACGTTGCGAGCGACTTAGATTCATTTACTAGTTATAAAAGGTGTTTCAGGTTATGTATCCTGACCTACAGATGTGTCCCTGCTCATCTAGCCTCAATACGCCATGAAGCGCGGTATGCCTGGTATGAGTGAGCCGTCATCTGTGTGCGACTGAGACTGTAATGGTGGGTACACACTACACGATATGCTCCCTGAGCGATATCGTGTAGTGTTGTCCCCGGCAGGCTGTGCTCAATGTCGTTCATGACATTGAGCACAGCCGCTGAACGATATCATTACGATATCGTTCAGCGCCGAGCTCTCTCCCCCATTCCCTGACATGCTGGACTCCCTCCCGAGATCGTCAGGTTGGCCTGCATGTCAGCCCGATGAATGATAATGACGAACGACCCGCGGGAACGCGCGTCGTCGTTACGGTTCATCTTTTTGGGGTTAAAAATGGACGATAAAGTGGACAACTAAACGATAACGATATCGTTCAGTCGTCCACTTTATCGCCCAGTGTGTATGCACCTTAAACGGAACTTGGCATGGAAAAATCTGCGGCCGCTGCATCATAGCACTACTTATGTTGATTGAGGGACTCAGTCGCACACACAGATATACAAGTGTCACACATCACATTAATCAGCACAGTCTGCTGGTGCATCTCATTGCGACTTAGACGTATTTTCGGCAAAAAAAGAAGCAAAAATGACATCCAGCGCTAGCAAAGTCCCACGGGACCAGGCGTCAAGAGGGGCTGTTTGACACGATTGCAGAAAAGACGAGTGAGGACATATTTGTAGGAATAATGGAAGTTAATTGATCTATGGTAAGATATAATAATGGAGTAATAAGGCAGCAGGGCTGTGGTATAATGTTGATATTTAGAATGTCGACAGCATAATGTTGACATGGTCTGAATGTTGACATTCAGAATGTCGACCTTAAACATGCTGGCGTTCACAGCGTCGACATTGTGGATGTCAACTGTTTGCTAACAGTAAATGCGGCCTAACCCTAATCATAAAGTCCTGTGTCAGCATTGTGAATGTCAACATTTATGTCCATATTCTGAACCTGTTGACAATCTGAGATGGGAGTAGCTTCCACTACATAAGAATTACAGTTGTTCTTTTATTGTACAACAGTTTTTTTTTTTTATAATTTTGTTTTGTTTTGTTTAGTAATTTATTAGTTTTGATGTCACACGTTTGAGAAGGACATATTACAATACCACAAATCATGACATTGTTTAGATGCTCTTTTCCTGATTCCGGTTTATAGATTATTTAGCGTTACTAACAGTGTTACTATACGAGGTAAGCGTGCGATACAGTGGAGTACCCAGGCAGCTAGGGGAAGTGGTGACACTGCATCTGAGGTCGCGGTTAGGCTTCCTGTGTATCGGTGGCTCCTTCTCAAATGCGGCTGCTGCAATCTCAGTTGCTCCGCCCGTGTTCTGACCATGTGACATAATCCCAGTAGTGATTGGCTCTTTGTCCTATACATACAGTAGAAGATGGATCATTGCCATATTTAATCATGGAACATGCTGCAGCATTTATATTCCTAGAACATGTATTGGCGTAGAAATCGTATATCCATTCACTAGGTGAAAAATGTATGTTTTTATCATTAGAAGTTTCAGGACCGGTATCATCCCAAGTACAGGCAACCAGCTGTCATTTCAAGTAAGTGAAAAATAAATGATCTACCTTACAAGTTACAGTATAGTGACTGTTTTACAATACTTTGCTTAATCTTACTAACCTTGTCTGTATGAATGATTGTTCACCTTTACATCAAACTTGTACAGTGCATGTGTCTCATCTACGACCGCTGTTCTCCATGCTGATCTCACTAATACCTCCATTCTGAACGATCCTCCATGCTGGACTCCCTATTACCTTGTGCTACTCGCTTTTACACCTGGAGCAGCATGACCGAGTGCAGGCAACTTACAAAGCACATATCAGGCCGGGGCACAGCACAGATTCCTCATTGCTAGAGGTGTGCACCTCACTTCATGCAGGAGCGCCTAGATTTCTGCCAAAGCCCTTGGGTGTATGGAACAAGGCAGCTGTGTTTGATGTTTCACTGGACAATGGGAGGCAATTAGCGGAGTGAGAACATTGCGTGCATTGTATGGAGGTGGCACAGTGTTCTTTATCGTTTTTTCTAGCAAGATTATTAAAATGAACGTGTTAGAGAGTGCGGATTGCTATGTAGCGGGATGAATGGCCATTTCTACTCAGTAAAAGGACTTAATTTTGCCACTAGCAGAGTTGGTGGAGTTGTGTAGTATTAATTGGACATGCAGTATATTGCTCCTTCCAAGTGCGCTCTGAGTAGCCAGTTTCTTTACACACTTTGCTCAACATACAAGTGCTTTTTGTCCCGTGAATAAAAGTGCCAGTTACAAGTGGATATAAGATTTATAGTCGCTTCCACACTCTGGACAAGCCTTCATATGCTTATTTAATTCATTTCTGAAATAATTTCCATCAATGCTATAGTTATCTCCTCTCTGTAGCTCCTGAGCTGTGGTCCTGAGCCAGCAGCACTACACAAACACCAGGGATCCCAGTGGACTAGTGTCTGGTGGTTATGGGAGCTGTGTAATTGCCGAAACATTTAAAATCATTTAATAATGTTAATTATTGTAGGAAATAATATAAGTGCCTGTAAGGAGGTTGGTTAAAAATAAATAAAAGTACCCTGATTATACATACAGATATTGGCCCTCATTCAGAGCCGCACGTTAACAACAGTACGCTCGTTGCGTTCCGATGTTGACTAACCGCGCATGCGTCGGTGTTACACTGCGCATGTGCGTACGGCAGATTGCGAGCTTTTTTTCTCTCGTTCCTAAAATAGCGTACAGGAAGTGACATGTCAAATGTGATTGACAGAACAGGGCGTTTTTGGGTGTTGACGGGGGTGGAGATGAAAAAACGCAGGCGTGGCGAGGCGTTTTTGGGGCGTACATACATTAGCAGATGCGAACGTCAAATGTGTTCGGACCGTCTCATACGTCACTGGAACATCCGCTTTCCCTTCAAAATGCTCGCACAGCTTAGGGTCAGGATTACTCGACCACATTGGCGATGGCCTTCTCCTCCGTCCCGGGACTCAACGATGGTGCTGTGATTAATCGCGGCTGGTCAGTAAAGTAATTAGTGTTGGATTGAAAACCGGCTTGGTATGTGTTTGGAAAGCAGTTTATTGGGATAGCACAAAAGCGTACGCAGGTGGAAATCAGAGCTGCTAATGTCATGATTACACAATCAATTAGCGTACATTTTTGGTGTTTTATTTTGGCCACAATTTGTTGGTTATGGCCTATTGTAACAATAATGTCATCATGTTTTAATTAGCTCCCCTTTTTTTTTGGTTTACTGTGGAATTTGCATCGCTATGTGATTTTTTAAACGTTCCTTAAAGAGGCCTTTTTTTTTTTTTAAGAGGGTCAGTTTTTGCCTTTAGGGCCAGGATTAAATGTAACCCATTTGTACAATAATGTCACAATACAATGTCAGTTTTTTGTTTTAAATTTATTGTTTAAACACAAACAAATTGGCCTAATATTTTGTTGCCTTTTTTTTGTGGCAAAGATATTTGTTAAAAAAAAAAAAAAAGCCATAACTGGTAACATAAACGTAAATACCAAAATTAAAAACATTTCACAAGAAAGGAGAGGGAAGTTTTGACCAGAAAGGAATATGAGCCAAGCACAGAAGGAGTGTGGGAAAAGTCGCCATTGCTGTCACCGTTTTCTCGCCCGTTTGGCTGGGTGAGGGTGGGCGCCAGACCGGGTCCGGGATGCCATCGGGCTGGCCTGTCCAGAGGCAGATGTTGTGGCCTCTGGACTAGGCACAGGGATAGGCACATTTGGAGGATTGGCTGATGTTGTGCCAGAGGTGGAGGATCCGGATGTTCCGGCAGGAAGGGAGGTCGGCTCCACCATGTGCTGGCGAACGAGCTGCTCCAGGGCATCGGTGATGCGGATGTTGGCCCTGGTATTTTCCGCCAGGGCCTGAGCAATGGTCACGTTGGCCGCAGCATTTTGCTCCAGGGCCTCAGCCACCCGTATCAGACTGGCGTCCATCCTCTGCAGAATCTCCGTATGGAAATCCGATTTAAAATTGAGTTCTGTGAGGAGGCCCACTGCCTGCGAGGGGGCACGCCCTGGACTGGCTTCTGCAGGGTCCTCAGCCGGATGTACTGGTTCCTCCCCTGCAGAGCCAGCAGAAATTCTGCGGCCAAGGCTCCCCTCTGGAGCAGACTCATCCGCCTCTGTCTCTGTTAGGAAAAATGCGAAAAGACTCACATTAGACATCACAAGACTTACCTTGGCCAACATGAGGAGCCGCAAAGTCTGGCATGTCCGTATCCATGTTGGACACGCCAAACACCTCCACAGCCTGCACACACCCCTGTGCCAGCTCTTCTAAGTCTGTCAACTCCAATGACACAGGGGTGGGACCCCCACCTGTCCCCCTTGCATGCCTAGCCCTGTCGGCAAGTTTTTGCTTGAGACGATATTTGAAGTCTGCCCATCTGTGGAATGAAATTGGAACCATTATCCTTTTTTTTACAATGGGGTTTGTTTATAGGATGGGAAAGTGTTTACTTACCGCCGTTTGACATCCCGGGCTAGACGGACATAATCACCCACCCTATTGACAGCAACGGCGACCTCCTCCCACATTCTCCACTTCTGGCTTTGGCTCATATTCCTGGCTGCCTGGGGCAGGATGTCAACGCACTTCTGGATCAAAACCTCCATCTCCTTGCTTGTGAAATGTGGCTGCCTTTTTTTTTTGGCAGCTTTGGCGGGTTGACTGGGGCCAGCAGTCTCTTCCATGTCATCCTCCTCACCTATTTGGGTAAATATGCAGATTTAGCCACTTCACAACTTGCACAATATTATGTTTTTAAAGAATCATTGAGACAAAATGCATGAAGGCCTTACCGCCGGAATTTTGGCCATTGTTTCCCTGGTCTGAAGCCATGTCTCTGCTTCCAGAATGAAATCAACCAGAAATTAAATGTGATTTCGTGACGTATTTATACATGCGTCCTTAGTTTGCGGCCGCATCATTGATTGTGCGTCCCTATGATTCATCCTTAATTTGTGCGGGAAAATAAACACTATTTATGGCTTGGTGTGTGTGGAGTCGAGGTTGCGTTGTTGGATTGTTGGCGGTTAAGTTGGTTGGATTTGGTTGTTTGCGGTTGGAGGATTTGGCGGTGTTTGTATTTTTTTTGGTTTGCTACAGTTGTTTTGGTTTTCCGTTCGCATTTTTTTGGTTTATTTTTTGCCATCGTTTCCTGATTTGGTAAGTTTTGTGCAGTCTAATTTGTGGCCAATTGGTGTCTACTTCTGGTTTTTTGTTTGATATTTTTTTTTTAACACTAATTTCATCTATTTTAGTTTGTTTTGGCTTTCGGACCCAAAGACCTTTTTGAGGGAAATCTTATATATTCGATTTTGGTAAGTCCATTATTTTTCTTGCATTTGCGAACTAATTAACGCATTTTTGACTGTTGGTGTAGTGACTTGCATTTGCGAACTAATTAACGCATTTTTGACTGTTGGTGTAGTGACTTGCATTTGCGAAATAATTAACGCATTTTTGACTGTTGGTGTAGTGACTTGCATTTGCGAAATAATTAACGCATTTTTGACTGTTGGTGTAGTGACTTGCATTTGAGAACTAATTAACGCATTTTTGACTGTTGGTGTAGTGACTTGCATTTGCGAAATAATTAACGCATTTTTGACTGTTGGTGTAGTGACTTGCATTTGCGAAATAATTAACGCATTTTTGACTGTTGGTGTAGTGACTTGCATTTGAGAACTAATTAACGCATTTTTGACTGTTGGTGTAGTGACTTGCATTTGCGAAATAATTAACGCATTTTTGACTGTTGGTGTAGTGACTTGCATTTGCGAAATAATTAACGCATTTTTCGAGGCTTATTCATCATGTAAACCAGTTTTGCTTTTCCCTTTTCCATTTTTGGGGTCCATTTGACCCCTATTTGACGTACGGTGTGCAATGTCATTTTCATCGATGGCCAAATGTGTGTTTCGCCTATTTTATGTGTTGGCTTGCACCAATTTGACAAACATAAAATCACCCTCTAAATTTTTGATGTCTCATTTTTGGCTTTTTTACAGTTTATACGTATCATGACAATACCCCGGCATGTAAGCAGCTATGGATGGTATCATAAAGCTAAGTTGTTTTATGTTACTTTTGGGGTGGCTCAAAAGCCTTACATTGTAAACTTTGAATTTCAGGTAGATCTGGGGCGAATTGTTCTGGCCCTGCTCCCGGAAGACGACCAACCTCAAACTCGTCCCAGGCGTAGGCATCGTAGGCATGCAAGGCCCCAGATATTTCGAACACGTGTCACCCTTTTTGGAATGCCCGATGATGAGGTTTTAAGACGCTACCGTCTACCTCCCAAAATCATCATAGACACTCTCTCATTAATAGAAAGTGATCTTGAGCGGCAAATTGACAGTCCAACAGCAATACCACCACTGACGCAATTTATGGCGGTGTTACATTTCTGTGCCTCAGGATCGTTTCAAACAACGGTGGGAATAGTGGCGGGCATCTCCCAATCCTCCTTTTCCCGGATCCTGAGGGCAGTGATGGAGGCACTTTTCAAGCACCTCCATCATTTTATTAAAATGCCTTTGGATATGGGTGCCCTTAGTGTGGCCAAGGCCAATTTTTACCAAATAGCTGGCTTCCCACACATCATAGGGGTTGTGGATGGTACTCACATACCACTTCAGCCTCCAGCACGGCTGGAGGCAATATTTAGAAACCGTAAACACTATCACTCCCTGAATGTAATGGTGGTATGTGATGCCTCCCTCCAGATCCTGTCCCTGAATGCTAAATTACCAGGAAGTGCTCATGACTCCTTCGTCATCCGGCAATCAGGGATATGGCAGAAATTAACCAACCTACAAGCTGGTGATGCGTGGCTTCTGGGTAAGTGGAGACCTTTAGTACATAACAATGTTAAGCTTGATACACAGTGTTCCTGATGTCTATATTTTATCACAGGAGACAGTGGATACCCTTGCATGTCCTGGCTGCTCACTCCTTATTTGGCTCCCACACCAGGGCCACAAAGTGCGTATAATTCCGCACTTACAGCCACCAGGCAAGTGGTGGAGCGCTGTATCGGCCTTTTAAAAGGCCGATTCAGATGCCTCCACCGCTCTGGTGGCGAGCTCATGTATGTGCCGGATATGGTGTCTAAAATTGTGGTCCTGTGTGGGATATTTCACAACATTGCCATAAGGAGTGGTGTCCCAATGCAGCCAGAGGATGCCTTACCTGAGGATGGCCCCCCCGAGGTTGGTCGGAGGTCAGTATGTGGGGGGGCCATACGCGATGATGTTGTGGCCAGATTTTTTAGGTAAGTTGTAACAAAACTACAGTGTTTATACCTAATGTGTTTGTGTTTGTTTGCGAACATCTAATTTTGTGTTTTTTTTCTCACCATCTTCTGTTTGTTCACATAATCTTTGGCACTCCAACGCTCACTACTTCCTGCTACCCTTACCAAACCTGGATCTGGTCCTTTTGGGCATATATTCTGGAACCCATATCGCAACGCCATGTTTGTGGAATCATGTTGGCATGGTCCTTCGTCAACCAGTTCTTGATTTTTTGTTTTTATTTAATTATTTCTTAGTATGTGTTGTATTTGAATTTATCACTGTGTTCTTTTTTTGGGAGTGACCACTTTGTTTTCTCTGTTATGTTGTGAATAAATGTTTGGAGAGTGAATGGTCTTCCTTTTTTGGGACGTTAACAGCAAGTGTAACCAGGTTAACACAAGTTACATTTGACTAAGGGGTAATCCAGTACTGACGCCAGTTGAGCTAAACTGAAATATGTTTTCAGCTTCCCAACCCACACCAAAAGGAAGCCTGGCCCAACCTTGGGATTTGTAAGATTGGCCTAAGCAGCTTGCGCACCAACTAGGAACCTGTAAAATGTAGAAATATGTAATTGACACTACACCCAAAAAGGGAAATGACATTGTTACTGTTATGTGTTTCTTGTGTCTGTTTGACATACAAAGACAAAACACAATCTAACTTTTAAAAAAGGGAAATCCTTGCAGGAACAGTCTACTTATGTCAGGCTAAACTATCTTGGTTTTGGATTTAAAAAATGAGCCAGAACGTATATTTGTATGAAAAAATTTATTTTGAAAAGTTAACAAAAATAAAAAAACTACTGGCGAAGGAGGCCAGACAGCCGGTCGAGGGCCACAAGAATGCCAATTACATGTTGGCGCATCTGGCCAACACAATCCGCCACCTCTTGCCGACGCCTCTGTTCCTCTGTGGGTGATAAAAGTGTGTGGGTTAATACAACAATAGGGAATCCACATTAAAAAAACAAAAACACAACGAAATCACTCCTAAACCTAAAAAAACATAAAAAAAGGGGGTGCTGCCAAAAATACAAGGCCTATGTACAAATTCCCACAGGTGTGATATGTGTATGTTGAAATCACCAGGAAGAGGTAAAGGCAAACTGTGAAATCACCAAAAGTCAAGCCACAAAAACACGAAGAAAGGCACGACACATGATTACATACAAACAGTTTGTGCTTTAAAAAAAAAATAAATAAAAACATACCGGGAGCCAAAACGGGAGCTCCGGAAATGCCTCCATGATCCTCCTCGGAGGATCCGTCATTCCCCAAAGAATGGGGAGGAGTTATGATGGACTCCGGGGAGGGGGTAATTGGAAGAGGGGTGGGTGGAGGAGAGGGGGAAGTGGGACGGAGGGGAAGGAGGCCCGACATTTCCGGGAGAGGGTCTGGGAAGGATGGGGAGGAGTGGGGAATAGGGGAAAGATTTGGGGTGGAGTGTTGGCTGGGGGTTGGGGATAGTGGCCGGGAACGCCGTCTGGACGGACGGTGACGGCGGAGTCTTGGCTGTCCCCCTAAAATATGTCAAAGAAATTGCGGTTAGTTTATGGACAAATCCGGGGACCAAAACTAAAAAAAAAACACAACCCAAAAAATAAGCCAAATAGGAGTAGAATGAATAAATCAGAAATAGAGGGAAAACATGCACACGCAGATATGAGTGCAAATAATAAATAGGACAGACAGGAAAACATGCACACGCAGATATGAGTACAAATAATAAATAGGACAGACAGGAAAACATGCACACGCAGATATGAGTACAAATAATAAATAGGACAGACAGGAAAACATGCACACGCAGTTTGCCCCACAAACACAAACATTAAAACCACAATACATAACACTTACTTTCCTCGATCTGCATGCGAAAGCATGCCAGCAAGCGGGGCGTTCGCCGTTGCAGGTCGGACCACCTGCGCTCCAGCTGCCCGATGTTGCGGCGTGAGCCGAAGGACCGCAGGCGGGACCGTGCCTCCGCATACGCGGAGCGCTTCTGCCGGTTGGTGATGGGTGGAGGCTGGCTGGTGATCCGGCGATCCATGACCTCCTTAAGCACCAGCAGCTCGCGCCTGGTGAATGCGGAGGCTCTCATGATGGCAATGGTGTTTTTCTTAAAAATCATTTTTGATAAAGTGTGTAAAAATTTTCTGATTGGCTAATGTATTTTGGAAATTAACAGGAGCAATTTTATTGGTTAGTGTATGAGTCATGTGTTCGACAGGGCCAGAAATCTCTGGAGAGTTATGATAGGCTTGATGCAGTGACATGCGTAAGCAAATTTAAATAAAGAAATGAACCCAGGGAAATATGCGGGGATCCACAGCAATAGAACAATTGTTTAATTGTGGTTCACATGTTTTTTGAACAATAAAAGCGAATGTTTCATCCGTACGTATTCTGCGGGTAAACACAAACACGGACAAGAGTAAAGTTTCTTGCATTGTGTTGAAAAAAAACAAACAATTAAGCTAATTGATACATTGATTGGCATGATACGATTGATGGAGGTAGGCAGAATAAAGGAGCAGGTAATCGACATCTGACAAGGCCACTTCCTGTTTATACTTGTGCGTGCGTTCCTTTCAAGCCATTTCGGGGATGTATGCTCGCTATTTCGTACGCTCGTTAGTTAGAGGAGGGGTCGTCAGAGTTTAGGGAGGAATTTTAGATGCGAACGAAAATACGAGCGAGCCATTGCATTTAAATATTTTTGTACGTACGCCTAACGTACGTGCGCCCGCTTGCGAGTGGGTCTGAATCAGGGCCATAGTCGCTTTGTGGCCTGATGTGTAAATAGAGACAACAGGCCATCAGGACTTATGGAAGGTGAAAAAAAAACATTTAGTTATTAAAAATAAAGAAACAAAATGTTATTTATTCTGCAACACTCAGCAGCATAATATACATATAAAGTATGAACATTATGTATCATTAATGTACTGTATGTCCCTCTTGTGACAGGCAACTGTCGCAAGAGGGACATAAACTTTGCTCACTGGGTAATGTTTATTGAATGCTTGGTTTCGGTTAACCCTGTCCTGACAACACTGAAATTGATGCAAAGCACAGGTTCTAAAACCCTGTCCTCGTGACCCCAAACAGTACATGTTTTCTTCCAGGTCTCCTCACAGAAAGTGAAATAATTAGCTCCACCTGTGGATCTTTTAAAATGTGTCAGTGAGTAATAAATACATCTGTGCACCTGCTAGGTGACCTGGAAAACATGAACTGTGTGGGGTCCTGAGGACCTAGTTTGAGAACCACTCATGCAAAGCAATGGGAAAGTGTCTCCACACGCCCATTCCCTTGCGCTGAATGTTTGATTTCAGCACTCGTGTACAAGCCTTGTGATCTTCAACACATTACTTTATCTCCTGATGTATGTTTGGGCATCAGAACACTAGATTGAAAGCCTTATTCAGCACCGTTCTGTGTACCGTTCTAGGTAAAACAGTATACACTATACACTACATCATAATGAGATGCGGTCAATATCCTGACCGCGGGGATTCCAGTGCTCAGACTGCCGGCGCCGGAAAACCGAAGGTAAGTAGCTTAGCATTAGGGTTAGGCACTAGGGGGAGGGTTAGGTTTAGGCACCTGGGGAGGGGAGGGAGAGGTGGAGGGTTAGAATACTGACCCGTCATTGTCTGTTTCCTAACCCTGTCAGGATTCTGACTGCCGGTATCCTGAGCGTCGGTATCCCGTACCCATCCCATCATAACAATGACAACTGTAAAGATGTGTCCTCAGAGAACGGAGCCATAAACTACAATTAGCAACGGAGCGGGCTTCAATAATGTTAACAGAGCGCGTACAGAGTATAATTGACAAGCTCCTCAGTAACAATAAAGCATTATATCACTGGCGGGAGGCTTTAGTAGTCCGTACACAAATGCAGGCTAACTTCTCTAGTGTTTCCGTATGTGTGTGCTGTTATCTCTCTCCTACTCACTGTATATTCTGTATGTGCAGAACAACTCTCTAAATCTCAAGGGCTTTATGTACTAGCTACAAACTTTGCAAGTGTATTTATATATACTGTACACAAACAAACCAAATGTATTGGCCGCACAAGTGCTTTGTTTTGAAAAGTTTTGTCATAATATTATCACTATATGTGTGATACAAGAATACATAAGTAATTTAACAATACAGAGTGTTTCTCTCGCTATTGGCCCCAAAGTTTTTCTTACAACTTTTAAAATAATTGACGTAATATAGTGAAATGTGACGGACATACCTTGGTCTATGAGAAACATGAGGAAGTCATAGCAAGTGTTGAAAGTGTTCACCATTAGCAACCAGGCTAGCTTGAACGCCTTGCTCTATGCTATGGAAGGTTTTAACATATTGGGAGTCACAGGGGTATATTTACTAAAGTGAGAGTTTTTAAGGTGGGTATACACTGCACAGATATATCTGCAGATGATGGTCATTCATACACACTTGAACGACCATCATCAGCTTCTGGCAGGGAGGTGTATCCCGCCTCCCTCCCCGCGGCCTCTGCTGCATGTGTACCGGCAGACTGCCCGTACACACTGCACGATGGACAGATAAATCTGCAGATATATGTGCAGCACAGCCGACGTGATATGTCTGTGAACAACGTTGTTCAGACATATTGCTGGTACACACTGGCTGATGGGCACCATATATATTGGCCGATCAATTGATCGGCCAATATATCTGTCAGTGAGTAACCAGCTATAGAGGTGGAGATGTTGCTTATAGCAACCAATCAGATTCTAGCTATCTTCTAGAAGGTGCTAGATAACTGTTAAGTAGAATCTGACTGGTTGCTATGGGCATTTCTAAAAACTCTCACTTTAGTTAATATACAATACCCCACAGTCTCAATTTCTTGCTAAATGTTTCCTCTCAGTGCCATGAGAGTCCGTGGCTTGTTCAGGTAAACTTTCCCTTAACATGCCCCATAGGAAGAAATCCAGTTGTGTAACGTCAAGCAACCGGTTCATATCTGCACATAACGCAGACACGATGAATGTGGGCGCCTCAGTACACAACACCGCTGTCATAAGCAGGAATATATACTGACTAGCAGTGGCAGCTCCAGAGGTGGTGCTGCAGCACAGTCCATAATTCAGATAGGGGAACCACACCAACTGCCACCCTCACTGGTTATATCCTCACTGGCAGTTGGTGTGGCTCCCCTATTTGAATTTTGGATTGTGCTGCTGACTAGGGGGGTGAACAGCTGGCCTTCACTTTGCACATGCTTGAACAGCTGGCCTGGATGCTAATGGCGAACACTTTAAACCATTGGTTCCCAAACTTTTTAGAATCACGGCGCCCTAGAGTATCAGCATTTTTTTAACGAAACCCTTGGGCCAAAAGTTTTTTATTGAGAATTCCAGCAAAAATTTAAATGAAGTAAATTGTGCTTATATGTTACCCTTAGGGTCAGTTATGTGGTGGGTGACAGGGCTGCACTTATTTTTTTTTTTTTTTGGTCCACATATTTTTTGATAGTCAAAACTAATGCTGATGACTGCCAATCACACTGACTATAAAATTATTTTATTTGGTACTGGACCACCAACCCGTAGTACCCCTACAAGTGACCTGAGGCACCCCAGGGTGCGACAGCACCCAGTTTGGGAACTACTGCCTTAAACACTTGCTAAGACTTCCTCGTGTTTCTAATAGAACAAGGTATGTCTGGGTCATCTTTTACTAAATTACGTCAATTACTTTATAAGTTATAAGATAAACTTTGGGGCCAATAGCGAGTGACACTCCCTATATAATATCAGGATAATGGTCACACAATTCAAGTGATAAATATGCCACTTAATGAATCCTCATTTTCATACATAATCCTTTTACATACTAACAACTTCAAACCGTTGTTCCCAGTGTAACCGGCAAAGGGGGGAGATTTAAATAAGCTGGTGCACATTAGACAATATTCGGCCCGGACCATCACATCGTCAAAATCGTCTAGTGTGTACCCATTATGTCGGCCGTTGCGTGATCCCACGGGGTCGTCAGTCGCATCTATATGCTGCTCAATCTGACAATGTGACTGACTGCCCCATGCAGCGGGATGCAGCAGGGGCCAACATATCGGGTGGCCGGGCACCATATCGTCTAATGTGCACCGCCCGCCCGATATGTCGGGGCGGGGGTCGTCGGTCACATCGATGGGTATACACATCGTTTAGTGTGTACCCAGCTTGGGAGAGAGAAAGTGGAGAGAGATAAAGTACCAACCAATCAGCTGTCACGTTACAGGCTGTGTTTGAGCTGATTAGTTGGTACTTGATCTCTCTCAAGGGTTAGTACATCTACCCCAAATATGCTAAGAATGGCACCTCCTGATACCAATGAGTGGATAAGAGGAACCTGTCCTGTGACAAGCTTCTCCTCTTTGCACACTTTCCTCATTGGGATATCTGCTCATTGTAATTAAATGTTGTTATTAATAACATTACAGATTCGTCTTTCAAGGATGTCCCTCAGCCAGTTCCCTCTGCTATTACTCTCACCACATCCGTGTCTCTTGGAGCATCCTCTGGAAAGAAAGACTCTGCACAGTCAATAAATCCACTGACCAGAAGCATTACCTTGGCCAGTATAGACAGGTATGTGACTCATAGTTGTGAATATACTTTTTGAAGTGAACAATCTAACATCTCATTCCTTACACGGGTGGAAGCTGTGACTTGTCCATTGATGTGTGTAGTGCACATTCCAATATTTGGTGTGTGTTCCATATGTAATCTAGGCGTATGTGCATTGGGACTGATTCAGATACGGTCCCTGAATGTCAGTCACTTTCCACTTCACTGTGAGTGGTGCCTATTATTCGTGGCATCTTTAACTTCACCTTGTCCTTTCTCATAATACAGGAGATCAGACCAGTCATTGGAATCTGATGGAGATACAAGTGGCTCTAGATCCAGGTCACAGTCGGAAGAGCTGTTGCAAACCATGGGAACCCCTCCCTCAATTGATGCCTTCCCCATTGAAGGTTTATTTACAACTTATGTAATGGCTCTTAGATGACTGTGTTTAGTATTGCATGCTAAGTTACTATAGCTGCACCCTGCCTGCTCTAACTTTCCATTCTTTTGCAGATTTTAATTATAGACATATACTCTTTCTGTTTTTTGTAGCATAAGCGAACACAGTTTAGAAAATGTGCACCAACGTTTTGTCAATTTGAAAAACAATGTTATCTCATACGTAGCTTTTATTTGTAATGTTTCGTTCACTGAAATGCCTTTAGAGTGTCTTTAGTTTATATAGAATATAAAATGGGTAACTCCTGCGATGATCTTTTCACCTAGATGTTGTAGACGCAGCTCTGTCTAGTGACTTCAGTGACTTCAGTGGGGACACTCTGGAGTTTGAAGCAGAGTCATGGAGTTTGGTGGTAGAGTCGTCTTTCTGCAGCAAGCAAGAAAAAGACGTGATCAAGCGGCAAGATGTTATTTTTGGTAAGAAACCAGTAGTCTTATGGAAAGAAAACAAGGGGAGACACTTTGTATTAGCAGTGGAACAATGAGATTGTATAGCTGGGACTTAGCACCTCTGTCAATATGCATGATATTTCTACAAACATTTCACTCATCTTTAGTGTAAATGGACAATATTTGAAGCACCAAAGAAAATCAAAACTTTCTTAACTTAGATTTATTTAAATGGTAAAAAGTGACCAAAATATTACCCAATTATAATTGTGCCACTTGAGTTGCACAGATTTCACAATAGGAACGGGTGTGGTATACCATTGGCAGAATGTCAATTTTTACCATGTCGGTGCATTCTGCATGTCGGCGATGAGAATGTTGACAGTACTATTTTAGTCACGCAGTTTATCCTTAACCCTTACTGCAGCCTAAGCGTTATAAGTTCATAATGTAGACATGCATGGGGGTATACTATTTTTACTAAAGTGGAAGTTTTTAGAAGTGGAGATGTTGCCCATAGCAACCAATCAGATTCTACGTAACATTTAACTAGCATTGGGTTCCCGACTTCATATAATAAAACTTTCCAAGACACCCTAATGCCTATGATGCTCCAAGCATTTAATGCAGTCTCTGATGAACAACATTTTTCAGCTCAATCTTTAGAGGCAGATATCACCATCATCCCCAAGGAGGGGGATCCTTTCCGTAACCCTAGTTATAGACCTATATCCCTCTTAATCGTGGATTTGAAACTTTATGCAAAGCTTATTGCAAATAGATTAAAATTATTTTTGCCTTCAGTGATCCATACAGACCAGGTGGGTTTTGTCTTGGGTTGCGAGGCTCGAGACGACACAACCAAAATGCTTAACTCAATCCACTTAGCGACCCGGTCACCAGAGACTTCAACGATCTTATGCACTGATGCCGAGAAGGCTTTCGACCGCATTAGTTGGACATTTATGCAGGGTCTGTTAGAATATATGGGGCTCAACCGAATGTCACTGCACAGAATTTTAGCGCTCTACAGGGGACTTTCCGCCAGAATTAAAATAAATGGAGATTTTTCTAAAGCGGTCCAGATATCTAACAGGACACGGCAATGGTGCCCGCTGTCTCCGTTGATATTAGTGTTATGCATGGAGACTCTTGCGCAGGCCATAAGAGTCAATCCAAATATTTTGGGTTTACGGGTGGGAGATTCGGAATATAAATTAGCTCTTTATGCTGCTGATCTGCTAGCAATCATTACAAACCCCACGATCTCCCTATTTTGATGAAAGAATTTAATCTTTAGTGAACTTTCCTTTTTTAAAATCAATTATTCCAAATCGGTAGCTATGAACCTCACTGTTAATACTTCGGTTATTACTAGTCTGCAACAGGCCTTTGCCTTTCAGTGGCATCCCTCGCACTTAAAATATTTAGGAGTCCTTCTCCCCAGGGACCTCTCTAAGGTTCACTCACTCAAGTTTTATCCTTTGCTTGCGAAAATCCGACAGGAGCTTACCACTTGGACACTTAAGGGTATCTCATGGATATGTAGGATTAATGTAATAAAAATTAATATCCTACCTCGGGTGCTCTGTCTCTTACAAACTTTGCAGGTACTTATTCCTCACGGTTGGTTAATTTATCTTCATCAGGTGGTGAAGAGTTTTGTGTGGGGTGGGAGAACCCCTCGGTTCAAACATGATGTCCTATTTAGACAAAGGCACTTAGGAGGGCTCCAGCTCCCGCATTTCAGTGTTTATCATGATGCTGTTATACTTAACAGAATACTTGACTGGTCCAGGGAAAATTCTGTTAAACAATGGGTGTCTATTGTGGGCTCCTTTTTGTAGTCACCCCTGACTACTGTGCCCTGGTTGTTACGCTTACCTAGCATTTCACATCCAACCAGGGACCTACATTATAGACTTGGAAAAGGCTTAGTGGCTTAGACTGTATCTCCACAGTTCCCTCTCCTCTAACTCCAATATTTGGCAATCCAGCATTTCCCCCTGGGATTTCCAACCTGGCTTTCAAATGTTGGTCACAGGTAGCGATATCTAGGATGTCAATTGTTGGGAGCCTCCAGAGTACTGTCTTTGCAGGATATTCAAGCTCAGAAGCAGTTACCCAGCAACGAGATCTGGCGATACCTCCAAGTTAAACATTTTCTCCAATGACGAAATCTCCTCTCTTCAGGGACTCACTTTCTCCCTTTCTTTTTTACCTGTTTTTCTTTTTCTTCCTATTCCACTATTTTGTATTTGTTATATTAGATCAGGGATGGGGAACCTCAGGCCCAGGGGCAGTATAAGGCCCTTGGAATCATTTGGTCTGGCTTCTGAGCTTTTTTATGCTAGCCTCACCTGGCTAACAGGGTGCCTAGAATGGCACCCTGCAGCCAGAATCTATGCAGCAGTGCCACCTGGAGCATCCTTGGGACGCTTCATACGGTCACACCGATGCCCTTACAGCTCCCGGGAGCATCGTCAGGATCCTCTAGGCATTTCTGTAATCACCAGGGATTGTGACCCCACCCCTTGTGACGTCACATGGAGGGGGCGTGGTTTGCACCAGGCCCACAATTAATGTTATGTATATCAAGATGGCCCTCGGCAGAAAAAAAGTTCCCCACCCCTGTATTAGATGATTAACTTAACTTTGTATTTTATATGATGGTTTATATAAGTACATACTATTCTATTTGTGGGCTATTTTAGTCCATACAGCATATATAGTGTAATATTCGGGTTACTTTGTTTTGTATACTATTATGGATATTGAATATTATCATATGCTATTGTGCCTATATATTTTTATTTCATAATGTTTAATAAAATTTACTTGCAAAAAAAAATATTTTTTTTTAGCTAGCACCTTCTAGAAGATAATAACTAGAATCTGATTGGTTACTAATGGCAACATCTTCACTTCTTAAACCTCTCACTTTAGTAAATTTACACCATAATGTCTATATTTTGAACATGTCGACATTTTGTCAGTGTCGACATTATTATGTCAACATTCTGAATGTCTACATCCTGAACTTGTCAACATTACAGTGTAGACATTCTGAATGTCGGCATAGTAACTACATACCCATGTAACTGTATCTCCTAAATAATAATATGCATTTTCAATGTATTTGACCCCTTAAAGTGTCTCTGTATTAGAACGACTGAGGAAATCCATTTTTCCACACTGTCCACAGTTTGTTCCTGTTTATGTTCTTCAAAGAGTCATTTTCAGACTTCATCCAGCAATGTTTATAGTCCTTTGTCTAATGGTTTCTTTCCATTGGCTGAATGTAAACAGAGGATTACAGAGTTTCTTTGCTGTTACCTTCCAATAATCATCTAGAGACCAAAACGGGAAATCCTGAGTCCTGATAGAAGAGGTTTTATGCAGGTCAAACACAATGCAGTCTCACTGGCATGTCTTTAGTTTCTCTGGCAGATCTGAAGGCAGTATTGTCGGAGTTGCAAGAGTTATGTTGTGCAATAATAGACGCTCAGTCAGGGCAGTGCAAAGTGCAGCATAGGGCTTGCAGGGGTGTATCTAGGGATCCAAGCGCCCCTGGCAAGGTAATGGACTGTCGCCCCCCTCCCCCCATAATTTCAGGAAGTGCCCCCCAGTAGTAGTCCTCCCTATGCAGTGCCCCCAGTAGTAGTCCTCCCTATGCAGTGCCCCCAGTAGTAGTCCCCTCTATGCAGTGCCCCCAGTAGTAGTCCCCCTGTGCAGTGTCCCCAGTAGTAGTCCACCCTATACAGTGCCGCCAGTAGTAGGACACCTTATGCATTGCCCTCAGTAGTAGTCCTCCTATACACCTATACAGTGCCCCCAGTAGCGGCCACCCCCCCATAATGTGTCCCCAGTAGCGGACCCCAGTAGCACCCATCCCCCCCCCATAACGTGCCCACAGTAGTGGCACCCACAATAGAGTACCCCCAGTAGCGTCCTTCCCCCCCATAATGTGACCCCAGTAGTGTCCACCCCCTATACAGGGCCCCCTAGTAGCCGCACTCCCTGACTGTGCCACAAAAAAAAAAAGAAAAGCAACTTACCTGATTCCCGCTCCTGCCGGCGACCGCCGCTGTCCACTCCATCGGGCCCGCACTCGCACTGCACTATGGGATGGGAGAGACATCATGACGTCTCTCCCATCACCCGCTGCGGGGGGGAGCCAGAAGACAGAGCTCATGAGAGAGCTCCAGCTGGCTCCCTCCGTGGACGCAGCAGCCAGTGAGAGTCTGTCTTACTCTCATTGGCTGGCTGCTATAACAAACATACAGCCGCCGCTGGCGGCTGTGTGTGTTTGTAAGCTGTGTAGGGCAGACCGCTCTCACTGCGGTCTGCCCTACACTTAGGGCCCGGGGGACTAGTGGGGTAGTCCACTCATTGGCTGCTGGTGGCACTGCCGGACAGTGCCCCCCCTTTGGTCAGCACCCCCCCTTTGGCCAGCGCCCCTGGCGAGTGCCATCCTGGCCAATGGGTAGATACGCCCCTGAGGACTTGTAAGGTTTGTTCGGTTTCCTAAGGAGTCGTCGGCTCTCAGCACTGTGTCTCAATAACGTATTGATGAATAGAAAAAAAGGAAGCACTTGGAACAGAACAAGTTAAACAGAAATACAAATGATATGTTTTTAACTAGACATAATAACAACGGCCGGTATTGACAGTAATATTACACAACTAAATAATGTATGCTAGAACTCATCCAATTGAGATTAAATATTTAAAATTTAAAAAATGTATAAAAGTAATCATAAGTCCTCTGCCTGTCTTTTAAGCATATGTCTTAGTAGCAGGCAATAGCAGGTTTATAAATTGAGCTTCAAAAACCTTGTAAATCCTTCATGCACTGAGTTAGTAGAAGCAAAACTTTGGTGTTATACAGTCATTACAAGCTTGCAGGTTCTGCTGAGTAAATCAATGTGATATATTTACCTCCTTTGTTCCACATTCCTTGCCAGGTAATGCATTTTGTAAATATAGTGACTTTACAGCTAACTTACAGAAATAGACAATCCAAGTTAATGCATATATATATATATATATATATATATATATATATATATATAAAAAAATCAATATTGTAGTCCCCATTCATATACCTCTTTGGCTGCTAGGGTATCTGTATTTGCAGCAGCCTTTATCTGAATGGCTTGTGCATTGTGCGTGTGCCTCCCCTCAGCGTAACGGGAGATAAGCCAGCTGGTGTATTGCTACTTGTTCCCTTTAATGTGTTTCCCGGCCTTCAGAACTGCTTCATCAGAAAGGTTTCCGTGCATCTAATTTTTTTAAAAACGGAGATCAGCGCCTGATTGTTTTCTTACATTAAAATATTGGATGCAATACATCTTCAAACATGATTAGGACTTTTTTATGGCAAAGATTTTTGATTCCTGTAATTGGGGTCTTAAGGGAAATATATCAAACCTTCTGAAAATGAAAGTTCCTATAGCAGCCAATTAGTTTCTAGCTATCATTTATCAAGTATATTCTATTAAATGATGGCTAGATGCTGATTGGTCGATATGGGCAATTTCTCCACCTGTTCTCTTTAGAAAGTTTGATGCATCTACCCATAATTCAAAAATATATCTATCTATCTATCTATCTATCTATCTATCTATCTATCTATCTATCTATCTATCTATCTAAAGGGGCAGCACTAGATGGGCAAAGTGATTCTTACCTGCCATAAAATTCTATGTTTCTATGGGGTCTACTTACTAAGCAGTGTTAGGAGACAGAGGGAAAAGTGATAAGAAAGTGATAAGGTGCCAGCCAATCAGCTCCCAACTGCCATCTCACAGGCTGTATTTGAAAAATGACAGTTGGGAGCTGATTGGCTGGCACCTTATCACTTTCTTATCACTTTTACCTCTGTCTCCTAACACTGCTTAGTAAATAGACCCCTATGTAACTACATTTACAAATGACCCCCGTGCAAGCCCTTGCTTGCCTCTCATCAAAATGTTTAGCGGTGCCCCTCACAGGGTCACTTGGTGATCACGTCTAAGTATATGATAGTTATTCAGCAGTGGCAATTATTTCTGCAGCTTTCCTCATGACGAGTCTCTGGATTATATACCTCGTACATGTTTTGTTTGGATTTACTTTGTGGACTTAAGAGATACGGGCCTGGGGAAATTCTGTGTGCTTGAGCAGATTTAATTATATAAGACAGTGATTTATGTGTATTAGGTAAGCTACTGACCTAATTGCTGCTTTCTGAATTTAATCATAATAAAAAATTATATTAGTGTAAATATTTGACGAGGTTTAAAAATAAACATCGATTACAGCATATTAGTGAAAAGAAATTGGATATAATTATACTGCAAATGACCTGTAATGAGTTCATGTATCCTGTTCCTTTTATTTCTGTCCTTTAATAAATACCTGCGCACTAATCTAATTGCAATTTTGCCGGGGATTAAAAGGAAGAAACTGGTAAATACAAAGAATATATTATGTACATGTCCGTCTCCTAAAGCTGATTAGATCATTGTCCTCATAACATTGGCTATGTGAAATTAAATTCCCACCTATATTGCTCTCATCAAAACACTTTGGATAACTAGGCTGAGACAGTATAGCACAATCTAGATTGCAAGCCTTGGTCAATACAAGTACGATACAGGTTTTAGTACTTTATAAGAATATATCTACCTCCCGTGGATAACCTGACTCCCTCCTAGCCTGTGAAATGAGCCGTTTGAGCTGTATATGTTCTAATGTAGTGTAGGATTGTTGTATTATCCTATTGTTTTTGTTGCTGCAGAACTCATGCAGACGGAACTGCATCACATCCAGACCCTGTCCATTATGTCTGAGATATTCAGGAAAGGGATGAAGGAGGAGCTGCAGCTGGACCACAGCACTGTGGATAGAATCTTCCCATGCCTCGATGAGCTGCTGGAAAGCCACAAGTCCTTCTTCTGCAGCCTGAGGGAGCGGAAGCTGGAGTCTAGGGAAGGCAATGACCGGAACTTTGTGATCAATAGGATTGGAGATCTCCTTGTACAGCAGGTATTGGATGTGGTGTCACTTTACATTAACACAACTTGAAAAAATTACGGTTCATTTACTTAATATAATTGTATGGTACAACAAACTGACGCACGTAAATAAAACTAAACAAAAACACATGATATTCTCCATTTGACCATTTCTAGTGCTCACATGTCTCATTATGCACAGTCCGGCCCCAGTCACAGCCTATAAGATGCTGCCCTCGGGCACTGGGTGCTCTTCCATCTTAAACGCTTTTGTCGGTGCAACCTCTTCATACAGTGTACACTATGCGTATAATACTTTTTTATAGCCCGTTTAGCTTGCCATATCACTTTGCCTCTGGGCTCAATTGTTGCCAGCAAGCAGACTGGTATTCAGCAGTGGCGTAACTAGGGTATATTGAGCCTAGGGCAAATTTCAAAATGAAGCCCCCCCCCTCCTATGTGCGCATGCCAAATATGGGCGTGGTCACAAGGGGTATGGTCACTTAAAAATGAGGCATGTCAACATGACACAAACCCCTCTCTCATCACTCTGAACATTCCTTTTCATTCCATATGCACATTAATGCAGTGCCCCCAGTATGCAATGTCCCCAGTAGTGATCTCTATTATGCAGGCCCCCAGTATGCAATGTCCCCAGTAGTGATCCCTATTATGCAGGTTACCCTTATACAGTACCCCCAGTAACGGTCCCCCTCATGCAGCCCCCCATTAGTTCCCCTTATACAGTGCCCCCAGTAGTGGTCTCCCTTATGCAGACCCCCAGTAGTGATCCCCGTTATGCAGTGCACCATGTAGTGGTCCTCCCTATGCAGTGCCCCCAGTAGTGGTCCCCCTTATACAGTGCCCCCAGTAGTGGTCCCCCTTATACAGTGCCCCAGTAGTGGTATCCCTTCAGCAGGCCCCCAGTAGTGGTCCCCCATATCCAGTGCCCCTTATACAGTGCCCCCAATAGTGTTCCCCCTTATGCAGGCCCGCAGTAGTGATCCCCCCCCTATCCAGTGCCCCCTGTAGAGGTCCTCCCTATTCAGTGCCCCCAGTAGCGACTCCCCCCCCCCCCTCCCCCCCTGATGCAGTGCCCCAGCAGTAGTAGTCCCCAGTAGAGGTCCCTCCCCCAATGCAGTGCCACAGTAGTAGCCCCCTCCCAGTAGTGCCCCCAGTAGCGGGTCCCCCCCCCCCGATGCAGTACCCCAGTAGTAGTTCTCTCCCCAGTAGTGGTCCCCCCCACCCCGATGCAGTGCTCCCAATAGACAACACACAAGTTAAAAAAAAACAAAACACTTACCTTAAACCCCACTCCAGCTCCTGTTCCCATCGCCATACGTGCCACCGTAGTCTTCCCGGGCTGGCGCACTCTGCATTATGGAAGAGACGTCATGACGTCTCTCTTATTACCCACTGCAGGAGCCGGAAGATGGAGCTCATGAGTGAGCTCGAGCCCGGCTCTTGCAGTGGGTGCAGCAGCCAATGAGAGTCTGTCTGACTCTCATTGGCTACTGATTAACACACACATCGCTGCCGTGCTGTGTATGCAGCACAGGACTGGGTTGGGCGCAAGGAAACCTAGCGCCGGTCCTGAGTAAATGTGTAGTGCTGACCGGTACCGTGATCGGTGGTTCCCCCATGCACCACCGGTCCCACGGCGCCCAGGGCACGTGCCCCGCTCACCCTGCCCTAGTTACGCCACTGGTATTCAGACCATCTTTCTACTGCTGTGCATAACCTAGTTATTGTTATGTTATTTATTTCTATTGCAGCATTTGCAAATTCCTTAGCTGCTGGGTAAAGACTGGTAAATAATCTTCAATAATTTGCTTATGCTCCTAATAAACCATTGCAGTGAAATCTGTGCAGTGCAAAGGATCAGAAGTAGCTACATGCCTAGGAATGGATCTTAAGTAGCTACATGCCTAGGAATGGATCTGAAGTAGCTACATGCCTAGGAATAGATCAGAAGTAGCTACATGCCTAGGAATGGATCAGAAGTAGCTACATGCCTAGGAATGGATCTGAAGTAGCTACATGCCTAGGAATAGATCAGAAGTAGCTACATGCCTAGGAATGGATCAGAAGTAGCTACATGCCTAGGAATGGATCAGAAGTAGCTACATGCCTAGGAATGGATCTGAAGTAGCTACATGCCTAGGAATGGATCTGAAGCAGCTACATGCCTAGAAATGGATCTGAAGTAGCTACATGCCTAGGAATGGATCTGAAGTAGCTACATGCCTAGGAATGGATCTGAAGTAGCTACATGCCTAGGAATGGATCTGAAGTAGCTACATGCCTAGGAATGGATCTGAAGTAGCTACATGCCTAGGAATGGATCTGAAGTAGCTACATGCCTAGGAATGGATCTGAAGTAGCTACATGCCTAGGAATGGATCTGAAGTAGCTACATGCCTAGGAATGGATCTGAAGTAGCTACATGCCTAGGAATGGATCTGAAGTAGCTACATGCCTAGGAATGGATCTGAAGTAGCTACATGCCTAGGAATGGATCTGAAGTAGCTACATGCCTAGGAATGGATCTGAAGTAGCTACATGCCTAGGAATGGATCAGAAGTAGCTACATGCCTAGGAATGGATCAGAAGTAGCTACATGCCTAGGAATGGATCTGAAGTAGCTACATGCCTAGGAATGGATCTGAAGTAGCTACAGGCCTAGGAATGGATCAGAAGTAGCTACATGCCTTTGTCATAATAGGGTGTCACAATCCCTTCAGCCATTCCAGCCGGTACACTGTTTGTCTATTTGCTGTACCTATCCCCTTATATGTAAAGCTCCAGCTCACCTGCAAAATGTGATGTGCTATTACTGGTTATCAATGCAGAACACTTATTAATATATGTACTTGATATAAAATTACTAAAAGTTCATTAAATTAACTAAACTATTATACATTGTGTGCCATGATATTCATTTTAATATTTGAATGTAGGGTAACAAAAATTCTGGAACCCAACATAACAAACGTTTTATTAAACAACCTCTAATCGATTTGATGAGTAATAGTTCATAATTCATAGCTCTATATATTTTTCCAAAATTAAGAACTAAAGAAGTTAGTAACTTGGAACAAATAACAATTTTCTCCAGTCTGTGTATTTTGCTATCTTTGGGTTATCCACATATGTTAAAGTCCAGTGCTTGACTGCTAATTGGAATTCCCTGAAGACCTGGGAATGAGGCACCACTTGCTTACCAATCCATCTTGTAAGGAATATAGGGCCTGATTCAGAGCCGGATGCAATTAGCGCTCGCTCGTCCTGAAAATAGGGGTGGCTATTCAAATGAACCGTTCGCTGTTTGCGGTCTGTTCACGCCTCTAGGTCTGAACGAGCGTACAAAACTTGCGGTCGTTTTTTGGGAAACTACGCCCCCTGGCCGCTCGCATCCTACGTCATGTCCGCTATTTATTAGATTAATCGAGTACATCGAACAGGGTATGAACTGCTCGCTATTTTTGAGGTTGGTTTTTGCTACCACAATTTTGCGAGCAGTTCTGGCTATAAAATAACCCAGTGACGTGGTCAGTGACGCTGCTGTTTTAAATATGTGCACCCATAAAACGCCCGTTTTGACCTTTAAGCACGCCTGCATTCGGATCTCCACTCCCCGTTTTCAAGCACCTTCCCCTGTTACCACCCACATATGCCTCATTCTGTCACTCAAATTAGCAGGCATTCGCTATTTTGCGAGCACATGAATTTCGGCCGCACTGACTGGTTCGCGCATGCGTATAACGATCCGTACGCATGCGCAGTTGGGCAAACATCGCTCGGAGCGAACGAGCTGCTGCTTACGAGTGGCTCTGAATCAGGCCCATGGGGCCGGATTCAGCAAGGGGACGCACGCTAGCAGACGCACGCACCCAGCCGCTGCGAGAATATGCTAATAAATGCATACACACGGAGATTGCAGCACAAGAAGCAGACACCCAGCAAAACGTAAAGCCGCCCACCTATGCTGTGATTGACAGCTTAAAAACATCAGGAACATCGACTGCCATCAAAGCTGGGTGTACGCTAAGGGTAGACCTGACCCTGCCGCAGGCCTTGAGAGATTCCTGCACGCAAAGTTACGCCCAGCTGCGTGCGGCCGAACACCCCCCTGTCACCACCCACAAATGGCACTTCCTGTCAATCAACATCGAAGGTCTCTGCGGGCTGCCTGCATACTCTGAGAGAGCCCTTACCATACTCAGCAAACATCGGCTCGCACCGTGCGTTCTCTCACTAGAGTTGCTTGCTGAATCAGGTCCATAGTTAGGAAAAGTATTTATATATAGCATTATTTATTAATTTATTTGTTTTGAATGATTTTTCATTTAATTATCTTAAACAGATGCAATATATTTCCTGTAGCTTGTGTTTGCATAATTTGTGTGATTGGTGTTTGGATAATATTTTATTCTACTGTATATTACAAAATTTCTAACTGACGTCTTTCTTTTACTTATTTACATAAGTACATTTACTACTTATTTACATAATCTTTTAGATATTTAATTCTTGAAGTGACTAGGCCTAATCGTTTGCAATTTGGTTTCTGTATTTATTTGTATTTTCCCAATTCGTCTTTGTTGCAGAACCTTTTTGCTTTCTTGTGCTCACAATATGCTGGTGATGCCTAAACGCTTTAATTTCTTATGTAGTTTTCAGCGGAAAATGCAGATAAAATGAAGAGGATTTATGGCGAATTCTGCAGTCACCACATTGAGGCCGTGAACTTGTTTAAAGAGCTGCAACAGAACAAAAAGTTCCAGAATTTCATAAAAGTAAGTGTTATTTTCACCTTTAGAACACATGTAAGAATACCAGATGCGTCTGATAATATGGCGGAAATGGCATATGGACCCGTAGCCCGTGCAAGAATCAGCCCACGGGGACACAGAGCATGCAATTCTCCAGAAGACTTCTCCGGATCACTCCTGTTGGTTCTCCCTGCATTCTGGATGATCTTGACCAGTGTTTCCAAACTCATTCCATAGTGAGCACTAACAGTGCATGTTTTCCAGGTCTCCTCACAGTATCACAAGTGAAATAATTAGCAGGGGAGGGGGGATTGATGGCACTGGAGGCCCAGGCACTGCCAGAACAGGGAGGGGGGGCCGTCTGCTCCTACTGCCGCTGCACAGCATGTAACCCTTTACTTCCCCCTTGAGTGAAAGAGGTGGTAAACGGCCACCGCTCGCTGCCGCCGACCCTGCCTGCACTACTCGGCCTCATGGCCACTGGCTGCTTTACCCTAAACACCGCACTGAGGTCCGCCCGGTTCTGGGGATCAATAGCTTTTTTGGGAGTCGGCGCGAGTGACATCATGACGTCACGCACGCTGCTGGAAGGGAGAAGTCGGAGGAGCTGCAGCGCGAGAGGAGCAGCTCCAGGGTCTGCTGGAGAAGAAGAAGCCAGAAGGAGGGACTCGGAGCCTTCTTCAAGGAGATAAGGTAAGTAAATCATTTAGATTTAATAAACCAGGGAAAAGGGTAGCATGGAAGGGGCAGGGGGCCCAGGGAGGAAGGGGAGGCATGGGGGCCCTGGCTATTTAGTTAGTCCTGTGCCCCACAATTGCTGATGGAAGCCCTGGTGCTCCCTAAGGAACGAGTTTGGGAAACACTGTTCAGCCTCATCACTGTAAGAAAGGAAAAACTAACTCATTGTTTTTAATAGAGGTAAACAAAATCATGCTGTGTTTGATTGCTTGTATTGTTCAACAGGTTAAATATTATTTTTTACTTTCCCATACAATATAGCAACTATTCATATATTAGTTTATTTAGTGCTGTTTTAAGAATCTCTCAGTGAGGCAATAAATAGTGCATCTGCTCTAGTCTTACAGATATTAGCGTCCACTATTAAATATTTGGTCATTTTGGTTTCTTGATTCCGTTGTTAATATTAGTTCTAGTCCAAAATATTAATGTGTACATTGTACTATGAGAAAAATGCATTTATATAAAATTGGAACGGTTTCCTTTTGGGATGCAGTTCAATGGTCCCCTTGTATGTTACAAGTAGGTGTTGGGGTCACTAATGTGATGGAATAGCCTGCATTCTTATTAGTAATGTGATATACATAAAATAACTGACTCCATTGTGTATAGATGAAGATTACAATTTCATGCCTTAAAGCATCCCCAAGTCTGTTGTGAAAGTCTTGTGCCCGTATTACAAGTGCCTATACCAGTCTTGTGCCCGTATTACAAGTGCCCGTATTACAAGTGCCTATACCAGACTCCTCGGGTGCACTCGTTCAGTACATCTTCTAATGGTCTTCCTTTATTCTCAGCAATGCAACAATTAGTTTTGCTTATTTTATTTTTGGAAATTGTACTTAACATGTACTAATTTATATCTTATGAGTTTTCAGTATGCAATAATATAATCTCATCATTACATACAGTTAGACTGATGTTGTCAACGCTTCAAGTTTGAACTGGTTCTAAGGCAGTTCTTCTCTACACTTTTTGGTGTATTCAGGAATATTTAAAAAATCATTGTGATGGGGCTTGGCTATGCCTAGGGTGTAAAGGTAAACACTAGACAGCAGCTCCATCCTGGGGCTGTTTTATAAGCTCACCGCACCCACAAGCCACTTGTAAGTAACACTGACCTGATTAAAGCTCTACAATGAGCAGGCAGTAGAGAAAGTTTGTGACTCATACCTGTCAGTTCGCTAATTGTCAGTAGTTTGCACACGTAGCTTGGAGTAATGAGTGTGGTATCATATCATCTAGTCCAGAGCATAAGATCCTTCCCCTCCATCTGGTCCTTCAGCTGCTGGTGCCAGGGGACAATACAGAACTCTGATAGGTAAAGATGAAGAAATAATAGGACAGACAGACAGGATAGTGATAACGACCAGCACGTAAAGCAGAGGGTCAGCCTGACAGAAGCCTGCGGCTGGTGAATGAGCAAGTGCCACAAAATGCATGGTCACTGCATGTTCCTCCCAAAGTCATAGTCCGCAATGATACACTCGTTTTGGGGCCAGATTTAACCAGTTGGATAAGTTGTTATATGTTCCCCTGAGGTCAAGAATTACAACTAATTGGCAATTGTTAGACAGCTACTGCATGTACAGGGGTGTGCAATCTCCCCTATGACATTTGCCCTGGCTATAGGGGACCATGGCCCCCATTATATGCTTTATATCCTGGTGATGTTCCACTATTTTTGGTGATACTTTCAGTAGTCTGGGCACTTGTAAATTACTCTGAATTCATATTAATAGAAGTAAATTTAGATTTTCTTTTGGTATCTTATGCCACTAGTAGGTGTGGTAAACCAGAGGCCAATCTTTTCTGTACCTAGGTATTAGTATATTTGCTGTGTTTGAAAACTATACTCTACATAATCAGCAGCTCCTGCTTACAGAGGGGAAAACTTCCTGTCAGAGCGGTGAGGCGTGTAAATAGAATTAATATAATAATGTTGCTGTTATTGTACGGTGTGCAACTACCCTTCTGAATGACAATGACAGTAATTCATTGCATCAGTAGAATTTTTTTTTTTGTGAATTTATTTGGAACATAGAGACAGACTATGCTTGTGCATTCTACAGAGGTCTAAAGCACAGGGCACCTAGCCCACAGCTCTATTTCCTGACCGTTCTGATACTGCACCCACATTGCTGAGCCTCCAGCCTTCTGGTTGAAGCTTGTCCAAAACAGAGTGCAATGTATACACATAACTTAGTGAGGGCAATAGAGGGGAGTCATTGGAAGAACGTGCTGCCTGATCAAAGTGAATTAATGACAACTGATAAGGTCTAGGACAAGTCTGGTAAGCCAGTAAGGTTAGACTAGAGGGCACTGAGCTGTGGATAGTTCATGGTATGGCACTAATGCAGCACTTAAATTTGTGTCCTCATAGACCTAGGGGTCTAGTTACTAAGCAGTGTTAGGAGACAGAGTGAAAAGTGATAAGGTGCCAGCCAATCAGCTCCCAACTGTCATTTTTCAAACACAGCCTTTGAGATGGCAGTTGGGAGCTGATTGGCTGGCACTTATGACAGACTTATCACTTATCACTCTGTCTCCTAATGGTGCGTACACACTACACGATATGCTCCCTGAGCGATATCGCATAGTGTGTCCCCGGCAGGCTGTGCTCAATGTCGTTCATGACATTGAGCACAGCCGCTGAACGATATCATTAACGATATCGTTCAGCGCCGGGCTCTCTCCCCCATTCCCCAACATGCAGCAACCTGACGAGATCGTCAGGTTGGCCTGCATGTCACCCCGATGAACGATAATGACGACGACCCACGGGAACACGCGTCGTCGTCATCGTTTTGGGGTTAAAAATGGACGATAAAGTGGACGACTGAACGATAACGATATCGTTATCGTTCAGTCGTCCACTTTATCGCCCAGTGTGTACGCACCATAACACTGCTTAGTAAATAGACCCCCTAGTCTCAATACTAGATGCGGTGCAAGATTCCTGGCATCGTAGCACTTTGTATACAGATTTAGACTCTATCACATACAGATGTACAAGTGCCGCATATCAAATTAATTAGTCCAGTCTCATTACGCGGTATGTTGCATCTGATGGTGAATAAGATGCACATTCTATTGAAGAAGACGCTCGGCACAAGCCGGTTGACAGAGGACCTGGAGCGATGAGAAGAGCAGTTTTGCGTGACTGCAACAAAAGTGTATGCGGACACATCTGTATAGACAATATTCTGAAATCATTTTTAATGATAACAGTAACCATTTTAGTTTACCCTTAAACCCTCTTATCCCTATCTCTAAGTGGGTTTAAGGATTGATTGCCAACACAACCCTAATGTGTGGAGTTTGTATATTCTCCCCATGCCTGTGTGGGTTTCCTCCGGCTACTCCAGTTTCCTCCCACACTCCAAAAATATACTGTGCGTGTTGTTTTCTATTACTGAGTTGTTGTTGTTGTTTAGTACTCTAACAAAGAAAAGGTTGTTATGTGGATTATATGGTGAACTACAACACCACGTAATTAGTGGAAAGGTTCTGTCTTTGAACATTAAATGGGAGCAAGACACTACGGGATGAAATGATTCAGGTTCTCTCCCAGGTGTCACCAGATTGTGGCCAGAGATTATCACAAAGGTAAATCATTTATAGGGTGTATCGCGATCCTCTTATGTCACACAGAGGACTGTGGCCAACACCTCTAGGTATTAAGTGTCACCTGCACACAAGTCATTTAATGTACCTTCAATGGAGCTGACCTAAGATACTGATAGTACTGCAGACTTACATAATGCAATACCCATACATGATATATGTGGTCTTTATACTTAGCTGTAATGTCCGATTCAGTTATAGTATTATCTTTTGGGGGGAAGGGGGGGGGAGTCAGTTTGTGTTAATGTCAAACATGCAAAAAAATAACAATATTACAAAAATAAATCATAGTGCAAACCCTATGTATAACTATGGAGGGTTAAATGTTTCAGAATCATAGTCAGCCTTATTGCTCATGTAAGTGTAATTGGCATATATCATATTGATCTGTAGTTGTTTAGAACTTTGGTTTCTTGTATACAAAAGGTTTGGTGAACTGCAAGAAAATGATGAAATAACAGACTGTGAGGTTATGTCTTATACTGTGGATCCCCCCTGTGGCCACTAGTGAGAATACACCCCAGTGCTGTGCCACGCAGAATAGACGCTAGGATAGAGTAAAATTTTTATGAAATCTGCAGGAAGATATCAGTCATTAGTTTGGGGAAGGTAACGGGGGTAAGGACTAAAATGCAGGCGTGTCGTGGCCGATTTTGGGGGTGTATTGCAACCAGCGTTTGCAAATTCATACACAGTGGTTAAAGCTCCGGTGTCTTACTTGGGCAACGGACATTATGAACGACGATGGGGTCTGGTTATACTCCCATGACACTCCCAAGTGATCTCATGCTCGCTGCTCAGAAACACCCATTTCACGGAAAGCGTGATCTGTCATCGGACTAATCAATCCGCCTGCTCTTACCATCTCTGTCCGCATATGTTTGCAGGGGGCGGCACATGCGCAGTCTGTGATCGCTTTCTATGACACGTGCACAGTTTGCAAACATCCGCAAGATACGTCTGCATTTGGTTTTGCATCTACCTGAGAATCAGGCCCTTATTGTGTACAGTAGGCAGCAACTGTATTATATTTATATTATAGTGCTCTATTATTTACATGTCACTGGGAAATCAAGACAAGTAAATTCTAAACTCCTTACCCTCCCCTCTTCATTTGGTCTCGCCCAATGGACTTCATGACCCTCCCATGTGAGTGGGCACTCAATCGACCTGGTCTCTTTACTCACCGTTGTGATACTTCTGATTACTCCAATTCCCCATTCCCCCTCTCTGACCATCACCTTCTCTCTTTTAACTTATCCCTCTCTCCTTCCCCTCCACTACCTCCTAAGGCTACCATTGCTAAGCGCAACATTGAGGCTATTGACACTGTTGCTTTTTCCTCCCTGCTGGACTCACTTCTCTCCCCTATCCCTTCTCTCTCCTGCCCTGAACAAGCCACTCCCTTACTTCTGCTCTTGACTCTGTTGCTCCGGCAATAACTACTCACCCTCACAGATCCACACCACAAGCCTGGCATTCCAAATGCACCAGATACCTGCAAAAGTGTTCACGAATTGCTGAGCGTCAGTGGAGGAACTCGCGGTCTAGGGCTGAGTTCCTCCTTGTGAAATTTATTCTCTTATCCTACAGTGCTGCCCTGTCCTTCTCCAAACAATCATATTTCAAGAACCTCATCTCCTCCCAGTCCTCAAACCCCCGGTGTCTCTTTGAACTTTCAACTCCCTCCTCTGCCCTTCCCCCTCCTCGCCTCCGCTCCTCACTTTCTGCCCTTGACTTTGCCACCTACTTTACATCTAAAATTGACTCCATACGTGCGGCTATCCTATCCCACCAGACCCTCAGCACTCCTGCCCCTCCTTTCCCTGACCACCCCTCCCCATCTGTCTCGCCAACTATGACATCCTTCTCCCCTGTTTCTGGAGAGGAACTCATGGCCCTCATCTGGTCCTCCCCTCCTTCCACCTCCCCCCTTGACACTATCCCTTCCCGTCTCCTCTGTTACCTGTCTCTCTCTGCCTGTTCCCATCTTGCCCACTTCCTCAATTTCTCCCTATCATCTGGCACTGTCCCTTCTGCATTCAAACATGCCCTTGTCTCCCCCATTCTTAAAAAACCTACCCTTGATCCTAGCATACTCCAACTACCAACCTATCTCTCACCTCCCTTTTGCTTCCAAACTCCTTGAGCATATTGTTTACAACCGCCTTACCACCTTTCTTTCTTCCCACTCCCTCCTTGACTCATTTCAATCTGCCTTCTGTTCTCTCCACTCCACTGAAACTGCCCTCACGAAAGTCAGCAATGACCTCCTTGCTGCCAAATCCAAGGGCCACTACTCTCTGCTCATTCTCCTTGACCTCTCTGCTGCATTTGACACTGTAGACCACCCTATCCTCCTGCAAATCCTTCACTCTCTTGGTTTACATGGCATTGCCTTCTCCTGGGGGTCCTCCTACCTCTCTGATTGTTCCTTCTGTCTCCTCTCAGGACTCCTCTTCCCCCCCACTTCCACTAACAGTAGGAGTTCCCCAAGGTTCTGTTCTTGGACCTCTCCTATTCTCCCTATATACGTCCTCTTTACGTGAACTCATCCAACTCTTTTGACCTCCAATGTCATCTCTATGCTGATGATATTCAAATCTACCTTTCCACCCCTAGCCTCTCCCCCTCACTCCTTACCCGTATTTCCAACTGTCTCTCTGCTATCTCTTCCTAGATGTCCCAGCGCTTTCTTAAACTTAACATGTCTAAGACTGAGCTGATCATCTTCCCACGCTCTTCCATTACCTCACTTCCCACAATTTCATTATCTATTGATGGCACAACTATCTCCTCTAGTCCCAAAGTGTGCTGTCTTGGAGTTATCCTAGACTCCTTCCTCTCCTTTAAACCACACATTCAGCACCTCTCGCAGTCCTGCCGTTTCCACCTAAAAATATTTCCAGGATTAGACCCTTCCTCACCCAGGATGCTACTAAAACCATCATCCACTCACTGGTCATCCACTCACTGGTCGTCTCCAGATTGGACTACTGTAACCTTCTTCTAACTGGCCTCCCAGTCTCCCACCTCTCTCCACTACAAGCGGTCCTCAATGCTACTGCTCGACTCATCTTCCTCTCCAGATGTTCTACACTGGCTTCCCTTCCTCTTCAGATGCCAATTCAAGGTTCTTACACTTGCCTTCAAAGCCCTCACCAAATCCTCTCCCACTTACATTTCTGACCTACTCTCCCTTCACACTCCCGTCTGTCCACTTCACTCAACAAAGACATGCCGCCTCTCTTGCCAACTGATTACTTCCTCCCACTCCTGCCTCGAAGATTTTGCCCGCGCTGCTACCTACCTTTGGAACTCTCTCCCTCTCCCTCTCAGACTCTCCACCTCTCTACAAATCTTCAAACATGCTCTCAAGACCCACTACTTCATCAAGGCCTTCCAGCTCTCATCCTAACCCACTTCTTGCTCTTTCCTCCCTATCTACCCCTTCTGTGTCACGCCTGTCTGTCTGCCCCTCCCCTTTAGAATGTAAGGTCTCACAAGCAGGGACCTCTTTCATCATGTGCTTCGCTTTACATTTTCTACTACTCCTTACTCCCCACAAGGGCACCTAGCACTTGACTGCTAACTCCCTGCTGCTTATTGTGAGTGCTTTAATCGCTATTGCAGCACTGTATATAAACCATGTCCTCGTCCTGCACTGTAATGTACTGTAAGTTACTTGTTTCTTGTTCACTTATTAGTTTATGTACTATGTAAGGCGCTGTGGAACACTTGTGGCGCCATATAAATAAAGTATAATAATAATAAATATGTTGTGCTTATAGGTGACAAACAGTAATCTACAGGCTCGTCGCCGGGGGATCCCTGAATGTATCCTCCTTGTAACACAACGCATCACCAAGTACCCGGTGCTGGTGGAGAGGATATTACGCTATACACCAGGTCAGTGCCATAGACTTCACTGCACACAATGATGTCATTAGTTGATAGCATTCATTTGCGTGAATAGTGGTTCAGACCACGAAACAGCTGATTGCACGGTGTGCAAATAATGGGTGCGCTTTAATACAGTTTTTATATAATATTTTTTTTATATCCTGCAACCCTCCAGCTATATTAGTAATGGATTGTGTGCAGACATGCAAAATAGATTAGCACATCCTTCATAGTTAGGGTTATTGTGCAGAATGTTATATAACTAATTGCTTAATGCACACATTCATGCTATATGCTTTTCAGTTTTATAAATAAAATATTATGTTAGGATATGTGTAGACACATGTATAGTATGCATGACAATGTATTTATAGTGGGTTAGCTGGACTACTTTGTAATCTATATAGCATAAATCTTATCCAGATGTGTCCTCATACCTAGCATCTATATTCCTAACGTTGTGAGACGCCTGGTGCATCTGAGCTGCTCCGAGAGGTGTAAGATACCATACTCTCCT
This sequence comes from Taudactylus pleione, assembly GCA_031769625.1. Taxonomy (NCBI): domain Eukaryota; kingdom Metazoa; phylum Chordata; class Amphibia; order Anura; family Myobatrachidae; genus Taudactylus; species Taudactylus pleione. The sequence continues at coordinate 5,667,188 of JAUIMM010000331.1, read as the reverse complement.
TTACATCTTACATGTTATTGGCATCGCACACGCAGTGAAACACCACTGACTGTACTACAGATACAGCGAGCTACGACTTTAACCGTACAGGAATTAGATTTAAACATGTACAAAATCGCAGATGAAATGCAACGGAACTTGGCGTGGGAAATAGCCGCGGCCACTGCGTCGTATCACTTCTCACACAGATTCAGTCTTCGACGCACAATGTCACACATGAAACTGATCAGCGCAATCAAAGTAGTTTTATCGCTCCCAGGTTTATTCAAATAAGAGGCACATTTGAGCGAGCAAGGCGCTGACGTGCCGTCTGTTGCCTGTGGCCTGCCTGCTCAGAGAGGGGTTATTTGCAGCAACTTCAGCAACAGTGTATGAGGACACTTTACGAGGAGAGGGCCCATGTGCAGACACTCTGCCGGCCCTCTCCTCAGTAGACTCTGCCATTGTGCCAGAGTCTACTGCGCATGACAAGGTCTCCGGTAACATGGCGTCTGCGCCATAGTCCCGGAGACTTCTCTGCGGAGCATGCACAAAACTCTGGAAAATGGCCACTGTTCTATTTTCTCTGTGATTTGTGCTGCAGCGCTGAAGCGGGACTCCAGAGAGGGAGGTATTAAAAGTGGGTGTGGGCGTCCACCGCACACCCTGCACCCATTATAGATACGCCACTGACACATCTGTATGTACTCACAAAGGGGACTAATTCATGAAGCAGTGAAAAGACTGGAGAAGTGTGCCAGTGGAGAAGTTGCCCATGGCAACCAATCAGCTTTTAGGTTGCATTTATCAAGTCCATTCTATAAAATAATAGGCAGGAGCTGATTGGTTGCAATGGGCAACTTCTCCACTGGCACACTGCTCCATTCTTTTCACTGCTTCATGAATATACCCCACAGTGCGTTCACTACTCTGAGCACTGTACATGTCCCAACAAATGCTCCTTATCAGAATGACTGTTTTCATTACTTCCAAAATATTGTAATCTGTTATGATGTAGTCAGGATGAATAGTGTCAGATGTGTGCTATACACATTTCTATCATGATAGAAGAGCAGTGCATATATATACAGTGCCTTGCAAAAGTATTCACCCCGCCCCCTTGGCTTTTTACCTTTTTTGTTACATTACAACCTGTAATTTTTTTTTTATATTTTTTTTTCCTGAATTTTATGTGATGGATCTGCACAAAATAGTCTAATTTGGTGTAGTGAAATGAGAAAAATATATATATATATATATATATATATAAAAAATAATCTTTTATAGATAAAATTCTGAAAATTGACATGTGCATATGTAATCATCCCCTTTGCTATGAAGCCCCTCAAAAGTTCTGGTGCAACCAATTACCTTCAGAAGTCACATAATTAGTGAAATGAAGTACACCTGTGTGAAATCTAAGTGTCATATGATCTGTCAGTATAAACACACCTTTTCTGAAAGCCCCCAGAGGCTGCAATACCACTAAGCAAGAGGCATTACACCATGAAGACCAAGGAGCTCTCCAAACAAGTCCAGGGACAAAGTTTTTGAGAAGTACAATTCTGGGTTCGGTTATAAAAAAAAATATCCAAATCTTTGATGATCCCAGAGCACCATCAAATCCATCATCAAATGGAAAGAACATGGTACGACAACAAACCTGCCAAGGGAGGGCTGCCCACCAAAACTCACAGACCGGGCAAGGAGGGCATTAATCAGAGAGGCAGCACAGAGACCAAAGGTAACCCTGAAGCAGCTGCAGAGTTCCACAGCAGAGACTGGTGTATCTGTGCATGTGACCACAATAAGCCGTACACTTCGTAGAGCTGGGCTTTATGGAAGAGTGACCAGAAAAAAGCCATTACTTAGTGATAAAAATAAGAAGACACGATTTGAGTTTGCCAAAAGGCATGTGGGCGACTCCCAAAATGCATGGAGGAAGGTGCTCTTTTCAGATAAGACTAAAATTTAACTTTTCGGGCACCAAACTCTATGACTGGCGCAAACCCAACACATCCCATCAACCCAGGAACACCATCCCCACAGAGAAACATGGTGGTGGCAGCATCATGCTGTGGGGATGTTTTTCAGCAGCAGGGACTGGGAAACTGATTCGAGTCGAGGGAAAGATGGATGGTGCTAAATACAGGGATATTCTTGAGCAAAACCGGTTTGTCTGCCTGTGATTTGAGACTGGGACGGAGCTTCACCTTCCAGTAGGACAATGACCCGAAGCATACTGCTAAAGCAACACTCGAGTGGTTTAAGGGGAAACATTTAAATGTGTTTGAATGGCCTAGTCAAAGCCCAGATTTCAATCCAATTGAGAATCTGTGGTCAGACTTGAAGATTGCTGTTCACAAGCTGAAACCATCCAACATGAAGGAGCTGGAGCAGTTTTGCCTTGAGGAATGGGCAAAAATCGGAGGGGCAAGATGTGGCAAGCTCATAGAGACTTATCCAAAGTGACTTGTAGCTGTAATTGCCCAAAAGGTGGCTCGACAAAGTATTGACTTTAGGGGGGTGAATAGTTATGCACGCTGAAGTTTTCTGTTATGTTGTCCTAAAATGATGTTTGATTCACAATATAAAAATAAAACACAACTTCACAGCTGTAGGCATGTTCTGTGAATGAAATGATGTACACCTTCAAACAATCCATTTTAATTGCAGATTGTGAGGCAACAAAACATGAAAAATGCAAAAGGGGTGAATACTTTTGCAGGACACTGTGTATATATGTGTGTGTGTGTATATGTATATATATGTGTGTATATATATATATATATATATATATATATATATATGTGTGTGTGTATATATATATAATTATAATTGTCTGTATCTATATGTTGGGCAGCAATGTTGTCTGTATGGGCTTGCTGCTGTTGATCTGGATTATTCTAGCACTTGTTACTGGTGCACTTGTTACTCAGTTACTGATGCTACATCTCTTAACATTGCTCATGCCTCACTTCTAGAGGCGACTGAGGAACACAAGGACCTGTGCCGGGCCCTCTGCCTTATTAAGGACATGATCGCTGCTGTAGATTTAAGAGTCAGTGAATTTGAAAGAAAACAAAAGCTGGAAGAGTTTGTAAATAAGATTGAAAACAAGACTCTGACAAAAATGAAGAATGGCCGCGTCTTTACAAAGCAGGACATCAGGAGCAATGAGCAGGTGCTGCTGCACGAAGGCATCATCCTGTGGAAAACTGCCACTGGGAGATTTAAAGGTAGGTGTATAAATATTTGTCATTTTACACTAATATCAGGAGGGCAGCACTCAAATCTAATTCAGTTACAGTTACAGTCTTCCGTTCCAATAGGAATAGAACATAGAGATCACCTAAAGCCCAGATTTTCTTATGTTATGATTACAAGGTAAGAGTGGAGATGACAAACCACACAGACCGCGCACCATAGACATTCACATCACATGTTCAGGTTCATTTTAAAGTTTGGGAGGCTGCGCTCTGTTTGTGGATAGAGGATTGTATATAAGGGCTGCAAACCCAATAAGAGCGACCCTTCTCTTAGATACAGACAATACATATAAAGAGTGGGCAGCGCTCACTATAATAGCCTTAGTATGTATGACGATAAGTGATGCTGTAGACCACTGGTGTCAAACTCTGGCCCTCCAGCTGCAGTGGAACTACACATCCCAGCATGCTGTGCCACAGTTCTGCTATTAGGGCATGCTAAAACTGTGGCAGGGCATGCTGGGATATGTAGTCCCACAAAAGCTGAAGGGCCCGAGTTTGGCACCACTGCTGTAGATGGAAAGTAAGGAGGGGCTCTAGACTGCACACCCTAATAGTAATGAAAGGTGCCATCATGCTGAGATTTCAAAGTGACATATACAAAAAACAGAGTTGCAGATGCACTATGCGATCATTACTGTATACATTTAAATTTATAACATACAATTTCAGAGGTAGTTTGCATATCAATGGCCACTGATACGGGCCTGCCCACCAGCGTCAAGGTCACCTCATTGAGCAGGTCCCTAACACTCTGGGGTTCACATCTGGGACGCAGGACACCCCAAAAGTCAGCTCAGCCAAAGACCTCCCCAAGGCATCACACGAAAAAAAGGGTGACAGTGAAGTGTTAAAGTATCAGGTGTGTAAAGTAATTAACAAGTGTTATAATAATGATAAGGGTAGAATATGTGTGAAAAAATACATAAATATTAAACAAACATGAAAGTGTATACAAAGTGACTATATGTATTAAATGGTGATGCCCTGGAGAGGTCCAGCCAGAACAGCTCAGGGGGCACATATAGAAACCATTGTAATTCCTACACTGTTCACCTGGTTTGGATGTAATTACCCTCAAATTAAATCTGAAAGTCTGCAGTTAAAGCACATCTTGTTTGTTTCATTTCAAAGCCATTGTGGTGGTGAATAGAGGCCAAAATCTTAAAATTCTGTCAATGTCCCAATATTTATGCACCTGACTGTATATTCCGATTTTCTGACATGTTTTAGCGCGTATAACATTTAGGGCCTGATTCAGACCGTCTTGCAAGTGGCCGCTCGCTTGTACACGGCCGATGTTATGCAATTGCGCATGCATACGCATCACAGTGCGCGTGCGCGAACTTGTCTGAGCGATCAGAAAGCGCTTGCTCGCCCAGCAAAGACAGCCCAGTTGAATGAGTGATGTTTGTGGGTGAATGAGTGCCGTTTGTGGGTGATAACGGGGGCAGGGCAGTAGTAACGGGGGAGTGGAGTTGCGAACCCAGGCGTGTCTGAGTGTTTAAACGCCGTTTCAGAGGCGTGCATAATTAACAGGCAGCGTCATAGTACACGTCACCTGGTTGAATTATACACTGAAGTGCTTGCGGTAGGGTACAGTCAACCGCAAGCGCTGCGGTCAGATCCGATGGAACCCGATGTACCGATGGTTGTATATACTTCCTGGAGATGACGTTCGCTAGTGGGCAGCTAAAGACAGACTGGTGGGCATCTATAAACACAAAGTGATCGCATTCCAAGACATAGTGGGTGTGTTCATACCAGTGGCGGGCTGTGCCGGGGGGCAGGGTGCCATGTGCCCCCTGGGCCGCAGCGTCATGCGGGCTGCGGGCCGGTGCAGTCTGTGTCACTGTGACACAGGTTGCACCGCGTGTGTAACGCTGACCGGACGGAGTTCGGTCAGCGCTACACTGACAAACACACAGCCGCCGGCTCCGGCAGCTGTGTATTTGTTGTAAGCAGCAGCCAATGAGAGTCTGTCAGACTCTCATTAGCTGCAGCTGCTGCGCCCACTGCGGGAGCCGCTCCATTTTCCGGCTCCCGCAGTGGGCAATGGGAGAGACGTCATGATGTCATATGACGTCTCTCCCATAATGCAGAGCGGCCCGGCCCGGGAGGACAGACGGAGGAGCAGATGGCGGCGGTGGGAGCGGGGATTCAGGTAAGTGTTTTTTTTTATTTTGTTTTTTGTATTATGTGAGTCTACGCGGGGGGGGGGGGTCTGGCACTACTGGGGGCACTACAAAGGGGGGGACTACTACTGGGGACATTATAAGGGGGATGGGGACTACAACTACTGGGGGCACTGCAAGGGGGAACTACTACTGTGGGGACTACTGGGGGCACTACAAAGGGGGAGGGGACTACTACTCCTGGGGACTACTACTACTGGGGGCACTACAAGGGGGGTGGGGGACTACTACTACTGGGGACACTACAAGGGGGGTGGGGGACTACTACTACTGGGGATTACTACTACTGGGGGCACTATAAGGGGACTAATACTACTACTGGGGGCACTACAAGGGGGGTGGGGGACTACTACTACTGGGGACACTACAAGGGGGGTGGGGGACTACTACTGGGGATTACTACTACTGGGGGCACTATAAGGGGACTAATACTACTACTGGGGGCACTACAAGGGGGGTGGGGGACTACTACTACTGGGGACACTACAAGGGGGGGACTACTACTACTGGGGACACTACAAGGGGGGGGACTACTACTACTGGGGACACTACAAGGGGGGGCACTACAGGGGGGGACTACTACTACTGGGGGCACTGCAAAGGGGGGGACTACTACTACTGGGGGCACTACAAAGGGGGGGACTACTACTACTACTACTGGGGGCACTACAAGGGGGGGACTACTACTGGGTGCACTACTGGAGGCCTGCATAAGGGTGTTCTCTCCTGTGGCACACGGGGGCACTGCATATGGGCACTACGACAGGGGGCTGCCCTAATCTTTATTTTTACCTTACATTAATCCCATATGGACCCACCTCTTCCCTGGAACACTGGGGGGGGGGGGGCGCCGTAGCACGCATATTCTTCCGACACCCTGGCTACACACTACTCCTCTGCCAGGGCCGCCTGCATGCATTTGCCCCCCAGGCTAAAAGTTGCCAGCCAGCCCCTGGTTCATACCTTGCCGTGCGGTCGCCTGCTTTGACGTCACTTAGCTAAATTTCCATATGCTGGGAGCGATCGGCCGCATCTAGCGAGTGGATTTGAATCAGGTCCTTCATTTCTTGAAAGCATTCAATAATGCAGCCACTCATGCATGATGAGTTCACAGGCGTTTTTACTGGTGGATAAAGATGTGAGAAAAACCTATACTAACTATGTGAAATGTGTAAAAAACAAAACAAGCAGCGGTGTGTATTGCAGGGAAGCGAATGTCAGTGGGACAGGCTCACATATAAAGAGAGGCTGGTTTGGGTTGACCAGCATGTGCATCAGTGCCAGTCCCATCTCCTCTGCATATAGCAGCAATGCCAGATCCTAACAAACCATACTGCCTCCTTGTTTTCCTAATTACTTCTGTCTTCCCCTCTCCCTCATTCATGCTGTCACTCGCCTTCCACATGCCCTTTCCTCCCTTTTTCATGGACTCCTTCTATCCCTGTTTCCATGCTTCTTTCCCTCCCATTTTCTTTATTTCCTGTAATCCTTGTGTTCACAACCCACCCCTCCATTTTGATTCCCTTTGTTTCACCTTAATTTGCTCTAATCATTATCTCCCTCATAATCCCTCTGTTTTTAGCCCCCACACCCAATCATGTTCAACTTTTCTCCAGAAAATATAGACACTATTTACTAAAGTGCGGGTTTTTAGAAGTGGAGATGTTGCCCATAACAACCAGATTCTAGCTATTATCTTCTATAATGTGCTAGATAAATGTTAAGTAGAATATGATTAGTTGCTGAGGGCAATATCTCCACTTCTGAAAACTCTCACTTTAGTAAATATACCCCTTAAGATCTCCATTTATTTGTAGTAAATAATAGAAACGTAAAGATAAATACCTACGATAGAAAAGAAAGGCAAAGCGGCAGAGACACCCAGTGGACCTATCCTGAGTGGAGTAGGAGGTCCTAGCGCATACACCGATGACTGCCAGAGGGCCCAGATCTAAGAGGACACTTTCTATGAAGGTACATGAAGCAATTCATGTGCAATTTAGTAACAGGTAACAATCGTTGTAATTCCCTTACTTGTCCAGCTTCATTTTTATTTTGTTGATAGTTTCAATTATTTTTTAGGTTTCTCTCTACAAATATAAACTCATAACAAATGAACATAACAATAGAAAGAGACATGAGTATGTATGAGTATTTTTTATACTAAGTGAACTTTCCAGTAATTCTGTGTTATTTCATTGTGATGTCCTCCAAATTAAAATGTAACTTTTATTAGTAACTATTCAAACTATATGATGACCAATACATTTTATAACACGAATTTGAGAGATTCTGTAGGGAAAGGCGCGACGGCATGCTCGCTGCAGCAGCGTGGCTGTGTTAAACAGCTTGTGTTAATGTTCCTCTACTAGATTAGAGTTCAGCCATCAGCCTATTTATTACTATCAGGAAAGAGATATGTTATATGAAACGGGATTTGATTTCTGAACCCGGTGCGATACACTGTATCAAAATACTAATACAAATGTTCAACAGCCTTAACAATGTGGCTAAAGTAACGGGCTAGTTTTAACCTGAAGTCTACCAGATTTCTAAACCCGGTATGTATACTCATTTTGTCTCTTTCTATGGTAATGAGTAAATAAAGTACACACAATCTAGTGCAAGAACAGGCGGCCTGATGGTATTCAGTCACCCGGTAGCCCATTGAGCCAATGAGTGATGTGCCGAGATTTCCATATCGGCAATATTTATATTTAATGATAGGAATATTTTAATTTAGAATCTGAGAGGAGAAAAGATGTTTTTAAAAATCTATCAAACTAATATTCTGTAGACCAAATGTGTATGTATGTGTGTGTATGTGTATATATGTATGTGTGTGTGTGTGTATATTGAGATATATATATATATCAATCAGACATTTTTTAATAATTTTGTTTTTAAACAAAATCCAGCACAGAAGACCCAATGGATAGAAAACTTTATAGTTCAAATTAGTGTGTCCAATGTGTGGAGATACTCCCCTACAGATGTGTCATCATACAGTTAGCCTCACTATGCATTTTACCGCGACTGCAGTAAACATGTCAAAGGACACATCTGTATATCAGATGTATTTAAACCGTTTAAACATATCTTTCTTTTCCACCATGTTGAAAATATACCAGCTACATCTTCATATGTAAAAAATAAAGAAAAAAAACAAAAGCCTACGCCATGTGTTGAGAATAACCTACTCTACAATAAAAATCACTGACTTCTCGCCTTTAACTGGGTGAGTCGTACCTGAAAATTTGAATCTGTGTTAGAACAACAGTCTGAAACTGTATGTGGCCTTTGTTGTGCCTTCTAGCGCCACTGATTGTTTTCGGAATGTTTTCCTGGATTAAGCAGCGTCAGCGCAAAGTCATCATTAATTATACCAGAGCACAAGCCCATGCAACTCGGACCTTTCAGAGGGCTCTGTGCTCTTTTTCCCCTTGTAGTCGCACTCTGTGATTACTTGGCCACACCCTTCCCTCACTGTACTTCCTAGTGCGATTGCACCCACGCCCGCCTTCAGTAAAAGGTGAGCAGTATGAGGTTTTTATTGTCCATTATTCTGAACACATGGAGTACTCTATTGATGTACCTTCAACAGGATGGAAAAGAATAAGATGTTTTTAAAGTTTTGAATACGCCTGGTGGACTCCATTGTTTAAACAATATATATCACTATATTATATATTTGTCTTTCTTTTGAGCCTACTGCTTTGGATTATGTTTGGAAACAACCGTGTTTGCTGTGGTGTCCTGTTAGGAGCCTCTGTGAATTGCTGGTACCAAACAAGAGGCCCTAGGTTTTATGCGATTCAGACAATAACACATTTCATCAAACCATTGGCGCAAGTTATTTTCCACTTTCCATTGCAAAATTTGTACTGTTGGATGCTGAAATGTATTTCAGGTTTTGTCATTTGTACTCTGGAACTGAAAGCCTTAGTTCTGATGACAGAGTCTGGCTCCTGCAATAATGACCTAGACGTGAAACGCGTTGTGTTGTGTAATGGCCATATTGGCTGAGGAACTAAAAGTGCAACCTGTACGTTTTGTACTGTTTTTGTTGGGCGTGTTTCGCATTTGAACAGAAACACTGCAAGGGAACGTTTGACTCCTGCCTCCATGATTCACATTCACGCATGAATTTATATGGGTTTAGCAAGAAATATTGCCAGACATTAAGGTTGGATCCAGAGAAAAGCTTTATACAGTGCAATTAAAAAAAAACCTTTAACTTTTTCTTCCTCCCTTTAAGATATACAAGCACTCCTGTTAACGGATGTGTTGCTGTTTCTTCAAGAAAAGGATCAAAAGTATATATTTGCTGCTGTGGTAAGTTTATAACTTGTATTTCTATTTCTTGGAATAAACTCTTCCTATAATTGAAAGTGATGATCTGGTTAGAGCCAGCGTGTGAGAAGAGGACGTGCTGCCAGCTGCAAGTATTGTACCAAACCCAGCTTTCCTGGGAGTTACAGCACAACAACAAAATTGTATCTGTCTTTAGCTGGCTTTGCAGTCATTTATTTTTCTACTGAAATGTAGATTGAATTTTAAAATGTTACCTTGACGATTGATGTCCTCTCATAATAATTGCACAATTATATTGGAATGACAATAAACAATAGCACAATCGAATTGTATTCAGAATTGTAATCCAAAACTATATAGGTATAAAAAAATTACATGATGGGCTTACTGAAATGTAAATGTATTAAGATTAGATTTGAGAGGTATTTATTACATTTTAAGATTTGTCTGCTAAAGGTGGGTACACACCTGAAAGATATATCTGCAGATGATGATCGTTCATACACACTGAACGGCCATCATCTGTGCTGCAGCGGGTCCCAGCTGGGGAGGGGGGCGCTGTGTGGCACAATGTAGCTATATCATGTACTAATTGAAGATACCATATATATGCAGCGCAGTTGATTCTCTCAGAGCATCAGACAGATGCTGAGTTGCACGCAATTCCATATACAGGCGCATTGTGAGATATTTAGCAGACCGCATACATCACGGGCAACGTAAGCACTTACATGCAGATCTGAGTTGGCCGGTTCTCACATAGGGCTGAATGGGCGTTACTGTGTCAGATGCACTGATGATGATAATGATGGGCAGTCCCTTCTGAATGGCTTTTAATCCCTCTCATTGATAATATATAAATTATTAGTGGGGCTGCTGTGGTCTATTTCCATTATGTAGTGGATATTTCTAATCAGGCCGTGGCAGGAAAGAGGATTACCATTTGATTTTGTTTAAAGGAGAAGAAAATAGATGTTTGAATGTATTTGAATAGAGTTACAGATGTGTCCTTACACATCTTTGCTGCAGATACTCCAAAGAGCCCCTCTTTGTGCGCCAGGTCCCGTGAGACTCTGCTAGCGCCTGGTGTCTTTTTTGCGTCTGTTTTTGCCGAATAAGTGTCCAATTCGCAATGCGATGCGTCTAGGATGCACCAGAAGACACTACGGAGTAATTTGATATGTGACACTTGTATGTCTGTGTGTGACTGAGTCTCTGAATCTGTATAGGAAGTGCTATAATGTAGCGGCTGCAGCTTTTTTCATTCCAAATCCCGTTGGGCTTCATATACAGACTCAGGTGCACACAGATATACAAGTGTCACATATCACGTTACTCAGCACAGTCTCCCATATACAGACTCCGGTGCACACAGATATACAAGTGTCACATATCACATTACTCAGCACAGTCTCCTATATAGAGACTCAGGTGCACACAGATATACAAGTGTCACATATCACATTACTCAGCACAGTCTCCCATATACAGACTCAGGTGCACACAGATATACAAGTGTCACATATCACATTACTCAGCACGGTCTCCCATATACAGACTCAGGTGCACACAGATATACAAGAGTCACATATTACATTACTCAGCACAGTCTCCCATATACAGACACAGGAGCACACAGATATACAGGTGTCACATATCACATTACTCAGCGTAGTCTCCCATATATACAGACTCAGGAGCACACAGATGTACAGGTGTCACATATCACATTACTCAGCACGATCTCCCATATACAGACTCAGGTGCACACAGATATACAAGTGTCACATATCACATTACTCAGCACAGTCTCCCATATACAGACTCCGGTGCACACAGATATACAAGTGTCACATATCACATTACTCAGCACAGTCTCCCATATACAGACTCAGGTGCACACAGATATACAAGTGTCACATATCACATTACTCAGCACAGTCTCCCATATACAGACTCAGGTGCACACAGATATACAAGTGTCACATATCACATTACTCAGCACGGTCTCCCATATACAGACTCAGGTGCACACAGATATACAAGTGTCACATATCACATTACTCAGCACGGTCTCCCATATACAGACTCAGGTGCACACAGATATACAAGTGTCACATATCACATTACTCAGCACAGTCTCCCATATACAGACTCAGGTGCACACATATACAAGTGTCACATATCACATTACTCAGCATGGTCTCCCATATACAGACTCAGGTGCACACAGATATACAAGTGTCACATATCACATTACTCAGCACAGTCTCCCATATACAGACTCAGGTGCACACAGATATACAAGTGTCACATATCACATTACTCAGCACGGTCTCCTATATACAGACTCAGGAGCACACAGATATACAAGTGTCACATATCACATTACTCAGCACGGTCTCCTATATACAGACTCAGGTGCACACAGATATACAAGTGTCACATATCACATTACTCAGCACGGTCTCCCATATACAGACTCAGGTGCACACATATACAAGTGTCACATATCACATTACTCAGCATGGTCTCCCATATACAGACTCAGGTGCACACAGATATACAAGTGTCACATATCACATTACTCAGCACAGTCTCCCATATACAGACTCAGGTGCACACAGATATACAAGTGTCACATATCACATTACTCAGCACGGTCTCCTATATACAGACTCAGGTGCACACAGATATACAAGTGTCACATATCACATTACTCAGCACGCTCCTATATACAGACTCAGGTGCACACAGATATACAAGTGTCACATATCACATTACTCAGCACGGTCTCCTATATACAGACTCATGTGCACACAGATATACAAGTGTCACATATTACATTACTCAGCACAGTCTCCCATATACAGACTCAGGTGCACACAGATATACAAGTGTCACATATCACATTACTCAGCACAGTTTCCTGGTGCTTCATAGTCGTATCGCAACTTAGACACATTTACAACAAAAAAAAGACGCCCGGCGCTAGCAAAGTTGCACAGGACCTAGTGGCTCACTCACACCAGGCAAGTCGCGCCTTGTGGCGTATTGAGGCTAGATGTATAAGGACTTATCTGTATTGCTTATATTTTCTATTTTTGCCTTTATTTAATTGTACTTTTACGTACTATTTGTGGCTTTAGTACTTATTTATAATTCTACACAGAAACAGCTGGATGACTTATCCTATATACAAGACAAGGGGCCTGATTCAGACCCGCTCGCAAGCGGGTCGATGGTGGGGTACTGCACACGCGCCGCGCGCATGTGCAAGCCCCGGAGCGAGAGAGAAATTCTCTCGCTCCGGGACTCACTACAAAAGGGGTGGCTGTCGATGTTGATTGACAGCTCGCCCCGTTTCGTAGGTGGGGCGGGGGGGTGGCTACACAAACGGAGGCGTTCCTGAAGGAATGCCTGCCGTTTGTGGGTGGCAACACTGACATCACCAGTGATGTCAGTGGAGAGCTTCCTGCTCTGTTAGAGCAAGCTCTCTGGGGCTTGCGACGGACAAGACCCTACCACAAGGGTCTCGTCGCAAGCCCCGATGGTAGCGACCATCACCTGGCCGCTCGCAAAAGCTGTGGGCCGCAACAAAAGAAAAAAAAAAACCGCCCAGCGTCCGGCTCTGAATCAGGCCCAAAGTTCTATATTGTGTATTGTACGTTTCTCATTTACTACTAACACTGTGAAGGCACATAACCAGGTGTAAAGCAGGGACGTATGTTGGTTTTATTGTAGCATCAACCAGGCTGTAAGATGAGCTATATGCCGCTTTTTTTATTACTCTGATTCAGAGTTTGGAGGAAATCTAAAAAAGCGAGTAACTTTGTATCTGGAAAAAACCATGTTACAACGCAAGGGGGCAAAATACATTTATTTTCTTTACATGCGGGCTAATTACTGGCTGCTTTTACATGTAGCCCACAAATGTTGGACAGCTTTATTTATACACAGCAATTTAGATTGGAGTGTCCCCGAAACTCCAATCTAAATCTCTCTAAACCTGTTATTCTCCACCACCCGCAGTGGGGTATGACAAGGTACAAAGTTACTTGCTCTGGGGTATGATAAGGTACAAAGTTACTTGCTCTGGGGTATGACAAGGTACAAAGCAGTGGGGTATGATAAGGTACAAAGTTACTTGCTCTGGGGTATGACAAGGTACAAAGCAGTGGGGTATGACAAGGTACAAAGTTACTTGCTCTGGGGTATGACAAGGTACAAAGCAGTGGGGTATGATGAGGTACAAAGTTACTTGCTCCTTTTTGGTTTGCTTCCAACTCAGAATCAGCCCCTGGGGTTAGCATTGGATTCAGGCATAGAGTAAAGATGTAGAGGGGAGTTTCTAAATATTATAATCCTCTCATTTAATAATCTTTATTTTGTTCCAGAGTTTACTAATTGTACATGTATAGCATTTACCAGAAACCATGCCAGATACATGTATTTTCTGTGATTCTTTACAAATTATTTGCAAATTTCATTTCAATTGAGTCCTGGATAACTCTTCAAAAAGCTTTGCATGGTTCAAAGCTGAGTAATAATGGGAAAGACTTAAATGTAAAAGAAAAAAATTCAGCAGGTCTTAAGGGGCGTCTTTGCAGTGAGCACAGGGCTTTTTTCATACTGTTGGGCTATAATTTGATGTGTATGTAGCGCAAATAACAGGGTGGTTGTGTTTACAGCTGACTGTGCTGTGAATGGTATCGGATGGGATTAAGGGGGGATATGTTTTATACCTTCTAAAGAAGACTGGTGAAGTTGCCCATAGCAACCAGTCAGCTACTATAGCGTGCACTTGATAAATGCAAGCTGATTGGCTGATTTGGGCAACTTCTTCACTTGTCCTCTTTATTTGATTTGATAAATCTTCCTCTAAGGGGTATATTCAGTTAAATGCGAAATGTCCCGTACTTTTCGCATGCCGGACTTTTCGCCGTCATTGCTGGTTTTCCATGTGGAAAGTATAGCGCTCGTCCCCACTTATCCCCGTATGCAATTAGAAATCAGCTAAAATGGAACCCGGCGAATTCAGACCTGGCGAAAAGTATTGTCAAAAATGGGGAAAACACTCTGTACCCCCCGAAAGCTGCACTAACATAGGGGATCACTGTAGGGGTGTTCTAGTACCCCTACTAAAGCTATTCTGTTTTTTTTTCTCCAAAAGCTTGCTATTAGCGTTTTTGCATAAGTGGTGAAGAATGGCATTAAGCAATATATTTTCATCAAAATAACTAGTCCCAGCAAATTTGGGGTACATGAAAATGGTTGCTAGCATATTTTGAAGTTGCGAATGTGAAGTTTTAAAATTCGCTAAAAATCCACCTGCCACAAGCACCTGCAAACTTAAAATACCTGGGGCATACTTGGGACACCCCCTTGAGTCTATTTCGCTAGTTTTTAAGTTTGTCCCCCTACTTTGTACTTTTTCGCCCCCTTTTTCAAATTAATTTTTTGGGTGTTAAGTTTTTTTTTTTTACTTTTTTTGGGGGTCTGCCCCAAGGGGAAGGGGGGGGTTTCTGCCCCAAAACCCCAATTCTGCACTTTTTTATTTTTTTTGAAAGCTTTCATAGGCGAATCTTTTCCCCCTATTCCAATACATTGACTTTCCGCACCGGCAAAAATTCTTTGGAATTGAATATGGGGATAAGTTTTTGCCTGGCGAAATGACGTCACTGGCGATACGTTTCCGCAGAAACGGGCTTTTTCACACCTAACTGAATACGGCCCTAAGTGTGCTATGCTGAATTAATCATCCTGCATGAGACATTGGTTTTGGATTTCTTTAAAAGTGATAAAAGCTATTAAAATCATGTAATTTGGACCGCTTTACATCAAATCCAAAACCCGAGATCCGTTTTTTTAGATCCGAGATAAAACATACGGGTAGGCCTTGTCCCGGGACTATGTTCTCCTCGAAACTCCAAAGTTTAGGTGTGTTCCGTTTTCAGCAAAATCGAACCACTCATATCTACTATTAATACACCTCCGAGTTGCATGAATTGTGGTGCTTGTGAATACTGTCCGTAGCCACTTTAGGGGTATCTTTTTGAATTGCCTCCTAAGGTTACATTTCAGATGTTCCATATCACGCAGTTAGTGACTGTGAGAGGAATTCCCTAGTATTGGTATAATAATCTCACTCTGCTTACTCAAGTACCTGTAACCACCTCTTTTCAATCTATTCTACATACAAACCAAATTCTGTGATCGCTTGGCGGAGAGAGGTCATTCGGTCTTATTAAGCAGAGTTTCATTATTAAGTACAGTACAGTATGTGATGTTATTTTACGATGTATAAATGGACGCAGAGTTCAATGTAGGGGTTCCCTTGTTTTTAATGATATTGGAGCCAAAGTTGCCTACCTAATTTTTCACCAGGATGTGATTTTAATGTGTAAATTTAAAGACTTCTCACATTACATTGTTTGTGCACTGTGGTGTTGTATTGCACTCATGATTGCTTGGCATTGTCTAGTACACCAATCCAGTTACAGGCTATTGCATATATGACTGGTGATATTCTTGTGCTTATTTTATTCATTACATTTATAATTTGTGACTCTTTGAGAGCACACTATGACCTATTACAAGTGAAGTTTAGTTAGGTCATACCTACTAGCCATCCTACTCTCAGTGGGACAGAACCGATTTGCAGGGGTGCGAGATATTACCTAAATATTGACTGTGTTTTTTGCTCCACATGCTGATTACAAACTCCCCAATGTTGGTTGATATGATTATTGTAGGGATGGGAAAACATAATACCAAAATACAGGAAGGAAACAGAAGACTGACGGATGGAAGGCTGTGCTATGCCCTTCAACATAATTAATGTGCACAGTAAAGACCCCTACAAACGGAACTATATTGCACATGATCCGACGGATGGGAACGATAATTCAGCATTATCGTTCCGTGTGTATGCCCATACAGCGATATTTTTTGGGGGGGGCGCATATCGGGCGGTCGTGCACTGGATCGCCCCGTGTGTAAGGTCCGCCCGATATGTCGGCCCTCGGATCGTCAGTCGCGTCGGTGTACCTAGCTTTACAGTTATTGGTAAGCATCTTTTACTAAAGTTCAGTGATACTAGAAGTACAACTGCTACGCTTACTGTTCCCAAGTCTGTTCGTTCTAGCAATGTTAATTTCTCTATAATCTGAGAGATGAATAGAAAATAAATCAAAAGTGAATATTCTAAAGTATGGCAATTGTTCTGTTTTTGTAACACTTGTTTATTTTTAACAAAGGATCAGAAACCGCCGGTCATTCCTCTCCAAAAACTGATAGTGCGGGAAGTGGCCAATGAGGAACGTGGGATGTTTTTAATAAGTGCATCTTCTGCTGGCCCCGAAATGTATGAGATTCACACTAGTTCCAAAGAAGAACGTAACTCTTGGATGAGGCGGATACAGGATGCTGTACAGAGGTAATAACCTCATGCCTCATGATCCTGTAAGCAGGGGCTTCCCTCGCTGGGTTTTCCAAGCATGACATAGGCAGGTGCTGGGACAGGTGTCACTGATGTGAGGAAGCCACCTAGTTACTTGTATTCTTATTCTGATATGACTGTATAACAAATGGATTACAACCTTTATGCCATTATTTTCATATAGACACTTCTCTTTGGTGTTTTTGCATTAAATCTGTATCGGGAGGGGGTGGAGTTGCCTTTTCCAGTCTGTTACATTGGTTTTGTATTCATACACCTCAGCGTAACGTCACATTATACACTGTAATAGAGTGGGGGCATTAGGGACTGTATGTAGTTTTCGTACTGTTATAGTTGGCTTACATGTCTTCTTAAACTTGAAGTTGTCCAGAAGAGGAAGAAGGAAAGACCTGTGAATCTGATGAAGATAAGCGGGTTGCTGAAGCACAAGTAGCGAAAGCCCAAAAATATCAAGGTGTGTAAAGATGAGCGGTAATGCTGGTTATCACTGAGTGAGCAGGACACGCCGCGTGCACACCTCTGTCCCACCTGATCCAAATCCCTGTTTCCCTCTTGGAAATATTTGGCTACATCAGCCCAATTGTGACCCAAATCTAGGTGCCTCTGATTGTCACTCTAATGGGACCAGTCTCTTTTCGGGTCTCTCAGTGACGAGACACAACATTTGGGCGCCCAGCTTATACAAAAACCATTACACACCACTGTGATGTCTCATGTTTTAGTGGTTTCTAGTAGCCATTCTCTTTTCCTTTGATAGTTTGTAGACCCGCAATGCTCTGCAGCTTTGTGTTGCAAAGAAAACATACCAGCAACTTCTGATAACTGATGTTTCCTGCTTTGGACATTTGAAATATTGCTAGATATGCAAATAACACAGCTATTTTTTTTATTTTTTTTTATTCTTCACTGTAATGAAAAGTATTCAGCAAGTAGATTGATTAGATTATGCTCCAGTAACTTTTCTCGCTGTACTATGTCACTGTATATTTAGGGCAGGATGTACTAAATGGAAAATAGGATAAAAACCCTGTTTTCGGGGTTTTACCGCATATGTACCATTGGGTGGACCCGACGGGGCTCTGAAGCGGGTGGTAAGGGCAGCTTTTGCTGGCATTACCCTATAGAAGCCTATGGGCTTCTACCGAATCGCGCTGGTATGAGGGATCCGATCAGATCCCTCCCAACATGCCCCGCGGCCGCAGCGACACTCTGTGCATGCGCAGATGGACTCCCGGGTCATAAACCCGGAGGTGGAGGGTGCAGCGCTGATTGCATATGTGATCAGTTCCGCAAGGGACAGCACTTCCGATAAGAGCTGTCCTTTGTGTTCAGCACTGCGCCCCAGGTTTATGACCTGGGAGTCCATCTACGCATGCGCAGAGTGACACGGCGGCCGCAGGGCATGCTGGGACGGATTTGATCGGATCCCTCATACCAGTGCTGTGCGGTGGAAGACCATAGGCTTCTATAGGGTAATGCCAGCAAAAAGCTGGCGTTATCCTCTGCGTCAGAGCCCAGACGGTCACTCATATGGAAAATGCGGTAAAACCCAGAAAACACTGGGACACTATGTCTATGTCACTATGTCACTGGGACATCTGCTGGAACAGGGTCATATTAACGCTTGAGGGGCCGCTTATGCAGTGGGCCCCCCTTCTGAGCTGCGCCCCCAGCCGTGCATCTTACCTTGTGCCAGCAAATGGGTCTCTCCTACTCGGCAGAGCCATTTCCCTTAGAAATTGCCAGAGTATTTGCTTTCACTGTGCGGCGCCATCTTCCTGAAGACGTCACTGAAAATGGTGCGCAGAGGAGGAGGGATCCGCTTACCAGCAAAGGGTAAGTATACTCTAGGTGCATGGGGTGCGGTGCGGGGACCCCCCAGAACCAGAAGCCGTCCTGCACCCTTTATAAATATGCGTATGTGGTAGAGCCTCCAGTTAGATCCCAGTGCCAGCTTTGTTGACCTAGTTTTTCTTTGGACCCAAGATCAGCTTGTAAGTGCAGAGGGAGAGGAAAACACTGGCTGAAGGCTTCTGTTTACAGTATTGGTGTAATTAGGAGCTATAGATAACACCTAGAAGTAATGTTTCAAACTGCAGAAGACAATATCATTAAGTGTTCATGACGGGAACCTGTTCCTAATCTGTTGTAGAAGTTTTGAGCTACAATGACCAGCAGATTTGTAGCTGTTTGGAAGAAAAGTTACAGAACTTTGCAGAACTTGCGGCTCTGTGTGGGGGGAAAGATACGCACCCAGAACCCCAGCTTCTCATTAAGGCGGACTCTGGAGAGATCCCGCAGGCTGCATCATTGCTGGCGGCTGCCCTGAGAGAAGGTTGGTCTTTTCAAGCACATTGTTGTTAAACTTGTAATCCTCGATTAGGCCAAAAATACTTTTATATATTTATATTATTTACATAAATGAATGTTTTACCATTTTTAATTTTGAAAAGCTGAAAACCTGTACGCTGCCTTAACATCGCAAATGGAGTCTTCATCATGGTTATCAGAGGACTGTGAGCCATCCAGCAGATCTAAGGGCTGTTCCAGCACCAATCCGTTTGAAGAGGCTGATGAGCTGGACTGCGACTGTAAGTAGCTGCGTTCCACTGCACTCTGCCAACAACAGCTGTGAGATCATATTCACAACTTTAAACACAAAGTAAAAAAATCCTCCTGTGGATGCGGCTGATGTGTTTACATATTTACATAATATTTTTGAACATTGGGCCTGATTCAGACCCACTCGCAAGCGGCTGTCCGCTCGCAAGTGGGTCGATGTTGTGCACTGCGCATGCGCACGACGGCGGGAGCTCCGTCGCGCGCATGCGCCAGACGCGACGAGCGAAGGACTTTCCTTCGCTCGTTGTGTCTGATCAAAGGGGGCGTGCTGTCGATGTTGATTGGGAACGCCTACCGTCAGATGCCGGCCCACTGACAACACTAGTGATGTCAGTGGGAGTGATTTTGGCTCTGATAGAGCCAAAATCACTCCGGGCCTTGCGGTTGAAAAACTCAACCGCAGGCTCCGGCTCGCAGTGGCGATGGAGACCATCGCGGCCATCAAACTGCACGCTCGTATAGGCTGTGGGTGGTGACCCACAGCTATACGAGCGTCCAGGAGGACGCTCCATAATTATGGAGGGCGGCCCTCATTCAGAGCGTGCGCTCTGCTCAGAGCGTACGGCTCTGAATGAGGGCCATTGTTCCTACTCCTTAGTGATGTCTCCGTTCCATCCACTGACCAGCTCCTGTCCGCTTCTATGTATGGATTGTACGGGAAGAGGTGGAGAGTTTGCTCAGTCACAAACTTTACGTGTCAGTAACAATTAGGGGAATATCCAATTAACCCCGAGGCTAATTGTCAGCTCAGGTCTATTCAGTTAGGTCCTCTATCCCTTGTGTGTTATGCCTCATGGGTGCACTTTTCCTCGCGGTCTCATATCAATATTCAGTAGGAAATTAAGGCTGAGTTAATCAGCTATAAGGGGTTGGGTACAGGATGCCAGAGCTCGGGATCCCGGCGTTCAGAATCCTGACCTCGGCATCCCAACAGGGTTAGGTAAGTATCCTAACCTAACCCTTCCTCCCCCTGCAGCCTAACCCTCCCCGCCCCCGCAGCTAATGCCTAACCCCCCACCCCAGTGCATAATCCTATCCCTCCCCTCCCTGGTGCCTAACCCTCCCCCTAACGCCACTATTTACCGTTGGGATGCCGGTGCTGGAATTCTAACTGGTGACGGGATTCTGGTGCCGGCATTGTGAGCGCCGGCATCCTGACAGATTGGATTTAAACTACATCCCGCTATAAGTTATGGCATCAAAACTTGTGTTATTTATTTATTATAATACTCCTTAATTTCTAATTTATAGACATCACTTTTGTGTATTGTATCTAAACGTTTTTGTGCATTAATCGTGAACCACATATTGAAGTGTGCTGTTTTATATTTCACTCCTATGAATATGTATGTTTGGTCTTTCTCAGCCATATCTCCTGAAGTAAGTGAGGGGGATCTGTGTAATGTAGATCTCAGTACTTCCCCAGCAGAGAGTTATGTGGACATGTCTTTCCCTGAAGAAAAGGTAACCGGTTGCTACATTACATATCTTAGTTTGTACATATCATACAAGCTGTAGTGCACCTCAGTAGATGTTTACATGTATTTATCTTTATTAAAGACAATTTACCAGACATGATTTACCATTTATGACAGCATATGCTAGCCAATAAGGTATTAAGGTGGTTGGGGAAGGGATTGGTGGTAATTGTATAGATAATGGGCTGGGTATTTCTATATGGTAGCTTAAATTAATTGATGAGCAGATAAAATACAAGGCATTTGTTTTACATAAAACAATATCTTGAAGTTAACCCAATTTACCGGCCAATATTATTGCTAATAAAGAGCCTAAGGCTCTGAGTATCCAGGTATCTCAGCAGCTGTAATGGGAGCCTGCAACCCCCAAAAACAAATCCAAATGAAACGCTACAAAACAAAGCACTAGTGATGATCTACATTTACACCGTTAAAAATGAATAGAGGTAGTTTTCCTGCATGAAATGTTAGTTGTAACTGCTTGAACATGCAGCCATGGCCAAAAGTTTTGAGAATGACACAAGTATTGAATTTCACAAAGTCTGCTGCTTCAGTTTTTATGATGGCAATTTGCATATACTCCAGAATGTCATGAAGAGTGATCAGATGAATTGCAATTAATTGCAAAGTCCCTCTTTGTCATGACAATGAACTTAGGCCCTCATTCAGAGCCGTACGCTCTGAGCAGAGCGCACGCTCTGAATGAGGGCCGGGCTCCATTTTCATGGAGCGTCCTCCTGGACGCTCGTATAGCTGTGGGTCACCACCCACAGGCTATACGAGCGTGCAGTGTGATGGTCGCGATGGTCGAGACCATCGCGACCATCGAATTTGCGAGCCGGAGCCTGCGGTTGAGGTTTTCAACCGCAAGCTCCGGAGTGATTTTGGCTCTATCACTAGTGATGTCAGTGGGCCGGCTTTTGACGGGAGGCGTTCCCGTGGGAACGCCCCCGTCAGGGAGGCATGCCCACCAAAGGGGGCGTGCTGTCAATCAACATTGACAGCACGCCCCCTTTGATCGGACACAACGAGCGAAGGACTTTCCTTCGCTCGTCGCGTCTGGCGCATGCGCACGACGGAGCTCCCTCCGTCGTGCGCATGCTCAGTCCATAACATCGACCCACTTGCGAGCGGACAGCCGCTCGCGAGTGGGTCTGAATCAGGCCCTTAATCCCAAAAACAACATTCTGACTGCATTTCAGCTCTGCCACTAAAGGACCAGCTGACATCATGTCAATGATTCTCTCGTTAACACAGGTGAGAGTGTTGACGAAGACAAGCTGGAGATCACTCTGTCATGCTGATTGAGTTAGAATAACAGACTGGAAGCTTTAAAAGGAGGGTGGAGCTTGAAATCATTGTTCTTCCTCCATTAACCATGGTTACCTACAAGGAAACACGTGCAGTCATCATTGCTTTGCACAAAAAGAGCTTTACAGGAAAGGATATTGCTGCTAGTAAGATTGCACCTAAATCAACCATTTTTCGGATCATCAAGAACTTCAAGGAGAGAGGTTCAATAGTTGTGAAGAAGGCTTCAGGGCGCCCAAGATCGTCCAGCAAGCACCAGGACCGTCTCCTAAAGTTGATTTCAGCTGCTGGATCCAGGGCACCACCAGTGCAGAGCTTGCTCAGGAATGGCAGCAGGCAGGTGTGAGTGCATCTTCACGCACAGTGAGGCGAAAACTTTTGGAAGATGGCCTGGTGTCAAGAAGGGCATCAAAGAAGCCACCTCTCCAGGAAAAACAACATATTCTGCAAAAGTCACAGGGATTGGACTGCTGAGGACTGGGGTAAAGTTATTTTCTCTGATGAATCCCCTTTCAGATTGTTTGGGGCATCTGGAAAAACGCTTGTCTGGAGAAGGAAAGGTGAGCACTACCATCAGCCAAGGGAGTGGGCTCACTCACAATTTTGCCTAAGAACACAGCCATGAATAAAGAGTGGTACCAAAACATCCTCCAAGAGCAACTTCTCCGAACAATCCAAGAACAGTTTGGTGATAAAAAATGCCTTTTCCAGCATGATAGTTATCACTTTTGCCTTATGGCAAGGTGCTCCAAGTGGCTCGGGGAACAAAACATCTACATTTTGGGTCCATGGCCAGGTAACTCCCCAGACCTTAATCCCATTGAGAATTTGTGGTCAATCCTCAAGAGGCGGGTGGACAAACATAACCCCACAAATTACAAACTCCAAGCATTGATTAGGCAAGAATGGGCGACCATCAGTCAGTATGTGGCCCAGAAGTTGATTGACAGCATGCCAGGGAGAATTGCAAAGGTCTTGAAAAAGAAGGGTCAACACTGCAAATTGACTCTCTGCTTAAACTTAATGTAATTGTCAATAAAATCCTTTAACACTTATGATATGCTTGTAATTTTACTTCAGTATACCATAGTAACATCTGACAAAAAGGTCTAAAAACACTGAAGCAGCAAACTTTGTGAAAACTAATACTTGTGTCATTCTCAATACTTTTGGCTATGGCTGTACAAGATGTGTTATCATTTGTGGCTCTGAGCACTTGTTGATTATACTCCTTTTGACCACTAGGTGGTGCTAAGTATCCACACTGGCTTACTGGAACAAATTATTATTTTTCCTTCAAAGCCAATACAGTTTGTATTAAGATATGGCTTGTGGTTCATAGTGCACAGGGCAGCAGGTAACTACTGACAAGAAAGGCAACAGAGCCGGTCCTGATTTAAGGACCGGGATTACTAACTTATTGTTCCACTCTACAAAATTGTATGACATTGCCATATTTCAGCTGCTTGAATGTTTTCTGTAGCAATTATATGTAATCAACTACATCTGTTTCTCATACAGTATTTGATGTAGTATTTTCTGTGTTTTGAAACATGGAGGTTCAGTTTTGATACTAGACATTAATAGGGGATCACAGGAATGGAAGTGCAGAGATTGTGATATACTTGGCCTTTATTACTCTTCTGAGTAGCACTTGCAGAATACAGAAACATATATGATCACAGAATGGTTCGGCATACTCGTATATAGACCATACACAGTCCATTGTGATGTTCCTCTGGAGGAGGGGAAAGAAGCAAAGCTTACCGGGCATGACATGTAATGATGCTGGAGAGCTTACCGGGCATGACATGTAATGATGCTGGAGAGCTTACCGGGCATGACATGTAATGATGCTGGAGAGCTTACCGGGCATGACATGTAATAATGCTGGAGAGCTTCCCGGGCATGACATGTAATGATGCTGGAGAGCTTCCCGGGCATGACATGTAATGATGCTGGAGAGCTTACCGGGCATGACATGTAATGATGCTGGAGAGCTTACCGGGCATGACATGTAATGATGCTGGAGAGCTTACCGGGCATGACATGTAATGATGCTGGAGAGCTTACCGGGCATGACATGTAATAATGCTGGAGAGCTTCCCGGGCATGACATGTAATAATGCTGGAGAGCTTACCGGGCATGACATGTAATGATGCTGGAGAGCTTACCGGGCATGACATGTAATAATGCTGGAGAGCTTCCCGGGCATGACATGTAATAATGCTGGAGAGCTTACCGGGCATGACATGTAATGATGTTACACTGACCTACAGTGTGCCTTTCTGTGTTAACTATGTAAGAAGTCATTTTACTACACTGTACGTAACCTCTTTATATATTTAGTCTGCAGCTAGTACAGTTTCACATATGTATCTACTGTTTACCTTTCTAGGTTGAATTTGCACAGTCCTCAGGCTATAAACAAGCAGAGGTAATAGCTCAACAATGAATTTGATTATTTGTATTTATAAAGTGGCAATCTATTGAAGTATGTGTAGCATGAGAAGCCTGATATGATGTATGTGATTTCAGATGTATAAATGAGTTTCCACAGCAGCATCTGGATGATCCTTTTTTTTTTTCCTTTACTGCCCTATAAATTGTATTACCTATAGACGGCCATTTGGACTGCTTAGGGAAACAGGCAAATAGTCATGTAATGCCCCTTGTTGCTTACACACAGTTGATGTCCTTTACAAAACACAAAACCACCTCACACAGGCAGCCTTGGACCTCGCTGTGCCCAGATCTCCTCTGGGTGTGTAAGTGTGAGGAGCATTATCAGAGGAGCAGCGCTTTACACAGGAACATTTTGAGAAGATGAACAAGGTGAAAGGATTCCATAAGACGTATGCAGTAGGCGCACCAGTGCATCTCCTGTAGTGGGGAAATGCAGGAAAAGATTTCCGCCTAAGAAGCAGGATTGAGAGAATTCTTTGCCAGGGCGCATTGGCATTTCCATTGCCCTAGAGGACTTTGATTTGGAAACTGCTCGGAGATGGTGGAGAGCAGGTCTTCCCCTATGCTATAATATAGTACTGGTCCTGTGCGCATCGTTATATATGACCTGTAAGGATGCAGCTGTTTTGTGCATGAGCTGTTCTCCTTCGCTCTCTCCAATAGAAAAACTTTTATTTTATTTATTTTTTTTACACAGTTTAGCAAAATAGTGACCATCCTACACCTATGAGGTTGTCATCAGTTTACTGTCACATCTTTATTTACATATAAAGCTTTGATTACTTTAATTGAAAGGAGAATACTATAAGTAAACCTGCTTATGTGATTGGACTGCATTCAGATATGTTTATATTTATCCCCCTTTCCCTTAGGTCTTACAAACAATACAAAACCTGACTCGTCTCCTGTACAGTATACAGGTGCGTACTTACATAGAAGCCTGGGAGAATTGTGGTAGGAAAGAACATGATATATTGGAAAGTCACAGCTACACTAGGTGTCAGTGCAAGTCCAGACATGTTTTGAATTAAAATGAACAGCTAGTTTAATATGACCTAACTATGATTATTTTCTTTATGTGCTTACAGCTATATACCCTAAATGTATTCTTCTTTAATTTGCCAGGCTACTGTAACCATGCAAGATAGCCATATAGAACTTCATAAGGCGCTATTTCAGGATCATGAGCCGGGCAGTAAGGGATTTGCTCTGCGCGGGACCCTCCTACAGGAACAGTACCGCCACCTAGAAAAGCACCGCGGAGAGGTGGTCAATTTGCACAAACTCCAGCACCAGTTTCATCAGGAACAGCAGCGCTGGGCCCGGGAGTGCGACCAAAAGGAGAGGGAACACGAGGAGAAGGATAGCATGCTCCAGCAGAGGGAGAGCGAGTGCCAGTGTCAGGAGCATGTGCTGGAGGAGAGAAGGGAAGAGCTGAGTCAGCAGATTGAGGATTTCCAGCAGAATGTGGAGAGACTGAAGGAAGGTCAGAGGCTGGTGGAGAAGGAACGGGAGGAGCTCTGCGTACAGAACAAGCTCCTCAAGCACTGGAAGCAGACTTGCCACAACAGTTTGCCAGAGCTGTTTCCGCACCATAAAACAGAGGTAGCTACTGTTAGATGAAACCAATCAATGTTTTCTTTTATATTGTGCTTGAATGGAATGTTAAAATAATCCAGCAGATTAAATAAGAAAAAGGCAACGTGAAATGAGAGCATACCAATATAGGCACCAAATAGGAGGTTGGTGAACAATAAAAGAACTACAATTGTAAGTCTGGGGTCACAGCCTGTGTAGTCTATTTAGTTAGTTGGCCAAATATTGTGTATTAATAGGGGGTTGCAGTACTTGCAAGTGTGATCAGCCCCAAGACTCCAGAAACACCACCAAATCTTTCTTTTATAAAGGATTCTACATACAGCTCACCCAAAAGATGAGAAGTCCCTGCAGGGAGCAGACACCTCCTAACAGGTGACATGACAGCATGTGCCGGTCTGTATCTGCTCCATCAGTAACGCTTGCCAGATGGGGCTGTGTCATATGCCCGGCATAAGGCAATGCTGTGGATAATATAATGTGTGTTGCAGAGTGGAATGGGATAGCTTGGCTCAATTTCTGTACCTTTAAGCGGCATCAGTTTAAGCTTCTCTATTCTTGTGATAACCCTTTCTACTATTCTCAAATACTAGTAGATAACACCGGAAACCTTGACCAGAGATTATTATTTAATCTATTTATATACAGAAGTGTCCTCATTGTCCCATCTTTTTTTTGCTCTATAAGACGAATGGCACTAATTAAATGCTCCACCACAAGTAGCAATTTTCGGACTTTCGAGCCTATACTTTAATTTAACGTCTGTTTCGCATAATAGCTGCATCCAAAGTCGCTTATAGTGTATTTAGGATTAGTGCTGCATGGCGGGATGCATGGTGCGGCTCGCTGGCATCTGTCCTTGGTTTATTGCTTTTCCCCCCAGGTTAATGTCTGAGTTACACACGGCTGCTGCATGATATGCCAGCGCCAGGTTACTGGTGAGTTGTAGTCATGCAACTAATACCCCTTTTACACCGGCGTGAAAATCTTGGGTTGATGCACGTGGGATACACATCATCCCAGGATTTTTGTCAGTGTAAATGGATCCACCCGGGTCCGGGGATCCAACACTGCTAGCTTGCAGGGTTGGGAACGGGTCGTTCCCTTGTCACCCTGCAGTGTAAACTGCACAATCCGGGTCACGATGACCGGGTCGTGCTGCATGCCACTCGATTGGCCGGATTCAGTGGCGCTTGGAGATTACGTTATCTCCAAGCGTCCACTGCAACGCAGGAAGAGAGCCACTGCAGACCCGGCTCCGGTGTGAACTATGCCGACAAGGACATACCCCGTGTTGACACCGCAGTGTAAAAAGGGTCTTGCCAGGTCTCATCTGGGTTGGAAACTTATTCCAAATACCAGGTCAGACCCGGGACTTTGGTGTAAAAGGGGTATAAGGCGCATATTTGGTCATAATGTGGTAGGATGCATGGTCCAGCTTAGGCGTATAATCTGTGCAGTGCCAAATGGGTCTATACATCAGTAGCCCCATCATACTCCTTAGTGCTTTACAGGTGCCAAGTTGTGCTTCTGCACTATATTTTATCTACTTTTAGAGCAGAGTTTACCACAAGTGATATTTGCTAGCAAGTAATAAAGTCCTGGACGAGTTTGTGTGCACATGACCTGTACACTTAATGCACTATACTGGTCCTGAGCATTGGATAATTTCCATTTCAGTTTGTATGCTAAATCCAGGTTTCACCCATTTGTTATAAGGTGTCCTGTGAGAAGTTTCACAATACAAATATCTCTGCACTTCTGTGTTTATGGTTATTTAATGGTATGCTTAGGTCATTAAATGCACAAATATATACTACACTAAGGGGTGCATAAAGCTTTTTCCTTAACTAAATGGAAAGGCATCTCTTTACATTAACACATCTCGGACAAAGTAGAAATTGCAAGTTTAATAAAGCGAGGACAGAGGTTATGGGGGAAAGTGTTAGAAAAAAGTGGACGTGCTAAGCCTAGTAAACAGCCCGGCTGAGCTCACTCTCATATTTCTCTTCATATAACAGGGTGCAAGAAACTCCCAGCCTGACAGTTTACAAAATGAAGACTCCGTCTATATTAGCAATGCCCTGGCTCATATATCGCTCAACAGCATCACAGCACTTCCAAACTCGGGTTATTCCGACGCTCACGTGGACAATACCTCTGACTTTGTAGAGACTTCTAAGAACAGTTCTGTGGACATCTCGAATGAACCCTGGAGCGCCTTAATTTCCCAACAGCAGAGTCTTGAGAATTCCTCCCGGCACAGTAATAAAGACGCCTGTAATAATGGTAAAGCTCTTGCTACATGAAGCTGTGACTTATATTCGTAGAATTTGGTTGTATGCCCTAAAATAGAGCTCCATGAGAAAATGTTCTTCCCTATTAACCCTTTTCCTTCATTAACTAGCAGCACCATGTTGGTCGTCTCAAGTCGGGAAGCCCTGCAGGTGGGAAGCAGTCACGTCTACTGTGATGTCCTAGGAGACATTGTTACCTTAGGACAGTGGTGGCAAACCTTGGCACTCCAGCTGCTGTGGGAATACATATCCCAGCATGCCCTGCCACAGTTTTAGCATTCCCTAATAGCAAAACTCTGGCAGTGCATGCTGGGATAAGTAGTCCCACAGCAGCTGGAGTGCCAGGGTTTGCCACCACTGCCTTAGGATCTTCTGTAATAAGTTTTAAGATTGCAAAGAGAAATCCTCTTCCTGTCCAAAAAAGTTAGCCTGTACTTTCCAGTATCCTCAGAGGGGCGAATTCAAATGTTTAGCCGCCGGGTTTTTTTTTTTTTCAAATGCCTGATAGAGCAATTCAATTGTTGCTCTGTCTGGGTGCGATAGCCGCCGGCGCCTGCATTTCTGCAGGCACGCAGGAGTGCGCGAGTTGAAATGTGTCTAAAACACCCTGGATAGGGCGCGCTAACCCCAGATAGCGCGCCCTAACCAGGAATTAAGACTGCTTAAACCTCGTCTTTTAGGCGGCGAAGTGGGCGATAATTAATGAGCGCCCAGAACAGTTGAATAGCAAACTGGGCGCTCATTAATTATCATGCCCAAAAAAAACTATTGAATTGGCCCCACAGATTGTTATGTGTCGTTACATTTTGTAACCGTCCACATTCTATAATATTAGGGCCTAAAAATATCCTATTTCGGAGGTTCCTAAATTCCATTATAGTCCAGGTTTTTAGGATATCCCTGCTTGAGCATAGATGACTTAATTAGTACCTCAGTCAATTTGATATAACCATCTGGACTAGAGCATGGATATCCTTAAAACATGGACTGTAATGGCAGAATCTGGGAACCCTGTCCTAATACATTGCGCTACAGTCTAAATATTATATGCTTATATTCATTCTAAGCAGTATGTGAACAAAAAATGCATTTATTTGTTATTTTTAAAACATAAAGTGGTGAGATCAGTTCTAGCTATCGGGGTGACTGATGAGATGAGTGCACTCCGGTATCTTCTTTTTTTCCACCATCCAAGAGCTGTTTTGAATAGAGAAAAGCAGCAGCCTCAGAACTGCAGTAAATGTTTTTGGAACTCTGCCCTTGGATGTTTTTCAGGACAGCCACGTTCCATAGTTTCTTTTGGCCCACAATCTGTCTTATAAAAGTGCAGAATGCTGTTACCGTTGGGGGTCTGTCTTTTGTAATATTGTGTCAGTGAGGGCACTAGAGAAACAGGTGATATATGAAGCCACAGTAACCACATGTTTTAAAGATTTCCCATAGGATGTATCTAATGGAGTTATAAAAATATATATATTTTCATATAAAAATTTGTAGATACCATAGATTATGTGACTGTGTCTGATACAGACAACTGTTAAATAATCCATTTTGAAGTATTATCATTTGTTTGTTTTTTTTCAGAGTGAGTTTCCACCTAAATGTGTGTATGTTTATAATCTCCACCCTACCTCCATACTGCAGACAGATGTACTTTAATTTCCCTTCAAAGATTTGTTCAGAGGGGAACAGGGTGGAAGAGCTCAGAATGGACAACCAAGGATCATTTATGTCTGCCTGCTGTGTATGAGCAAACGCACTAAGGGGTACATTTATTAACATTCGTGTTGGTCCTGATTTGCATTTTCGGGTGATATTACTTTTTTGCACATCGGGAGTTCACTGTCAGGGTGATTTCTTAAATTTTTCAGGTTGAAATCGGATGATTTAATGTCGCAAATTCAGCCATTTTGAGCAGTAGAAATTATATCTCCATCGGATCAAATCAGAAGTACATTTCACTTTTCAATATAAATCGGGAATTTACCATTATTCGTTTTGCTAAAGTCGCCCATTTTACATTCAAATCGGGGACTCAATAGAAGTTTTAAATGCACCACCTCCTGAGTTGCAAGTTGCCATCGAACAGTATGTTTCTGAGTGGCAAGTGTGTTCTAAGGGTTAATGAAATAAAAAAAATGATGTGGGTACCCCCCCTCCCCCCCAAAAAAAAAGGCTAACCAGCCCCAGACTTGCCAACCTGCCCTGGTACCTAAAATTACGGATAACAAAACGTGTAGGGTTCCACCGTATTGTGTACCAGCACCAGGCTGCAGGGCCAGTCCTGGTTTCAATTATAGGGGGGAAAAAAGCCGCAAGTTACTAAAGTTTATTCTGCGGTTCCCACCATTGACTTCAATGGAGGAGCCGTTCATTGGCTGAGAGAGGCACGGGCTCACCTCTCCAATGAATGCTCAGATACGGCTCTATGAAGGCAGAACTGGCGTCTGAGCGTTTAATTCGGGAGATACCAACCATCCTGTTGTGTGGGTCGGTATTTTAGTTTTTTTGTATTCTGAAGACCTTGGATGCCTACTTTGGACAAGGGTAATGTAGGTGAGTATGTGTGTGTGTGTGTATGTATGAAATAAAACTGTACTTTCACGGTGTGTGTGTTGTTTTTTTTTTTACACATTTCTTTACAGGTGAACTACAGGTATCAGCGGGCCCATAATGCCCCCATAATGCCCCGCATGCTGGTACTTGTGGTTCTCCAAGTACCAGCATGCGTGGGAGGCTTGCTGGGACCTGCAGTTCCACTGTAAAGACAATGTTGATATTTGTATTTTTTACATACACTATCAACCCGCCACCTACCGCCCCAGGGTGGCAGGGATAGCCCCAGGCTATCAGCCTAGGCTAGGGGTGCCATGGAGAGGGGGACCCCTTTATTGGGGGGGTCCCCAACTCCTCAGGGATCCCTGGCCTGGGCTGACTAGCGGTCAGGACTGATGCTGCAGCTTGGGTGCCCGATGAAAGGGCTCCTCTGGGTGTGGCATCAGTCCCCCGCTAGAAAGGGTCCGGTGCTGGTTTTAATTATAGGGGGACCCCTACGCACTTTTTTTCCCCCTGTAATTAAAACCAGGACTGGCCCTGCAGCCTGGTGCTGGTACCTAATTTACGGTGGAACCCTACACGTTTTGTTATCCGTAATTGTAGGTACAAGGACAGGCTGGCAAGTCCGGGGCTGGTTAGCCTTTTGGGGGGGGGGGGGGGGGAAACCCACGTAAAAAATGTTTATACAAATTTAACCTGAAAAGAACAAACAGTGCACATATTTCACTGATATGTGCAGGCTGCTTGTTCGGGAGACAAATTCGGCCGCTTTAATCAGGACCTCAAATCGGGTAGGATCGACCAAATACACCATCACTCAAAAACGATCCTGTCAAAACCGGGACCTTGGTAAATTCCCAATTTTAAAAGTGTATAAAACTGCCGTTTTTGATCGATCCAATCAGATTTGAAAAACGGGACAAATCTGGACCAACACGAATGTTAATAAATTTACCCCTAAGGGTCTTTTATGTACATGCAAATACTGTTTTGTGGCATTTCTTGCCTACTTTTGTTTTGTATCTAAATGGGGTGAATGATGCAGTGGGGTATAGAAAACGGTGTCAGGAGCTTGTGAACTGTAAAGAGCTAAAAAAAGCTCAAGCTCCTTCCTATCTATACCCATATAGACTTCAGTTGTTTTAAGTGCTCAAAGGATTTGGGTGCTTTGTTTAAAGGCTGTGTCATGCTCCGGCCCTTATGTCATGCTCCGGCCCTTAAACACTTTCTTACCTCTCTGGTGTCTGTCCAGACTGGCACAGAGGTTTGCTCATGCTGCACATTGCTACCGGCTGGTGCTGAGGTCTGTCTGTGCTTCTCCTGCCCCGTCCTCTCAGTGTCCTATCACTGAGCATGGAAATGACTCTGCAGTCCCTTGCTCACAGCGTGCCTTCCCTGCATGATGGCACAAGCTGTATGCCAGAGTTCCCTCCTAATCCACAGTATGGGCGCAGCCATGTTGGGGATGTAATCAAGAAGCCGCCGGTCTAAATCCCGACCGCCAGCTTCCCGACTGTCAAATCCCGGCAAGGTACTAAAGACAGGCGTCGAAAACTCGACTCCTGTAATTAGACCTACGCTGGAAGACTGACGCCCGGCATACTGAACAAAGGGGGACGGTGGTTTAGGTTTTAGGGCTCCCGGGGGGAATTAGGGTTAGGCATCCCCCCGGGAGGGTTAGGTTTAGGCCTGGGGAAGGGGGGGTTAGGGTTAGGCACCCCCTGGGGAAGGTTAAGGTTAGGCACCCCCCCCCCCCCCGGGAGACTTAGTGTTAGGCTGTGGGGACAGGGGGGGTTAGGGTTAGGCACTTAGAGGGGGGTTAGGCACTTGGGGGGAGGTTAGGGTTAGGCACCCCTAAGGGAGGTTTAGGGTTAGGGGGTAGAATAGGGTTAGTCAATACTTACCTTATGATGATCAGTATTTTCACCCCTGCCAGGCTGCCCCTTTCAGGCGACCAGCGCGAATACCTACTACACCCCCATGTTGGACTCTGTCATCTGACACTCTTCCCTCCACTCAGAGCACTGGTCCCAGACCAGCTGATCGCAGCATCCAATCCCTGCGGATCCTCTCCTATAAATTCCATTTCCTGACTGGCCTCTGTTGCCAGTATAATGTCACTTCTGCTGAAGTTACAGCTCTTTGCTGAGCTCCCAGGTACGCTGTATCTGAATGGTTCCAGTCCGTTATATTTCAGTTCCAAGTCTGGTCATCAAGTCTCCTAATTCATCTAACATTCCAGTCTGGTTTTACCACAGAGAATTGTTAACATTGACCTATATCGATTCCAGCCGATACCTCCAACCATCAGTCCCATCCAATACTTCCATTATTGGTTCCAAACCGATCCAGTACTGCATTTCATCATCATTGGTTCCAAACCGATCCAGTACTGCATTTGATCATCATTGGTCCCAACCCGATCTGCCCATTGGCTACTCTCATCTGTGAGTGCATACACACCTATGGTGTAGCCAGCCTAGGACAAGTCTATGGCTCAAGCAATTACAAAGATCATGCAGCTTACCTCACTGGGATTCTCCTTCCTGTCGCCTCCATGGGAATAACAGGAGCCACATAAAATTAAGGTCTGAGCACTTTAGCCTCCACTTTAGCTGTCGATGACAAACTGGGTTGGGCTCAGAGTCTGGCACAGTCGCTATAAGGTCTGCTTTAGGTGTTCAGCAGGTCCCAGTAGGAAGGCGAAGTGGCAGAAGACTCTGATTTTGAGGTTTCCTTGTTTAATGACCATAATTCCAACTGGGGGACTAAGACCTAGTACGTACCATCAGCCATACACTAGAGATCAGGGGCAGTGAGCAATCTGAGATTCTGGACAGGTTTTGTCATCGGAGAAACTGCTTATAGAAGGAGTAACTAAAGCTGGGTACACATTAGAGCTATATCGGCCCTATCATTCAGTGTGTACGGGCAATCTGCATTAGTTATATCTTCTGGTTGGCCAACTGGACGATATCGCATGCGGCGTCGTGCAAGGTAATGAAGGATCATTCTGTTCATCATTCTGATGTGTACTGCAGATACGATATGTTGACCACCATATCGTCCAGGTGCACATCGCTCCAGTGTGTACCCAGCTTAAGCCTGAGCCCAGATTTCATGTATCCCACAGATTGCAGTCCCTTTATCCTCTCCCTAGTAAGATTATGGTGAAATTGGAATCCTTGATAAAACTGCTACTATTATTATTTTGCACACTACTAGTTTAAAGGAAAACACAGATCGGAAAATTAAGGTCTCATTTCAGACGGGTTACGCTGAGGCAGGGGCTTCTCTTAGATCTGATATAGCTTTGGCTTGGGTCAGTATGGCAGTTTAGAGGTAGTCAGGACAATTGACTTGAGTTTCTGGAATCTACAAATCAAAATCTGTTTAGGTAAAGGCCCCCATGCATCTGAGGAGGAATTACGCGATCCTGCGATCGGATCGGAAACACTGAGCCGCCGGTTGGAAATGCCGACCGGCGGCCATCGATGTTCCACAATCCATCGCAGGATCGATGAAATTCTACATGTTAAATTTCACAGAGCTGTCAATCACAATAATTTTTTTTATCGTGATCGTCATATCTGTGAAATCCGACATGGTGGATTTCAGCGATCCTTCAATGCTGGGTTGCAGGATCGCAACATCACGGCAATCCGTCACTGATGTATGGGGGACTTTACTCTGGGGGAATTGATATGGGACTCACTGGGGTTAGAATTTCAGCTTCCATAGACTCTGCATGCTGTGCCCCCTGGACTTTAGTTCAGAGTTTTTGGTATCCAGAGTAATCAAACTTTTGTGATTTAATGTGCTGTCAGCAGATGACATTTAATGCACTGAAGAGCCATCCAATCTGACAACACCATTGCCATGTCTTACATAAATCGCCAAGGGATATGGTCATGAGAGACTGTTATGCCCTGAGCTGAGCAAAACGTTTCAGACTCCATATCAGTTTTCATCCCCAGGGTGGAAATCTAAGAAGACCACTTACTCAGCAAACAAGCTCTTCATCCTGATGAATGATCCATTCATCAGGAGGTCTTTCAGCAATTGGTGGAACAGTGGAGGCAGCTATGATGGCACCTCCGTTTAACCACAATGTGGAATATCTCTGTTCCATGATTCGCAGGCATTTCTTGTAGATGCCATATTGGTCCCTTGGAGCTTCCATCTGATCTACCGATGTCCTCTGGTAGCAGTGCTTCCACAGGTACTCAAAAAAGGTCATAAGAGAGAGCGCTCAGATGATTCTTCTAGCACTGGACTTGTCCTATCTTGATACTTGTACGTTCTAAAATGGGAGAGTGCCCAACATGGTGCCTGCTTCCAAGACCTGGTCTCTTAAGTCATGGCCCACTTCATCACCAGAATTTACCTTGGCTGGCTTAATGTCATGGCTGTTAAAGCCAAGATCTTTAGAGCTAAAGGTTGCTATAACAATGTTGCGCAGACCAAGCTGAAAGCTAAAAATGGTAAGAACTACCACAGGGTTACTGCTTTTTCTGCAGGACAGTCTGTAAAAGTTTAGGACTAATTTCTTTGAGGGCTTAGCTATGAACCTTCAGAAAATTGTATTTTACGTGAAATCTAGACCATCTTACATGGAGTGATTCATATGCAACTTCATACACCCCGCAATAGCTCAATTGAGTCTCAACCTAGTGCGTGACAACTTTGTAGCACCTACTTCCAAATTAATGGATTTAGTGGAGTTGAAGATCCTTAAATGGAAGACTGCTTCCTGTTGGCTATCTACACAGTTAGGAGACTTAGAGTCTCATTCAGACCCGGTCGCCAGCGCTGAGCGCTGGCAACCGGGTCGATGTTAAGGTCCTGCGCACGCGCAGCGGCCGCACTTTCGCGTACGCAAGCCCCGGAGCGACAGAGAAATTCTCTCGCTCCGGAGCTCACTATAAAAGGGGCGGCTGTCGATGGTGATCGACAGCTCGCCCCATTTTGTAGGCCCGGCGGGGGGTGGCTACACAAACTGAGGCGTTCCTGACGGAACGCCTGCCGTTTTGTGGACAGCCGCACTGGCATCAGCAGTGATGTCAGTGGGGAGCTTCCTGCTCGAAAGCTCCCTGGGGCTTGCCGTTGCCGAGACCCAACCTTAGGGTCTCGTCGCAAGCCCAGATGGTCGCGATGGTCTTGAGCATCGCGACCATCCCCCCTGGTCAGTTGCTAAAGCTGTGGGTGGTAAGCCACAGCATAGCTAGCGACCAGGAGGCCGCAACCAGGAGGCCGCACTAAAAGAAACAAGCGGCCGCCCTCATTCAGAACGAGCGCTCGCTACTTGCGAGCACCTCTGAATGAGGGCCTTACTGTGCTGGGCGCTCTGTTTTGTAGGTCGTCTTTCAATTAAGTCACGGCTGTTCCTTAGAAAAAAAACTCTTTTTAGGCCAAAAATGGTCTCTAAGTTCAATATGAATCAGGATCCCAGCCTTAGACTGGTGTAGGTTTCAGAAAAAGAAGGCTCCCGTATTATATATGTCTACAACACACAGGAACCTTGCAATGATGGATGATCGGTTATTTCTATATGATGTCCACAAGAGAGGCCAGCTTCCAATCAGACCATTACCAGGTGGATTACTTTAGTAATTCACCAGACATACATTGGGGCAGGGCAGCCTTTTCCTATAAAATGTGAGGGCATGTTCTACCAAATGCAAGCCTTTGCGGAGCAGTTGTGCAGTACGGTTACTTGGTCTTCAGTGCACACCTTCGTTAATTTCTACAGATCCCGTTTCTCCCAATGGGATGCTAGAAAAAATTTGATTTTGTTTTGTACACATTAGCTCTTTTTGTCAGTCAGTTAGTTCAATGTACACTGGAAATCCTCTCTTTACGCTCTTTGTCTTTGTTTACTGTTATTGTTGATTGTTTGCTTCACTATTATCCTTGTTAGGATTGTTGTTCTTGTTTTCTCCTCGTCCTCTCATTCTGTACTTCTGTATTTTTTTGTTGGTTCTAAACCAAAACCGTCCGAAATCTATGGACTTCAACATCATTTTGAGGTATAAAAATTCTATATTCACTAGTTTCAACTTTAATTGAAACCTAGACGGCAATGTTAGTAGTATTTGTCTGCTCTAAATCCAGTCGCTTTTGATCTTTTGGTCTAAAACCGACAGTATAAGTACAAACACAACGGCAGGGCTGGTAGTTCCTTGTGAGGGAAGACCCCATTTTATTTTTGGGGTCCCTACTTTCTGAGGAATTCCAGCCCTAGGCTGACCAGTTTGGGGCTGGTTAATGTGATAGCAGGGGCATTATTCCCCGACTAGTTATTGGAAAATAGAGGAAACCCCACGCCATTGTTTTCCCCTATTTACTAGCACCAGCCCAGGCTGAGAAATCAACCAAAAACACTAAACTGTACTTACAATGAGAGAGAGAAGTAAATTTACTCCTATATCTTTGTATCCAGTGACTCCCAGTGGAGTGAAAGAAAAGGTTTTGGTGCAAAAATCCCATTTCATGGTGGACTTGTATGGATTTGTGGCCAAGTTGCCAAAATTTGTGGGACTGCAAGTTTGCACTGTTTCATGTTAGGAGTTTAGTGTATTGGGGGCTAAGTGCAGATGAATAAGGTACATGAGTGCACTTAGTTTTGCATTGATGTAGGAAAATAAGATATTGATATGAGCTATTTGGAATCCTGACTGCTGACATCCCGACGGTAAGTGTTAGGGGTCAGGGTTAGACACTAGGGGAAGGGTTAGGTATAGGCTGCGGGAAAGGTGGGATAGGGGAAAGGTTAGGATACTTAGGAAATTCTGTTGGGATGCCGATGTCAGTATTCTGACTGCCATCATCCGACTGCCGGGATCACGTACCGAACCCATTTGGGATGCAGAAGGCGTTTCCAGTTTTACTTGTAGGTGCTGTGACAAGTTAGTTAGCTTGGTAGACTGGTGTCAGTGGTTTCAGTGATTAGGTGCAGAATCAGACTCCACACGTGGCATTTCAGTAAAATTAATGAACGTGGGGCTTTACTTCCAGCATAATCAGGAAACAAACAGAAAATAATAAACACCTAGCCCTTTCTTAGGGCACTAGCGCACTTCTTCGCCCCTAATTAACCTTGGGCAAACATAGTTCAAAGTCTCTCTCTGCCTCCTGCAGAGTAACACTGGGATAATTAGCCTGGCCTGACTTGGCCTCTGGCTTTTCAATTGTCCGCTGTCCTGACACAGGCTCCGGCCTGGTCTTTAGCTGCCACAGCCTCACAGTCTGGCCTGCTTCCTTGCAGTTAACATAGGCTCAGTAACAGAGTTTGATGGCCTTCCCTGTATCTCACAGGTCTAGGCTCAGGCCTCCTGGCCCCCAATGGCTTCCTTGCACAATGAGCTCTGTCTGATTGTTCTGGCTCAGTCCTCCCTGGACTGAATCCACTGGGCAGCCCTTACACAATCTCCCAGAATGCTTTTGTATTCTGTGTGGGCGGATCTCTCCTGCCACACACAGAATCTGCTGCTCATCAGCGCCATCTCTGGTGATACTGCCACAGTACACAGCAAAAGGATTCAAATCACCCAGTCAGTCAGAAGTAACAATATAATGGGATGTAGATTTCACTGTCCAGCGGCACTTTTTCAGGAAAGTGCAGTTTGACCATTGTAGCAGAAACATTCATATGCGCAAACACAAGTGGCTTGGGGAATACAGACGTTGTACACATAATAACCTTTCAGTCATAAATGAAGCTTAACTGAGTGGTATTTTAAGAAAAAAAATATAAATGTTTAAACTAAAGAGCTTATAGTCCTAAAATGGTGGTTGGCTGGGACCTTTCACATTGCCATTTCCATAGACTGGGATGAGGACTCTGCAGACAATTAGCCCAAATAAAACAGAAGCAGGGCCCCCATTTGTTTGCATATTATCAGCCTCTGATAGCCGGGCCTTTATCCAGAGAGCGTAAACGGCATATTCACGCCTCCAACACAAGACAGAAAAACATTGTGCTTTGCATGGGGTTGGTTTTTTTTTTGGTTGTTTTCTGAAGACAAAATTTGAAGTGCCAACATTTTTACATTCAATAATTGCGCAGGAAAGTATGCAACAGGAAAGCCAGAAATCTGTACAGAGATCAATAAGATTCAGTTTCATCATGTTCCTTTCATGTGTTTCCACGGGTGCACAAAGACACTGGTGTGCACATCAATACCTAGGGTATTCGGCCAAAAGCATGGATGTACAATAACACTGGGGCATAATTGAAAACAAAGTAAGGTAAACGTATTTCTTCCTGTTGAAACATTTTGGACACTGGTAAAAGAATATTTAACAATGTCACAATACCACATTTGGTTCATATTTTCTAATTGGGAATAAGTATAATGTTCTGGAACTGATCAACTAATGATACTAGATATGGCGGAATACTCAGTTAATTCAATATCTTCTTTAGCCAAAATGAAATCTCGTACAGTCATTAGCTCATACTTTCCTGTATGGGATTATAGCATTTAGTACTTGTAAATTATAGGTTAGTGTATTAGGTTCTTTTTTTCTTTCCTATTAACTTTAATTTATGTTCTCCATTATGTAGTAAACCTTATAAGATCTTGCATTACAACTTTTACATCAATAATATATGTCTTCTGTTACAGATCTTAACGCAGCCCATGTCATTTTCTGTGGGACATTACTGGCTTCATCAGGACATAATTTAAACGCAGGGACCCCTCAGTCATCGCAACCGTCAGAGACAATGAAAACACACCACACTGACACTCCAAAGGACATAGAAAATGGTGGTGTGGAAGAGAATATTGTATACATCTGACCGGGAGCAGGCAACATTGTCACTTTTTTGTGCCATACTTCTGGAACTGAGATCAGACATTGTAAATATCGATCACTTTATCTCTGTTGGAATTGCCATTGATTGGCAGTAATTCTAAAATATTGCACATGGATACCAAAATCCATTTTGGTGATAACGGCGGTCATTCTGGTCAGTGACTGAAATCAACCTAGTGCAACCAGTGCTACGATCGGCTACTAATGCCTCAATGACTCTTCAGTAAACTTATATTCACTACTACAAGTTACGTTTTAGATACAGAGATGTTATTTGAGTCCACGGTTGTTCTTGAAGAGTTTGATGGATTATTCATTGGACTAAATATAATGCTGTCGGGTGGCCATTGCTTGTATCATAGAATATTTAATGAATATGAATTTTGGCCCTAGAGTCTGCTTTATAAGTACCCTTTAGATGTTAAGGGGTAAACTTTTTTTTTTTTCTTGTGGAAAACAGATAAGTTATTATTTTTGTTTTACATGCTGTAAATCACCTTTCACTGCTTTAGCACCTTTCCAAGTGACAGATGGGCACATTCTGATAATTAAAACATGTCCACATGCCAAATCTCTGCAAAGGTTCAAGGAGTACTCCTCTCTGTGTGAGCTGTCTACAGGCATTGTACAGCATCCACAATCTACCCGCATCAATGGCCCACGCAGTGCGGAGGAAGCCATTGTCAGGGCTGAACCAATATTTATCCTATTCGCTAGAAAACACTGACCTTATTGGGGCATGAAGCACAACGTGTCTCATCCTATAGTGATGTTTCTAGTTTGTAGTGAATTCAATAGGCAATATTCAAATTAAAATAATGTAAGGATTGTGTGGCTTAAAAAGGTGTTACCCGTACCTCAAGTGCAAATAAATGTAGCCAAAATGTATCAGCCGTGACACGTGACTACGCAATGGCAAACACAGGTCCATATGAGGATATAGCTTTGATTATCTCAAATCATCCAATAAATAATTAACATGGTAGAAATTCTTCTTGTATTGTGACAATGGGGTCTATGTACTAAGCCTTGGAGAGAGATTAAGTGGATGGGGATAAAGTACCAACCAATTAGCTCCTAACTGTCATTTTTCAAACACATCCTGTAGAGTGACAGTTAGGAGCTGCTTGGTTGGGACTCTATCTCCATATTTTTGATCTCTTGCAATAGCTTAGTACATAGACCCCAAAGTCTCCAAATTCTTTAGTGCTCGATATAAAAAAAAAAATCAATATGTGAAACATTACTCTAGACAATACATGTCATTCTCTTCCTTCACGATGCTGCAGGAACCCTTGTAATCTCCAGTGTGATATGAGCAGTGTGATAAACACAGGTAGAGAGATGCAGTCACTGTCATATTGTCTTGCACAGGGAAAACATCACCCTAGTGAATTATTCTTTTAATAATGAACATTTTCCCACCTTGAGTGCTTTAAGTCTACTACGAGTCTCAGGAGTCAGTCTGTGCGTTACTGTAGTCCTTAGGGATGACATTCTGGGGGAAGTGCTATCTGCCTGATTGTTATCCCTCCGCTGGCCTGTCATGCAGGTCCCTCCTCCACTCTTAGTCCACGTAATGCCAACCTCCACTGTCTGAAGTCAATGGGTTTAAGTTGACCTATAATAGTTGCTGTTTTAGAATTGTGGTGCTAAACAAAAGGTAGTGTTTTCTGTGTGGAAGTAAAGATGACAGGAGCACATCTGTTCTTATTCACGATGCAGATTACTTTTCAAGCTTTGAAACAATCAATTCATTCACCTTCTATGTTTATAAGCTCAGTGAACACTGTCCAGCAGCCACATATCACTTAACTATTGCGGCAATGGTATAAATAGTATAGAAAAAAACAAAACACCAATGTGTCTGGAAATGTGAGATAAATGGGTTGCAAACCTTTTTCATTCCATTATCTGTCTGGCACAAGTTGCAAGCCTTGTATTTCCAGGCATACGGTGAATGTGTATTTGGCTGCTGATGTCACAGATCAGATGAACTGCACATGTTTCTCACAAAACCATCACTACCATTAAATAAAGCAAACTGGATCAATGGCTTATGTGTGGTGCCCCATTATTCCACATAGATATTTTATCATGTGCGGCATTAGTATCTGTAAGGTTTGTGGAACACTGCTGTAACGAGCTTTCAAGAAGAGTTCAAGGCTTCTGCTTGATGACGACAATAGACCTGACCTGCCTAGAATTACAGTAGCCCCGTCACCTACACACCTCATGCCTCAGTGATGTCTCTGGTGTTTATTGAATGTATTGGCGATCTGCACTGTGTATAGAGGACTATTCAACTTTATGGTATTTTGAAACTATATTTGTGCCACAGATATGCTGATAACCTGCATATAAATCATTTCATTGGATGCTTTAAAGACCATTGCGGAATAAAGAATAAAGTACTGTTTGTTTTTTTTTTTCCTTTGAACAAACTCAGGTGTAACTTTCAGAAAGGAGAATTCCATGTGTGCCAACTGCTTGGCTAGTGCACTGATAGACAGCAACTAGTTACAACAATGTTCTCAAAGCGATTACGAGAGACACTGGAACGGATTTGTTGAGAAGGATGGTAAAATGCGCTGGTCTGCGCAGTGGACACCATGTGGCGGCCATTAAATAAAAGTTGATGATATCTCTGTTTAGCTGTATTCACTTTGCTTATAGGAAAATGTCTTGAATGAATAATAACTATCCTGTCAGGGGTACTAGGGGCATTTGAAACAAAATTCCACGGACAACTGTATAGGAAGGCTGGTGTTGCCGATAGTAACCAGATTGATTTTTCTCATACTTTTGAAAATATAAATTACGCCGTGACGGGTTGCCATGGGCCAAATCACATTTTTGTTTTATTGTTTTTTTATATATCCTTAAGAGGTCTATGGGCCTGATTCACTACGGATCTGCATATATGTACGTAACTGCGTTGCTAATATCAGTGGTGTTATTTAAATGTTTGCATTTGCATCGCGATAGCTGCCTGATATAAGGACGCCCACTTCCCCTCACTCACATCCGAATACTTGGCCAACATAGTGAAACAAATGGTAACATCGAGTAACATCGGACAGTTAGGCCACCGCCCACAAATGGCACTTCCTGTCAATCATTCTACCTTGGGGCTGCGTATCTGCAATTTCGAATGCAGTGACTGGCTTGCGCGCGCGCACACTGCAATGCAGGCACTGTACGAATTAATTTACTGATTGCGTGTGTTTAAGCAACTGCTTTCCTTGCTGCATCAGGCCCTATGTACTAAGCCTTGGATGGAGATAAAGTACCAGCCAACCAGCTCCTAACTAATTTTTTAAACAAAGCCTGTGGCATGGCAG
Source organism: Taudactylus pleione (assembly GCA_031769625.1). Taxonomy (NCBI): domain Eukaryota; kingdom Metazoa; phylum Chordata; class Amphibia; order Anura; family Myobatrachidae; genus Taudactylus; species Taudactylus pleione. The sequence continues at coordinate 5,623,475 of JAUIMM010000331.1, read as the reverse complement.
TTAGATGATTGGTACTTTATCCTCCTCCCAATTTTTCTGAATCCAAGGCTTGGTACATAGACCCCACAGCCTGTAAAGTGACAATTAGGAGGTGATAGAGTATTACTTTTAATCTCTCTCCAAAGCTTAGTACAGAGACTCATAACTGTTTATACTTGGTACTTTTGAAAAGGTGCCCTGTCCAGGCAGAGATGTCCTGTTATGTGTCTTATTAGCTTTTATTATATGCTTCAACATACAGACGTGTCTGCTTGCGCTGAGCGTCTTGTTCGTCTGAAAATGTGCCTTATTGGCAACGCAATGAGACTAGGACACACCAGGAGACTGCAATGATTACTTTAATATGCAACACTTTTATATCTGTGTATATATCTGTGTGCGGCTGAGTCTGAATCTGCACATCGCATTGCGACTAAGATGCGTTTTCGGGCGAAAAGACGCTCGGCGCAAGCCACATGTTTTGAGGCTATATGGGGACACATCTGTACCTCTGACTCAGAGAGAGAGAGATCATGAATGGAGTTCCCACTGTATTGCGTATCAGTTCACACCCACACACATATTCGGATTACAGCACGCACTTAGCAGTTGGACACATTTAACAGTGGCACCTCCATAACTCATGGTCGCTCAGCTGTCACTGGCTGTAGTCCGAGTAGCTGGGAGTGGAATATGTTGCCAAAATACCCCAGTCACGAAACATCCCTCCAAGCCTCATGTTACTCGCATAACTATTTCCCTGCGATAGTGAAGTTACTTTTGGGATGCCCTCATACAAAGCAGGTGATCTGTGCAATGCAATACAGTCAGTGCTGCACTTAATAGCCATCATGCTGCACTGTTAAATGATTGGTACTATTAGCTGAGTAGTGTCAGAGTTTTATTTGTGCCATACACACAGGAAAGCAGTTGTGGCAAATTATTTGGCCTTACAGGAGCTGATGCAGAGGTGAACACGAGTCCGTTTTCATGACGTACCTTGCACTAGGCGTGATCTGGGCGCAGGCCTACACAGGGACGGATGATGCAGATTTGTATACAACTCAGTCACATCTCCACTTGTAGCTGAAGGGGCGTAACTTGGTGGTAATATGGCGGGTGCATGTAAGCACAGTTTAGTGGAGGCGTATCGCAGAACTGCGTGCTAGTTGTGGGTCGGTGCAAATACCACTGCTTTCAGATGGATATTGTGTACCAGGTATTGGGCTAGTGCAAGTGTTCCCTGATTATAAAAATGGCTATGAAAGTGTGTAGACTGGGAGGTCTGGCCGGAGCGCACAATGTTGCATAAGGACAAAGGACCTGATTCACTATGGGTTGCTATTGTGATCGCAGCTGCGATTATGCACGCAGACCTGCTGCGAAAATATGCTAAGGTTTGCAATCGCAAAGCCAGCATAGAGACGCCCAGTACCGCTGTCACACATGCGTAATACCTTGTAGTCCTGCGTATACATCGGGAACATCGCACAATTGCAACAGGTCTGACCTTATTTAGAAGTTGCTAACCTCGTCACATGCATGAGTACTCAAGCTGCATAAGCCATCGCAGTGGCTAATTTATGCATGCCCATGCAACGGCGTTCAAACGGCCAGGCACGCCTGAGTTTCTCCGACCACTCCCCTGTCACCACCAACGCTGACGTCCCGTCACTCATTATGCAATGGCTTTGTATATGTGAACTCACGCTTACTGCGGTGCATGCGCAGTACGCACCATAGGCTGATCTGCATACGCTGTTGCGATCTGTAATGAATCAGGCCCAATATACGCACTTAGTTTCATGCACGCAATACAGGAGCAACTACAGCCAACTTGTGTTCAGCTCTGTCTTTGTTTACAAACACCTTTTACTATATTCTGTGCATGTTTTAGATTTTTTTGAGTTCTACTTTTTTTATTTTTTATTTAAAATTCCACTGTTATTATATGGTTTTATTGGAAGCCTGTCGGGGAGCAATCACTTTATCCCCCTGGGTTGTACTACTTTGGTCAGTGCGGTCACGCAGATCACTAAGTCCTGTAATAAAGTAATAAAGGCAGAACTTAATATTATGCCTACAATTAATATTTTGAGGGACATTTATCAAATTTTGAAGACCGATAAAGTAGAGAGAGAGAAAGTACCAACAAATTAGCTTCTAAATGTCTTTTTTTCAAAAACAGCTTTTGCACTGGCAGTTAGAAGCTGATTTGTTTGTACTTTCTCTCCAAGGTTTGATGCATAACCCAGAAGTCCGTCACCACCTTCGGTAAAAGGTCCCTGGGTCCTCAAATCATTTTAGTTCTAATTATGCAGTCACTGCAACACAACTAGCTCTCGAGTAGTCTGACAATATTTATAATAATAATACAGGGTAGCCTAAGCAATCAAAGCTTCAAAAACTAAGGTTCTAGATCTAGAGCATACTGTACTGGATTTAAAATAGAGTAATAAAATAAATACTTTATTTCTAGAATGGAGTGCAATGCTTTGTTACAAAATGGTAAAAATAAATGAATTACAATAACAAACTGACAATGCATGTGTTGCAATGCAGGTAAAAAGGATAACTTGGTAAATAGAACATGAAGGTTGTATCTCCTGATAGTTGGGGTGCACAGCAAGGTAAACAGAACTGCTCTCAAATTCGATTTCATCACCAACAATCTGACCCAGAGCACATAGCTTCAATACCTTTTAAATCCTACGCCATGGCTCTATATTGATGTCATGCTCCCCTGGGACTAGCTGGCTGGTTTATGGCCCTTCTAGTTTTTATCCTAAATCCAGAGAAAGAAAATACTTTTCCTTGTGTAGAATGACCTTGGAAAACTGTATGCTCAAGTTATCAGTCATAATTTAATTTGTAAGATGATTTCAAGCATGACTGTACTGAGATGAGTGGTGCTTTGGATACTCCCGGACCCCTGGCACAATGGGCTCCTAAGTTCCATCAGTTGAGCACAAAACTTATATATACAGTATTTCTGTGATTCTAGAAGTCTCTAACTATATTAAAAAATAGTGTTTATAGTATAAAAGAAAACATGAAATATCTGCTTTGTTCCCTGCGTATAGCTTGGCATCTAAATTTCCATAGGCTTTTGCTGGGTCCAGCTGAGTTTGGAGACCTTTAAAGCTTAGGCTAGGTGTGTGTAAGACAAAGGGATACAGGAATACATATATGTATTGGTATTAAAGAAATCTACATTTATTCTAATTCCATAACCCTGTTGTAGTCTGTATTTCAGTTATCACCTCTTTTCTTGTAAACTCAGGATACAACGGAATCAGTATAATCCCGGCAACATCAGCCCGACACAGGTGGAAATCCCGAACGTTGGAAGGTAAGTATAAACTAACCTATTCTACCCCCTAACCCTCCCTTAGAGGTGGCTAACCCTAACCCCCCCCCCCCCAAGTGCCTAACCCTAATCCACCCTCTAAGTGCCTAAACCTAACTCCCCATCCCAGCTGCCTAAACTGAAGTCCCCCTGGGGGTGCCTAACCCTAACCTCCCCTTCCTCTAGCCTGACCCTAACCTCCCGGGGGGGTGCCTGTCCCTCCCGGGAGCCTTAAACCTAACCCTCTCCCCAACCCCCCCCCCCTCCCCCCCAGCGGCTGTCGAATGGGATGCCGGGCGCCGGTCTCCCGGCGTAGGTAAAATGACAGGCGTCGAGATTTTTACGCCTGCCATTTAACCCTTGCCGGGATTTAGCAGTCGGGAAGCCGGCAGTCGGCATTGCGTCCGCCGGCTTCCCGAACCAGTCATTTTCAAGTTAATGGAATAACTTAAATAGTCCTCTTTACCTTAATGGGCCCTTGGAAGGTAATTATGACACATGCCCATAATTTTATATAGGCAGCTAAGATGATTTAAAGAGACCTATCCAACATTATTTCACCTGCTATGCCCATATCACTACAATACAGTGGCGTAACTACAGGGGGTGCAGTTGCTATGGGGCCCGCCGCTAGGGGGGGCCCGAGTTCCAGCAAGCAAATTGCACTTTTCAATATAAAGTTTATTTAATCCAGCCCTGCTGCACCCTCCGTAGTTAAGCCGGTATACTGCTTTCAAGTCCTGTACTGCTGTGAAGAGCCGCCCAGAGCCGCAACAGGAAGCAGCGCAGGAAGAAGATGCAGCTGGAGAGTCTGCTGTCAGCCTAACGCGGTGAGTACAACCCTGTTCCCCGGGCCTCCCTCCCGCAGTGCGGCCAGAGTCTACCCGCCCCCGCTGCTGACGGTCAGTCACAGAAGGACACACGCTATCCCGTGCCCTGCTGCAGCGCTGCTGATGCTCCCAGTGCCGGCCAGACTTTCCCGCGTAATACATTGAACTACCCTCCCTCGGATGATTGAGGGGAGTCAGTGAGATGCTACAGGGGGAGTGAGGTGCTACGTCGAAGTGAGAGGTACTATGGGGGAGTGAGGTGCTACAGGGGGACTGACGGGTGCTACAGGGGGAGTGAGGTGCTACAGGGAAGTGAGAGTTGCTAAAGGGGGAGTGAGGTGCTACAGGGAGACTGACGGGTGCTACAGGGGGAGTGAGGTGTTACAGTGGGAGCGATAGGTGCTACAGGGGACGTGAGGTGCTACAGGGGGAGTGAGGTGCTAAAGAGGGAGTGAGGTGTTACAGGGGCAGTGAGGTGCTACAGGGGAAGTGAGAGATGCTAAAGAGGGGGAGTGACAGGTGCTATGGGGTAGTGAGGTGCTAAAGGGGTAGTGAGGTGCTACAGAGGGAGTGAGGGGTGCTACAGGGGGTGTGACAGGTGCTACAGGGGGAGTGAGGTGCTACAGGGGGAGTGACAGGTGCTACAGGGGGAGTGAGGTGTTACAGGGGGAGTGACAGGTGCTACAGGGGGAGTGAGAGATGTTACAGGGGGAGTGAGAGATGTTACAGGGGAGTGACAGATGCTACAGGGGGAGTGACAGGTGTTACAGAGGGAGTGAGGTGCTACAGGGGGAGTGAGGTGTTACAGGGGGAATGAGAGATGCTACAGGGGGAGTGAGGTGCTACGGGGAAGTGAGAGGTACTAAGGGGGAGTGAGGTGCTACAGGGGGAGTGAGAGATGCTACAGGGGGAGTGAGGTGCTACGGGGAAGTGAGAGGTACTAAGGGGGAGTGAGGTGCTACAGGGGGTCTGACGGGTGCTACAGGGGGAGTGAGGTGTTACAGGAGGAGTGAGAGATGCTACAGGGGGAGTGAGAGATGCTACAGGGGGAGTGACAGGTGCTACGGGGAAGTGAGGTGCTATAGGGGGAGTGACAGGTGTTACAGAGGGAGTGAGGTGTTACAGGGGGAGTGAGAGATGCTACAGGGGGAGTGAGGTGTTACAGGGGGAGTGAGGTGTTACATGGGGAGTGAGAGATGCTACAGGGGGAGTGACAGGTGCTACGGGGAAGTGAGGTGCTACAGGGGGAGTGACAGGTGTTACAGAGGGAGTGAGGTGCTACAGGGGGAGTGAGGTGTTACAGGGGGAGTGAGAGATGCTACAGGGGGAGTGAGGTGCTACAGGGGGAGTGACAGGTGCTACGGGGAAGTGAGGTGCTATAGGGGGAGTGACAGGTGTTACAGAGGGAGTGAGGTGTTACAGGGGGAGTGAGAGATGCTACAGGGGGAGTGAGGTGTTACAGGGGGAGTGAGGTGTTACATGGGGAGTGAGAGATGCTACAGGGGGAGTGACAGGTGCTACGGGGAAGTGAGGTGCTACAGGGGGAGTGACAGGTGTTACAGAGGGAGTGAGGTGCTACAGGGGGAGTGAGGTGTTACAGGGGGAGTGAGAGATGCTACAGGGGGAGTGAGGTGCTACAGGGGGGAGTGAGAGATGCTACAGGGGGAGTGACAGGTGCTACAGGTGGAGTGAGGGGTGTGAGATGCTACAAGGTGAGGGGAGTAAGAGGTGCTATGAGGTGAGGTTTGGGGAGTCAGAGGTGCTATGAGGTGAGGGGAGTGAGGTGCTGTGAGCTGACGGGAGCTAATATATATATATATATTTGTATATACATATACACAGTCCAAAGGCGGCACTCCGTAGAAAAAAATCACTCAACAGACTGAACTTGCAGCAACGTTTCAGCGCCTTTAATAGCGCTTTTGTCAAGCCATAGATACAAATGAACCAACACATAACAAGTTTAAATACCTCACCCCTCTAGTGTGACATCCTCTAATCTCCTCGTGCAAACCACAAAACAGCAGTCGCACCGGAAGTTGCATCACTCGATCACTTGTAACCATGGTAACGTGTCAACAACCAAATAATGTCAGCTGTACATTGTTACACCAAACTTCAAGTGTGTGCTAAACGCATCTTGATACATACACACATTGTTATACCAAAAGACAAATAGAAACAATTGTGAATCTTGCCAATGTGGCAAGCAACCATCAGTGACAGACCAACATGATCGTGAAAAATACATTATAAATATTCTTAAAATACACAAACAGTACATTAAACAGACAAAAGAAACATACATGATGCAATACATTAAAAAACAGCACTACTGAAGCATGAATCCAGTTCAGTACCAAAGCACTGAAATGGCAGCTCCTAATGGTGACATATGCATTAGCTAAATCGACAATATATAGCACAGGAAAACATCTGCAGAAATACATAGCAAAATTTGATCTCAATAGTACATATATCACAACACATAACTAGTGTTTCTAAAGTGAGTCGCCCATTTTTGAAAAACTGGAAGACATGATAATACAAAAAAATAATAACTAATTGGTCCAAGACTCAAATCAGCTGACACCTCGCACATCTATCTAAATTCAAGCAAAACATTGAAGTCCCAGAGACTCATTTAAACCTTTCGGTGCCAAGGTATCCAATCTAATAATCCATCTGGTTTCACATTGTAAAAGCAATTTAGATCGATCACCACCTCGTCTAAGCGGAGGTATGTGATCGATAATTCTATACCTCAAAGATGATATACCATGTTTAGCCTCGGCAAAATGCCTGGCAACAGGCTGCTCACTGGTTCCGGTAGCCAGAGCTGCCCTTATAGCTGAACGATGATTCGCCATGCGAACTCTCAAAGTGCACTCCGTCTTGCCAATGTACAATTTTGAACACGTATATACATTTATATATATGTATACACTCTGGTTGAGACCTGAGTTGGGGGCCCCTTAAGAATTTTGCTATGGGGCCCACAAAGTTGTAGTTATGCCCCTGCTACAATACCTAATACTTATGGCTGGGGTATTTTACTCCTTGGCCAGATCATCAGTTAAGCATTGCAAAACTGCTGTTTAGTAAATATATCCCTGTATGTGGCTGACATGCAGTGGTAATGACAGATTGCACTTGCAGTCAGGATTAATGCAGGACACTTACAGTATTTGACCATATTGTTTCACGCAGTAAATGGAGCAGGCAATGCCTAAAAGACATCTCTACAATACACACGCAGCCACTCCCTGCCACAATTCCACAATCCCAAATATTAGTGAGTGTGCGTCTTTGGAACCAATGGGTTACTAGCACTTAGTACTGTAAATGCACTTCACCTAAAGGTCACATTTACATTTATTTTTACATTATCAAGTCAGCCACATGGTGTCCTCAGTGTACTAGGATGGCAACAATCCCAATGAAACCATTGCAGCCAATAAGAAAAGCAATTATTGTTTTCTACCTAAATATTTAAATAACATTTTTTTTTAAATGTATGAAATGTATGTCAGGTTTTATTCCCAATTAATTGTACATTTATACAGCAGATATCAAAATCCAGGGAAACAAGGTATTTACTTCCAGTAAGATATTGTGTAAAAATGGGATAAGATAGATGTGTATAATGTAATTATCAAGTTGTTGTCATTTTTAAACTTTTCCAAAAAACTGATGCTAAATTGCTAATGATGTTAAAGTGATTTTTGTCTGTATTGGGCCATCACTTCCGGTTCACCTGCCTGAGGACCTGATGATGTAAGCCTGTGATAGGTATGTGGATAAAGACATCCTTCAGATTCTATAGGGGTCTTCTGGTGACGATGACATAATCACTACTTTTATCTGAGAGTGTAATTGTATCCAGTGATCCCTACAAAGGAAATCAACATCTTTTAAGCATATCTTCAATACCCTGAAGGAAATATTGTCAATTAATCTACTCGTGCACATTTCCATGCAGGGTGTCTTCATACTCTTAGAGGACTGAAGCCGTAACCACACTTCTCAAGGAAATGTACTGTAGATAGGCAAATGAAAGCTGTTTCAGGAATCTTCACATCTTCTCTCAGTGGGCCTCTTTCTTCTGATGGAGTAGTCTTTCCAACCAAGAGACAGGCTACAGCTGCATCGAGTTTAGGCATTGAACACCACTTTGAAGTTCCCTGTCCATCCTGGAAAGGATACTTACGTTAAATCTTTGGAAATTAAATGAATACCTATCCAAGTGATACCATTCATTATAAACTAGAGACACAGCGGCTGGAGTATCCACTATCCAAATGGTTTTGTTGATATGTTTATGGAGGACATCCACAAGATCAGGGTCAATTGCCCTTAGATTTCCACAATTTCTGCTGAATCACTGCTAGATGACCATACAGGATCAATAAAAGGTCCCACAGGCAGAATTACTGGGCTGTACATTATCCATGTCTCCACTCGCCTGTGATCTAGGTCTCCTCAGTCCATGTGTAGCGTATAAATCATCCTTGGTGACAAAAGTGACCAGCATTGGACCCAGGAAATTCACTGTCTAATCAGGAGGCAGATTTGGGACTACTTTGGGCTGAGGAACACAGGGCCTAATTCAGACCCGCTCGCAAGCGGATCGATGTTGGCCAAGTGCGCATGCGCACAACGGAGGCGGCTCCATCGTGCGCATGCACGAGACCCGAATAACGCCAGCCAAGCCGTCGTTATGGGTCTCGCACTAAAGGGGGCGTGCTGTCGATGGTGAGTGACAGCACGCCCCCTTTGGTGGGCGTGCCGGGGGCGTGGCTGCCCAGACGGAGGCGTTCCCATGGGAACGCCTACCGTCTGGGGCCGGCCCCACTGACATCACAAGTGATGTCAGTGGGAGTGCTCTCGGCTCTGATAGAGCCGAAAGCACTCCAGGGCTTGCGGCAACGAGACCCTACCACAAGGGTCTCGTCGCAAGCCCGATGACCACTGATGCAATTTGACCACTCACATTAGCTGTGGGTGGTCACCCACAGCTATGCGAGCGGCCCAGAGGCCGCTCATAAATTCAGAGGGATGGCCCTGATTCAGAGCGAGCGCTCTGTCAGAGTGTCCGGCTCTGAATCAGGGCCACATTTCCCACACAAACCGTCCTCGTTAATCCTCAAAGGTTTGTCACATGCTCCACAGACACAATAAGACTTGTTGTTTTTCTCTCGAGAGACAGGCCCTGAAAGGTTACTAAGGAGGAAAAGAATCACTAACTACCTATCCTAACACCATTAAGGTGGTCTTATGGGGAAGGGTTCATGCTCTATTTGCTGACAACCCCCACAGTGCTTCTGCATAATATCAGCTCAGAAAGTCCAGTTTTTCCTCCCAGTAATCTGCTTTTCTGACAGTATGTGATCCAGAAGTGATGCTATGTGTACACCATCGCCATGCTTGATATGGACATGCACAGTCTATAGAAGAGTGTAGATCAAAATGGAGTCTAATCATATTTAAGAAATGTATTTTAAAAAAGAACAACAGTTAAGTAACACAACTTGTGAATCACATTTATTTAACACGGTTTTGATTCAAAATCTGGTTTATAGATTGTGTTACAAAATGCACACAAAATTTTTAAAAATATTTAAAATATAAACAAAAGAAGCTACTATAAAAAAAAGAGATGGCTAGTTTATTTTACTGTAAACCACAAACAGTGCTTGAAGGAGAACTCAACGTTGTAAGGGAAGTCACATGAAATAACTTTTCAAAAGGTGTGTGGGGCGGAGGTAAGGGTTAATGGTAAGGATACTGCATGTCAGGGGGAGCAAGGGATAGAAGTGTAATGGCAGATATTGTATTTATTTCTAGAGCGCCATGGCTTTTAACGTTAAAATTGATCAAACATTTTTGCCCCAAAATAAACTGTACAGGTGTGTCATTTCTCATCCTGCCTCAATACGCCATGCGGAGCGATTTGCCTGGCGTTAGTGAGCCGTTAGGTCTTGTGCAACCCTTAAAGCATCGAGCATCTTTTTTGCCGAAAATGTGTCGAAGTCACAATGTGATGCGACTAGGACGCACTAGGAGACTGTGCTGAGTGATTTGATATGTGACACTTGTATATCTGTGTGCGACTGAGTCTGAAAATGGAACTTGGTGTGGAAAAAAGCTGCGGCCGCTACATCGTAACACTTTGCATGCTGATTGAGATTTTTAGATGCATTCAAGTGTCATATATCAAATTAACCAACACAGTATCCTAATGCCTCCTAGTCTCATCACATTGCGAATTAGACGCATTTTCGGCAAAAAATATGCCTGGCGCTAGCAGAGTCTCACCGGACCAGGCGTGCCAAGAGGCCCTTCTTGGCGCGACTGCAGCAAAGACTAGTGAGGACACATCTGTATAAACTCTCTTACTTCCAATGACAAAAAATTACATATTGAGTTAAATTAAGTCTTATCCCATGTTTTTAATTAAAATAAAAAAAGATAATCTGTCATTTGGTCTGTCAACAACTCCAAAGACCTTCACCAAGGTGCTGGTAGTTCCTGTGGTTCTCTCCGGAAATATGCCTTATCTGGATGACATCTTTGTAAGAGGAAAGTCTGAGCATATCACGCAGGACAAAACAGTTCAGGTGATTGTGTTCCTACAACAATACTGATGAGTAGTCAACGAAAGTCAACTTGGGGCCTCCTCACAGCTGCAGGTTTTAGTTGTGCAGATAGACACAGAATGAGACAGAGTGGTTTTCTCAGAGGAAGGCTCCTCAGAATACAGTATCTAGCGTTCCTGCTTCAGTTTCACCAACTTTTTATATGGGGCTGTCTACAGTTCTGACAGGACAGTCACAAGTTTGGGGGAATGTCCTGTTCTGTCAGGACTTTCTTCTGACTACTGTATAAAGACAGTCTGGATGTATTTCCTACTTTACGCTGCTCTGCACAAGAAGAGAGAGTCGTGGACACTTAGTATATTGGTGCACACAGCATTGGGCAGCCTAATGCTATAATGTGCACTCATGCTGTGGCAAACATGGTTCTGTCTCTCGACAATTTGACCCCAGTTATATTTTTCAGGGTCACGTTAGCTGGCCAATCCAAGAGTTGGGCCCATAATAGCATATCATGCAGGACTCCCTGAAGTTTAGTGACAGCACTGGTTTTAGCTATGTGGAAACATAGCACACCAGGGAATAAAAAACCTTCAACAAACTTTGTTAATGTTATTTCAAAATGTAACTAACATGTCCATGTCTACCTTAGTTCCTGTACACTATGTCAGGTTATACACTAATTTTATTTGATATTGCCGTTATCTTATTATAGTAAAGTACTAACCTGGGCTGTTAAATCATAGCACAGCGCCCCATTACCACGGTAGTAAACACACGGTTGTGTCTAGGTCCCCTTCAGCTAATGGACCTGGATGTGATGTCGAGTGAGGGCAGAAGTGTGGTTCCATGCCCTGAAAGTGCTGTTATTTTGTCCTATATGTAGTATTTGGCCACCAAAGGTAGAAACTTGTACCTTTTGAGGTCTCGCTTCGCTCACCATGCTTGGGGCTTGTTGGCTCGCTCCATTTGTACAGGCCTAATAGATGGCCACGTGGATAGTAAATGATGATGTTAGAATCCTGTATCTCAAGGGGATCTAGCCGCACACGGAAGAGCAACAGCAACTATATCTTGGCCTTATCACTCATTCAGGAACTCATGTAGCATTAGAAGCTTTTTACATCACATCAAAGACACAGTAGTGTTCACAGTTTCAAATGTGATTGGCAAATGAGAACTGCAAGTGCGATATGTGAGCTGTACAACCACAAATTAAAATCATTATCATTTGATGAATATGTTCATGGCCATTGATCTGGTGAAATCTGATTGCATTTTGAACCGATTCATATTTTTTGAGCATCTCTAATTGTAGGTACAGCCTTTGTTCTTGACTGTGGATAGTTGATAATTACTGGCACTGAACTAGTTCCTGATCCCATGCAGTTAATAATTACAGGCAGAGTGCTTTTTCTTGGCTCTGGGCAGTTGATGATGCCAGTACTGGGCTAGTTCCTTGCTTTGGGTATTTGATTACTGGCACTGTGCTAGTTCCTTGCTTTGGGTATTTGATTACTGGCACTGTGCTAGTTCCTGGCTCTGGGTATTTGGTGATTACTGGCACTGTGCTAGTTCCTGACTTTGGGTGTTTGGTGATAACTGGCACTGTGCTAGTTCCTGGCTCTGGGTGTTTGGTGATTACTGGCACTGTGCTAGTTCCTGGCTCTGGGTGTTTGGTGATTACTGGCACTGTGCTAGTTCCTGGCTCTGGGTATTTGATGATTACTGGCACTGTTCTAGTTCCTGGCTCTGGGTATTTGATGATTACTGGCAGTGTGCTAGTTCCTGGCTCTGGGTGTTTGGTGATTACTGGCACTGTGCTAGTTCCTGGCTCTGGGTATTTGGTGATTACTGACACTGTGCTAGTTCCTGGCTCTGGGTATTTGGTGATTACTGACACTGTGCTAGTTCCTGACTTTGGGTGTTTGGTGATTACTGGCACTGTGCTAGTTCCTGGCTCTGGGCAGTTGGCAAGCACTATGCTAGTTCATGGCCCTCAGCAATAGAACTCATGAGAACTAGCCAACTACTTTGTGGTGTAAATATATGGAGTTGCATTAATTTGACAAAGCCCATGAAATAATGGGGGGGGTTTCCCCCTTTTTCTCATAATTTTTACTGTTTTTTTTTCTCTAGTGTAAACAACATAACGGTGTAAAAGCCACACTCTGGGAAAGACATATAGAAAATGGGGAAAAAACATTGTAAACATCGTACCCATTGCAAACGCTGCACAACCCCAAATTCGGAAGCCAATAATTGCTGCAGCTCCATTAATTCAGCTGTAACTGGGCGAGTAATAAAGCATACACAAGGCAGTGGTGGTTGTCAGCGGGTAGAGGGGTTGCAGGATAACAGTACACAGGGCAGGGGTGACTCCTGCTTTCTGCTCACCGTGAAAACCCATCATAAATGCCACGTTTGTACAAAACCGGTTTGAGCAGATAAACACTGCAGAATGTATATACTAATATATCCACAAACTAAAACAACATGTATTCTTATATGCCGCTAGAAGACTGCCCTATTTTTCCTTAAAACAAAAAAGCCAACTATAAAAGCCAAATATATAAAATTTACTACTGCAAACTGAATAATATAAATAGGTTTTTGTAGAAGATCATCAAAAGAAAGAAATTGGTCTGGTCATGAAGGGGTGAAAACCCTGTGGGGGTATAAAGGGTTAATGAAGATGGAAAAAAATTAAATGAAAACCAAACTGAAGGTAAGGTCCTCTTGTCTTCCAATCCATCATTAATTAAAGGTGGACTACGGGAATTAAACAGTCTACGTTAGGAAATGACCCTCAAACAGCCAAAAGTTACATTTCAAAAATGAAACCAGTGGTAAATAGCATACATACAAATAAACCGGAATGATCTAATTTAGTGCCCCAATGAACTTTCCATTTCATAACCATATTTCAGATCTTGTTACTTGTTGCACATACAAATTGATGAATTTGTTGCTAGAGGTCTCTGGGGCCAGGATGCAAAGAAGACCAAATACTTTACCATGCACCAGACGTAATGCTGTGCACATTTGGATGATTTCTTATTTCAGTCATCAACAGTATGAAACCTGCTTTAGAGAAATCAATCGAATCACTTGGGAAATGAAGAGAATTCTGTGCTCTGCATGGAAATATCCTCTGCAAAATGAAATCTGCTGAGAAAATAATTAGTTTCTATATTTTGAGAACAGGAAATTATTATTGTCCTTTCAACTGAGTTTGGATGAACTTTATTTACATCAAACGGTCTCCCCGGTGCTTGTGGAACCCCGGCTGGCTAGTGTGTCATAGTACAATGTATTCTGTTTCACTTGTTAGGAGGAAATCCATTCCTTAGGGAGAAGAGGGAGTTAGTGTACAAGCCATAGAGTTAAATGATAAAGTGGTAGAGTTTGGATATATGGGATTGGAAGCGAGAAAATATCCAATTATAACTCAGCTGGGGAATAGACATGGTAACATTCTCTATAACCTGCTATTCCTTTTCATACACTTCTGTGCTGCTTGGAATCCTCCAGTGATGAAAGTATACTCTATAGAGGTGCAGATTAAACCACTGTGGACAATGGGGCAGATGCATAGCTGAACGCAGAGCGCATTTTGAATGTTTCCGTACTGTCAGGGGTGTCGGAATGATTTTATGTTGGGGTAGACTGGAGTGGCAGCCGCAGATGGTCAGGGGCTGTATAGCAGTATGGTCATGGGCTTTATAGCAGTAAACGGCACAGCCCCTGCACTGCATGGAGGAGGTGTAATGTGCGATCTTGTAACCTAAAGACCGCACATTACACCTCCTCCTCCTTGCCGTGCATGCCATTACTATAAAGCACTGCCCCTGACTATCTTCAGCCAACGTGCCTTTCAAATGTTTGGGGGGACAGGTCGCCCCCTGCTCCCCCCGTTACAGCACCCATGTGTACTGTCCATGCTCCATTATAGAGCGTACACAAGCAGGACAATGCTGGGTCCTACACAACTCCACTTTGTAGCTGAAGGGGCATAACTGTGTTGTTCGCACATAGGTTAATTTCAGAGAGGAAGCGTTCACAAAACTGCAAGCTATGCACACTTGTAAATACGCCGTCTTCTTCTTGCACCAAGAATAGGGCTGTGCAAGTGCGCACTGATCATGCTGAAGGTTATGAAACCAAGAATATGGTTGGATGCAGTCCAGAAGAATACATTGCTTCTACAAGCGAAGGAACATTCAGTATTGTTACTGCAGATGAATGTGCACTATTGTGTCAGTTTATTAAAGTTTGCAACAGTAATGGGGTTTTCAATATTGTTATCACTTTACAATATTAGGAGTTTGAGCTCTTAAACTTTGTTTTATGATTTATCTAGATGAGTTATAAAAAAACAGAAACAGAGCCTGATTCCTTACGGATCGCAATATTGCGTACGCACGCAGTTCAACTGCGATAGTATACTAATCCATTGCGATCGCAATGCAAACTCAGCACTACATAAGGACGCCCACTTTACATTGCACACATGCGTAATACTTCCATCGGTACAATCGCAGCCTCACGCACACTTGCACAAGCTCTGACTTTACTCAGACATTGCTAACAACCACGCACGTATGGGATCACAGTGTATATTTATGCATACACCTTCAACAATACTGGCATGCCTGCGTTTGGCTGACCCCCCCCCCAGTTACCACCCACAAATGGCACTTCCTGTCAATCACTCTGCGATGGGTCTGCGTAGCCGCTGTGATCGTAGTCCCCATCGCAGTCCCCATCGCAGTCCCCATCGCAGCGGTAGGTTTGCGCATGAGCACTGCGATGCATGCTTAGACTGCAACAATCAGCCGATTGCCTGCGTAATCGCAGTTGCGTACGGTAGTAAATCAGGCCCACAGTACTATAGTCATTTGTATGGAAATGCGTTTTGTACATTCAGTCACAGTGCCTACTCCAAATGACAATGAAATAGTCAATTGAAGAACTACAATGGTTGTTCTTCATTTTCCAGACAAGAATCTCTGCTTATGTGGGTGATAAAGATTCATTAGCCGCCCTCCCCACATCTGCACTGCCTCCCTTCCCTACTGCAGATTAATGTACTTTATTTTCTCATCAATCAATTCTTTCCTGTGCAGAATGTTTCCTGATCTTAATGTCCCTCTATAGAATTAAAATCTAGGGGTATCTCACTTAACACATTTAATTCAGGTTACTGTGTTCTGATACCATATCTACTGTTTTGGATGCTCAGTGCACATTAGTACCATATTTATAACACCTCCATTGTTTACACAAAGGCCCCTATCTCATGTCACATTAGACACAAGTACCCCTTTCACACACAAACCCCGGTTTTAACCCGGCCCAGGTTAAAGCTGGGGTTTCTGTACTCAGTCAACAGCCATGCGGGTCACAGCCAATCAGTGGCCGCTTACTCTAGTGATTGGCTGTCGGCCCAGCACCCAGTGACGGACTGGAGCAGGGGAACGCGATAATAGAGGCCCCCCACAAAGGGGTGTGGCCAGTCACTGGAGGGGGTGTATCTATGTATATATATATATATCCGTCCTTGATCTGGAACTTCCAATAACAATCAATGTACAGTGCAAAGGTGCGGCTCTCACGGCATATTAGAATGAAAACTCAGAGATAGGCTAGTGCAGATAGGTAGTGGTGAGTATGGGAGGGTCAGGGGAGGTAGTGCAGAGAGATAGTATTTGGTAAGGAGGGGTCAGAGGGTAGTGCAGATAGGTAGTGGTAAGCCACCCAGTAACCCTTGCAATGCTGGTCAGTTGTGGGTAAATGAGACCACTACACATCTACTAACATTAAGCACACTGACGTGCCTCCCACATGTCGCTCTGTAGTGCCCAACACATTATACCACACTGTAATGCCTCCCCCATTATGTCAAACCAGTGCCTCCCACATGTCGCTCTGTAGTGCCAAACACATTATACCACACTGCAATGCCTCCCACATTATGTCACACTGTAGTGCCCGACACATTATACCACACTGTAGTGCCTCCCCCATTATGTCAAACTAGTGCCTCCCACATGTCGCTCTGTAGTGCCCAACACATTATACCACACTGTAATGCCTCCCACATTATGTCACATTATAGTGCCCGACACATTATACCACACTGTAGTGCTTCCCCCATTATGTCATGCTGTAGTGCCTCCCACATTATGTCAAATTGTAGTGACCGATACATACCACACTAGTGCCCCACAGTATGTCACACTGTAGTGCCCACACATTGTCACACTGTAGTCCCCAACACATTGTCACACTGTAGTGTCCCCCCACATTAAACCACACTGTAGTGCCCATACATTATGCCATACTGTAGTGTGCCCCCACATTATACCACACTGTAGTGCCTCCCCACATTATACCACACTGTAATGCTCCCCACATTGTCACACTGTAGTGCCTCCCACATTATGTCACACTGTATGGCCCACACATGTCACACTGTAGTGCCCACACAATAATACCAAACTGTAGTGCATCCACATTATACCACACTGTAGTGCCCACACATTGTCACACTTTAGTGCCAACACATTATGCCACACTGTAGTACCCACACATTATGCCACACTGTAGTGCCCACATACTTAGCCATACTGTAGCACCCACACATACCATTGTAGTGCCCACACTTTATGCCACCTGTAGTGCACCCCACATTGTACTACACTGTATTGTCCCCCAGAATACGCCACCTGTAGTACCCACATATTATGTCACCAATTGTGCCTACACTTTATGTCCAGCTGTAGTACCCAAACATTATGCCTCACTGTAATACCCGCACATTATACCATTGTAGTGCCCACACATTATGCTGCACTGTACTGCCCTCTAACATTATACCACACTGTAGTGCACCAACATTATGTGACACTGTAGTGCCCGACACATTATACCACACTGTAGTGGTTCCCACACTATGCCAAACTGTAGTGCCCCCCACATTATACCACACTGTAGTGTCCCCACATTTTACCACACTGTACTGCCCCCTCACATTATACCACACTGTAGTGCCCCCCCAGGTTATGCCACACTGTAGTATCCACAGATTATGCCACCTGTAGTACCCACATATTATGTCACCAATAGTGCCCACACTTTCTGTCCAATTGTAGTGCCCAAACATTATGCCACACTGTAGTATCCACAGATCCACTGGGATCCCCAACCTTGGCTGACTAGTTTGGGGTCTTAATGCTTTGGTCGGGGTGATTCAGTGAAAGAGTCCCCTGGATGTGGCATTACCCCCTGCTTAGTTTGAGTCTGGTGCTGGTTTTAAAAATACGGGGACCCCCACTGCATTTTTCCCTGTATTTTTAAAACCAGGACCGGCTCACAGAGCCCAGTGCTGGTTCATATATTACAGGGGACCCCTACACATTTTGTTCCCCATATTTTTAGAACCAGGACTGGCCGAGGAGCCCAGGGCTGCAGAGGCATATCTTTAATGGGCGCATGTAATGCAGTGCAAACGGGCCCCTGGGTCCATTCCACACCGAACACCCGCACCCATATAGTCTTATACTTACCTGGAGTCTCCAGATTGCTGCTTTGCAGCGCCTTGCTGGTGCTGCAGGGCAGCAAAATTAACTGGGAAAATGGCAGCGCCCAGTTTTCCGGTGACTCACGCAAGTGCAGTACTACTGTCCCCGGAGACCAGCACATGTGCAGTAGATTCTGGCTTAAGCCAGGATCCACTGCACAGCGGCACTGCCAGAGAGAGGAAGGGGCCTGCACTGAGGACCTTACTCGGCAAGGATTGCTATTCTGCTAATACGCGGTGATATGCAAATGTTTGCATTCGCATTGCGATCGCAGGCTAACATAAGGACGCCCATGTCCCCTCACTCATGTCTGTATACTTTGGCAACACAGTAAATTAATCGGTAACATCGAGTAACATCGGACCCATATGCACAGTTAAGGTAAGTCAGACCTCACTCAGGAATTACTTCAGCGCACGCTATGAGGCCTCAGGCTGCATATGGTATCGCTGTGGATAATTTATGCACGCCCATGCAACGGCGTTGCAATGCACTGGCATATCTGCGTTCGCCCGACCACCCCCCGTAACCACCTACAAACAGCACTTCCTGTCAATCACTCTGCGATGGGTCTGTGTAGCCGCTGTGATCGCAGTTCCGATCTCAGCGGCTGGTTCATGTGATGCGTATGCATGCGCAGTGTGAAACAATTGTACGATTGCGTGCGTATTAGCAACTGTGATCCTTGCTGAACCAGGCCCTGAGTCTGCACTAATTACAGGCAGATCTGTGTGTTTCTGCCAAACATGCTGCTCAGGAAGTAGTCTAATGTCTTTAGTAAATTTGCGAGCGGTAAAAAATAGCCAAACACACCTGTGATTGTTATCTCGACCAAACTCGAATCTTAGTAAATTTATCCCTTAGTCTAGACCCGAGTCGGTGGGCAAAAACCTGGATATTTAGGCTATGTGTGAAAGGGGTATACAGTAAGTTATTCTATTAGTACGTGTCCAGAAAGGTGATTTGGAGTTCATATAATATTGGGTATAGATGAATATCAAATAACCTCCTCCTTATAGTTGCTCATTTTAATTACATGCTTCCCAACACAATTTTAATAACTTTGTAAAACTTAGCACAGTAAAACCAATTTAAGGAGTCATTTAATTAAAAGTATAATTAAAATTACATAATCAAAAATCCAGATGAAGATCATAATTCATTTATTCTGATCATTAAATTGCACAAAAAGTCTTATTAGTATCTTGCACATCTAACCCTAACCCATTCCTTGCCAGGTTAATCCAATGCAATCCCTTGCTGCAAACAGTAGATGGCTTGGATTCAGTATGATTTATTGCCGGCCCCCCTCTAAGTGCCTAAACCTAACCCTCCACTTTCACCGCTGCCTAAACCTAAGTCCCCCCGGAAGCCCTAAACCTAACCCTCCTCTTCCCCCCCGCGGTTGTCCGCGCCAGGCGCCCTGCTTACCTTCGATCTTTAAGCCGGGTGTCGGGCTCCCGGCGTAGGTCTAATGACAGTCGTCGGGATTTAACCCCTGTCATTTAATCCCTTGCCGGGATTAGACAGTCGGGAAGCCGGCGGTCGGGATTACGTCTGTCGGCTTCCCGACTGCTTCCCTATGGCTTACAGCAGTGAAATTACAGGTTAAAGTGCATCCATGTTCTCTCGCCTACATGCAGGGAAGGCAGCTGGTTATAATACAGCCTATAAATTGACATGAAACCAATGACATCACTAAAGAACTGGTTCCTGGTGAATTTATAGTCGGCATTCTCTATGTGTAGCCAACAGGTGCTCTTTTAAGAGAGTGTGTGTGTGTATTTTCACTCCAGCTCTCTGCCCTCACACAGACGGCTACCCCACTGGCTTCTTACATCACACAGAATCAAATTCAAACTACTCTCTGTCATCTACAAAGCTCTCAACCTCACGGCTAGGTCCTATGGGCCTGATTGTGTGTTGCACGTACTGCCGATGTCAAGTGCATTAGAGCGATTTTCTCTGCGCATGCGTCTATTTCCCTGCTCATACATCCAGATATCATGCTCACGCAGTTGGAGTTGCGATTGAGGGGCATGGGAGACACATGTCTCAGAAATCTGTTGAAACTGTATTGGACATAATGCGGCGTTGACAGGGAGGGAGGTGGCTTAGCAGAGGCACAGAGATGCTATATCCATCTCAAAATTAGCTGCTCAATTCCTCACACCTCCCTTCCATTCCACTAATGATTGCAGCTTTGCCACCTCCCTAATCACCACTAACCACTCTCACAATCAGGATTTATCCCAGGTTGCTCTAGCCACTGGAATTCCCTCCCTCACTCCCTTTCATCCATCCTCCCAGCCTTTAAGCGTGCCCTTTAAAACTTGATTTTACATTCTAACTTATCACCCCTCCTCCTAACGCTGCAGTCTCTGCCCTCTTCTCCCATTCTGTCCACCCATATCCCCAATAGATTGTAAGCTATATGTAAAGGACCTCTCTCCTTTGTCTTCTCTCCATAATTATGTTAATTGCAAACTGTAATGATGTATCTATATATGAATTTATGCACTGTCTGTACTTCTGCATACCATTTTATCCCTTTGTACAATGCTATAAAACCCTTGCAGAACCTCATAAATTAAAGTGTCTGAAGCTTAATAAATACAGGGATAACATGAAAAAATAGCAGGGTATTATCTAATGGGGATATTAACATATATCAGTTAATATGTCCTAAAATGTTCGAATTTTGTTGGGCATAGCAAAAAAGATTATTGAAAAATAAAAAAGTTGTGACCATTTCATATCATTTGACAAGAAATCATCTCATCTTAGGAAGGTATGGGAAGGGAGATATAGTGGACATGATTCAGAGCCGCTCGCTCTGAATCAGGGCCGGGCTTTTTTTTTTTTTTTTTTTGGATCGGCCTCTTGGCCGCTCGTATAGCTGTGGGTGACCACCCACAGCTATTGCGAGCGGCCATGACGATGGTCGCGATGGTCAAGACCATCGGGCTTGCGACGAGACCCTTGTGGTAGGGTCTCGTGGCCGCAAGCCCCAGAGAGATTTCGGCTCTAACAGAGCCGAAATCTCTCCACTGACATCACTCGTGATCTCAGTGGGGGCCACCAAAGTGGGAGAGCTGTCACTCAACATCAATAGCTCGCCCCCTTTGGTGCGAGACCCGGAGCGACGGATTGCCCGTCGCTAGCCGGGTCTCGCGCATGCACACGACGGAGCCGGCTCCGTCATGCACATACGCTGTGTGCCACCATCAACCCGGTTGCGAGCGCTCAGCGCTTGCGACCGAGTCTGAATCAGGCCCTCTGTCCAATGTCTTCCAAACCCATTACTCACCTCACCCGTCATTAATACCATGCAGTTTAGTCTCTGGAGTGTTTGTTTGATTACTTCTCTCCTTGCAGAAAGGCTGGCTCTGTGTTTGCCAAGACTCCTGACATTTAAGGGTGTACTAGGGAAAGTTTGTGTAAACTTTCCAGTTAATGATCTGTCTCAAATGCACACATCACTATTGTCATAACAACATTTGCTAAACTGTGCATTTAGCCGTTCTAATTCAGACATTTAATGGCATGTAAGGAAGATCTAACTATTATCCATGACAAATGTATGTAGGAACACAAATTAATTGGCCAGTAATACAATATGTTTTCAAGACAGGTGAGTTTAAATTAAACCATAAAAATGTGCTTGCAAGATTATGCAATCACTCAAAAAATTGGAAATGTTTGCTAATGTCGGCTACTATTGTGTTAGCTTTTTCATAGTATATAAAGCGTATAGGGCCCTACTCGTCATTGGGGGCCAGATGGCCCCCAGTGATTAAGTGTCCAACTCGCCCTGATAGGAATAAGATCCTGGGCCTGGTACTCTGAGGACAGTGGCAGGTGGGGAGTTTGACTGGGGTGGTAAACCTGTCAAACAGTAACGCAGGTAATCCTAAGGCGAGCACAGGGAGGACAGAAACCTCCATTGGCACAGAAGGAGACAAGTGGGGAGCTAGCAGAGGGATATGATTGGATCCCCCTTAGCAACCCCGGGCCTCCTTCTCATAGGAATAAGCAGGCCTCCGAGAACCAACTCCATCTAACGATAGCGTTGTTTCCCACACGCAAACAAATACTAGGGGCCCCCTAATAATGAATAGGCCCGTTATTTAAAACATGTGGAAACTAGCGTGTGTAACAGACCCAGGGCTGGACTGGCCATCGGGCACTTCTGGCAAATGCCAGAAGGGCCAATGGTCAAGTGGGCCAGTCTGGCCATCCGTTTGGATGCAATACAAAATGTCTTTCCCAAAATGGCCACCGCCTAAAAGAAGACATTTATTTCACATAAAAAACAGTAATGATACTAGAGGTCCCACTAGTTCTCTAGTGTCCACTGACCATGGTCTGCCAGTGGACACTAGAGGACCAGTGGGACCTCTAGTAACAGGTACTGTCTGACACACCCCCTGCCTGCTTTGTGTGAAGAGCTGGAAGTGCCGAAGAGTTGCAGCAGCGCAGGCGGAAACCCAATGCGACAGCTGCATCTCCTGGACCCTGAAGTGGAGAGGAGAGGGGGCACTACCAAACACTATCAGGTAAGTGTGTGCACCTTATTTACTTTTTAAATCTGTTGCTCTTTACCCTAATGACAGACAGCTTTATATGTATAATCACTGTATCTCCCCCTCAGTATCCCAGGCCTCATCCTCCCTGTAACTCCCAATCAGTGTCCCAGCCCCCACCCTCTCTGTTACCCCCAATTAGTGTCCCAGCCCCCACTATCCCTTCAACCCCCCTCAGTATTCCAGCCCCCACCCTCCTGTAACCCCCTCAGTGTCCCAGCCCCCACCCTCCCTGTATCCCCCCTCAGTATCCCAGCTCCCACCCTCACTGTAACCCCCCCTCAGTGTCCCAGCCCTAACCTTTCTTGTAACTCCCCCTCAGTGTCCCTGTCCTCACCCTCACTGTAACTCCCTTCAGTGTCCCAGCCCTCACCCTCCCTGTAATCCTCAATCAGTGTCCCAGCCCCCACCTTCCCTGTGACCCCCAGTGTCCCTGCCCCCACCCTCCCTGTAACCCCCAATCAATGTCCCAGCCCCCACCCTCCCAGTATCTCCCCTTCAGTGTCCCAGTCCTCACCCTCCCTGTAACTCCCTTCAGTGTCCCAGCCCTCGCCTTTCCTGTATCTCCCCCTCAGTGTCCCAGCCTTTACCCTCACTGTAACTCCCTTCAGTGTCCCGGTCATCACCCTCCCTTTAACCCCCATTTAGTGTCCCAGCCCCCACCCTCCCTGTCTCTCCCCCTCAGTGTCCCAGCCCTCACCCCCCCTGTATCTCCCCCTCAGTGTCCCCATCCTCACCCTGCCTGTAACCCCCCTCAGTGTCCCTGCCCCCACCCTCCCTGTATCTCCCCCTTCATGTCCCAGCCCTCACCCTCCCTGTAACTCCCGCTCAGTGTCCCAGCCCTCACCCGCCCCTGTAACCCCCCTCAGTGTCCCTGCCCCCACCCTCCCTGTATCTCCCCCTTCGTGTCCCAGCCCTCACCCTCACTGTAACCCCCAGTGTCCCAGCCCCCACCCGCCCCTGTAACCCCCCTCAGTGTCCCAGCCCTCACCCCCCCTGTATCTCCCCCTCAGTGTCCCACCCCTCACCCTCCCTGTAACTCCCGCTCAGTGTCCCAGCCCTTACCCTCCTTGTAACTCCCTTCAGTGTCCCCATCCTCACCCTCCCTTTAACCCCCCATCAGTGTCCCCATTCTCACCCTTCCTTATAACCCCCAATCAGTGTCCCCGTCCTCACCCTTCCTTATAACCCCCAATCAGTGTCCCAGCCCTCACTCTTCCTGTAACCCCCCTCAGTCCCAGCCCTTACTCTCTTTGTATCTGCCCCTCAGTGTCCCTTCCCCCACCCTGTAACCCCAAATCAGTGTCCCAGCCCTCACCCTCCCTGTAACCTCAAATCCGTATTCCAGCCCTCACCCTCCCTGTAAACCCCCTCAGTGTCCCAGCCCTCAACCTCCCTGTAACCCCCCTCAGTGTCCCAGCCCTCACCCTCCCTGTATTTCCCCCTCAGTGTCCCCGTCCTCGCCCTCCCTGTAACTCCCTTCAGTGTCCCAGCCCTCACCCTCCCTCTAACCCCCCTCGGTGATCCAGCCCCCACCCTCCTGTAACCCCCCCTCAGTGATCCAGCCCCCACCCTCCCTATTTCCCCCTCCCTATACCCCCCTCAGTGTGGGTGCTATTGTGTGATCACGCCCCTTCCCAGCGAGCCAACACGTGCATCTATTATGGGAAGCGGCACCAATGCTCTGTACACAGGGCACCAAAATGAGTAGTAACAGCCCTGCATTGGTGTGCACAGATGTGTCCTTCTCTGTGCTCAGCACCCCCTGCCCTAAAAAAACCTACAGTGATCACTATCTGATCCTCTACAACTGCTAAACTAGTGCGTGGTCAATTGTGAAAATGCCTTTCCCTTTTCTTTGGGTGTGATTTACACCAATGTGGTGCCAGCTTTACCTAATCGAACCAACCAAATACCAAGGGCTAAATGTAATGGGGTGAGAGTTTAAAAATATGAGAGTTTTGTAATAAAGTCACAGAACATAACTTGCATGTTTTTCAGACTCCAACAACTCTCAAGATTTAGGGGTCTATTTAATATGCAGTGTTAGGAGACAAATTGAAATGAGATAAGGTACCAGCCAGTCAGCTCCTCACTGCAATGTCACAGGCTGTGTTTGTAAAATGATAGTTGGGAGCTGATTGGCTGGTACCTTATCTTATTTCACTTTGTCTCCTATCAATGTGTAGTAAATAGACCCCTTAAACTCTCATCCAGATGTTTCCTGTTTTGAAAATACAACTTGATTAGTGTATTAGGGCCATATTCAATTAGCCTGCGAAAACGGGTTATCGGCGATAATTTATCGACAATGACGTCATTTTTGCCAGTTTCACTTATCCCCATATTCAATTACAAAGACTTTTCGCAGGTGTGAAAAATCTGTGTAAAAAAACGGAGATAAGTTTTCACCACTGTTTAGGTGGCGAAAAAAAGTGCAGAATTGGGGAATTTGGGTGCAGAATAAAAAAACATAGCTTGCAGCCTTGGGAATGCCTCCTTAATGTAGTCTGTGTCAAACATTTTTTTTTTAATTCCTCAGGACACCCCAAAAAGGTACTTTCATTTTGGGGGTGAAAAAATGTTGGGGAACAAACTTAAAAACTAGCAAAATATCCTCAGGAGGGGTCCCCATGTATGTGGCAGGTGTTTTCTAGAATGCGGGTGGATGCGGTGGGTGCATTTTTGAAGAATTTTTAAAAATCATTTTAGGGACTTAGAAATATGCTTGCACCCATTTTCATGTACCCCAAATTTGATGGAACAAGTTATTTTTTGCAAAACAAAAAACTAAGTGCTATTCTTCATCACTTCTTCACAGGCGTATTTATGCACCTGCCGAGGCTATTTAAAAACCCTGACTACCTTCAGCAGGCCAAATCGGGGGTACCCATAGTGATCCCCCATGTCAGACTATCTTTAGGGGGATGCCAGGATGATTTCCCAAAAATTGACAGGACTTTTCGATGCTTACCTTTCCGCCGGGTCCCGTTTTCGGCGGAACCTAATTGAATACTGGGATAAGCGGGAACGCGCTCGATACTTTTTTTCCTGTAAAAAAAGCGATGATGGCGAAAAGTCTGACCTCTGACTTTTCGCCTCTAATTGAGTATGGCCCTAAGGGGGAGATTTAATAAAGCTTGGAGAGAGATAAAATTGGAGATAAATGGCACCAATCAATCAGCTCCTAACTGTCATTTTTCAAACACAGCCTGTAAAGTGACAGGAGCTGATTGGTTGGTGCTATTTATGTCCAATTTTATCTCTCTCCAAGCTTTATTAAATCTTCCCCTTAGTGTGAGATAAACTCTAACATTTTCTAAACTCTCGCCCTATTACATTTGGCCCCAAATGTCTGACTTTGGCACATGTTTAAATCCCTTGCAGGATGTGCACTGTTGTGTGTGTTTTAATAAAGAGAATAATGTACACTTTTAATTATATGTGTAAGAGCATAGACTAAGCAGTGGGAGGAGTCAGGCATAAGAAGGGGAGGAGTCTGTGACAGGAACCAAATACTGACACCTACGGGTCAATCCTATTAGGTGGAAGTGTGTGGTGTGCCGTTGCAACAGCGTTTAAACGCCGCCAACGGCACTGCAGCTCGCACCCTTTGCTACCCAAGCCCGGATTCGCATAATTTTGCTCGGAGCCCTATGGGGCTGAGAGCAATATTAGGCGAATCCGGGCTGACGTAAAGTCCGCACTTTACGTCAGCCCGGATTCGCCGCGATGACTTGCGCCAGCGAGATCGTGGCGGCTAATAGGATTGACCCCCAAGATGGGCCTGTGTGCTTTAAAATGCCAGGGCCTATTTTTAGTCCCAGTCCTGCCCTGAACGGACCCATAGAGCATGATGAATAGACCCCATAGTTATTTAAGTCACAGAGATCCAGCCTTATGTTGGACTAGCCTCTATTGTCTATTTAGAAGGAGTAGTATCATCACCTCGCACTGACAGCTGTTAAGTCTGTGACTTATACTTCAATAAGGGTTTCTTAATAACTTGGACATAGTGAGTGAGCATGCTTCTTTACTATAAAACAGCAGGAAAACCAAAGAAAAAGACTAGAGATTCATACGCCAACTAATACAAACAAATAATTAGATCCGTTGTAACCTTCCACCAGAATACATGCACAGCAGTGAGAACTATATACACCACAACAGCGATTAAGGTGGTCCCGCTATTAGTTCCTCCATGTTTGTTTATACCCGCTTCCAGTGCCAGAATAACATCCACATGGGCCTGGAGTTGAAATTCATGAGGGGCCTATTGTGTGCCGCTGTTGGGGGTGTGACAAGTGCCGCAGCAGTGTGACTGGTGATGTGGGGTCATGACCAATGTGGTGTAGGTGTGGTTTACATAGGGGTGTGGCCTGTGCTGTGGGTGTGTTTAGTTCCATGGAAGGTATTGCTGGCGCCTACCTTAAAACTAAGTGGCCACTGTTGGAAATCTACCACTCTCTGTCCTTCCGTCCAAACACCCCTCTCAATTTATATATATATATATACACATTGGGCACAATTCTATTAAACGCGTAGTAAATAGTGCGGGGAATCAGCTCCTGGAGCTATTCAATTCATTGCGCTGCTAAGCCCGACTAAGGATCTCTTCTCACATCCCTCCTGGGATGCGAACAGAAATCCGACAAAAGTCCAGACGTGATGCTGTTTTCTGCCCTTAGCACTGGTAAAACAGCATCACGCCGGGAAGTTTAGTTGGAGAATGCCTGTTCTCGCGCCTAAACACCCTGTTCAAGGTGCGAGAACGTGACTTCCCCGACCTAACAGTGCGCTGACTGACTAGCGCTGGGAGCTCATTCCCTGTGCTATTCACTTCGCATTTAAATGAATCGAGTCCATTGAACGCAGTGCCGCACTGATAAGACTTTGGGCACTAGAGTGTGTCCAGAGTCTATAGTGCATGCACAGGTCACCTAGAAAATGGCCGTGGTGACCATTTCCCCTGTACTGAGCATGCGCAAAACAACGGGAAAATGGCCACGGCGGCATTTTTCCAGTCATTTTTTACAGTGCTGACACCGACGCTGACGTGGGACTCCTGAGTGGTAAGTATAATATGGGTGCAAGGTGTGCACTGCACACTCTGTACCCATTATAAATATGCCCCAGTATATTGGAGCGGGCCACTCCAATCCAGTGCTGGATACAGATGACTTAATTTGTTTAGTAGAAAGGAAGCAAAAAATAAGAATTGACTAGTTTATGAGATGCCCGCTCTTTGCATTGGTTTTATTATGGCATGCAGGGTTGTTCTGATCACAAATGTTGCATTCCTGTTATTGTACAGTAAATGCCCATCTGATCCCTGATCTCACCCAGAGATCACAATGGAGTGATAGACAGGAGCCAGATACTCTGTATTTATCATATGCAGAACATACACAGGCGCTATCATTTATCTGCAATTACAAACCAAAAACAGATTACAGAACATGAATGCAACTATTTATCAACTCCTCCTGAACTTTTCCCATGTTTCAAAGGTTTAAAATGTTTTTACATTCACTTTCATCTCCAAATAACGTCATGTTTACAGTACGTCATACATGTTCTGGTTTTCTGCTGTTGGTTAGTAGATTTAGTACTAGAAGTCACCCATAGTTCATTATATTATGTGATGCTGCTTTATTCACTTGTTCACATGTTTTGTGAAAACATTATTTTGAAAATGAGCCAATAGCTTAGTACCGTAGCCTTCTCATGGGAAGCATTTTATTTTTCTTTAAGGCAGGATGGTGAACATGTGCTTTACAGCTGTAATTGGTCTGAAAAGTCTATCTGACTACAGCACATAAGAAGGCTTAAGATAAGGGTTATGCAAAAGAAGCAGCTACTAAACCATAGCTTTAGGCATATTTAATGGAGAAATGTTTGACTCGTTCGGCATTGAAGTTTTACACTATATTTTGTGATCCTAGACCTACAGTGGCAAATGCAGGATTTTGTAAGGGGGGCTTCCAAGTAATTGGTTACAGAACCAGTGGCAAAGAAGTCTAACCAGAATAAGTCTGCAACATACACTTTATTGTGTACTTCAAGTGTTTTAATATAAATAACAATAAATGATATAAATAACAAGGCATCGGCATAAAAGTTGCTTATGTACGAACAAAGTTTAAACTACCAGTGCAATTTTTATTCATGTTATGACACACTGTAGTACCCCTTTTACACAATGTCCACATTAGTGCCCCTTATACATCAAGCCCACAGTAGTAGTTCCCCTTGTACAATACCCACAGTAGTAGTGCCCTTATACAATACCACAGTAGTAGTGCCCCTAATCATTGACCACAGCAGTCATGACGTCTCTTCCATAGTGCTCACTGCAGGAGCCGGAAGCCGGAGCTCAGGAGTGAGCTCCAGCATCTGGCTGCCCTAGCGGGGAAGGAGCCGGTTGCCCAGCAAATGGAGCCTCCCTGCGGCGGTTGGAGGGGGGGTGCAGATAGATGGAGCAAAGGGCAGGGGGGTTTCTAGCTACTAAGAACCCCCCTGCGTGCCCGTATGCATGACTACACCACAAAGCAGGATTGACCATGGTGACCAAAGTTCTACTCATAGATTATACATTCTGCAAAATTTACAAATAGAGTGCAATACCAGTGGTGTATCTAATAGGTGCAGGGAGTGCAGTACACATGGGACCCCGAGTCGAGGAAACCTGGTACTGCCCACCCTGCGCCCAACATTTTCCATTGCACCTGCCTGTCATAAGAATGATATTATAAAAACACAGCACAGAGAACAACAAAGTGGAACTCTGAACTGTACCGTATCACCAATCTCTCTAATATATTGATTTTTATGCCCGATGCATTGCGGTGGTGTTTTTGGATCTATAAAGCATGATGTGAAAGCAGCGATATACTTACCTGGTCCCTGGCATCTCCTGCTTCATTCCGCATGTGTCAACTTTTACCTTTTTTCAAAAAAATGTAACGGCACATGCATGATTTTTACCAGATCACCTAACCGCACATGTGAAACATTTATATCGATCTCGGGAAAGATCTATACTCTATCAATGATTAATTTCTGACATGACCATCCCATATTGATTTGAAAGATCGATATGAGACTGCTGATTGGCCATCCTAATATCCGCACAACGTTGCGGCTCCACCCACCACCCACGCTGCGTACCAGACTTCAACATTATAACAGCGGGTATATATTACCCCTAGATGCTCCAAACCTACAGCTGCACTGCACCAACAATCATTGTCTGGGACTTAGAAGAATCACTCTCATAGGGCTCTACTGTCCGCTGTGGCTCCTGGCTTCAGATAACAGAGGAGGATTTTAGTGCAGGGGTGAAAGGATCACCAATTGGTAGTGAAATACCAATGTAATTAGATTATGATAATTGTAAACATTGTTTTTCAGCAATAAGCCAGCAGCCAAATGAATAACAATGACTGCAGATCATCATGTTACCAACTGGAGTAAAGGCAGTTTCACTGGCCCTGGCGAATAACCTCCGACAGACATTCTGAGCAGCCGTAATGGTTGCTCAGAAGTTTGATGTACGACCAATGGTGCGTCTTTGTATGCGAGTGGCGGATTAAAGATGCATCGACTGGGCGTCTCTGTAAAAATTACAGCAGCTGCGTCATTAGCATAATTTAGCAGTACCGCTGTGCACAAACACGCAGCTGCCACTGGATTAGCGTCCACTACGGAACCAGGCCCAGTATGTGTTCTTTATTAATATATTTTCAATCATTTCTTTAGGTTCAAATTATGAAAAGACAATGTGAAAACTAGAAGTAGTTCTCTCTGTATGAATGAAATGTGTAATTGAAATATTAATGTTATAAGAAAGTACACCTAATGTATACAGAGTCAGTTGCTGGTGTGAGTAGTTCTACTAAGCTGCTGTAATAGGAGATAGTCAGTCTCTAACCTAAATCACCAGAACATTATAAACCAAGTACAGCGCTATAACAATCAGATATATGGACCAGATATTAAATAAAACACATAATTTATTATATAAATAGAGACCAAAAATATAATTTCTATAGTCGTATTAAAATTAGATACATACTAAAATCAATCACAGTTAAAAATTAGGAGTAAACAATTAAACTGCTCCCATAGATGGAAACTGTAAAGGCAACTCAGAAGAGACAACGGATGTATAGTCTGGCTGTAGCTGGTATTTACCTGCTTAGAGGAATAGTCAATGGGTCTAATTAGCGATGATCCTACAATACAGTGGTGCAGATAAGCTGGGAGCGTCTCCTTGCAACAGTTCCCGCTGGCCAGCGTGTGTCCAATGACGCGTTTCGCTGTCATTCTGCAGCTTTATTAGAGGTCAAAGGTTTAATTGTTTACTCCTAATTTTTGCACAGCCATGTCTGACCTGTGATTGATTTTAAAATGTATCTATTTTTAATGCTACTATAGAATTTAAATATTAAGATTATGCTCCACTCTTCCAGGGGAGATATTAGGCTTTTATGACTTTGTGTATTAGATAACCACTATTTGTTAAATATTTAGAGGACATAAGCGAGTGCTAAAGGGGATATGTCTCCTTCATAAACGGGGTCCTTTGTTCAGTAACTGCTTTTCTTCCTCCAGTTCTTCTCTATCATCCATGATAATACAAAAACATGAGCAGTACAAGATAATGCTGGTGTAGATTCTCAAGTATTTTATGGTATTTTACAGTTTTTCTTACATTAGAAGACAGAGACTGGGGCATGCTCATCAAGTTCTTAAGAATTTTTACAAAAAAATAAAATAAAATCCTAACACACTTTTTATCAGGTGCTTGCTACCCACTATATAATAAATGGCAAGCAAATCAGATCTTCAAATCTGACGCTCTAAGACAGTGGTCAGGGAACAGGGGTAAATAACCCCACATGGGGTAAAAATTAAATTCCTGGGGGTAATGGACGGACCTTCCCTGCAGCGCCGCATTAGCCGGAGGCTGGAGTTCTCTTCTGAACTCCAGTTTCCGGCCCTCTCCATGCGCACTATGGGAGAGACGTCATGACGTCTCTCCCATAGTTCTGAGGAGCAGCCGGGCGGACAGGATGGCGGCGGATGCAGAAGAGGGGATTAAGGTAAGTGTGTTTTTTTTTTTTTTTGTAGAAGCTGCACTACTACAGGGGCACTATATGGGGGCACTACTACAGGGGCATTATATGGGGGCACTACTACAGGGGCATAACTATGGGGGCACTACTACAGGGGCATAACTATGGAGGCACTGCTACAGGGGCATTATATGGGGCACTGCTACAGGGGCATTATATGGGGCACTACTACAGGGGCATTATATGGGGCCACTACTACAGGGGCATTATATGGGGGCACTACTACAGGGGCATAACTATGGGGGCACTACTACAGGGGCATTATATGGGGGCACTACTTCAGGGGCATAACTATGGGGGCACTACTGCAGGGGCATTATATGGGGGCACTACTATACGATTTCCTTCCTTTCAAATCAAGGGGGTAACATCGACGTATCTAAATATATTTTGGGGTAAAAGGTAAAAAAGTTCCCTGAACCCTGCTCTAAGAGGATCTCATGGATGGGGAGGATAGGAGTAATCAAAATTAATGTACTACCTAGGGTCCTGTATCTCATTAGAGATTGTGTGGGCAGATCATAGGCCACATTTTAAGTATGAGGTGCTGTATAGACAGAAGCACTTGGGGGGTTTACAATTGCCACATTTTCTCTCTTATTACCACGCTGTGCTGCTCACAAGGGTTATGGAATGTTGTAGAATTAATGATAGAAAACAATGGGTGGCAATAGAAGCTGCTACTTCTTCTACTCTGACCCCTGGGTTACCTGGCTACATACACTACCTAGACTACGCCACCCTCTGCTGGGTCCTACTATTTCTTGCTGGCAGCGATTCTGCTCCCAACCACTCCTCTCACCCAGCCCCTCCCCTTTAACTCCACTGTTTGGAAATCTGACTTTTCCTCAGGGCTTGCACCAAACTCATTTACCATATGGTGCTCACAGGGGATCTATTCTCGACAGTAGGCCAATTGCTTGACTCTTCCGGTGTTATAAGTTTCCCTTTAGTTTAGGCCAAATGGTATTTACCTAATAGGGAAATATGGAAATATCTCCAGATAAAGCACTTTCTCCTAGGCCTGGGACCCACTAGTGCTTAACCATGGGCTCACCCCATTTGAAAATATGTGCACGTCACACTCCAAGCCCCCACACCCTGTGTCCTCTATTTATAAATTACTTATAGATCACCTCTTTTCCACTAGACCTAAGTTTACGAAGGATTGGGAGGCTGAGTTGCAGGGATTAGTGGGGGAGGACGATTGGCCAGAAAGTTTTAGGAACACCTTCTCTAGCTCACTCAATATGTTGGTGATGGAGACGCATTACAAAGTTTTATCGCGCTGGTACCATTGTCCTAGTTTATTAGCTAAAATGTTTCCTGGGTTGCCAAATTCGTTCTGGAGATGTAATAAGGCATTGAGTACTCCCTTACATATCTGGTGGGAATGTTCACTATCGTGTGCATTTTGGGGTAAGGTGATAGAGACTGCAGGTATTATCCTACAGGAAGCTCCTGCCCTCCTGCCCTAGTTTCTGGCTTTTAAACCTCTTACGAAGACCACAGGTGCTTTTTAAGAAAACTCTACTGCTGTCACAAGCCACAGCCGCGTTCTGTTGGATGATTGTTCTCTCAGGCCGGTTGCTGGGAGACAGAGATGCCACGCTGATTACTCATGTAGTCCTCTCGTTTAGGTGGTGCGTTATCCCTGCTGGAGTGGGATTGGTGTTTCCTCCTTTTTTGCTGGAGTGTTGCCCAGATGCCGGTGATAGCATTTCACGTGTTTCCGGCTCTGGTTTCTGCATCGTGTTGGTCGAGTAGCCTGTACTTTAGCCTGTCTGTCTCCAGTGTCCAGCTGCTTGGGTCATCTTGGCGGCACTAGCTATACTCCAGCTTCCTGCCGTTTGTGTCATCTTGGCGGCACAGGTTGCACTCCAGTAACATCAGCCATTAGTGTCAACCTGGCGACATTAGCCACACTCCAGTTTCCTATCACTTGTGTCATCTCGGCAGCATTTGCCGCACCACAGCATCTCCTGCTGCACAGCCCAGAGGTTGTATCTGCTGCCAGCTCTTAAGGCTGCTGTACCAAAGAATGTAAGCCACTGTCAGCCCTCAAGGCTGCTACACTATCCAGTGTCTGCATCTTCTACCAGCCCTCAAGGATGCTACACTATCCAGTGTCTGCATCTGCTACCAGCCCTCAAGGATTCTACACTATTCAGTGTCTGCATCTGCTACCAGCCCTCAAGGCTGCTACACGACCAGTGGCTGCATCTTCTACCAGTCCTCAAGGCTGCTACACGACCAGTGGCCGCACCTTTCCACAAGGGGTAACTCAACCATAACCTCTGCACAGGGGCGTTTCTAGAAAGGAGGGGGCCGTGTGCAGTCTCCGACACGGGCCCCTTCCTCTCTGTCTGGCGGCTGGCAGTGCACTGAGCTGTGCGCAGCCAGCGCCGGAATTAGAATGCACCCAGATTCTATAGAGTATGCGCAGGTGGCGGCCATTTTCCCTGTACTATGCATGCGCAAACAATGGGAAAATGGCCGCAGTAGCCATCTTCCAGTCGTTTTTACAGCGCCAGACCCTGCTCCGACATGGGACTCTGGAGAGGTAAGTAATACTATGGGTGCAGGGTGTGCGGTGCGGGGTCAACCTGGACCGAGGTGCCCATGTGCCCCGCACACCCTGCACCCATTATAGATATGCCCCTGCCTCTGCACAATCCATAGACTCTTTGTTCAGTCCACTTAGGACTCGTGACAACTGCCTCAAAAGCGGTCATCCCAGGGCATTGGAGGTCTGCTACCATCCCCAAAATGAAAGAATGGTGTGCTCCGCTTGACCATTACATATCTATGGTTGACCTTATACTACCTTTACCACATAGTCATCAAGACTTCACAGCAATCTGGTACCCCTGGATCCTATATAAAGAATCTGATCATTACAAATCGCTTTGAAGGGGGTAAGGGCAGTGAAGTGGAAAGAGGTCGATGTCCTTCTTGAGGGTAATGTCAAATGTTGTGACAGACGTCTTCTTTATTTTTGCTGTGTTGACGAATATCTTTTTTTCCTGGCAGTGAGGATCTTTCTTTCCGTTTTCTTTTCTCTCTTTCTCTTTTCTTTCTTTTATCTTCTTATTATGATTGAGTTTTTTCCTTTTGTTGTTTGTATACTTATTATGTGATGTTTAGTTGTAAAATGTGAGCCAACACTTACTGTTATCCTTCTGACATCATGCAATTTTTACTACGGTATGTTTTTGCTGTTTCTGTACTAGCTATGACATGTTCAATGTTTTTTGCGTTGGTTTTCAATAAACATAAATTGCAAAAAAAAAATGGCAAGGAGCTGTTATATATAGGATTCGTAAATCCCTTTCATGCTGCCGCACTGCTCCCCTTCAGGATGAATAGTGGCAGGCTTGTGGTTCTATTGCTCTTTACTGATCCCTGATATCATAGGTGTGACAAACTTGAATCAAGCACACATACTGTATGTGACAGCATTGTGAGCACCTGTCAGTGCCAGAGTATCCTTAGTCCAAGGTCCAAATATCCTCCTGAACTTACCTCTGTTTCAGACCTTAGTTTAGACACTTTATTTTATTATTGATACTTCCTATTAGAGGTGTGTGCAGAGCAGACCCCCGTGTTTTGGTTCTAATTCATTGTGTTTTTGTTTTGGCAAAACCACACTCTCATGGGCCTGATTCATTCCGGATCAATATTGCAATCACAGCTGTTATTACGCATGCAGTTCTGCTGTGAAAATATGCATTGCTAATATCTGCAACTGCTCACTGCAAACCTGGGTCTTGGTTCGCCTCAGAGCCCCAAAGTGTTTCCAAACTAGGACTCGATTTGAAAGGAAACCCCTAAATTCGGGTGTGTTCCTATTTCAGGAAAATGGAACGGCACATCTTTACTTTCTATACATTAACCTGGTTTGGCAATAGGTACTCCAGACCTGGTTACTTGATATGGGTAACCCCCACCCAGAAACAATCTTGGTCAAAGTTTTGCTATCGATTCAAATCACGTAAATGCTGATAAAAATTATTTGACTCTACAAATGGAAAAAAAAGCTCGTATGGTGCAGTAGATCCTCAAAAACAATCATAAAAAAGTGGGCACACTCACATTTGGGTGAAATTGCAATCATTTATATAAAAAACAAAAACAAAACCCCCAGCAAGTTCCAATCTCCGCATTTGCAGCGTGAGTAAATCCGCCTACGCATTACTTCAACACATTTCCCAGGTGTACAGCCAGCCTCATTAAGAAAGATCAGCCTTATAAAGTGATGTCATTAATAGCAATGTTCCAACGTGAGTTAAGCACAAGGTAAGATATTTATTCCAATATATTATTTTGCTGGATTTAGAGTTAGATAACGTGCAAGCATTTCAGTTTTGCTGAAAGCTTTTTAACACTGTAAATAAAACATTTAGACATTAAATCCTTTCATTCCACCCTGGAGCTGCAACACTGTAGATATACGTGGAGGTAGAGAAAAAGGGACAATTTGTCAAATCGTAGATTTTGGAGTAATGAAATTGTCAGCTGCTAAGCCAGGCTGTAACATGAGAATGAATATGGACTTAATAGAAAACTTTTTTCTTGTAGTGAAACATGAGGACACATTTAATAACGCTTGCTCTAAGCTATTTTATTTTGGTGCACTATTACCGTATGTCTATTATTTGCCTACATATTGTTCATACTGGGTCTTAGTTGACATTAAATTAGATTTTGATTGCAGCAGTGTTTTAGGGTAATAATTTAATCTGCATTGAAGTCACCAGTTTGGCCTTGTGCTATTCAATATATGAGTGTTCTAAACAATTGTACTTATACTATACCTCATATTCACTCATATTATTCTTTTACTGTGTTTCCTGTGGATGTATGTAAACATTAAGACTATATGAAACACTTCGGGCCTATTATGCAATGTTGTCTAAGGATAACCCTGCAAGGAATTGGGGTATTCTTTGCAACAGATTATAAATTTACATTTGTAGATAATGCTGGCCATACACTAGTACGACCAGCATAAGATGCGATTCAGCATTCGATTTCCCTTGACGTCCCGGCCGCACGATTCGGTGCTTTTTGACACACGATGTACATACGATCTCCCGTACGATCATTCGCCCCTATACGACGGGTTGTGATACGATCGATCGTGTGCCTCACTAAAAACATGCGATTGTCTTATAGATTTTACCTTACTTTAAATAGAGAGCTGGGCTTCACTGGGGGGTATAAAAAACGGTAGCCATTTTATCTCTGCGCACTTCTGTTTGCTCTGTGACTAGTAAGGCTTGGTTTTTACCCTGCTGAATGCTCCACATTGCTAGCTACTGTGCATTGCTTTGTATTGCCTGGCTTTACAAAGTGCTTTATCCTGCTCTATTTCCTGTGCTCTATCCTGCTTTTTGTGATGATGGATCCCTGTCATTATAGAGTTCTGCTGTCCTATGCTGTGGTCAAGCTGAGTGAGGAAAGGCGTAGGGCTTAGCATAGGAGGAGGATGAGGTCCTGCTGGACCAAGGATTGGCTGCTGGAGAGGGAGAGTCAATCCTATAGGCCCATGCTGATGGAGATGAGGGTGAACAATCTACCACAACTTCTTGCAGATGGATGACACCACCTTCCAGGAATTGCTGCGTCTGGTGACCCCCTATATCCGGAAGCAGGACACCAAGTTTCGGATGGCCAGCACAGCCAAGGAGAGGCTCGTGGCTACGCTGAAGCACATGGCTACGGGACGCTTCTTTGAAGACCTCAAGTTTGGGACCCACATCTCGGCTCAAGTTTTGGGACGCATTATCCCTGAGGCCTGCAAGGCTATCGTGAAGGTGCTGCAGTTCCGTTATTGTAAGGTAAGATAAAGCACACACCACACTTTTTTATAGTTAAACAAGAAAAATGTTTTATTAAACTTTCTATAGTTTGTTTTTTATTTGTAATATTAAAGACTCAATAAAACTTATTTTGGGGGGGGGGGTTTCTGTGTTTTTGCAGCCAACATGGCCTATAAATGTATAAAACATAAATATTTATT
Organism: Taudactylus pleione; assembly: GCA_031769625.1. NCBI lineage: Eukaryota > Metazoa > Chordata > Amphibia > Anura > Myobatrachidae > Taudactylus > Taudactylus pleione. The sequence continues at coordinate 5,585,384 of JAUIMM010000331.1, read as the reverse complement.
TTAAATATAATATATATATAATGCAAAAGTATCTTCAAGTTACCTAACCCTTGATAAGTATTGTGCGGTATGAGCTATGGTGTTTGTGCCACAGATTTCAGGGGTAGAAAGACATACTGCAAGTGCAAATTCAGTGGTCCCGGCCCCATTGAGATGCACTTCCAGCATGTGTTCATTAACCCGTCTGAACAAACACCATGCTGCATACAGCACCATACTTATCAGGGAGTATGAAACTTCCTCATTACTGTGCTAAACTATGCCAACACGGCGGATTTTTGGTATAAAACAAATGTATAAAATGCAAAAAGTATCTTCAAGTTACCTAATCCTTGATAAGTATGGTGCGGTATGAGCTATGGTGTTTGTGCCACAGATTTCAGTGGTAGAAACACATGCTGCAAGTACAAACTCAGTGGGCCATTGATATGCACTTCCATCATGTGTTCATTAAGCCGCCTGAGTCTGTGTCACAAACACCATGCTGCATACAGCACCATACTTATCAGGGAATATGAAAATTCCTCATTACGGGGGGGACCCACTTCACAATTTTATGAAATCAGTATTTTCCTCATCAGCTTCAAGTAATGCTGAGAAAATGCTGGGCTGGGAGGGTGGAGGAGTGGGTTGGAAGGAAGAGGTGGATGGGGGAAGATGTTGGAAGGAAGAGGTGGGTGGGGGAGCAGGATTGTAGGAAGAGGTGGGGGTGGCCATTGAACTGCATAATTGTGGACCCCAAATAACGGGGCCTTTCTGGATTCTATTCTGGCCACCCCCAACAGTGGGGTGGCCGTTAAACTGCATAATAGTGGCCGCCAAATAACAGGGGCCTTACTGGACTCTTATTCTGGCCACCCCCACTAAGATGGCCATTGAACTGCATAATTGTGGCCCCCAAATAACAGGGGCCTTACTGGACTCTATGCTGGCCACGCCCAACAGTTGGGGTAGGCATAGAACTGCATAATTGTGGCCCCCAAATAATGGGTGCCTTACTGGACTCTTGTTCACTTGCAGTTCAAATGTTCATTTGTTGTTAAAGTTGAAATGGTTACACACGTGTCATTTACGATGCATAAAAATGTATAGGAGTGGGGGAAAAAAATTAATTGACAAAATGGCCATTTCTTTATTCAATTAAACAACATTATACAATAATTTTTTTTATATAAAATACCGTTGTATGAATGAAATACATACTTAATAGCTTAATGGCATATAGTACACAATTACAATATTATTTGGGGGTACACTGGGTGGTAAATCACATTTGCACAGCATCAGGCTTAAAAAACACATTATAACAGATCTGCTTCTTCCCATATACATTGGTGGGCATTACAGGTAAACAACCATATTTGCACATATCACATAAACAGTGGGGAGTCAATAGCAGTAAAAAACACCATATTTGCAAAACAGAGGTATCACTTTAAAAAAAACAAAAAAACATAAACAACCACATTTGCACATATGAATATTTGCACACAGCACATTTTTCTTGTGGACACATTGGTGGGCAATGGGCATTGCTGGGAAAACTATGGAGGACAGTGTGTTTGTGCAAACATTTGTGATCAGTGTCTGCAGGGTCCAAGAAAACGGGATGTAGTCTGGAACCCTAAATGCCGACCGCCGGCTTCCAGACTGCTTTATCCTGACTAGGGACAAATGACAGGCGTCTAAATGTAGACTCCTGTAATTTGCCCGACGTCTGGAGACCGGCGCCCAGCATCCCGATCGAGCGGATGCCGGGCGCCGCAGCGGACAGCCGCGGGGGGGGAGGGTTAGGTTTAGGGCTCCCTGGGGAGACTTAAAGCTAGGCACCCCCCCGGGATGTTAGGGTTAGGCTAGGGGGAGGGAGGATTAGGGTTAGGCACCCCCGGGGGGAGGTTAGGGTTAGGCACCCCTCGGGGGACTTAGGGTTAGGCAGCGGGGAAGAGGGGGTTAGGTTTAGGCACTTAGAGGGGGGTTAGGGTTAGGCACAGGGGGGAGGTTAGGGTTAGGCACCCCTAAGGAGGGTTAGGGGGGTTAGGTTAGTTGATACTTACCTTTAGAACGATCAGGATTTCCAGCGCTGTCGAGTAGCTGCTGTCGGGAATTGAACCGCCGGCCATGCGCCCGTCGGTAATACATATCACACCCAAGAAACACCCACTATGCATATAGAAAAACATTGACCAATATACTTCCTACTCCTTCTGGATCTGCTCCTGTAAATCCTCCAGTAGCAGTAACTCAAAAATCTCATCTGCAGTTGGCCTCTCCTGAGCGTTTTGATGGAAACCCCAGATGATGCCGAGCTTCATCAATCAGTGCAAGATACTCCAGAATTTTCCACTCCAAGCTCAAAGGTGGCGTACATTATTTCTTTACTATCTGGGACCACCTTGGACTGGAAACTTTTTTGCTCTTTCAAGAGAATTTCTGATGAGCCAGACTAGACTGCCTCGGTTTCCTCTGATCTCCTTCGAGTTTGACAACAATGGGGCAGTATGTGGTTCAATTCCAGACAATCTCTTCCAATTTTAAAGTGGAATGATGAGGCACTTAGGGCAGCATTTCTTCATGGGTTTTCCGAAAGAATGAAGAATTAATTGGTCTCTCGAGCTGTTCCTGAAACTTTATTGGAAGTGATATCATTACGTATCAAGATAGACTTGCACCACAGAGAATGGCAGGTTAGTAAAGAGTGTGAAGATCGTTTTAAGGATCGATTTCTGCCAGCTGCACGTTCTTCCTTTCCTGCACCAACTAAAGAGGAACCTATGCAGATCAACAGGTCTCGGTGAACGCCGGGTGAACGGACCCGCCGATTCCAGAACAAGCTTTGCCTCTACTGTGTGGCCCCTGATCATATCCTCTCCTCTTTGGAAACGGGAGATGCTAACTGGCACTGGGAGCATCTGGTTGGGGGTGTTAACCAAGTCTTCCCATTTGATGGATAGTCTTTTAGCGGTGTCTATTTGTTTCAAGACTCGGACAAAAAATATTAAAGCCTTGGTGGACTCAGGAGCCACTGGAAATTTTATTTCTGAATCTCTGACACACAAACTAGGAATCCCAGTTCTTCCTCTTTGAAACAAGTTGGCTTTTTCTGGGGTGGATGGCAATGTTATCCTTGGAGATGTTATATCTTCAGTTACTCTACTTGTTTCACTTCGAGTAGGTTGCCTACATCAAGAGGAGTTAGAATTCCTGGTTCTACCTAAGACTCCCCATGCTCAAGTTTTAGGTCTGCCTTTGTTGAAAACCCACAACCCCACACTGGACTGGTCCACCATGCATGTCCTGGCCTGGGGATCCCATTGTTTTCACCAGTGCCTTCCTCGTGTTGTTCCAGTACAAACCTAACAAGTCACTACCAAATCCTCCTTGAAGCTTCTTACGTCTCATAAATTAATTTCCAAATGGTTTGATATGGGTTGGTTTACCCAAACCATATCAAGATTTTGCTGACATTATTTGTGAATAAGCGGCAGACAAATTGCCTACCCATCGCCCTTGGGACTGTGGCATCGATCTTATCCCTGGGAAGATACCACCTTGTGGCCGTATGTATCCTCTATCTGTTTGGGAAATAGCTGCTATGTCCAACTACATAAAAGAAAACCTAGCCAAGGGTTTTATAAGACAATCTTCTTCCTGCTGGAGCCAGATTTTTTCTTTGTCAAGAAAAAAGATGGAGGTCTCAGACCCTGCATAGACTACCATGGGCTGAATCAAATCACCATTAAAAATAGGTATCCTTTACCACTCATCTCTGAGATTTTTGACAAGGTTCATGAAGCATCAATTTTCATTAAATTGGATCTCCAGGGAGCCTACAATTTAATTTGTATTAAGACAGGGGACGAGTGGAAAACGCTTTTAATACTCGAGAAGGCCATTATGAATACTTGGTGATGCCTTTTGGCTTGTGTTATGTGCCAGCAGTCTTTCAAAGTTACTGTACGTCAACAAAATCTTTCGAGATGTCAATTACAAATTTGTTGTAGTTTACCTGGACATTTTAATTTTTTCAGAGAACCTGCAATCTCATCGCCTACATGTCAGAGAGGTTCTGTCTCATCTTCGGAGTCATCATCTCTACGGGAAAATTTCTAAATGCCTTTTTGAACAGTCTTTCGTGCCATTTTTGGGGCATATTATATCAGGAAATTTTCTTCAAATGGATTCAGACAAGCTAAGAGCTATTCAAGATTGGCCCCAACTGCACTCCTTGAAAGCCATCCAATGATTTCTTGGCTTCTCTAATTATTATAGGAGATTCATTTTAAACATTTCTACGATTTTTGCTCCCATCACGGTTCTCACCAGGAAGGGTGCTAACTCATCTCGTTGGCCGCCTGCAGCAGTCGCTGCTTTCCAAGCCCTCAAAACAGCTTTTTCTACTGCTCCAATTCTTTGTCAACCACAACTTGAAAAACCCTTCACATTAGACGTTGATGCTTCTTTGGTAGGAGTGGGAGCTGTACTGTCTCAAGTGGCTGAAGTTGGAAAGAATCATCCTTGTGGTTTCTTTTCTTGTAAATTCTCTCCAGCTGAAAAGAATTATGCCATAGGCGATCAAGAATTGTTGGCTATGAGATTGGCACTAGAGAAGTGGAGACACCTTTTGGAAGGCTCTAAATTTCCTATTACAATCATCACGGATCACAATAATCTTCTTTATCTCAAGACAGCTCATCGTTTGAATGCCAGACAGGCTTGCTGGTCTCTTTTCTTTTCCAGGTTTGATTTTAAAATGCATTTTCGGCCTGGCATACAAAATAAATAGGCTGATGCACTCTCCCGGTCCTTTCTGCCTCCACAGGAAGAAGAACAACCTCAAGAATTGTCCTGTTCTAGATCCTCTTGTCTTTACTCACACACAGTTGCTTCCTCCTCTGCCTCCTCCTCCTCCTGGCAAGATCTTTGTGGCACCTCAGTTGCGTAAGAACCTATGAACTTGGGCTCATACCTCCTTGTTTGCTGGTCAATCAGGCATCCTCAAGACATTTAAGTTTTTACAGCGCTCCTACTGGTGGCCCACTATGAAAGAAGATGTCCGGGATTTTATTGTCTCCTATGCCAAATGTACATAGCATAAATCCGCAATAAAGTGTTTGGCACTTTGCGTCCTTTGCCTATTCCTGATGTTCCTTGGACTCATCTGTCGATGGATTTTATCAAAAATGGCCCATTTTATTCCCTTGGTGGGACTTCCTTCTGCTCTACAGTTGGCCAAAATGTTTATTTGTGATATCTTCCGTCTTCATGGACTACCCAAGGAGATAGTGTCAGACCGAGGTGTGCAATTTGTGGCCAAATTTGGGAGGGCTTTAAGTGCCTCTTGTGGAATTAAATTGAAGTTTTCCTCCACCTATCATCCACAGACAAATGGCCAAACTGAGAGGGTGATTCAGGAATTGGAGACATTTCTGAGGATTTTTGTTTTTGCTTCTCAAGATAACTGGTTTGATTTATTGCCGTGGGCAGATTTACCTCCCATGGAAGTGCCTGCCATCACTAATCTTGTGAAATCATTGTCTGATACATGGAAAAACATTCACTCCTCTTTGAAAAAAGCTTCTAGTAATTACAAAAAGTTTGCAGATCGAAAACATCTGGCCGTTCCTCTTCTGAGGATTGGAGATCAGGTGTGGCTGTCAACTAAGAACATTCGACTAAAGGTTCCAAGCATGAAATTTGCTCCATGTTTCATTGGACCATATTGTATTTTTAAAATCATCAATCAGGTGGTGTAAAAACTGGAGCTACCTCCTCAGTTGAAGATTTCCAACACATTTCATGTTTCTCTTCTACGAACTTTAATCCTTAATCAATTCCAGCATTCCCCACCCAAGACTCGGAATACATACGATTTACTGCCGCCTCAAATCCCGACAGCGGCATCCCAGCAGAGGAGGAAATTCTGATCGTCAAAGGTAAGTATTTACTAACCTAATTCTACCCCCTAACCCTAACCTCCCCCCAAGTGCCTAACCCTAATCCCCCCTCTAAGTGTCTAAACCTAACCCCCCTTCCTCGCCGCCTAAACCTAAGTCCCCTGAAGGGGGTGCCTAACCCTAACCTCCCCCCCGGGGGTGCCTAACCCTAACCCCCCCTCCCCCTAGCCTAACCCTAACCTCCCAGGGGGGGTGTCTAACCCTAAGTCTCCCCTGGGAACCCTAAACCTAACCCTCCCCCTGCACCCGGCGTCCGGATTACCTTCGATCGGTAAGCTGGGTGTCGGGCTCCCGGCATAGGTAAAATGACAAGCCTCGGGATAGCGATGCCTGTCATTTAACCCCTTGCTGGGATTTGACAGTCGGGAAGCCGACGGTTGGGATTCCGTCCATCGTCTTCCCGACTGCTTCCCCAAGACTCCTCAAGTATAGACTAAGTTGGGAGTTGAATTAGAAATTGAAGAGATCCTTGAATCTGGATATCAATTGAATCATCTTCAGTATCTCATTGACTGGAAGGGGTATGGACCTGAAAAATGGGCATGGATAGACGTGTCTGATGTCCATGCTCCACAGCTGGTTCAAGCATTTCATAAGAAGTTTCCTGATAAGCCTTGTGGGTGTCCGGAGTCCACCCTGAAAAGGGGTGATACTGTAAGGTTGCAGCCTAGGATTGGCCATTACTCACCTTAGTGCTGGCTTCCCCTGATCTCTGGAGTGGTCAGATGCCAGGGGCAGCGGCGAGTGACGCGCTGAGGATTATACCTGGGGTCTGCTAGGACATCCATGTGCTCACTCCCTGATGTGGTTTCTGCAATTACCATCATAGATGCAGCCATGACAGGATGTTTTCACCTGACTAACCCTTTATCAAATGGTAGCATTGGTTGCTGTCAGCTGACAGAGTCCTCAAATGGACTGCTATCTTAGGGTATATAACTGGGCTCTGTACAACAGGAAGTTGCCTGTACAACATTGTTACTTCCAGTGTATACTTGTTGTTGCTGTGTTCCAGGTTACAAGCTCCGTTCCTTTTAGTGACTTGTTTATAGTGTTTTCCACGGTGTGTGTACTCAGAACATATTCTGAGTACAATCTGATAGAGTTATCTTCTACGCTAAGCTCCGCAGCTGAATCCTCAGTGTGTGTTCTTAGTACCATCTAGTGATGCCATTCTCCTGTGGCAGTTCTACGTCTGAAGCCACAGTGTTCGTACTTAGTACATCATCCAAGTACCAGTTCATATACCCATTTCCTGTGCCAGTTCTACAGCTGAAGTCACAATGTGCGTACTTAGTATATCACCCAAGTACCATCTATTATCATCCTCCAGTGCCAGCTCTTCGTCTGAGGCTATTGAGTGTGTACTCAGTACATTATCCAAGTACTTTCTCCTAGTGCTAATCTCCTGTGCCAGCATTGTGACTGGAACCATTAAGTGTGTACTCAATACACTACTTCAGCACAAACCTCCAATATTTTTCTCCTGTACTTTCACTGTGATAGTGTTCTTCTATTTTTCCACTTGTGCCGGATACCTGACCAAAGGGCCGTGACCTGCTTGCTGGGTGCAGTTTAAGCCCAAATCCCGCTTGAAGGGGTCACTGGTGAGCACCTCCCAGTAAATTAGACTTCATGCCTTTGGTCAGGTTTTCCAACATTCGGTACTGGTGGATGAGGAAGTCACTAATCCAGGTCACTCGCCTCCTGTTCCCTCCTCAACCTTGGTCCATGTCTTCTAATCCCGTGGCAGAGAATCAACTTTACCAGATTGTGACAGGGAGCAGGGATGATTATTACGAGAAAACCTATATATGGAGCAGGGATGATTATCAGGGAAAGAAGTAGATTGGGAACAAGGATGATTATCAAGGGAAGAGGATATATTAGAGCAGGGATGATTATCAGGAAAAGAAGTATATTGTAGTAGGGATGATTATCACGGTAATAAGTATATTGGGAGCAGGGATGATTATCAGGGGAAGAAGTATATTGGGAGCAGGAATCATTATCAGGTGAGATGTATATTGGGAGCTGGGATGATTATCAGGGGAAGATGTATATTGGGAGCTGGGATGATTATCAGGGGAAGAAGTATATTGGGAGCTGGGATGACTATCAGGGGAAAAAGTATATTGGGAGCATGGACGATTATCAGGGGAAGAAGTATATTGGGAGCAGGGATGATTATCAGCGGAAGATGTATATTGGGAGCTGGGATGATTATCAGGGGAAGATGTATATTGGGAGCAGGGATGATTATCAGGGGAATAAGTATATTGGGAGCAGGGATGATTATCAGGGGAAGAAGTATATTGGGAGCTGGGATGACTATCAGGGGAAAAAGTATATTGGGAGCTGGGACGATTATCAGCGGAAGATGTATATTGGGAGCTGGGATGATTATCAGGGGAAGATGTATATTGGGAGCAGGGATGATTATCAGGGGAATAAGTATATTGGGAGCAGGGATGATTATCAGGGGAAGAAGTATATTGGGAGCTGGGATGACTATCAGGGGAAAAAGTATATTGGGAGCTGGGACGATTATCAGCGGAAGATGTATATTGGGAGCTGGGATGATTATCAGGGGAAGATGTATATTGGGAGCTGGGATGATTATCAGGGGAAGATGTATATTGGGAGCTGGGATGATTATCAGGGGAAGATGTATATTGGGAGCAGGGATGATTATCAGGGGAAGAAGTATATTGGGAGCAGGGATGATTATCAGGGGAAGAAGTATATTGGGACCTGGGATGATTATCAGGGGAAGATGTATATTGGGAGCAGGGATGATTATCAGGGGAAGAAGTATATTGGGAGCAGGGATGATTATCAGGGGAAGAAGTATATTGGGACCTGGGATGATTATCAGGGGAAGATGTATATTGGGAGCAGGGATGATTATCAGGGAAAGAAGAATATTGGGAGCAGGGATGATTGTCAGGGGAAGAAGTATATTGGGAGCAGGGATGATTATCAGGGGAAGATGTATATTGGGAGCAGGGATGATTATCAGGGGAAGATGTATATTGGGAGCAGGGATGATTATCAGGGAAGAAGTATATTGGGAGCAGGGATGATTATCAGGGAAGATGTATATTGGGAGCATGGATGATTATCAGGGGAAGAAGTATATTGGGAGCAGGGATGATTATCAGGGAAGAAGTATATTGGGAGCAGGGATGATTATCAGGGAAAGACATATATTGGGAGCAGGGATGATTATCAGGGGAAGATGTATATTGGGAGCAGGGATGATTATCAGGGGAAGATGTATATTGGGAGCAGGGATGATTGTCAGGGGAAGAAGTATATTGGGAGCAGGGATGATTATCAGGGGAAGATGTATATTGGGAGCAGGGATGATTATCAGGGGAAGATGTATATTGGGAGCAGGGATGATTATCAGGGAAGAAGTATATTGGGAGCAGGGATGATTAATAGGGAAGAAGTATATTGGGAGCATGGATGATTATCAGGGGAAGAAGTATATTGGGAGCAGGGATGATTATCAGGGAAGAAGTATATTTGGAGCAGGGATGATTATCAGGGAAAGACATATATTGGGAGCAGGGATGATTATCAGGGGAAGATGTATATTGGGAGCAGGGATGATTATCAGGGGAAGATGTATATTTGGAGCAGGGATGATTATCAGGGAAGAAGTATATTGGGAGCAGGGATGATTATCAGGGAAGATGTATATTGGGAGCATGGATGATTATCAGGGGAAGAAGTATATTGGGAGCAGGGATGATTATCAGGGAAGAAGTATATTGGGAGCAGGGATGATTATCAGGGAAAGACATATATTGGGAGCAGGGATGATTATCAGGGGAAGATGTATATTGGGAGCAGGGATGATTATCAGGGGAAGATGTATATTGGGAGCAGGGATGATTGTCAGGGGAAGAAGTATATTGGGAGCAGGGATGATTATCAGGGGAAGATGTATATTGGGAGCAGGGATGATTATCAGGGGAAGATGTATATTGGGAGCAGGGATGATTATCAGGGAAGAAGTATATTGGGAGCAGGGATGATTAATAGGGAAGAAGTATATTGGGAGCATGGATGATTATCAGGGGAAGAAGTATATTGGGAGCAGGGATGATTATCAGGGAAGAAGTATATTTGGAGCAGGGATGATTATCAGGGAAAGACATATATTGGGAGCAGGGATGATTATCAGGGGAAGATGTATATTGGGAGCAGGGATGATTATCAGGGGAAGATGTATATTTGGAGCAGGGATGATTATCAGGGAAGAAGTATATTGGGAGCAGGGATGATTATCAGGGAAGATGTATATTGGGAGCATGGATGATTATCAGGGGAAGAAGTATATTGGGAGCAGGGATGATTATCAGAGAAAGACATATATTGGGAGCAGGGATGATTATCAGGGGAAGATGTAAATTGGGAGCAGGGATGATTATCAGGGGAAGATGTAGATTGGGAGCAGGGATGATTATCAGGGAAAGATGTATATTGGGAGCAGGGATGATTATCAGCGGAAGATATATATTGGGAGCTGGGATGATTATCAGGGGAAGATGTATATTGGGAGCAGGGATGATTATCAGGGGAATAAGTATATTGGGAGCAGGGATGATTTTCAGGGGAAGAAGTATATTGGGAGCTGGGACGATTATCAGCGGAATAAGTATATTGGGAGCTGGGATGATTATCAGGGGAAGATGTATATTAGAAGCAGGGCTGATTATCTGGGAAAGAAGTATATTGGGAGCAGGGATGATTATCAGGGGAAGAAGTATATTGGGAGCTGGGATGATTATCAAGGGAAGATTTATATTGGGAGCAGGGATGATTATCAGGGAAAAAAGTATATTGGGAGCAGGGGTGATTATCAGGGGAAGAAGTAGATTGGGAGTAGGGACGATTATCAGGGAAGAGGTATATTGGGAGTAGGGACGATTATCAGGGAAGAGGTATATTGGGAACAGGGATGATTACCAGGGAAATAAGTATATTGGGTGCAGAGAAGTATATTGCGAGCAGGGATGATTATCAGGGGAAGAAGTATATTGGGAGCAGGGATGATTATCAGGGGAAGAAGTATATTGGGACCTGGGATGATTATCAGGGGAAGATGTATATTGGGAGCAGGGATGATTATCAGGGGAAGAAGTATATTGGGAGCAGGGATGATTATCAGGGGAAGAAGTATATTGGGACCTGGGATGATTATCAGGGGAAGATGTATATTGGGAGCAGGGATGATTATCAGGGAAAGAAGAATATTGGGAGCAGGGATGATTGTCAGGGGAAGAAGTATATTGGGAGCAGGGATGATTATCAGGGGAAGATGTATATTGGGAGCAGGGATGATTATCAGGGGAAGATGTATATTGGGAGCAGGGATGATTATCAGGGAAGAAGTATATTGGGAGCAGGGATGATTATCAGGGAAGATGTATATTGGGAGCATGGATGATTATCAGGGGAAGAAGTATATTGGGAGCAGGGATGATTATCAGGGAAGAAGTATATTGGGAGCAGGGATGATTATCAGGGAAAGACATATATTGGGAGCAGGGATGATTATCAGGGGAAGATGTATATTGGGAGCAGGGATGATTATCAGGGGAAGATGTATATTGGGAGCAGGGATGATTGTCAGGGGAAGAAGTATATTGGGAGCAGGGATGATTATCAGGGGAAGATGTATATTGGGAGCAGGGATGATTATCAGGGGAAGATGTATATTGGGAGCAGGGATGATTATCAGGGAAGAAGTATATTGGGAGCAGGGATGATTAATAGGGAAGAAGTATATTGGGAGCATGGATGATTATCAGGGGAAGAAGTATATTGGGAGCAGGGATGATTATCAGGGAAGAAGTATATTTGGAGCAGGGATGATTATCAGGGAAAGACATATATTGGGAGCAGGGATGATTATCAGGGGAAGATGTATATTGGGAGCAGGGATGATTATCAGGGGAAGATGTATATTTGGAGCAGGGATGATTATCAGGGAAGAAGTATATTGGGAGCAGGGATGATTATCAGGGAAGATGTATATTGGGAGCATGGATGATTATCAGGGGAAGAAGTATATTGGGAGCAGGGATGATTATCAGGGAAGAAGTATATTGGGAGCAGGGATGATTGTCAGGGGAAGAAGTATATTGGGAGCAGGGATGATTATCAGGGGAAGATGTATATTGGGAGCAGGGATGATTATCAGGGGAAGATGTATATTGGGAGCAGGGATGATTATCAGGGAAGAAGTATATTGGGAGCAGGGATGATTAATAGGGAAGAAGTATATTGGGAGCATGGATGATTATCAGGGGAAGAAGTATATTGGGAGCAGGGATGATTATCAGGGAAGAAGTATATTTGGAGCAGGGATGATTATCAGGGAAAGACATATATTGGGAGCAGGGATGATTATCAGGGGAAGATGTATATTGGGAGCAGGGATGATTATCAGGGGAAGATGTATATTTGGAGCAGGGATGATTATCAGGGAAGAAGTATATTGGGAGCAGGGATGATTATCAGGGAAGATGTATATTGGGAGCATGGATGATTATCAGGGGAAGAAGTATATTGGGAGCAGGGATGATTATCAGAGAAAGACATATATTGGGAGCAGGGATGATTATCAGGGGAAGATGTAAATTGGGAGCAGGGATGATTATCAGGGGAAGATGTAGATTGGGAGCAGGGATGATTATCAGGGAAAGATGTATATTGGGAGCAGGGATGATTATCAGCGGAAGATATATATTGGGAGCTGGGATGATTATCAGGGGAAGATGTATATTGGGAGCAGGGATGATTATCAGGGGAATAAGTATATTGGGAGCAGGGATGATTTTCAGGGGAAGAAGTATATTGGGAGCTGGGACGATTATCAGCGGAATAAGTATATTGGGAGCTGGGATGATTATCAGGGGAAGATGTATATTAGAAGCAGGGCTGATTATCTGGGAAAGAAGTATATTGGGAGCAGGGATGATTATCAGGGGAAGAAGTATATTGGGAGCTGGGATGATTATCAAGGGAAGATTTATATTGGGAGCAGGGATGATTATCAGGGAAAAAAGTATATTGGGAGCAGGGGTGATTATCAGGGGAAGAAGTAGATTGGGAGTAGGGACGATTATCAGGGAAGAGGTATATTGGGAGTAGGGACGATTATCAGGGAAGAGGTATATTGGGAACAGGGATGATTACCAGGGAAATAAGTATATTGGGTGCAGAGAAGTATATTGCGAGCAGGGATGATTGTCATGGGAACTAGTATATTGGGAGTATGGATGATTATCAGGAGTATATGGGAAAGATTGCCTGGACTGCACAACCTGAATATAAATATATAATGGGAGGTGCTACATGATGAGACTAATTGCAGGCACAGAAACAGACAAATCTCAGGTGCACAACTCCAAGTTATTGATCGTATAAAAAATCCAATAAAATTTTGCAATCAATAGAGGTTTTTAGCATAATCATGGCCAAGGTTATGGGCCTACCCACCATATCCAGGTAACCTCTTTAGGGTAGGTCCCTAACATACTAGGGTTCAACTCCCGAGCACAGGACCCCCCCAAACTGGTCCAGCTACGCTGCCCCAGGGCACCGCCATAGTAAGAAAAGTGCAGTGTATAGAGATAGTTAAGAGCAGCCACAGCTGTATATAAAGAATGAAAATAAAAAATTTAAGTACATGTATAGTAAACATACAGTGAAGGGTTAAAATGTTTTATAAAAGAAAAATGTGTTTTAATGCGGTGCCCTGTAACAGATCAACCAAAGCAATCCAGGGGGACCCACGCCCTAAAAATGAAATAAAGTTTCACTACAGTATATAACTTGTAGGACTTACCTAGAGCTGTGCCTAATACCAGTGTGCATATACATTACCAGACTCCATGCTTTTAAACCAATAAGGAATGGTACTAATCCAGACTGGGGGCGTCTCCTTTCCCTCAGAAGTGCAATAAAGTACATTAAATGGAGCATATGGGAAAGATTCTTGGACTGCACACCCTGAATACATATATATATATATATATATATATATATATATATATATATATATATATATATAATGGAAGGTGCTACCTGACGAGACTAATTGCAGGCACAGAAACAGACAAATCTTAGGTGCACAACTCCAAATTATTGATAATATATAAATGCAATAACATTTTGTAATCAATAGAGGTTTTTAGCATAATCATGGCCAAGGTTATGGGCCTACCCACCATGTCCAGGTAACCTCTTTACAGTAGGTCCCTAACATACTAGGGTTCAAATCCAGACCGCAGGGTTGATTATCAAGGGAACAAGTATATTGGGAACAGGGATGATTATCAGTCGAAGAAGTATAGTGGGAGGAGGGATGATTATCAGGGAAATATGTATATTGAAAACAGGGCTGAATTTCAGGGGAAGAGGAAAATTGGGGACAAGGATGATTATCAAGGGAAAACATACATATGGAGCAGGGATGATTATCAGGGAAAGAAGCAGGGCCGGACTGGCCATCAGGCATTCTGGCAAATGCCAGAAGGGCCGATGACCAGATAGGCCGGTCTGGTTGTCGCTGCCCCCGGGACCAATCGAGCAGCCCTGCCTCCCTCTCCTGCAGATACATACTGATTACTGTGTCCTCTGCCCTGCCTCCTTCCTGATGCTGTTCTCAGCTCCGCCTCTCTCCCGACACTGTCATTAGGATGTCAGCGCAGCTGCCGGGTGCCTGTGACTCCTGCCCTGCAGTTTCTGTTGTGCGTGTGACATCATGACGCACGCGCATATGACGTGACTTCATACGCGCGTGCGTCATGATATCACATGCACAACAGAAACTGCAGGGCAGGAGAGGGGAGCTGGGACGCACACAGAGAAGTTCAAGACAAGTAGATGTTGAGGTGAGTTTCTTGCTGTGGACCCAGCGGCTGCCTGAACCTGCCAGTGCATAATCCTGGCAAGGGATTTAACATAGGCATCGAAATACTGACGCCTATGTTAATCCCGATGTCGGAGCACCGACCCCCGCCATCCCGATCGTCCGCGATGGGTAAGTAGAACACTTAGCCCAGGGATGGGGGGGTTAGGTTTAGGAACCCCCAGGGGGACTTAGGGTTAGAACCCCCCCCAGGGAAGGTTAGTTTTAGGCTAGGGGAAGGGGGGGTTAGTGTTAGGCACTAGGGAGTGAGGTCGGGGTTAGGCACCCCACAGGAGGGTTAGGTTAGGTTTAGGGTGCGGGGAGGAGCGGTTAGGTTTAGACACCCCTGGGAGGAGGGAGGGTTAGGGTTAGGGGGAGGGACAGGGTTAGGGATAGTTAAAATACTCACCCTGTCAGGATCTTCACTCTTCTGTCTTCCGGCGTCGGTATTACATCCATCGGGCTTAGGTCCAGCAGGATGTCATACCACCGATTCCAGTTGAGGACCCGGTTTTAAAACAGAGTTTGTCCTGCAATCACCGGCAACAGCATCTCCCCAACCAATCACTGCCGGCAGTGATTGGTTTGGGAGACACTGCCGGCAGCGATTGGTTTGGGAGACACTGCCAGTGATTGGTTACTGCGGACATAGCACACACACACCACGTCCTGCAGACCCGCTATTTCAGCCAATCGCTGCCGGCAGCATCTCTTAACCAATCGCTGTTGGCAGGATCTCATCCGTCACTGCTACCTCGGAGCATCTCCTTCCTTCTCTGTCCGCCCTCGTACTTCATGGTCAGCGAATCCTCCTTGGCTGCAGCAGCGCTGTTTGCACTCCATCCGAGCTCTCCTATCCCAACTTATAATTTATTTGCTAAATTTATAATAAAATCCAGGTAGTAAACATAAAATGACACGTGTCCTATAAAGACAAAAAAATTGCTCAAGAACAAACCAGATAAATTCAAGTGTAAAGTGCCAGTGCTATTACTCCTTAAATAGCATGTGCTCATAGGGTACAGATTCAAAGAGCATCACAATTTTGTCTAGGAAGTGCCAACCAAAGCAGCCATTAGATCTAGATTAAAGGTTGGTGTTGCTGTAGTTGAACAGTGTGGCATAATGTGTAAGGGGCATTACTACTGTGTGTGGCATAATGAGCAAGAGACTTTACCACTGTGTGTGGCATAATGTGTAAGAGGCGTTACTACTGTGTGTGGCATAATGTGTAAGGAACATTACTGTGTTTGGCATAATGTGTTATAAGGGGCGCTAATACTACGTGGCATAGTGTGTTATAGGGGACTTCTGCTGTATGGTATAATGTCTTATAGGTCACTAGTACTGTATAGCATAATGTGTTATAATGCACTACTACTGTGTGGTATAATATGTTATAAGGCACTACTACTGTGTGGTATAATATGTTATAAGGCACTACTACTGTGTGGTATAATATGTTATAAGGCACTACTACTGCGTGGTATAATGTGTTATAAGGCACTACTACTGTGTGGTATAATATGTTATAAGGCACTACTACTGCGTGGTATAATGTGTTATAATGCACTACTACTGCGTGGTATAATGTGTTATAATGCACTACTACTGCGTGGTATAATGTGTTATAAGGCACTACTACTGCGTGGTATAATGTGTTATAATGCACTACTACTGCGTGGTATAATGTGTTATAAGGCACTACTACTGCGTGGTATAATGTGTTATAATGCACTACTACTGCGTGGTATAATGTGTTATAAGGCACTACTACTGCATGGTATAATAGCGTTCCCGCTAGGCTGTTTCAGCAGGGCGCCGCACCCTGCCCTATTTCTGAAGGAGAGAAAGCACCCTGCCCTCCAGCGCGGCACCCCGCTGAGACAGCCCGCAGGTTCTGTCTCCTGTAGGGCAGATCTAGCAATCTCAGTCACGATGCACTGGAATTGTTAGGAGGCACGATAGATCGTTTGTCACATTGGACAGTTTTTAACGCTAAATCTTGACCACGACTGCTGGGGAGAGTTCAAGGGGAAATTGGACACCAAGTCGGATCATGAGCACATCGCCAAGTGTGTAGGCACCCTTAGAGATGTAAAGAAGTGCAAACTGATAAAAGTATAGCTGACTTGCCATATATTTTATATAGATTATGCATCACATACACATACTATGGGCCAGATGCAGAGACAGACGCAGTGGCGATTTTTACGCAGATTGAGCGATTGCCATTGCGCATGCGTATAACCCACACTGCATATGCACTACGATTGTCTTGCGATTTTACATGCAGAGAAAATCGATTCGCAAAGTGAGTGACAGGTAGTCAGCGTTTGGGGGAGGTAAGGGGGGGGTCAGAAAAACGCAGGCGCATCCTACTGTTTAAAACGCCATTACATGGGCGTGCTTAAATTAGCCCTTGCAATTACATACACGGCATGAGAGCCCTCTGTATGTCAGGGGAGCTGCAGTGTTTGCGGCTGGTTAGACCTGGGGCAAGATGGCTGCTCAATGTGCATCGCTGTTAGTGATATTTACGCAGGTAAGCGGCATTGTAAGCGAATGAGAAGGCAGTGGTGGGCGTCCTTATACTTATGTAAGCTTTGGAATTATTTGCATATTTTTGCAACTGTATTCCATGTGAAATCGCAGATGCAATCGCATTAGCGCTCATCTCTGTGTCCCGCGGGTGGTCAAAACGGCAGCGCAGCGGTCACCGTGACCGCAGCGCTTGGGGGCTGCCCGGCATGTCCGTAAGTGCAAGCCCCCAGGAGTGATGAAAAGGAGACGTGTCATAAAGACACGCCCCCTTTTCTTTGGTCACGCCCCCTTTTTTGGGCGCGGAAGTGCCTTATCTCTAGGTCTGGCGCCCTGCCTGCTGCCGGACCTAGAGTGAATACTAGATAATGTGTTATAAGGCACTACTACTGAGTAGCATAATGTGTTATAAGGCACTATTACTGTGTGGTGTAACATGAACAAGGAGCACTACTTTGTGGTGTAAAATGTGACTAAGGTTGAATTGGCGGTACTATTGTGTGGTCACGCCCTTTCCCAGTAAGATTACGTGGCACGTGCTCGCTCTACTTTACAATGTGTAGAGGAACACAGGGGACCAAAATGGTTGTTAAGGCTCTGATTTGGTGGCACAGATGTGTCCTTCTCTGTGTTCAGTGCCCCTGTCCTTAAAAATTCCTACAGTGAATTCTATCTAATGCTCTACAACTGTTAAGCTAGGGCTTGGTCAAGAGGGAAAATGCCTCCCCTTTTCTGTGTGTGTCCTACTGTACACAATGAAGAGCCAGCTTTACCTAACAGATCCTACCAAATGTCTGACTGTGGCACATGTTTGAATCCCCTGCATGATGAGCTCTGTTGTGTGTATTTTAACGGAGAATAATGTACACTTGTATGTTGTTAATTGTTAATGGTGTTATTAATTATATTTGTAAGAGCATAGACTAAGAAGTAAGAGGAGTCAGGAATAATGAGAGGAGTCTACGCTTGGGGCCAGATGCTGACGCTGAGGTGGGCCTGTGTGATTTAAATGCCACGGCCTATTTTTAGTCCCAGTCGGCCCTGGATAGAAGTATATTGCGAGTAGGGACGATTATCAGGGAATAGGTATATTGGGAGCAGGGATGATTATCAGGGAAGATGTATATTGGGAGCAGGGATGATTATCAGGGGTATAAGTATACTGGGAGCAGGGATGATTATCAGGGGTATAAGTATACTGGGAGCAGGGATGATTATCAGGGGAAGAAGTATATTGGGAGCAGGGATGATTATCAGGGAAAGATGTATACTGGGAGCAGGGATGATTATCTGGGAAAGATGTTTACTGGGAGCAGGGATGATTATCAGGGGAAGATTTATATTGGTAGCAGGGATGATTATCAGGGAAAGACGTATATTGGGAGCAGGGATGACTATCAGGGGAAGAAGTGTATTGGGAGCAGGGATGATTATCAGGGGAAGATGTATATTGGGAGCAGGGATGATTATCAGGGGAAGAAGTATATTGGGAGCAGGGATGATTATCAGGGAAGATGTATATTGGGAGCAGGGATGATTATCACGGCAATAAGTATATTGGGAGCTGGGATGATTATCAGGGGAAGAAGTATATTGGGAGCAGGGATGATTATCAGGGGAAGAAGTGTATTGGGAGCAGGGATGACTATCAGGGGAAGAAGTGTATTGGGAGCAGGGATGATTATCAGGGGAAGATGTATATTGGGAGCAGGGATAATTATCAGGGGAAGAAGTGTATTGGGAGCAGGGATGATTATCAGGGAATAGGTATATTGGGAGCAGGGATGATTATCAGGGGAAGATGTATATTGGGAGCTGGGATGATTATCAGGGAAGATGTATATTGGGAGCAGGGATGATTATCAGGGAAAGATGTATATTGGGAGCTGGGATGATTATCAGGGATGTTGTATATTGGGAGCAGGGATGATTATCAGGGAAATAAGTATATTGGGAGCATGGATGATTATCAGGGGAAGAAGTATATTGGGAGCTGGGATGATTATCAGGGGAAGATGAATATTGGGAGCAGGGATGATTATCAGGGGAAGATGTATACTGGGAGCAGGGATGATTATCAGGGAAATAAGTATATTGGGAGCATGGACGATTATCAGGGGAAGAAGTATATTGGGAGCAGGAATGATTATCAGGGGAAGAAGTATATTGGGAGCAGGGACGATTATCAGGGAAAGATGTATACTGGGAGCACGGATGATTATCAGGGAAAGACGTTTACTGGGAGCAGGGATGATTATCAGGGGAAGACGTATATTGGTAGCAGGGATGATTATCAGGGAAAGACGTATATTGGGAGCAGGGATGATTATCAGGGAAGAAGAATATTGGGAGCAGGGATGATTATCAGGGAAAGAAGAATATTGGGAGCAGGGATGATTATCAGGGAAAGAAGAATATTGGGAGCAGGAATGATTATCAGGGGAAGAAGTATATTGGGAGCAGGGATGATTATCAGGGAAAGATGTATACTGGGAGCAGGGATGATTATCAGGGAAAGATGTTTACTGGGAGCAGGGATGATTCTCAGGGAAAGACGTATATTGGGAGCAGGGATGACAATCAGGGGAAGAAGTGTATTGGGAGCAGGGATAATTATCAGGAGAAGAAGTATATTGAGAGCAGATATATAACTCTATCAGAAGCAATTATTAAGTAATTGGCGGACTAAGAGTAATCAGTTGATAAGAGATGAGGGGACTGTGGGCCTGATTCAGACACGCTCGCAAGCGGGTCGATGGTTGGGCACTGCGCACGTGCGGCGTGCGCAATGCGCTTGCCAAGCCCTGTAGCGAGATAGAAATTGTCTCGCTCCGGGGCTCACTACAAACAGGGCGGCTGTCCATGTTGATCGACAGCTCGCCCCGTTTTGTAGGCGGGGTGGGGGGGTGGTTGGACAAACGGAGGCGTTCCAGAAGGAACGCCTGCCGTTTGTGGGCGGCCCTATTGTCATCACGAGTGATGTCAGTAGTGATCTTCCAGCCCTATTAGAGCCGGAAGCTCACTGGGGCTTGCGGCAGACGAGACTCTACCACAAGGGTCTCGTCGCAAGCCCTATGGTCGTGATGACTGTGACCATCACCTGTCAGCTCGCAAAAGGTGGTCACCCACAGCTTAGCGAGCAGCCAGGATGCCGGTTAAAAAAAAAAAGTGGCCGCCCTGATTCTGAGCGAACGCTCGCTTTTTGCGAGCGGCTCTAAATCAGGCCCAGTGTTCATATAATCTGCAAAGTGATGGACTGTAGAGGAGTGACTAATGGATAGTACAGGGCATACGGTGCATATAGACTCTAATGATGGAAATTGTGGCTTGCTTGGCACAATCCTGAATAGTACTGTAGGAGGCCATTAGTGACATGAAGGCCAGCTCTTAGGAAGATATACTATGATGGTAGCTGGAATATACAAAATAGGCCCATTTATATAGTCTTGCAGCCAACTATCTAGTTACAGTGTAAAAGGATATTAGATTACTATTATGATATTGCGTGACGTACTTCTGTATCTTAGTTTGTAGCAGGCCAGGCATACTGTAGACCTTTCAAACAAAAAGACAGATCTCTTTGGCAGCATGTGAAGTGTAAACATAAACTAAAATATTATATAAACCTAATAGAGAACAGGTATCCATATATTTTATCTTGCTACAGCATAACCCATATGACTAGGTATTTTGATGTTGCACAATACCCATGGGAAAAATCATTAAATTAATTGTTTCAGTTTCGGTGACTCCCCCATAGGATGGCTTTGAACTGTGTCTGAAAACTAGAAGGTTCTCTTTCTTACGTCCCCCTTGGGACCACTCTGTAGATCTGCTTTCAGACAGCTTAATGAGAAACAAGCTTCTCTCAACATTGCTTAAGCAACATGATTAATTGGCACAAGGAGAGTGGTTGTGCAAACCCCATCCTTATTATTGAGGCCAGGGACGCATGGATCAGTGAGTTGGATTTGTAAATACGCCCTCAGAAGTGTGGCTAGTATTATTGAGGGAATAAATTCCCTTAATCCTCAAATCCAGCAAATAGGCAATTACAACGCAAAGCTCCATGCTCGTCTTCACATTTCAAGCAGCGGATTAAGTTTGTTTTTACCTCAGCATTATTTTGTAGCTGGTATCTATTTAACCATTTTCTGGAGCATGCTGCAGCAAGCCACTCAGTGCTACTCCTATAAGGTTTTCTTCTAATTAAAAAAAACATGGCTAATGTTAAAATGATCCAAACATTTATAAATTAGGAATGACATGTAGGTAATGTCAAATTAATAAAATAATAAAGATACTTCCAGTTACGTAAATATATATCAGGGGTGGGTGTAAAAGTTGGGTCAGGGATCATGAAAAGAACTAGTAGCATTCTTCTGTGTTATATTTCTTCCAGTGCTGTCACAAGGATAATACTACATGCTGGATATGGGATTTTGCCTCATCTCCACAGCTTGGACATAAAGGGGCCTATTCATCATAACTAAAATATCCTTGGAAGTAATTAGGCTTATTACTGGAGGAATTCCTCATTCTTCCTCCCCATAAGTATCTATTCCGAAAAGCTGTCATTTTTGCGATGACAGCTCTTCGGAAAATAGATACTTTTCCCTGCCTAGTCCTAACTTACCCCAGCTGTAATCAGTGCTGCACATGCGCCGTTCCGTTCACAGAAGCGGCGGATGCACAGCACTGATTACAGCTGCGGTAATTGAACATAAAATTCTATGTCCCCATACCTCCCACCCCCCACCTACCTGGCCGGCTGTCAGTCTACAGCCGTGGATCCCGACCTCCCGCCTGGCCCCAGCGGCGAGCTCTAGATTATTATTTTTTTTTTTTAAATAACTTTATGTTCTCCCGGTCGCAATGCTGCTGCTGCCAGGCAGCGTCTCCCCGTCCCTCTGTTCCCCGATGGCACTTGTAAGTGCTTTTTAATTTAACTGTTTATAGTAAATAAACAGTTAATTGAAGAAGCACTTACAAGTGCCATTGGGCGAGTACCTACCCAGCTGAAAGCAGGTAAGTGCATCAGTGATTACGCTATACACCACCTGAGAGTGGTGTATAGTAACACCATCAAATTCCGAAAAGACATAATTTTTGGAATTTGATGAATAGCCTAATTTCTCCATCTCCATACTAATGTATGGGGAGTGTGGAAGTTAACACAGGCGGACTTAACCAGGAGATATCGGTGATATCTCCTGTGTTAAGTGTGTTAATGAATACTAAAAAAGCGATAATTAAGGAAAATGTCCTTAAAACCGTTATTTTAGTGTTGATGAATAGGCCCCTGAGTGAGAGTGCTCCTGTTGGGTTCAGTTAACATCTTAAGGTGCATGCTGGGACCACATCAGGGAACTGAGAGGCACATATGAGACTGGAGAGACTGACAGTAGTGCTGGGTCCCTCTCCAGTCTCTAACACATGCTAGTTGCTTGCAGCATTGTGAGCTGTCCTTAACATCTATCCTACAGTTTCCAGCATATGCGCTGATATTTAAATAGTGAAAGACAGTAAAACTATACAGTTAAGTTGTGTACACACGTAGCGATTTTAAAGAGCAATTTGAACTACAGTATATCATTGAAATCGCTCATTTAAAAGGTCCCTACCAACTTACCAGCGATGCGCGGCCACGTATGGACGATAGCGATATCGTCCAATGGCCGTGCATGCAGGTCAACTTGCTCAATATCGAGCAAGTTACTATCGACGATTGCGGGTCGCTAAAGTCATTGGTAAATTGGTGGTGTGCTGGATGATCGATATTGATCATCCAGCATACCAGTGAGGGTGCATAACAATCTGTCAGTGATATCGTATTGCTGACAGATCGCTACGTGTGTACGCACCATTAGATACATCCAATTGACAGCTCCCAGCAGATTATGTCCTCCCCTACAAGTAATAAGCACAATGAGTGCTGAGTACATTGGTGATTGAAAAGGGGAGATGCTCTATGCGAGTTACTATATCGGAAAAAAAAAATATTTACTGTAGCCACTAGGTTATAGGTCCTGTTGTACACTAGCCACCAGATTAAATGACCTGCCATACACTAGCTGCCTGACTGCAAATCCTGCCATACAGTAGAATGATATGTATCTGCCACACATTTGGAGGAGATCCTGGCATATATTACCTGTCATATTGGAGATGTTCATTATACTCTAGCCACAAGATGTAAGATTCTGCAGTACACTAGCCACCAGATTATAGGTTCTGTTGAACACTAACCACCGGATTGAATGACCTGCCATACACTAGCCACCGAACTGGAAATCCTGCCATACACTACCTTGTGTATCTGCCACAAAATTGGCATCATATTGGAAATGTTTTTATGCTCTAGCCACATGATGGAAGACTCTGCAATACACTAGCCACCAGCTTGGAAATCTTGCAACACAATGAATATGGCCAAAATAGACCCATTATGCTCAAACCTTTTGGCAAAACGAAGTCTAGACCTGTTAGTACTTAGGAGATTCTTAATACCCTAAATTGGAATTCCCCTATCCATGGGAGGAAGGTGAGCTTGAAGACCCTTGCCCTGTAAAGGATATTATGGCTCTGTGGGTTAGGGAGCAGCAAGACTCACCGCATCAGGAAGGGCCTGATCAGACACCCCGTGTTTTTTTTCCTGCATTAGTGCACATGACAAAAGGAGCATGTACCTCAGACATTTAAAAAAAAAATCCATTATAAACACTGACTGTTGGCCTTTGAAAGATATAAAGTGCAAGATGGCGTAACATTTCCAACAATGGGGCTCATTTATCAACAAATTTTATCACACGCAACGAGTTATAAAACTCTTCGCGTATGATAAATGGTGCTCCAGCCAATCAGCTCCCAACTGTCATTTTGCAAACAGATGACAGGAGCTGATTGGCTGGAGCACCATTATCATACACAACCAGTTTTTAAAACTCTTTGTGTATGATAAAACTTGTTGATAAATTGGCCCCAATGTGACAGCCCTAGACATGAGCTCCTTGTGTTTCTATTTGCTGAACCTAACAAACTTAATTTAAAAATGTTTAACTACTCTTTCATCCTTATATGACATGGTACAAAAATACTTTATGGTGAGGACAAATCTGATGTTTATTTGTTGCATGATAGGGTTATGGTTAGTATACTGTGAATTATTTTATTGGAAATATAAATCACAAGAAGTGCAATGAAAACACAAAGTTCCTATGCCATAGGCAACAATTTATGGTCATATGTCACAAAGTGAGAGTGTAAATGTTTGCCCATTGTCCCACAGGGACTAAAGACGTCCCAAGTTTTCCATCAACAGCTTGTTACAACTTTGATGTTGAATAACAGGTGTCTACATTAAACCTTCCACCTCTGAACTTTTCCACTTGTTATGCCTGATGGGAGCAGTAAAAAAGGAAAGTGATAGCAGGGGAAAAATGACCTAACAGCTGAAAAAGAAATCTCACTGATGAAAGAAAACTACAGAGAGAAAATTACCCAGACTGGAATTATTCCCATACAACTGTCTGTTATTTTTCAATTAGGTTCAAGTATATTTGATATCTCTTAATGCAGTTACACTGAAATATTAATTATTCGGCCGATTCACCCTTAAAAATAAGCAAAGCATTTGTTTAGTGAATTGGAAAATGATGCTCTGCAGTGCCGTAACTAGGGTAGTGCGACCAGTGCCATGGCACAGGGCACCGCAGGGCGGGGGGTGCTGTTTGGGCCTGTCAATTTTCTGCTTATTATCATTCTCACTTGTAGCTTCCTCTTATTTCATTCCCAGCATCTTCTGTACTCCATATCTCTTCCATGGCCCTTCCCCATGAGGCCATTCCCCTTTTTTGGTTGTGTTATGTCCCTATTTGAAAAATTAGGGGGCGCCAAAACTCTTTCTGGCACAGGGTACCAAAAAGTCTAGTTATGGCTCTGATACTCTGTATTGGCCAGACGTAATGGAATTGTGGGTTCAACTCAGGAAAGCTTTTTCCAATGAATAAGCAATGTCTCTCTATGGAGGGATAATTAACAACTCCTTAAGAGACGTATCACAATCTCACCAAACACTGCGGTGTCCCTTCTCATCATAGTCAAAGCAAATAGTAGATGCACAAACTGTGAAAGGGGGTGTAGGAATTTGGCCTATGTATGTTGAGTACAGACTATTATCCAGTGGACATAGAAAATATTGCTGTAATATTGCATTAAATTACTGCACCCAACTTCAGTCTGCTGTATCACACTTAGCTTAAATATGCCCTTTAGTCTGGATTGTAATATATCAGAAATTCATCAACTTTATCTCTTTGTCTACTGGGGTAAGTTACTACTTTAATATCCATGAATAGTGATATAAATATTGTTCTATATTGACAGATTGTTTTCAATGTTACAACTTGTATCAACTGTAATTTTGACTTTCTTAGCCAGAGAAAGGGAATCGCAGAACAGAACTGGGCTGAAGTGTTGGAAACTTTGAGGTATCCATGGGGAGAAGTGTTAAAACAGTTAAAATGACTAATTTAAAGAACATTCTCCAACTGGAGAAATGGAAACCAGACACAAGATGCCGGCCAAATATTTATAGAGAAGTTATATTGATAAATAATGAAATCTGCCCGGCCTCACTTCATATTCACTCTATCAATGTACGTGTGAGAGCCTATTTCACACCAGGAACATGCTGAACTGATCTTATTTGTATCAAATAAGCTGATAATTTAGAGCTTCCACACAACCGTGCTGTCAACTGGGACTTGCAGGGAAATCTAATTGTTCAGGTCTCTGATAAAAATTTGCTGGTAAAATTTAATCAGGAAAGCAGCTTGGACCAGTGTATTATACATGTCATAAATCCTAATAAAACAGAAAATAAAAATGGGTACAGTATAATCCCCGCAGATATAATGTTCCCGATAAGCGGCTTGTTGCATTTTCATTTATATTATGGGCTACTGATTAGTGGTTAAATCTCGTGACACTACAGTAGCTGAATGCCAGAATGTCTGTAGGATTTTTTTTCACTTTTAAATTATACTCATACTTAGCTCATATAATAATGTTTGAATAGAAGTAAAAAACAAAATATTAATAATAATAATATTTCACTAGTCCCTATAAGAGACAACTATAATTGGTAATCAGTTAATGTGGCAGGGATGTTCTTCTTTTGTTAATAATTAATAATACATTGTTTCACTGCCGCCCCCACACGTCCCACTGTGTTCTCTCTATCTATCTATCTATCTATCTATCTATCTATCTATCTATCTATCTATCTATTTATCTATCTATCTCATCAGCTTATTATAATGAACATTGCCAATACAAGCTCTGAGGACCCTGCTCGACAAACACACTTTCTATATACTAAGGACGGGATGTACTAAGCATCGCTTCCAAGAAGAGCTGTCCTTTGCGATAGAGGGACTTACAGGTTTATGACCCAGAAGTCCCTCTGGTGTCCTTCTGCGCATGCGCAGAAGTACTTGCGCGCTGCAAGGGGAACTGGGAGGGATCCAATTGGATCCATATCCGGGGGCATCCTGAAAAGAAGTCCGTAGGCGTTACCCACTCTGTCGAAGCACCGGAATACACTGCTTTTGAGAAATGCGGTAAAACCCCAGAAAGCTGCATTTTCAAGGGTTTTACCGCATTTTTGAGCTTAGTACATTCCACCCTAATTATCATGCAGTGAAAAAACAAAACAGGATTACTGTCTGTCAGGTCAGTGTCTTTCACAACAATCACAGGTGAGTAGTAAAGAACGACTTGTATAGTAACATTACAGCATCTCACAGCTTCTCTAATATACCAGCTTCTTTAAATTGTTTTTATTGATCGAAAAAAAGAAACACGTTATACATCAACAATAAGCATGGAAAAGGGGGCAAAATAGCAGCACATTAGCCTAAAGAAAAATAAATTAAACATTTTGCCATAAGAACATTAATAGCACTTATTTATCTACCAATTAACTCATTTCACAATGAAGAAAACAATAAAGCTGTACTAATGATTTTTCTAATTGGCAATACAAGTTATTTTTAAAGCAGAAGAAAATGTAAATGAGCCATCAACTTCTAATTACTTCTCAGAACACTGAAATATTCACCAATCTATGGAACTTAGAAATGATGAGCTCCTAAAAATGATGGCAGATTTATCTGAGCTAAATTATCTTGACATTTTCTATCATATAAAAATTAAGTGTGACCTTAGGATATCGGAAATATATAATTATATTTTAACTTCCAAACGTCTAATAAAAACTGAATGAAGGAAAAAAAAGAGCTCTGGTAATTGTCTGTAATCTCTAAAACCTGTGGTGTTTGCGTTTCTCTTTTTGGTATTATACTTTAAAATCAGATTTATTCTTTACTAGTTGTTGCCTGCGTCCATGATGAAATAGCTTCTGCCAACATTTTGTTTCATTTAGGTGTTCTAGTTGTATTGCTTTGCACAGAGGGGCCCTGTTGCGTGAGTGGCCCACGTGTCCAGCAGCGCTATATAGACTGGTGACAGCAGCACCTTTACCCACCACTCACAACAATATCACCGTGTGTCCTGTGCAGGGCCGTAGCTAGGGTAGTGCGGCCAGTGCCATCGCACAGGGCACCACAGGTCAGGGGGCGCTGTTTGGGCCTGTCAAATTCCTGTTTATTATCATTCTTGATTGTAACTTCCTCTTATTTCATCCCCAGCATCTCCTGGCCTCTCCTATCTCTTCCCTGGCCCTTCCCCATGAAGCCATGGCCCTTTTTTGGGTGCATTATGTCCCTTTGAAAAATGAGGGGGGCGCCAATGCTCTTTCTGGCACAGGGCACCAAAAAGTCTAGTTAGGGCTCTGGTCCTGTGCACAGACTGCTATGTAGCCTATCCTATTCAAGTGAACGCAGGCCCAAAGCACCTCCCCCCCACCCCTTACCAGCCGTGTGCATGGTGCCACACCTATCTCATGATGAGGTCAATATATTTTGTTTCTGTTATTGCTCAGCTTTAACTTGACGGATGGAGAGGAAACAGAGTGCAGGTTATTTCTAGGAGTTTCCACTACAAAATGGTGCAGTTTTCATGAAAATCGTTAAGTATTTTTTGTGCCAATTTGGAACAGACAGACACAACATTATATCAGTATAAATTTGTCCTGTACTCAAACTAATACTTGGCAGCTGTTGCAACCACCCACAATGCAACTGAGGATTCTGGCTATTGCCATGGAGGGACCTGATTACCCTAAACCATTTTGTTTTATTTACTGTGGAGCCCATATTTATTTTTCTCCCACTCCTGCCTATTGCTTTCAAACACTGACAAGCCATCAACTTGGTCTCACTGAGCAGCTAGTGGGTTGTAAGGTGGGCAGCCAGTGCAACTGCAATGCTGATCTGCCCACCTGTAGCTCGATGTCAGTTGTGATTGCCCTATTAGAGTGGTACTGGCATGCGATGCTCACTGTGCTCCTATAAGCTATACAGTACATATTTAGCATTTCTTCTTGTTATGCAGCCCATGCCCCATGTTAGTAGCCCTTATTTGAAGTTATTCTATTTTAGTATATTTTTTTGTAGGTAGTGTTTAACATATTTTTCTGTCTTCTAACTTCCTGTAACACACCTGACATTATGCATAGTGCATACCCATTCTTTCCCTTACTATACCTTATTATTACATGTGTTTCCTGTCATTGTCAGTAG
Source organism: Taudactylus pleione (assembly GCA_031769625.1). NCBI lineage: Eukaryota > Metazoa > Chordata > Amphibia > Anura > Myobatrachidae > Taudactylus > Taudactylus pleione. The sequence goes on along the minus strand of JAUIMM010000331.1, from coordinate 5,556,249 downwards.
TTTATTTTATCTGCATCGTACTGCGGCTTCACATCTCACCTCCCTCCTGGAATAGGCGTCATTCCAGGTCTGCAACATTCGAATGGGATCTGAAAAGTGTCCCCAAGTGAGAAGGACAAATTCTAGATCTTCTTGCTGAATGGCACCACGTTATTAATAGTTTTTATTATTAGCCATGGTGACTAGCTTGTGTATATAAGATAAATAATCATGGAAAGGCTATAGTGATTACCAAAAAGTGTGGTAATAAAGCATAACAAATATCATGACTCTAAATATATTATTATGTAACAAAAGAAAATGCTTCTGTTGTTCTAATATGAGAAGTGAGACATCATTAAGCTGAAATAAAATAGTTCAATAAAACTTGTTAATTTACCATTAACACAGAGGCGTAATAATGACTTTCTATGCATTGTATAAAACTGCACTATTCTTTTTTTTTTTTATTTCCAAGTGTGGAGAGTGGAGACCATTTGAGAAGTGCAGATGTACTGTGTGCACCTTCTCCGGGGAAATATAAAGAACAGTAGACTATAAAACTCTGGCCCATACAGTAATGTAATATCACAGCAGCAGTTGTGTTTATAAACAGAGCACTGTTATTCTCACAGTGAGGCAAAGTGCAGTAAATCCAACATGCAACTGTAATGAGCAAGAAGTGGGATTGGCTAATATTGTGATTTTACCAGCTTTACACCATCTGAAAAACAAAAGGATTTCTAGATAATATATATTCTATTATGTTCTAACTATTTTCAACTATATGTACAATTTCTCCTTTAATTAAGAAAACAGCTAATAATATGATAAGATGATGTTTCATAAATGAAAGAAGTAATACTACTACTCAGCCAGCCAGGACCAAAATGCAGCCCCGGCCTTAGAAGCAAGTTAGCTCATAGAGTATTCCTCTGCATGTGCAAAAATCGTTTTGGTTGATCTACTTGTGTCACAGTGGCTTTCATTGTTTGTTTTGTCTGCACACAGAGAGGTGGATATGGGCCTGCCTGGTGGCACTGGCCTGTCAGGATGGGGATACGTTCAGTATCCGGTGCAGGCAGGGGCATAGGAATGATTTTATGTTGGGGGGGCAATAAAATCGTTCTGACATCCCCCCCCCCTCTGCTACTATCCCCTCCCTCCATCCAAATTACTGTTGCTGGGACTCCGTGGCACATAATGGGTGGACAATGCAATGCGACTGGCAGCTGCAGTTTGGCTGTTTCCACCTTGTGATGGAGTCCCACCCACCCTCTGGTGTCATGGCCGTCCAGGAGTCCCAGCAGCCCACAGTGAGACTCCGCCTATCGCTGACGCTGATTTCTGATAGAGCGGAGACTGCTGCTACTCCTGCCCTGACTGTGGGAACTCATGGCTGTGTGCGTTGGATGCTGCAGACAGTTCAAGAGCGCACAGGGGGCCAGGAGCAACAGCTGTCAGAGCCCCAGTCCCCCTCTGCCAGCAGCACCGCGTCGTTCTCTGCTACTGCACCAGTCTCCTTCCTGGCACCTTTCAAATGTTTAGGGGGTGTGAGCCGCCCCCTTGCCCCCTCCCATTCCAATACCATTGGGCGCAGGGGATGGCGGCGCTTAGAATACCGCTGCTGGAATCCCGGCACCAGAATCCCAGTGCTTGGTTAGGGTTTAGGTACTAGGGGTATGGTTAGGGTTAGGCACTAAGGGGGGAGGGTTAGGATTAGGGTTTGGGAAAGGGGAGGTTTGGTTTAGGCACCGGGGAGGGTTAGGGGTAGGAAAGGGGGAAGGGTTAGAATACTTGCTAACAGGTGTCGGTATCCTAACCCTTTTGGAATGCAGGCATCAGGATTTTGACCACCGGGATTCTGAGCGCCGGCATCCCATACCCAACCAGTCAGAATGTCATAGCCCCCTCACGTTGGCACAAATTTTTCAATGAGCCCCGGAATTCACAATGGTGTATGAACAAGCCCACAATGCTTAGCTTAGTCATGAGCTCTAGTACAGCGATTTATCAAAGCTTGGAGAGAAATAATTGGAGAGAGATAAAGTACTAACCAATCAGCTCCTAGCTGTCATTTCTCACACACAGACTGAAAATGACATCAACAAGCTGATTGGTTGGTACTTTATATCTCTCCAAGATTTGATAAATCTACCCCTAAGTTATTTAAATCTGGACTAGGCAGTTAGTCTGACGGAGCAGCTTATTTTAACAAATGAGATGAGATTCATTCTTGGACTTCCCATCCACTGATCTTCCAGGTCGGGATAATAGGTAAGCACTAGGTATTGCTTGGCCCAGATTTTCAACACTAAAGGCCTGATTCAGAGGTGGAAACAACGTCGATGTCGGACGAAGTGGAGAGATTTTTTTGCCACTTGGCATACGTCACAGCCACACTGCACACACCCAGCGATGGATTAGAGATGGCAAATTCATTCCCAGTTGGACTTTGCCAGTGAAACCTCAGGTGCCAACAGAGAGGTAAGCATTTCGAATGGATGCGGGGTGCACTTAATATAGATACACCCATGGCAGCAACAAAGCTGTATCATGAAGTACCCATGTGATGCTCTCTATTTATACTCGGTAGCCGTGCTCTACCACCCCTGCTGTTTCTTACCTAATAGTGGATGCTCTACACAACCATCTTGTCCCTCTTCAGTCTATTCTTACCTCTGCTGCCTGCCTCATTTTGTATCAAAGCTTGAAGAGAAATAAAGTGGAGAGAGATAAAGTACTAACCAACCAGCTCCCAACTGCCAATTCTTACACACAGACTGTAAAATTACAGCAAAAAGCTGGTTGCTCTACCTCTGCTGCCACCCTTTGACAGTCACTACACTGGCTTTCTATTCCATACTCGGGATGAGCTGGTTCGAATTTGCAAAATCCGACCCCCCCCCCCGAGCCCACCCGATCCGAGCCGAGAACCGAGTCTGGCTTTGGTTTTTCCGACAGACTTGGTTCCCAGAATGAGGCAAAATGTCATCATCCTGGTGTCGGATTCTTGCGAGACCCAGACTTTGCACATTTCGTGCCTCCCACCCCGCCATCTTCACTCCAGTCCTAGAGAGGGTAGTGAGAGGACGTGTCTAGTGTCTGTGGGAAAGTGGCTGCTGTATCAGTCTGGGGGTACCTGCTCTGCTGTATCAGTCCAGTTCAGTGGTGCTGTGCTGCTGTATCAGTCTGGACGGGGGCACCTGGTCTGCTGTATCAGTCCAGTGTTGCTGTGTTGCTGCTGTATCAGTCTGGGGATACCTGCTCTGCTGTATCAGTCCAGTCCAGTGGTGCTGTGCTCCTGTATCAGTCTGGGGATACCTGCTCTGCTGTATTAGTCCAGTCCAGTCCAGTGGTGCTGTCCTGTGCTGTATATACTATATTTAGTCCAATTAATTTTTACAGGGGCTGCCTTGTGTGGTGTAGGGGTACACTGCCCTTCATCCAAATAATTTTTACAGGGGGTGCCCTGTGTGGCGTAGGGGTATGCTGCCCTTCATACAAATCCTTTTTAGAGGGACTGTCCTGTGCTGTGTATTCATTCCAGTCTGTTTAATTAATCCAAATAATTTGTACAGGGGCTGACCTGTGTGGTGTAGAGGTACACTGCCCTGTGCTGTGTATTCACTCCAGTTTATTTAATTAATCCAAATAATTTTTACAGGGGCTGCCCTGTGTGGTGTAGGACTATGCTGCCCTGTACTGTGTATTCACTCCAGTCTATTTAATTAATCCAAATAATTTTTATAGGGGCTGCCCAGTGTGGTGTAGGGATACGCTGCCCTGTACTGTGTATTCACTCCAGTCTATTTAATTAATCCAAATAATTTTTACAGGAGCTGCCCTGTGTGGTGTAGGGGTACACTGCCCTGTACTGTGTATTCACTCCAGTCCAGTGGCGTAACTAGGGTATTTGGAGCCCAGGGCAAATTTGAAAAGTGAGCCACCCCCCCGTCATCACCCCGATATGTGCGCGCGCCTAAGGCGCGTGCGGGAAAAAATGGGCGTGGTCACTATCCATATGCACCTTAACCCCAGTAGTACCCCTTATACAGTACCCCCAGTTTGCAGTTGTGGTCCCTCTTATGCAGGCCCATAGTAGTGCCCCTTATACAGTATCCCCAGTAGTGGTCCCCCTTATACGGCGCCCAATTAGTTCCCCTTACTCAGTGCCCCCAGTAGTGGTGCCCCCAAATGCAGTGCCCTATGTAGTGTTCCCCCTTATGCAGTGCCCCCAGTAGCATTCCCCACAATGCAGTGCGCCCAGTAGTGGTATCCCCTTATGCAGTGCCCTTTATATAGTGCCCCCAGTAGTAGTCCCCCCCCTTATGCAGTGCCCTTTATATAGTGCTCCCAGCAGTAGTCCCCCCCATGCAGTTTTCCCAGTAGTGGTCCCTCTTATGCAGGCACCCAGTAGTGATCCCCCCTATCTAGTGCCCCCTGTAGTGGTCCCCCCAGTGCAGTGCCCATACCAGTAAGCCCCTTATATAGTGCCCCCAGCAGTAGTACCCCCCCTCCCATGCAATGCCCCCAGTAGTGGTCCCCGTGATGCAGGCCCCCAGTAGTGACCCCCCCTATCCAGTGCCCCCTGTTGTGGTCCTTCCTATTATTGTCCCCAGTTGTGGTCCCCCCAGTGCAGTGCCCCTAGTAGTAGGCCCCTTTTATAATGCCCCCAGTAGTAGTCCCCCCCCAAGTAGTGGTCCCCAGTTGAGATTCCCCCTCCCGATTAAGTGCCCCCAGTAATAGACCCCCCAGTAGAGGTCCTCCCAATAATGGTGCCCCAAGTAATAGCCCCCCCCCCAGTAGAGGTCCTCCCAATAATGGTGCCCCCAGTAATAGCCCCCCCAGTAGAGGTCCTCGCAATAATGGTGCCCCCAGTAGTAGCCACCCCCCCTGTTGTGCCCCCACCCCCAGTAGAGGTCCCCCCAGTAGTAGCCACCCCCCTCCCCCGTTGTGCCCCCAGTAGTGCAGGCAGGTTTCAAAAAAAAATATATAAAAATATACTTACCTGAATCCACGCTGCTGCTGCTCCGGTCCGCGACACCGCTCCCGCCACCGCCCGCCAGTCCTCCCGGGCTGGCGCACTCAGCATTATGGGAGAGACGTCATGATGTCATGACATCTGTCCCATTACCCACTGCAGGATGACATCTGTCCCATTACCCACTGCAGGAGCCGGACGGAAGCCCGGCTCTTGCAGTGGGTGCTGCAGCAGTCAATGAGAGTCTAGCTGACTCTCATTGGCTGCTGTTTAACACACACATCGCTGCCAGCGCTGGCGGCGATGCGTGTGCTACGCACAGCCTGAGCCCGCCTCCTGGCACTATTGGGCAAGCACTCAGGGGGAGGGAACGGGCTCAGGTGTTCAGCACAGGACCGGCACTGGAAGCCTAGCGCCGGTCCTGTGTAAATGTGTAGCGCTGACCGCACTCACTGCAGTTGGCGCTACACTGGTGGCTAACTAGGGCGGGTCAGACCGAGCCCGGTGGCGCCCACCCGCACCGCCGGTCCCACGGTGCCCAGGGCACGCACCCTGCCCGACCCCCCCTAGTTACGCCACTGCTCCAGTCTATTTAATTAATCCAAATAACTTTTACAGGGGCTGCCCTGTGTGGTGTAGGGGTACGCTGCCTTGTGCTGTGTATTCACTCCAGTCTATTTAATTAATCAAAATAATTTTTACAGGACTGCCCTGTGCTGTGTATTCACTCCAGTCTATTTAATTAATCCAAATCATTTTTACAGGAACTGACCTGTGTGGTGTAGGGGTACGCTGCCCTATGCTGTGTATTCACTCCAGTCTATTTAATTAATCCAAATCATTTTTACAGGAGCTGCCCTGTGTGATGTAGGGGTACGCTGCCCTGTGCTGTGTATTTACTCCAGTCTATTTAATTAATCCAAATAATTTTTACAGGGTCTGCCCTGTGCTGTGTATTCACTCCAGTCTATTTAATTAATCCAAATATTTTTTACAGGGGCTGCCCTATGTGGTGTAGGGCTACGCTGCCCTATGCTGTGTATTCACTCCAGTCTATTTAATTAATCCAAATATTTTTACCAGGGGCTGCCCTATGTGGTGTAGGGCTACGCTGCCCTATGCTGTGTATTCACTCCAGTCTATTTAATTAATCCAAATAATTTTTACAGGAGCTGCCCTGTGTGGTGTAGGGGTACGCTGCCCTGTGCTGTGTATTTACTCCATTCTATTTAATTAATCCAAATAATTGTACAAGGGCTGCCCTGTGTGGTGTATTCACTCCAGTCTATTTAATTAATCCAAATAATGTTTACAGGGGCTGCCCTGTGTGGTGTAGGGGTATGCTGCCCTGTGCTATGTATTCACTCCAGTTTATTTCATTAATCCAAATAATTTTTACAGGGGCTGCAGTGTGGAGTAGGGGTACACTGCTGTGTGCCGTGTGTTCACTCCAGTCTATTTCATTAATCCAAATAATTTTTACACGGGCTCCCCTGTGTGGTGTAGGGGTACACTGTCCTGTGCTGTGTATTCACTCCAGTCTCCAAATAAAAAGGGGTGATTTAATTCATCCAAGTAATTTTTACAGGGGATATTCACTCCATAAAAATAATGCACTCCATAAAAATAATGGAGGACAAAAATTTGGAGGATAAAATAGGGAACGATCAAGAACCACTTCCTCCTAGTGCTGAAGCTACTGCCACTTGTCATGACATAGACAATGAAATTACATCAACGTCATCTGCAAAGGCCGATGCCCAATGTCATAGTATAGGGCATGCAAAATCCAAAAAGCCAAAGTTCAGTAAAATGACCCAAAAAAATAAATTTAAATTGTCTGTGGAGAAATGTAAACTTGCCAATATACCATTTATGACACAGAGTGCCAAGGAACGGCTAAGGTCCTGGCCTATGTTCATGATTAGTGGTTCAGCTTCACATGACGATGGAAGCCCTCCTCCTCCCGCTAAAAAAATGAAAAGAGTTAAGCTGGCACAAGCAGAGCAAAGAACTGTGCGTTCTAAGAAGATATAACAAATCCCCAAGGAGAGTCCAAGTGTTGGTGGTTGCAATGCCTGATCTTCCCAACACTAGACGGGAAGAGGTGGCTCCTTCCACCATTTACATGCCATCTGCAAGTGCTGGAAGTAGCACCCACAGTCCAGTTGCTGATATTCAAATTGAAGATGTCACTGTTGAAGTACAGCAGGATGAGGATATTGGTGTAGCTGGCGCTGAGGAGGAAATTGATGAGGAGGATTCTGATGGTGATGTGGTTTGTTTAAATCAGGCACCAGGGGAGACAGTAGTTGTCCATGGGATGAAAAGCCCATCGTCATGCCTGGGCAGAAGACCAAAAAATCCACCTCTTTGGTCTGGAAATATTTCTACAACAACTGTCTTGCCATATGTAGCTTATGTAAAGGTGGAATAAGTAAGGACGATTACCACCTAGGAACATCGGGCCTGATTCAGACCCGCTCACAAGCGCTGAACGCTCGCAAGTGGGTTGATGTTGGGCCAGTGTGCATGCGCACGACAGACCCGGCTCCATCGTGCGCATGCGCGAGACCAAGATAGCGATGGGCAAGCCATCGCTATGGGTCTCGCTACAAAAGAGGCATGCTGTCGATGGTGAGTGACAGCACACCCCCTTTGGTGGGTGTGCCGGGGGCGTGGCTGGCTCAAACGGAGGCGTTCCCATGGGAATGCCTACCGTCTTGGGCAGGCCCCACTGACATCACAAGTGATATCAGTGGGAGTACTTTTGGCTCTTATAGAGCCAAAGCACTCCAGGGCTTGTGGCAGACGAGACCCTACCACAAGGGTCTCGTCACAAGCCCGATGGTTGCGATGGTCTTGACCATCGCGTCCATCTTTTTGGCCGCTCGCTATAGCTGTGGGTGGTCACCCACAGCTATGCGAGCGGCCAGAAGGCCGCTCTAAAAAAAGAGAGGGAGGGCACTGATTAAGAGCGAGCGCTCTGAAAGAGAGTCCGGCTCTGAATCAGGTCCATCCTCCCTTATACGTCAACTGCAGTGCATGCATAAAAAAATCACTGTCAAGTTCAGAAACTGTGGCTAAGATCGTAAGCAGTCCAGGGACACCTAAATCCCTGTGTCCCGTTGTATCCAAGCGCCTGCAAACCACACCAGCAAACTCCCTCCTCGTCAATTTCCTCCTCAATCAGGATCGGAAGTAGACCTGCAGGCCATGTCACTGGCATGACTGACTCCTCTCTTATCTGGGATTCCTCTGGAGGATCCTGCAATGCTACGCCTACTGCTGCCACTGCTGCTGTTGCTGCTGGGAGTCGTTCTTCATCCCAGAGAGGAAGTAGGAACACCACTACTTCTTTTACTAAGTCATTGACTGTCCAACAGTCCTTTGCGAGGAGGATGAAGTACAACAGCAGTCATCATGTTGCAAAGCAGATAACTGAGGCCTTGACAGCTATGTTGGTGTTAGACATGAGTCTGGTATACGCCATTAGTGCAGTGGGATTTAGGCAATTGATGTAGGCAGTGTGTTCCCAATACCAAATCCCGTCTAAATTCCACTTCACTAGGCAGGCGATACCGAGAATGTACAGAGACGTCAGAAAAAGTGTCCTCAGTGTTCTAAAAAATGCGGTTGTACCCAATGTCCACGTAACCATGGACATGTGGACAAGTGGAACAGGGCAGACTAAGGACTATATGACTGTGACAGTCCACTGGGTAGATGTATCGCCTTACGCAGCAACAACAGCAGCGTCACCAGTAGTAGCATCTTAGAAACGCCAGCTCATTCCAAGGCAGGCTACGCTGTGTATCACCGGTTTCAGTAAGAGGCACACTGCCAACAACCTCTTAGAGAAACTGAGGGAAATCATCGCCCAGTGGCTTACCCCACTTAGACTCTCCTGGGGATTTGTGATATCTGACAACACCACCAATATTGTGCGGGCATTACATCTGGGCAAATTCCAGCACGTCCCATGTTTTGCTCACACAATAAACTTGGTGGTGCAGAATTTTCTGAAAAGCGACAGGGGCGTGCAGGAGACGCTTTGGGTGGCCCGAAAAATTTCTGGCCACTTTCGCCATTCAGCGACTGCGTGCCGAAGACTGGAGCACCAGCAAACACTCTTGAACCTCTTAGAGAAACTGAGGGAAATCATCGCCCAATGGCTTACCCCACTTAGACTCTCCTGGGGATTTGTGATATATGACAATGCCACTATTAATTTGCAGGCATTACATCTGGGCAAAGTCCAGCATGTCCATGTTTTGCTCACACAATTAATTTGGTGGTGCAGAATTTTTTGGAAAAAAGACAGGGGCATGCAGGAGATGCTTTGAGTGGCCCAAAAAATGTTGCCATTCAGCGACTGCGTGCGGAAGACTGGAGCACCAGCAAACACTCTTGAACCTGCCCTGCCATCATCTGAAGCAAGAGGTTGTAATGCAGTGGAATTCAACCCTCTATATGCCTCAGAGGATGGAGGAGCAGCAAAAGGCAATTCAAGCCTATCCACCTGTGACATAGGCAAAGGAGGGGTATGCACCTGACTCAAGTTCAGTGGAGAATGATTTCCGTGTTGTGCAAGGTTCTCCAGCCCTTCGAACTTGCCACTTGTGAATGCAGTTCAGACACTGCCAGATTGAGTCAGGTCATTCCCCTCATTAGGCTTTTGCAGAAGCAGCTGGAGAAAGTGAAGGAGGAGCTAAGATGGAGTGATTCCGCTCGGTATATGGGACTTGTGGATGAAGCCCTTCATTCGCTTTGCCAGGATTCGAGGGTGGTCAATCTGTTGAAATCTGACCACTAAATTTTGGCCACCGTGCTCGATCCTAGATTTAAAGCCTACATGGTGTCTCTCTTTCCGGCAGACACAAGCCTGCAGAGGTGCAAAGACCTGCTGGTGAAAACACTGTCAGCTGAAGCGGAACGTGACACTGCAACAGCTCCTTAAATTTTCTCCAGTAACTGTGGCTGCCAGGATACAACTTAGATATCCTAACCAACCCACTGGCGGTGATGCAGGGCCTTCAGGACGAAGTTTGGACATCTGGTCCGGACTGAAGGACCTGCCAACAATTTCTGACATATTTACTGTCACTGCATGTGATGCTGTCACCATTGAAAGAATGGTGGAGGAAAAAGAGGCAATTTGGAGGCCCCTGTACAAACTGGCTCTATTTTACCTGAGTTGCCCCCCCTCCAGTGTGTACTCCAAAAGAGTTTTTAGTGCAGCCGGGAACCTTGTCAGCAAAAGGCGTAAGAGGTTGCTTCCACAAAATGTGGAGAAGATGATGTTCATCAAAATGAATTATCAATTCTTCCGGGAAGACCAGCCTCCAGAAAGTACAGAGGGACCTATGGTGGTGGATTCCAGCGGGGACAAATTAATACTCTGTGAGGATGAGGATGTACACAACACTGAAGAGGGTGAGGAATCCGTGGATGAGGATGAGGACGACATCTTGCCTCTGTACGGCCAGTTTGTGCAGGGACAGTTTAATTGCCAGCTTGTTTGTGGGGGCCTAAACGAACCAATCATTTCAGCCACAGTCGTGTGGCAGACCCTGGCGCTGTACAATTGTATTTAAGGGTGGGTGGGAGGGCCCAAGGACAATTCAATCTTGCACCTCTTTTTTTTCTTTGCATTATGTACTCTTTGGGGCTTAGTTTTTTAAACTGCCATCCTGTCTGCCACTGCAGTGCCACGTGTTTGTGCCGCCCACTTGTGCTGCTTAGCATAGTCATCCAGCTACCTCGGTGCAACCTTTTGGCCTAAAAACAAAATTGTGAGGTGTTCAGAATAGATTGGAAATGAGTGGATAGGAATGTTATTGAGGTTAATAATAGCGTAGGAACAAAAAAAAACAAATTCAGTGATTTTAGCTGTTTTTATTGTTTTTATGCTTTTTCCCAAAAAAATACAGATCAAAACCAAAACCCGGAACGGTAGTTTTGGCAAAACCAATCCAGATCCAAAACTCAAAACACGAAAAGTGGCTGGTGCACACCCCTAATAAAAACTTCTGTTCCTAAAAATCCTGGACAATGCTTGTTATATGCTGCATTCCTGAGAGTGTCAGTAAGTGTCAGTTGCCCGCTGAACACCAGCAGTAGCTGGCTGGGCCGGGGGGCAGGGTGCCATCTGCCCCCCGGGCCGGTCCACGCTGGGCCGGTCCCAGGGCCGGCGCAAACACACTCAGCAAAGACAAAGCATGCATTGCAGGGAGGCGCCATGCTAGAGAGGTGCCCTCCTTGCTTGCTGCAACTTAGTTTAGTGTTTATGTTGCCGACTGCCTCTCTGCCCCCTGGCCGGGTCCCTCCCCTCCCCTCTCCTCGGAGGCAGACAGCACTTGAGCACATACTTTGCTGGCCCATCCGTTCAGATACACGGCGGCGCTGTCACCGCCAAAGCCCTGCTGCTGCTGCCACCAGACTCGCCCACGATGTCGCCGCCAATTCACCTGCTGCCGCCGCCACTCCCGCGTTGTCATCGTCGATTCACCTGCTGCCGCCACCAGTACCGCGATGTCACCGCCAGTCCCCTGCTGTGGAGGACACGACAGTCCCGCGTTGTCACCGCCGATTCACCTGCTGCCGCCGCCAGTCCCGCTATGTCACCGCCAGTCCCCTACTGTGCAGGACACAACAGGTAAGTAACAAAGTTGACTACTGGCAGGGAAATGAGAGGGGCTGTGTTGAGGAAAGCCATGAAGTAAGGGGCTCTGCTGAGGGGGGCCTGTGATGTGAGGGGCTGTGCTGAGGGGGGCCTGTGATGTGAGGGGCTGTGCTGAGGGGGGCTATGCTGATGGGGGCTGTGGTGTGAAGCGGTGTGGTGTGAAGACTGCCTGTTTGCTTCTCATCTCCCACTCCCTTTCCCTGTTTCCCTCTCTGTCACCCTCCCCAGTGTCACCCACTGCCTCCTCCCAGTGTCACCCACCGCCTCTTTCCAGTGTCACCCACCGCCTCTTTCCAGTGTCACCCACCGCCTCTTTCCAGTGTCACCCACTGCCTCCTCCCAGTGTCACCCACCGCCTCTTCCCAGTGTCACCCACCGCCTCCTCCCAGTGTCACCCACCGCCTCTTCCCAGTGTCACCCACTGCCTCTTCCCAGTGTCACCCAATGCCTCTTCCCAGTGTCACCCACCGCCTCTTTCCAGTGTCACCCACCGCCTCTTTCCAGTATCACCCACCGCCTCCTCCCAGTATCACCCACTGCCTCCTCCCAGTATCACCCACTGCCTCTTTCCAGTATCACCCACTGCCTCTTCCCAGTGTTACCCACTGTCTCTCTCCAGTAACATCCACTGCCTCCTCCCAGTATCACCCACTGCCTCCTCCCAGTATCACCCACTGCCTCTTCCCCGTGTTACCCACTGTCTCTCTCCAGTATCACCCACTGCCTGTCACCTATTGACTGTCACCCACTGCCTCTCCCCAGCGTCATCCACTGTCTGTCGCATTTGTAGGAGGGCGCAAATTTATAGTTTGCAGGGGGGCGCCGAGGATCGGCCCTGAGAGGTCCCCATGTTGTCTCTATTTCTGAGAAATATCCACCATTTTATTTTTCTTGTATAATGTTATATTTAGTGTATGTATTGAAACTAACACCCTTATTTGAGCCATTGATTAGGACACGCTCTCGCGGGCGGTCTGCGCGCGAGACCTCGCAATCTCTATTTCAGGATAAGCCGTTGTTTATGGGCCAGTGTCCTGGACTTGCCCCCCAGGCTAAAAGTTGCCAGCCAGCCCCTGAACACCAGTAGGAGTGGTCCATAATAGCAGGTCACTTATGGTAAGAGGAATCCCCAGAGCATTCAGTAAAACTGCCTTCACTCGGCAGGAGAGGCGGTTTTAGACCTTATGGGGCCCTAAACAAAACACCGATTTGGGCCCTCCTTTCCTCAAACAATCCATAACTCATTCCTAACTTATTTTCCTGACATTATTTGTAATTTTTTTCCTTATATTCAACTTTTTAAAACTTTATAATTTCACGACTATTCTGCCAAAATCAGGACAGTTGGAAGCAGCAATGGCTCCTACCCTCTTGCATGAGGGTGGCAGCCACTGTTGCTGGTCCAATTGGCCAGGTCCCGGCATGCACAATGGAACTGGCAGACGCTGAGACCGGCGCATGCGCACTTGGGCATAACACTGGCTTCTAGGGACTGCATCGACTGCAGCCCCTAGAAGCCGTCTAGGGCTGCCCAAAAGGCAGAACAGCGACTTCCACTTGAAGCGACTCTACTAATTGCAGCCCGGACTGGCAGCCCCAGGGGGAGAAAACACCTCCCCCTAGGGCTGTCTGTTCTGTGTGTGATTAGTAGGTAGCGCTTGCAATAGGAAGCCGCTACCAGTCACATTGTACCCAGTGCAGTCACAGACTGCAACTGGCTCGCTGAGGTAACAGATTTTACTGGGGTTGCTGCAGTCATTCAGCCCCTAGGTAAAATCTGCCACTGGTTGGGAAGTAGTTGCAATTTATCTTGCCTATCTAATATATTTCCCAAACTCACAGACATTAATTATGGGAACTGGTTCACTTGCATTTACTGAAAAAAGGCAATCATTTGGCTTTTAATCAATTATTCTAAAGGTGCATACACACGTAACGATATGGTAACCAACGATTTTCTGTCAGATTTTCCCTTGAAAAAGTGAAACATTTTTGAAGTGTAATGAACGATTTTTACAACGATGAACTAAAAATGTTCCTTTCCTTAATGAAAATCGTTATGTTGGACAGTCTGAAATGGACAACCTGGGCCCCCACCAGGCCCCTTCAGTAAGCCCGCCCCCCCTCTCTGTGTTCCTGTGGGTGAAGCTATTATATCAGTGAGAGTGCTGGACCGTGGAATATATATATATATATGTATGTATATATATGTATGTGTGTATATATATATATATATATATATATAATATATGTGTGTGTATATATTAAACACTAACACATACACAGGATACACATACATACACACTATCAAATGTACATATACATACATATTATACACTTACTAACACATGCGCAGTAACACATAGCTACACTAATAGAGATACACATATATACTGTACATACATGTTTGAAGCTCCTGTAGGTTGCTAATGGGGGCAGACACCTTGCGCTATTAGGCCCTGCCCCCTCACGATGTAATGCCGTGATTCGCGGGAGGAGATGCCCTGTACACTGCCCGTCGAGGGGGTGGAGCCAATATGGCAAGCCCCGCCCCCTCGACAGGCAGTGTACAGGGCATATGTCCATCAGAGGGGGGTTTGTAGGTAGACAGAAACCCCCCTGCGGCAGGAACCTCCTCCCCCTCCCCGCGTGGCCGGCACCCCCACTACCACCGGATTGGTGTGTAGTGCTGGAAACTACCCGCCTCCCACCTGACTGCTGAAGCACTGGAACGAGGCTTACCATATAATTTGGGTCACTCTCTAGACGTGCACCCCTTCTCCTTCTTGGAGCATCTTCTCGGCTCCTCTCTCTCTGTGCGTGTGACATCACATGCAGCACACAGAGCAGGGGAGAGGAGAGTGAGCCAGAGTGGAACACGGCAGCTGTCCAATGTGCTGACAGTCCGCCAGGGCCGGTAACGTATTATACATAGTTACACATACAAACATTATATGGCCCTGTCAGCGGGCCCTCTGCGACCCGCCAGGACCTAGGCGGCTGCTTATGTTGCCTAGCGGTAAATCTGCTACTGCTCGGCAGATAGGGTGGCAGAGTTAGCGCATCTATCACTAGCATTTATACATCATTTATGTTGTACTTAGAGGAGAGATATTGTTGGATAACATGATTCCTAATTCTCTTTATTTCTTCTTTTGGTAAAGATTTTGGACCTCATTCAGAGTCGGTCGAAGCGTAAAGTTCGCAATGCGCGTGCGCAAACTAGATGCTACGAACAGAAATTTCTCTCTCCTTGAACACAGCCAGGTTGGTAGTTTGAGTGACAGATTGAGGCATTTGTGGGTGGTAACAGGGGAAGATGCTTGAAAACGGGGGAGTGGAGATCCGAACGCAGGCGTGCCTAATTATGCGAATGGCGTTTTATGGGAGTGCATACGGTTTATGGGAGTGCATAATTAACAAAGTAGCGTCATGGCACATGTGACATGGGAGGTTTTTACACTGACATGATCGTAGAGCTTAAGAGAGGGTATGGTCAACCTTAAGCTCTACGACCAGTTCCGATGGTTCCCGATGGTCTCGATTAATCCTTATATGCCCTTATCCTTATATGCCCGGAGATGACGTGCAATGCGTACGAGAAGGGGGCGTATTATTTTTAATTCTGGCCGCTTCCTCCCCTTGGTCGGCCAGCTACCGATCCGAACTTAGGGATGCAACTTGCGAGGGAATCATTTGAATATCCGGCCCCTTTTCCCGTACAACCGTGCGGGCGCTTCGACCGACTCTGAATGAAGTCCATTATCTCCAGCTCTTCCTTTATAGGCACCCATGGGTGTAGCTATAGTGGGTCCAGGGGGTGTCATTGCTATGGGGCCCAGAGGCTTAGGTGACCCTGGATACAGGTCATATAATTGTTAACCAAGTTCCTGGAATTGCCCTCTAAGCAATTGACCTGTTGTCCAGCCTGATAAAAGGAACTCGTCAGAGCTCATATAGACAGGGCTGCCATCAGGCCTAATGGTTTACAACAGAGAACTATAGGTGTGGAATACAGCACGGACATGGCAAGGGGGCAGAGGCAAACATGGGGAGAGGCACACCTTGGTAAAAGAGACAGAGGTGCATATAGGGAGAGGCACACTTATGTCACAGACACAAACACACAGATTTGAAGGCAGCAGAGTCAAAAATGGGAAGCGGGCAGAGCAAGAGAAATGGAGAGGGGGCAAAGGCACAGATATGGCAAGACATATGGGGAGAGTACAGAAATAGAGATTTGGGGAGGGGGCGGGGGCAGAGGCAGGATTCAGGCATAGTACAGGGGACAATGGGGTAGATAGTATAGGAGGGGGGAGAGGCAACTCTGTGTATGCACCCAGGGGCGCCGATGGGGGGGGGAGTGGGTACAATATGCCCGGGCTTCCAGAGGGGCCCGGCGGTGGCCCGGGTCTGGCACTGCGCCGCCGCCCCCCCTCCCTTCCTCCCTCCTCTCTCCCTCGCAGCAGCCCAGGACAGTGGGAGATTGCTGTGGCTGCTAAGCAGCAGCCACAACAATCTCCTATGCCTGAGGGGGGAGCAATCATACTGATCATACCCCCTTGGCTTTGCGCTGGGCTGAGGGGCTCACAGCGCCCACTCCCCAGCGCGCAGCGCCGCATAGTGACGCTCCAAAAGTATGCTTTTTTCCAAGGGGGTGTGGCCATGCCTCCCATGAATAGGCCATGCCCCCTCTTTATTGGGGCATGGCAGCGCTCTCTATGCCCCTGTATGCACCACAGTTGTTCTCCCACATTTCTTTCCACAGTGGCAGTGCAATGCAGTGCACACAATATCTGGCCAATTAGAGCAGGGGGGAGGAGAGAAGGAGAGCTAAGGTTGGGGCAACTATAGAGGCAGAGGTGATTGGTGAAGTAACTTAAGGTGCCCACATACATAGTGATTTTTTACCCGATCTGGACAATTACGACACATCGGAACGACAGATCGGGTAAAAAATGCCCAAATCGTGAGTCCCCACTCACGATCACAATGCGATGCGCGTCCCGCAGGTCGTGCTGTACGGCAGATCTGACAATCTAGGACACAATGCACTATAAAAAAGTCTGGCTACAGGAGATCGGATGAAGATTGGACAGCATATCGTGTGCAGATCATGTGCTGAGCTGCCAGGGAGACACATCGGCTGATTGTAAGTATATCGGTATGTGTGTGGCACCTTTACGGTATTTGATGGGGTTCCGTCTGTGAGAGGGGGCCCACCCGGCCCAGTGCTCCTAACTTTATCATATAAGTTGGTCCTCCTGCAGCTGCTCTTGTTTAAGCAAGACACTGGTGCTGGGTATGTGTACGATGATCATGCAGCACTGGCTCATTAATGAATGAGTCATCACACTGCTGAGATGTGTGTGATGACTCTTCATAGAATTCTTCAGTCCAGCCAGCACTTAGCACCTCAGCTGTCCTGTATGAGGGTGGTACATTAGCAATTAATTCTGCCTGCGGCGGCCGGGCCCCTCAGATGATCGGGCTCAGTACAGGAGTGCTGGCTGTCCCCCTCTGATGGCGGCCCTACACATATAGGTGGTGATCACTGTCTCTCCCTCTCAGTAAAGTGCCACACTGATATGATACATCTCTCATGCTCTCATTTTACCCTCACAGGCACAGCTGAGCTAATCAGTGAGCTCAACATTGTTAGATTATAGACTTCTCCTTGATTACTGCTTTTGTAGTGTGAGCTGGGGCTGTAGTGAGTAATGTGGCATAATATGAACTGGGGGCAGTACAATGATGAACTGAGGGCACTTCAATGTGGCATAATGTGAACTGGGCAATACAATGTGGCATAACATAAACTGGGAGCACTTCAATATGCCATAACATGTACTGGGGACACTGTGTGGTATAATATGAACTGGGGGCACTATTTGGCATAATTTGTACCGGCAGCACTACGATGTGGCATATTTTAAATGGTGACAGTACAATGTTGCATAAAATGAATTGCGGGCACTTTAGGTGTAATGTGAACTTGGGCACTACTATGGGGCATAAATTGAGCTAGGGCATTACTATTCATAATAAGACACTACGATGGGATATAAAATGTGACAATATAATAATAAGTTATCTAGGGCACTATGATGCATTAAATTAAATAGGGCACTACTATGGGGCATACAACTAACTAGGCACTACTATGGGGCATAAATTGAGCTAGGGCATTACTATTCATAATAATAGACACTACGATGGGATATAAAATGTGACAATATAATAATAAGTTATCTAGGGCACTATGAGGCATAAAATTAAATAGGGCACTACTATGGGGCATACAATTAATTTGGGCATTACTATTGGGCATGCAATGAACTGATGGAGAAAAAGGTGTCTTTCTTGGAGCATTCGGACGGGGGCACTCAATGTTGCTATAGGGCCTCAAAGTTTTGGCTACATCCATGGGCATAACTACCATATCTGCAAGGGGTGCAGCTGCTGTGGGGCCCGTCTTCCTTGTAAAAGTTACATGTGTTATATACATTTTTCATTATTGGGATGTACATAGGGGTCCTTACAAACTTTTGCTATGGGGCCTTTAAATACCTAGTTACGTCCTTGGCATTTTAGCAGCCCAAGGGATTGACTTACTAAGTGATAGTTTGTTGTGTGGTTTGACAACCAGTATAAATTGATGAGGTTTTAAGATTTAAACCAAAATATTTACTATCCCATTCGTGCAGGCAGGGGGGGTTTCCGAGTACCTAGAAACCCCCCCTGGCCACCGCTCGATCACCTCGCAGCTGAATTATATATTTTTTTTTTTCAGAAGGAGCAGCCGGAGTTCAGCTGACTTACAACTGACTGGGGCAGCGTGAGAGGCAGCTGAGAGGCTCTCTCTATTCCCGGCGCTCTATCTTGGAGCTGCAGGTGAGGGGGTTGCCGGCTGTGGGTTTCTTTAATAAATGATGCTGTCTTTGTTTGCCTGTATGTGTGTGTGTAGTCTTGTGAGAGTCTATCAGTGTGTGTGTGTGTGAATCAGCGGGGTACCTCTGGAACTTATGTACCGGGCCCGGGCTCAGAGGGTGCCACACAGAGTGCAGATGATCCTGCCTGGGAACTGCTACAGGCAGATGTCTGCCTGTAAGTACAGAGCAGTTTGCTGTTAGGATCAGCGGC
Organism: Taudactylus pleione; assembly: GCA_031769625.1. Classification (NCBI taxonomy): domain Eukaryota; kingdom Metazoa; phylum Chordata; class Amphibia; order Anura; family Myobatrachidae; genus Taudactylus; species Taudactylus pleione. The sequence goes on along the minus strand of JAUIMM010000331.1, from coordinate 5,537,458 downwards.
GCCCTGCGGACCCCCTGTTTCTGTGACTAGCGGCATGCAGGCAGCTGCTGGCACCCTTCTCATAGGAGGGCAGAGCAAAAGCTCCAGCACTGCTCTGCTCCATTCACAGTCTGCAACATTGCATCTAAGCAAGGCCACCTGTCCTCCTTTCTTCCCTGCAGGGGATGAGTTAAGTCCCCTCTCCCCCCCTATCTGAGTGCCGACCCCTCCTCTCTACTGCTCTGCCTGGCCTGTCTGTCTCTATGGCAGGTGGAGTGTGAGGTCCCTTCTCCCTGCTTCTTCCAGAGCCTACTCCCCTCTACGAGGCCCCGCCCCCTCCTGCTATGACGGGCCTGTCCATATCCTATGCAGGCAGCAGCCGGTGTGTGAGGGACACATAATGCTGCAATCAGAGGTAAGTACCTTAGGGTGATGTACCTATTCATGTTATGTGGGTGAGGTGGGGGTATATACTTATACTACCTGGAGCCTGGTGAGGTGGGTTGAGGGGTGTAATGTATGGGGCAGGGGGGGGTAAGCATATTGTCTGGGGGTTGAGGGGTGTAATGTATGGGGGGTAAACATTGTCTGGGGGGGTGAGGTGGGTTGGGGGGTATAGTAATGTATGAAGGGGTAAGGTAAATTTATCTGGGGATGTATAGTTATGCATCAGAGATGGGGATGGGGGATGAGAGGTATAGTAATGTATCTGGGGGTGTATACTTATATATTATCTGTGAATTGAGATAGGCTTAAGGATGTAATATATCAGGGGGTGTGTATAACTATTTTATCTGGTAGGGAAGATAGGGTAGGGTGTGTAGTATTGTATTGTGGGGGTGTCCTATACTACTAGCTTTTTTGGGATTGAGATAGGTTACATGTTGTAGTATATCTGGGTGGTTTTGCAGTAGTATTTTGTGCCATGTGGTATATTAATATGATGGGTTGTATACTATGTTCTTTCGGGATATATTGACGTTATTTGGCAAGTCTATAGTGTGTGTATATTTTAGGGGTGTGCACCGGCCACTTTTCGTGTTTTGTGTTTTGGTTTTGGATCTGGATCTTTCTTCATGTTTTGGATCTGGATTGGTTTTGCCAAAACCACCCTTCCGTGTTTTGGGTTCTGGGTTTTGTGTTTTGGATCTGTATTTTTTTAAAAAAACCCATAAAAACAGCTAAAATCACAGAATTTATAGGTTTTTCTGCTCCTATGCTATTATTATCCTCAATAACCTTAATTTCCACTCATTTCCAGTCTATTCTGAACACCTCACAATAGTGTTTTTATGTCCAAAAGGTTGCACCGAGGTAGCTGGATGACTATGCTAAGCGACACGAGTGGGCGGCACAAACACGTGGCCCATCTAGGAGTGACACTGCAGTGGCAGACAGGATGGCAGTTTGAAAAACTAGGCCCCAAACTGTACATAATGCAAAGAAAAAAAAGAGGTGCAAGATGGAATTGTCTTTGGGCCCTCCCACCCACCCTTATGTTGTATAAACAGGACATGCACACTTTAACAAACCAATCATTTCAGCGCCAGGGTCTGCCACACAACTGTGGCTGAAATGATTGGTTCGTTTGGGCCCCCACAAAAAAGCTGGCAATTAATCTGTCCCTGCACAAACTGGCTCTACGGAGGCAAGATGTCATCCTCATCCTCCTCATCCACCGATTCCTCACCCTCTTCAGTGTGTACATCCTCATCCTCACAAAGTATTAACTCGTCCCCACTTGAATCCACCACCACAGGTCCCTCTGTACGTTCTGGAGGCTGGTCTCCCTGGAAGAGCTGATAATTCATTTTGATGAAGATCATCTTCTCCACATTCTGTGGAATCAACCTCCTACGCCTTTCGCTGACAAGGTTCCCGGCTGCACTAAACACTCTTTCGGAGTACACACTGGAGGGGGGGCAACTCAGGTAAAATAGAGCCAGTTTGTACAGGGGCCTCCAAATTGCCTCTTTTTCCTGCCAGTACAGGTATGGACTGTCTGACATGCCTACTTGGATGCTGTCACCGATGTAATCCTCCACCATTCTGTCAATGGTGACAGTATCATATGCAGTGACAGTAGACATGTCAGAAATTGTTGCCAGGTCCTTCAGTCCGGACCAGATGTCCAAACTTGGTCCTGCCTGCCCTGCATCACCGCCAGCGGGTTGCTTTGGATACCTAAGTTTTTTCCTGGCAGCCCCAGTTGCGGGAGAAAATGAAGAAGGAGCTGTTGACGTGTCACGTTCCGCTTCAGCTGACAGTGTGTTCACCAGCAGGTCTTTGCACCTCTGCAGGCTTGTGTCGGCCGGAAAGAGAGACACCACATAGGCTTTAAACCTAGGATCGAGCACGGTGGCCAAAATGTAGTGGTCTGATTTCAACAGATTGACCACCCTGGAATCCTGGCAAAGCGAATGAAGGGCTTCATCCACAAGTTCCACATGCCGAGCGGAATCGCTCCGTCTTAGCTCCTCCTTCACTTTCTCCAGCTGCTTCTGCAAAAGCCTGATGAGGGGAATGACCTGACTCAAGCTGGCAGTGTCTGAACTGACTTCACGTGTGGCAAGTTCGAAGGGCTGGAGAACCTTGCACAACACGGAAATCATTCTCCACTGCGCTTGAGTCAGGTGCATACCCCCTCCTTTGCCTATGTCATAGGTGGATGTATAGGCTTGAATGGCCTTTTGCTGCTCCTCCATCCTCTGATGCATATAGAGGGTTGAGTTCCACCGCGTCACAACCTCTTGCTTCAGGTGATGGCGGGGCAGGTTCAAGAGTGTTTGCTGGTGCTCCAGTCTTCGGCACGCAGTCGCTGAATGGCGAAAGTGGCCAGAAATTTTTCGGGCCACCCAAAGCGTCTCCTGCACGCCCCTGTCGCTTTTCAGAAAATTCTGCACCACCAAGTTTATTGTGTGAGCAAAACATGGGACGTGCTGGAATTTGCCCAGATGTAATGCCCGCACAATATTGGTGGTGTTGTCAGATATCACAAATCCCCAGGAGAGTCTAAGTGGGGTAAGCCACTGGGCGATGATTTCCCTCAGTTTCTCTAAGAGGTTGTCGGCGGTGTGCCTCTTACTGAAACCGGTGATACACAGCGTAGCCTGCCTTGGAACGAGCTGGCGTTTCTGAGATGCTGTGACTGGTGACGCTGCTGCTGTTGCTGCGTAAGGTGATACATCTACCCAGTGGGCTGTCACAGTCATATAGTCCTTAGTCTGCCCTGTTCCACTTGTCCACATGTCCGTGGTTAAGTGGACATTGGGTACGGCATTTTTCAGGACACTGAGGACACTTTTTCTGACGTTTCTGTACAGTCTCGGTATCGCCTGCCTAGTGAAGTGGAATCTAGACGGGATTTGGAACCGGGGACACACTACCTCCATCAATTGTCTAAAACCCACTGCACTAATGGCGGATACCGGACGCACGTCTAACACCAACATAGCAGTCAAGGCCTCAGTTATACGTTTTGCTTCAGGATGACTGCTGTCGTACTTCATCCTCCTCGCTAAGGACTGTTGGAGGGTCAATTGTTTAGTAAAAGTAGTGGTGTTCCTACTTCCACTCTGGGATGATGAACGACTCCCAGCAGCAGCAACAGCAGCAGCGGCAGCAGGAGGCGTAGCAATGCAGGATCCTCCGGAGGAATCCCCGATAGGAGAGTCAGTCATGCCAGTGACATGGCCTGCAGGACTACTTCCGATCCTGACTAAGGAGGAAATTGACGAGGAGGGAGTTGACTGTGTGGTTTGCAGGCGCTTGGATACAACAGGACAACGGGATTTAGGTGTCCCTGGACTGCTTACGGTCTTAGCCAAAGTTTCTGAACTTGACAGTAACTTATTAAGAACGCGCTGCAGGTGCCGTATAAGGGAGGATGTTCCTAGGTGGTTAACGTCCCTACCCCTACTTATTCCACCTTTACATAAGGTACATATGGCAAGACAGTTGTTGTCCGGATTTGGATAGAAATATTGCCAGACCAAAGAGGTGGAATGTTTGGTCTTCTACCCAGGCATGACCATGATGGGCTTTTTCATCCCACGGACAACAACTGTCTCCCCTGGAGCCTGATTTAAACAAACCACATCACCATCAGAATCCTCCTCGCCAACTTCCTCCTCAGCGCCAGCTACACCAGTATCCTCATCCTGTTGTACTTCAACAGTGACATCTTCAATTTGCATATCAGCAAGTGGACTGTGGGTGCTCCTTTCAGCACTTGCAGGGGGCGTGCAAATGGTGGAAAGAGCCACCTCTTCCCGTCCAGTGCTGGGAAGGTCAGGCATCGCAACCACCACCACACTTGGACTCTCCTTGGGGATTTGTGATATCTTCTTAGAAAGCACAGTTCTTCGCTGTGCTTTTGCCAGCTTAACTCTTTTGATTTTTTTAGTGGGAGGAGGGCTTCCATCGTCATGTGAAGCTGAACCACTAGTCATGAACATACTAGGGATCGACCTTAGCCGTTCCTTGCCACTCCGTGTCGTAAATGGCATATTGGCAAGTTTACGTTTCTCTTCAGCTGATTTAAATGTTTTTTTCAAGGTCATTTTCCTGAACTTTGTCATTTGGGATTGTATGTGCCCTCTATTATGACATTGGGCATCGGCCTTGGCAGACGACGTTGATGGCATGTTATCGTCTATGTCATGACTAGTGGCAGCAGCTTCAGCACTAGGAGGAAGTGGTTCTTGATCTTTCTCTATTTTATTTTTATCGGAGAAAGTTTGGTCCTCCATTTATGTTATATCGATTTGATATATACGTGCGGCTAAACACAGAAAATATTTTTTTATTTTTGCTGGAGAGTAGTGCACTTTGTGGGTTACACCAGCCTTTAAGAAATGAGCCAGCTGGCTCTTTACTTATGGGACACAGGCGCATGCTTGGCGCTGCTCCTTTGTTGATGCACGTGCGGCTACTGCGCACACAATTCACAAACACAGAAAATTATTTTTTTTGGGGTTTGGACTGGAGTGTACTTTGGGGGTTACAGCACCCTTTAACGGTCAAGCCAGCCGGCCCTTTACTTATGACACAGGCGCACGCTTGGCACTAATTTGTTGATGCACGTGCGGCTACTGCTCACACAATTCACAAACACAGAAAATATATATTTATTTGGTTTGGAGTGTACTTTGGGGGTTACAGCACCCTTTAACGGTCAAGCCAGCCGGCCCTTTACTTATGACACAGGCGCACGCTTGGCACTACTTTGTTGATGCACGTGTGGCTACTGCGCACACAATTCACAAACACACAAAAAATATTATTTTTTTAGCACTTGGGGGGAGCACCCCTGATGGACAGAGCACCCCCTGGACAACACTACAGCACCCCTTTAGGACTGGGACACTGCACAGGACTTTGGAGTGGACACAGCCCCTATGGAGAACTGACTGCACAACACAGTCCAGCCAGCCCCTATGGACTTTGAAGTAGTGGACACAGCCCCTATTAACAACAGCAGCACAACACAGCCAGCCCCTATGGACTTTGAAGTAGTGGACAACAGCAGCACAGCGCAGCACAGCACAGCACAACACTACTCTGCACTACACTACACTACACTACACTACACAGCCCAGCCAGCCCTAACTCCCACCCTCCCTCTTCACTGTCCACAGCCGAGTGAGAAAATGGCGCCGACGCGGGTACCTTATATAGGATCCAAAACCCGCGAGACTCGGAAGGCGGGATGATGACGTTTTGCCTCGATTTCAGATCCGAGTCAGGTGGGAAAAGTCGAGCCTGACTCGGATCTGCCTCGGATCGGGGGGGCTCGGGGGGGTTCGGATTTCAGAAATCCGATCCCGCTCACCCCTAGTATATATATATATATTTATATATATATATATAGTATGTGTGTGTTTAATTAATATAGGTGTAGCTCAGTGGGTAGAGGAGGTGGGGGGCCCTGCTTTTTTTGTTTGTACTGGGCCCCACAATTTCTGATGTCAGCCCGTGTGTAGTCTGTGTCAGTGTGTGTGTATAGTCTGTGTCAGTGTGTGTGTAGTCTGTCAGTGTGTGTGTATAGTCTGTGTCAGTGTGTGTGTATAGTCTGTGTCAGCCCGTGTGTATAGTCTGTGTCAGTATGTGTGTGTAGTCTTTGTGAGTGTGTCTGTCACTGTGTCAGTGTGTGTGTATAGTCTGTGTCAGTATGTGTGTGTAGTCTTTGTGAGTGTGTCTGTCACTGTGTCAGTATGTGTGTAGTCTGTGTCAGTGTGTGTGTAGTCTTTGTGAGTGTGTCTGTCACTGTGTCAGTGTGTGTGTATAGTCTGTGTCAGTATGTGTGTGTAGTCTTTGTGAGTGTGTCTGTCACTGTGTCAGTATGTGTGTAGTCTGTGTCAGTGTGTGTGTATAGTCTGTGTCAGTGTGTGTGTAGTCTTTGTGAGTGTGTCTGTCACTGTGTCAGTGCATTTGTGCAATGCTGAACAAATGGAAAAATATATATATATTAAAAACAACAAGTGCTGCTGCTTGTTTTCATCTGGTTTCATAATAATTCTTTCCAGAGGGCACCGTTGGACACTAGTAAGACTGTGGGAGTGCTCGGCTATTGGCATATATACTGTTCGGTACGTGTGTGTATATGTCGAACCCGCTCACCCCTAATATATATATATATATCTGTGGATTTTTATTTTTTTAATTGTCTCTGTATTCGGTATTTGGAAACCCCCCTTTCAAAATCCTGCGATCCCCTATACCACATGCTGCACCAGCCAAACTGCATTCTAAAATCAGATATGAAATGCATAAATGTATCACAGGCAATAATTTAGCCAGCGATGATATTGCTATGCGGATGTCTATCCTAGAATTAAATGACAATCAACCATATGGCATCAAACACTGGAAAAAACAAACAAATACGATTGTTCAAATTGGTTAAATTAATTTGATTTTATCCAATTTGTCTGAATTACCATTTTTTGTCTGTTTTCCAGTGTTTGTGTGCAAATGGTCAATTGTCGTTTGCTCCCATACACTACCAGATTTCCATTCCAACCAGCCAGATTGGACAGATATCTGACAGACAATTATATATGTATGCCCAGCATAAGTAATGTGAATTGATGACCTAATCATAGCTGAGATGCTAATGATTAAAGGGTCTATTTACTAAGCCTTGGATGGAGATAAAGTGACCAGAGATAAAGTACCAGCCAATCAGCTCCTAACTGCCATGTCACAGGCTATGTTTGAAAAATGACAGTTAGGAGCTGGTTGGTTGGTACTTTATCTCAATCCAAGGTTTAGTACAATAGACCCCTATAGCTCTATCAGCTGGAAAGCTTAGTACACTATCAGCCAATTAGAAGTGACCAGCTGGTGCTGCTGGTTGTCACCATCATTGTGTATGGTTGCACCAGCACTCCAGCGATCATAAGAGATACATCTCCAGGCAGGTGTATCTGCCTTCAAGGTCTGCTTTAGTCATAATTATGAGAACACGCCCCCTTTCCTTCCCTTCCTCATGGCACTGCTCCAGGGCCTAAGAAATCGTAAGTGTAGGGGGCACCAATATTTGAATACGGGCGTATATGCACTTTTTATGGTATGTAGATGCAGTATGAAATGCATCTCTGACTTAGAACAATAGATGTACGTCCAACACTACATGAGCCTCCCTCTGTATATGTTTCCACTGATGCATAGTATGGGCCTGAATGTATCACAGACACACACAGTGCACAGATAATACACATCACTGCTGTGTGTAATTGTGAAACCCTACTGGTACTGTGGTACACTTACATGGAGTACCTGAATACTGTCTCTCACCTCTTCATGGTGACTCTTCTTTGCTCCGGCTATGGCGTGGGTATGGCATCCATGACCAGCAGGGCCCCCGAATACTCGGGTGCTTAGCACAAAGTACCTGATGCAGGGAACACATGTGGACAACAGGTGCAGTGCAATAAAGAAATGTTGGGCGCCAGACCATCTCATGATGCAATAACAGGAAAACTTTATTTACACTCCTCCATATCCTCCAGCACAGTAAGCGTAACGGTTACAAGCTCTACTTTACCAACTTCCTCCAGCTGTATTTTATGCTTAATGGTTACAGAAGATTAGTTACGTTCCACTCCAAACGAACACCTCCAGCGCAGACTTAAACATATGACACAGCAGTGAAATAGTAGCACATACCCGGTGTTGCTGGGCTCAGTAGTTCTACGCATGTCAGCCCAACAAAACTTCATACAGCATACAGGGGACTCCAGATTCTAAGTTCATCGCACTCGTCTCTATCCTCACAAGAGACTGCTAACGTGCGGCACATCCCATTACACAGGGACCCTCTCTCCTTCCATCTCCCCGCATACACCTTCTTCAGGCATACTAACGTCCTGTATATCCCAGAACTCTGCCTTTAGTACAAGTCCCACTATCCAGGGACCTTTCATCTGACATGCTGGCAACTTCATGCAGACCATTAACCCTTTCACTGCTGGGCTTCTCTATTTCAGCACATGGTTACACAGGATTCTTCCATAGGACTCCCCTCTAGCCACATTGCCATTTTGCACTGAGCCCTCCCTCACTATGGGGCACTTCTCCAGGGGCTATCAACCAGGGATCCAGCACTATGCATCACAGACACTCACCATCTCATCACATGGGCTGCCTCTTCACAGGGGATCGTATGGTCTACATTTCTCACCCAACAAACACACTAATATATAGTAGGTTTTTGGTCGGTGGGAGGAAGATAAGGCACCTGGAGGAAATTACACAAACATAGGGAGAACATATAAACCACACACACATATAGAGCCCATGTCAAAGTATAGCCAATGACCCCAGCACTGTGAGGCAGTAGAGCTAACCACTGTATATTCATGAGAAGGCAGTTAATTGACCAGTAACAAACAAGTAACATCAAAGAGGCACTGGTTCCTGGTAACTACACAGACTGAATTAGCATTAATATGGACTATGTACAGGGCCAGCACTACCATTAGGCAGCTGCCTAGGGTGCCAGCACCTGAGGGGATAGCACTGAGGCTACCAGCACAATAATATGGATGTCTCTGATGTCCTTATTTTACTGAACACTGGTGGCAGCCACAGTATGTATCAGCTATGGCCAGCACCCCTGTACTTGTCACCGGCCCCCTTTCATCAGTATCGGCATGATGGCTGCTTCCTTCCCTGGAACCAACATCCACAGATATATTGTTGTCTTTTTCTCCCTTCTCCTTCCCCCTCTTAAGGCTCTGCCCTCTCCCTCTAAGACTCCACCCAGAACAGCTCCTGTGCCTAGCTGATTACTAGTTGATTGGTTGGAATGAAAATCTGGTAAGGTATGAAAGCAAATGACAATCAACAATTTCCTCCCAAATGCTGGAAAATGGACAAAAACTGTTGTTTGAACAAATTGTTTAGATCAAACATTTAACAAACTTGTCTGAACGACCATTTTCATCTGTTTTCTGGCATTTAGGAACAAATTGCTGATCATCATTTACTCCCAGATTTTCATTCTAACCAATCTACCAGTTGGCTAGTTGGACAGATAATCTTTAGATGTGTGGCCAGCTTAAAGCTGGCCACACACTAGACCAACTTACATCCAACCAGCCAACTAGTTGATTGGTTGGAATGAAAATCTGGTAAGGTATGAAAGCAAATGACAATCTGCAATTTGCTTCCAAATGCCAGAAAATGGACAAAAACTGTTATTTGAACAAATTGTTTAGATCAAACATTTAACAAAATTGTCTGAGCAACCATTTTCATCTGTTTTCTGGCATTTAGGAGCATATTGCTGATCATCATTTACTCCCATTCCTTACCAGATTTTCATTCCAACCAATCGACTAGTTGGATGGTTGGATGAAAGTTGGTCTAGTGTGTGGCCAGCTTAAGACTCCATGAAAGAAGCATAGGAAGCTGGCACAGTGGTTAGTCCTAGATGGACCAGTGTGCACCACACACTCTGCATCCATGACAGATACGCCACTTGAGGTCCCCCTGTTTTAAGTGTCCATAGTCTTGACCCAGCTCTGGTCAGCACCATGTGTGGGCCGTAGCCACACCCTGCTGTGAATACAGGGCCTTCTGAAGAAGCTTCGCACCCTCTAAGTGTCATGGTGTGTCGATAGGGCGTAGATACAATATTTTGTTATGGGCGACAGAACCAACCTCTTCTCGGTGCTTGGAATAAACTCATTAGTATCTGTTCTCAAATTATGTTTGAGTTTTTGGCATCTCCCCAGTTTATTAATTACATGAGGGGATTTTCCAATGATAAACATGTCTATTTAGGATGAGATAATCTGTTAAAGTGACTCTGGGCCTGATTTAGCAGTCACACATGTGCACTGCTGAACGCAGATTCCCGATTATCTGGAATCACGCAATGCTGTGTTCGCACGCACTCTGCCAATGTTCGCACTCTGCGCATACATATAAGACACAGGACCTCAATCCGACCTGCTCGCAAGCGGGTCAATGGTGGGGCACTGCGCATCAGTGCCTGCCCATGGCTGAGCCTCTCTCGCAAGAAGAGAGGCCAGCCTATTAAAGCCCCACCTAGTATACCATCTGCGTCCACTCTCCCCTCCCCAGTCTGTGAAGTTTAAGTTTAATTTCACAGCCTGGCAGGCTCTGGGTCTGAAGTTAACTTCACAGCCTAGGGAGGGGACCCTACCTCAAGGGTCTCGTCGCAAGCCCCAATGGTCGCGATGGTCTTGACTATCGCGACCATCATCATGGTCGCTCGTTAAGGCTGTGGGTGGTAACCCACAGCCTAGCGAGCGGCCAGGAGGCCGGATCATTTTTTAGATGTGACCGCCCTCATTCAGAGCGAGCGCTCGCATTTTATGAGCGGCTCTGAATGAGGTCCTTTATCTTTGTCCGATGTCGTCTGCGAAGGTCACTCCATCTTATAGGTGTTTTTTTTTGGGAGAAAAATTTAAATAATTTTCTTTGTTGTTAAAAGTTGACTGTTTATCATTTATGACAAAACATTTTTTTATTATATTAAAATTAGGAACAAACAACTGTTATTTTTTAAATTTACTTGTATGAGACTATTTGTTTTCTTTATGTTTTTTTGGGTGTTACATTGTTGTTTAAAAATTCTTACCTTTTCTGCAGGTATGTTGTTGTATAATCCTGGAAGTGCTTAGAATTTATTTTGTTGCAAATTTCAAGCCAGATTTGTCCATGAGCTATAAGTGGAACATTGGTTCCACTATAAAATCTGGTAAGTGCCTCTTGTATAAACATATTAGTTACCATCCCACTAACACTTAGATCTTATACAGTATCTTGCAATCTGATGATGCTGAATCATCATCTGCAGTTGTGGCAGACATATTTGGAGGTGATGTGTTTGGAAGAGGTGGAGGAGGAACATCTGGTGTAGCCACAGAACAGTATCACCATCCACATCTGCAAGTGTGTCCAAATGCAGAGTTTCATCTGACACCTCCCTTCCAAATTCTTCCAAAAAATTGTGTATCAGTGAATAGCGGTCATCCGCAGAGTAACACTCTCCCTCCATGACTGCCAAGTTCTAAAACCAGCTGATGCTATTTATAGGCATAAGCGAACACATGGAAAAGCGCCCGCTTAAATACGCAATCAATATGCGTATATCCGAAATTAACATAAAACCATCCTTCCAAGTTAGACCCACTTTCCATCGGATCTCCTTATGCCGCACATGCGTATGACTGCTCTGGCACTGGGTAAGACACCTGCTGTGTGATAACTGTAATTACTTATGGAGTTAAATCCATACAGAAACAAATGACCTACAAAACCTTCAACCATACCTCTACTCCTTCCATCTACACCCTAATTTCCTCTCATATTCTCTCGCACCAACATCACTTTGCCAATGACCACCTCCTTTCATCTTCCCTGATCACCACTTCCCATTCCCACCTTCAGGATTTCCCCTGGGCCACTCCCAACCGCTGAATTGTCCTCTCATACTCCATCACCCAACCTTCAAACTTTCCAGTAAAACCAATTTTTTCATAATAGCTTCCCACCCCATCTCCTATCTCTCCATCCTCTGCCCCTTCTCCCCTTTGTGTCTATCCATACTCTCTCTAGATTGTAAACTCTTGCGAGAACCCTTTCGCCCTTTTTCTCTATATTATTAAAGTATACTGTAATATGGCATTTATTTAAAGTTGTAGAATTGTCTATAAGTTTGTATTTATGCTACTTCTCGTTTGTTCCATCCCCGTTGTACGTTGCTACACAATCCTTGTGGCATCATATACATAAAATATAATAATAATAATAATAATAATAATAATAATAATAATAATTCCCTGTGTGCCCCAAATTACCTAGTTCTACTAGCATGGGATGGTTGTCCTAGGACATACTTAAAAAATGCTTTTTCATCCAACTGTGCATGAGCCCCTAACCTTAAAAATTAGGTCAGTAGGTTACCAGGAAAAACAAGTAAATGTGCCCCCCCTTTACTCTGTTACTAATAATCTGTGATCTGCTGCAATAAATGTAATCTTTCCCCTTTTTAGTCCAATAATAGTAATTTATGCTCCCTTTAGTAGAATAATAATGTGATCCATTTAGTAGATTGATAATATTCTGTGCCCCTTAGTAAAATAGCCTGTGCGCTGCCATGGGCGTATCTATAATAAGTGCACCCTGCATCCATTGTGTCATCTTCCGTAAAATAATAATAATGGTCTGTACCCATTCAGTAACATAAACAAATATCCCATTCCCATATTTTGAGTAGTGTAACAAACCTCCACCCCTCTTTACTTACCTTTGGGCCTCACTCTTTCGAAGAGCACCAAGGTATCCAGAAAAGCCCCTTTGATGGCTCCTCCTGCTCTCTAGTGCAGGACAGCTTCCGCCTCTGGAGTGACCCCCATATACTACAGACTCTGGGCCTGATTCAGACCCGGTCGCAAGCGCTGTGTGCTCGCAACTGGGTCGATGGTGGGCCAGTGCTGGCTCCATCATGCGCATGCACGAGACCCGGATAGCGACGGGCACTCCGTCACTCCGGGTCTCGCAACAAAGGGGGCGTGCTGTTGATGTTGAGTGACAGCACGCCCCTTTTGGTGGGCAGGCCGGGGGAGTGGCTGCCCAAACGGAGGCGTTCCCATGTGTGCACTTACCGAACGGGTCCTAGCTCTGTGCCAGGCTCTGCTCCAGTAATCACAGACTGACAGGTGGGCCACTGTGGTGCTGTTGATCGCGGCCCAAGAAGCCACCTCATTACGGCCCATAATTAACTATAATGAGTCACTCAGTGACATCATTAGTGACTGCCATATACTACAAACAACATTAGTGACCCCCATATACTACAGACAGCATTGGTGACCATCATATACTACAGACAGCATTAGTGAACCCCATATACTACAGACAGCATTAGTGACCACCATATACTGCAGACAGCATTAGCAACTACCATATACTACAGACAGAATTAGTGACCGCCATATACCACTGACAGCATTAGCAAGCTACATTTACTACAGAAAGCATTAGTGAGCACCATATACTGTAGACAGCATTAGTTCCCTACATATTCTACAGACTGCATTAGTGACCATTATATACTGAACACAGCATTGGTGACCACTGTATACTACACACAGAATTAGTGACTGTCATATACTGCACACAGCACTAGTGACCACCATATAATACAGACAGCATTAGTGATTGCCATATTCCAAAGACAGCATTAGTGACCGTCATGTAATCAGTGTCGGACTGGGACATGAAGGGCGCACAGGGGGAATGCAATGGTAGGGGCCCCCTGAAGGGAGGCGGTGCAAAGCTAAGGAGTGTGGCTATCTAGCAGTGGAGCATAAGTAAAATTTTAAAAACTGCATAGGTCCAGATCCAAATTAAAAATAACAATAATGCTGAATCTGGTATTCTAGTTATAGTTTAAAACCAGGTAAGTAATAATTTTTATGTCCAGTTTCCTGAAGGCATAGGGTTCAGAAGCTGTAGCTCTAGTCACCCTGGGCTAGCTTGGATACAGCTATCAGCACTGTAAAGTCTGAAATGTATGTACGGTGAGGAAAAAACCCATTGTTAGTCCTGGTACATTAAGGTGCCAGCGCCTGCTGCAATTTGTGCCGCATGGAGAGAGTTGTCGCATTGCTCACTATATAATGCCAAGATTGTTGCAGTGCCCGCAATTTTCATAATATAGAGTGTCACAGTGCCCACCATATAATGCAGAGAGAGCTGCAGTGCCCACCATATACGTAATGCAGTGTCACAGTGCTCACCATAGAATGAAGTGTCACAGTGCCCGCCATATAATGCAGAGTGCCACAGTACCCACCATATAATACAGTGTCGCAATGCCCACCATATCATGCAGAGAGTGCCACAGTGCCCACCATATAATGCAGAGAGTGCCACAGTGCCCACCATATACTTAATGTAGAGTGTCACAGTGCCCACCATATAATGCAAGGAGTGTCACAGTGCACACCATATAATACAGAGAGTGCAACCATATTAATGCCATAAGTTAACGCCATATTAGTAGAGTGCCGCAGTACCTACCATATATAATGCAATGCCCACCATATAATGCAGAGAGTGTCTCAGTGCCCACCAAATAATGCAGTGTCACAGTGCCCACCATATAATGCAGAATGTCACAGTGCACACCATATAATGCAGAGTGCCGCAGCGCCCACCATATAATGCAGAGTGCTGCAGTTACCGTCATATTAGTAGAGAGTGCCGCAGTACCTACCATACACTGCAGAGAGTGTCGCAGTGCTCACTATATAATAGAGAGTGTCGCAGTGGATGTGATATAATACAGAGAGCATCAATCACCCACATATAACACACAAATACGAATACACCCTTTATGCACACACACACACACACACACACAATACTAATACACCTCACCCCGACACACACATGCAACATTAATACACCATCATAGACAATATTAAAAAACAGCATCACCCAGAAAAAAATCCACCCCTCTCCCCCTCCTCCTCATATACCAACCCCCTTAGATAACACTAAAACATTTTTCACACCACCAGTCACACTTACTGTACCTGACCAGAGGGAGGATATGTCTCTCAGTGATGGATGGACCTGGCTCCTCTACACGGTGTTCTGTAGTGACTAGTGAGCGCCTGCAGCAGCCTGGGCTCCTCCCTCTGCTGGCTGTGCGGCATAACATCACAGGGTAAATGGTCAGAACCTACTTCACCCTGGAAGTGGGCGGAGCTTAATCGGCTGCAGATGGGCGGAGCTTCATTGGCCGTGGACGGGGCTTCCAACTGGCAGGGATCTGGAACTTCACATTGCTAGGCCCTGATGGCAGTGTACCCTCCATTTGCGGCCTGCTAAAGCCCTGCCCCCTCACTGAAAGGGGCATGGTCACAATGCACTGAGGCCTACTGGGGAATTACCCAATTCTCCAGCAGTCCAGTCTGAGCCTGCATGTACTACAGACAGAATCAGTTCAGAACAGATGGTGCACCGATGATGCTTCTAAAGACGCTCCGAGACTAAAATGCACCAGCTGAAGGCGCTGCAAGTGAGCGTCTCAGTGATGGGAAAATCGTGTCTGACTTAGAATCAGACCCTGTCTGTTCTCAGTGTACAGTGCTAAGATAGAACAATAGTAGTAACAATATAATGCTTCACTAACACTAGTGTACAGTGAAATGGTAAATGGTTTCTATGGGCAGAGGATATAGTAAAGTCTTACATTATTTCCTGGGTCCTAATTGGTTCCTTTTTTCCAAAACGTTTTATAAATTGGTCGATAGCAAGGACATTTGCAGAATTATTCTGAACTTGAACTTTATAGTTGATCTATAACACAACTTTATTATAGTTTATTGTCAGTGACGTGCAGTGAGGTCAATGGCTGGGGAGGCGCACATGTATGAAATGAAAACACAGTTTTTATATCAAAACTCTGGAGCATGACAAGGAGTCCCTGTTTATTATAGTTCTACGCTCTGTAATTGCCATACACAACAGGCATTCAAGTGTGCTTCTGATCTCCCAGCATGCACCTGTGCTCAAAGTTTGGACAACATGTTATTCAGTTATACAATGGGTCTACTGATTACCACATAATTAAAAAAATGAGACTGGGGAAATATTGGGATGCAATCGGGAAACCCGACTGCTTTATCCCGGCGTGGGTTGCCGGGTGCCGCGAGTGGACAGCCGCGCGGGGGGAGGGTTAGGTTTAGCACCCCGGGGGGGGGATTTAGGGTTAGGCACCCCCCCGGGAGGATTAGGATTAGGCTAAGGGGAGGGAGGGTTAGGCACCCACGGGGGGAATTAGGGTTAGGCATCCCCCCGGGGGAGTTAGGTTTAGGCAGCAGGGAAGGGGGGGTTAGGGTTAGGCACTTACAGGGGGGATTAGAGTTAGGCACTTGGGGGAGAGGTTAGGGTTAAGCACCCCTAAGGAGGGTTAGGTTAGTTATTACTTACCTGAGGACGATCGGGATTTCCAGCGCTGTCGGGCTGCCACTGCCGGGAATCGAACCGATTCCGGAAATATCAGACACATTTATTTTAATATGCTAATTTGGGAACACAAAAGACTTTTCAGGTATGAAACAAATAATGTAGAAACAGAAAGGATTGACAAAAGATATTTAAGCAGGACCTTCCAAGTTTATAACGCTTGGTTAAATGGCGTTTTAAAATTTATGCATGAGAAAAAAAATAATTAAGGCAGAATTTTTATTCTGTTATTTATTTGGTTACATTTTGTATACATTTTGGAGCACGACTAAAGGTGCCTACACACTTACCGATTTTTTACACGATCTGGCCGATTCCGACGCATTGGAATGACAGATCGTGTAAAAAATGCCCATATCTTGAGTCCCCACTCACGATCACGATGTGATACGCGTCCCCGCTGGTTGCACATCGCATCGTCAGATCTGCCGTGCTGCAGGGCAGATCTGGCAATCTGGGACACAATGCACTGGAAAAAAGTTGCGGATGCACGATGGATCATTTGAAGATGGACTAAATCATCTGCAGAGCTGCCGGGGAGGAGTTTCAAGGGAAATTGTACACGATGTCAGATCGTGTACAGATCGATAAGTGTGTAGGCACCTTTAACCTATATTTGTTTTCCATGTTACTTTGTGTACAGTATTTCTTTAAAGAACAAACTCTCCTTATGCGTCCTATCAAATGTGTCAGTTTCAGCTCAAAACAAGCCCCCATGTATTAAATTATTACCAGTAGAGACTATTTTTCACCCCTGCCCCTACTGACCTTGTCTTATTTCTGAAACGTCTGCAACCTGTGTCAGCCATGGCGGTGAACATCACTGAGAAGGGACAATATCCTCAAGTTTATGACCAACCAAGTGTGTAAAACAAATCAAGTAGGTCTTGATGGACTGAGAGTGTTGCCAATAAGATAACAGATTGAATTGTTTCTGGGATCTGTATGTTATGGGTCCTCAAGGTGAAGTTCCCCTCGAATGAGCAACTAACACTAATCTAAAACATACACATGAATGCTCTTAAAGTATCTATAATGTAAGATTAATATTTTTGCACACTGCTAACTATTCATTTCAAATAGTAATTTGGGCTCTTTTAATACAATATTTATTTGGTTTTCTGTTATAGTTATTTTAATATGTTTATAGAGTTTTCAGCAATGGCAAATGACTCTTCAGGGGGAATGTAATAGCTAATAGCTTGCAAAATTCCGGTGTACTTAGTCTTGCTGGAACTGTTTACGGGTTTTGGGCGAGTTTGACCATGAATTTGATAAATGTAATAGGCTGTGAAGTTTAGGCTGACTTGGGGACCTTTCGGCCTTGTGTGCCAGGCTATGAATTCACACTTTTTAGCATTCCAGTGTTTTTTCTAGAAACACAATAATTCTGAACAAAAAAAATTATAGTGTTCTCCACTGTAAACACAGCCAGCACTAGTGCTAATGCCTAGGCTGGTATTGGAAAAATTGGGGAAACAAAGAGCATGGGTTCCCTTAATGTTTCCATTACCAGGACTTGTGTAACCATAGAGAGGAGACCTGCAGTGTGGGGTCCATCCACCATGATTCCACCAGCCCTAGGCTAGTTGGCAACCAAGGCTGGTTTCCCCAGCGTGAGTGGGGCCCACAAAAAAAAAAAAAGTGTGGGTCCCCCACCTGGATACAATCAGCCCTAGTGCCAATAGCACTAGGACTTCTGTTTTAGGAGTATTAATAATATTGTTTTATTACAGGTGGACTGCTGGCATCATGGTGGTGCTTGGGGAACCACAAGTGCCAGTATGCCTGTGCATCCAAGGCCCACTGGCACCTGGAAAACAGATATTAAAATAAAGACAAGACACACACTCCATAGAAAAAAAGTATTTTATTAAATAAATACTCCCCCACACCCCTTGTTTATCCATTTATTAATCACTTAATTTAAAGGGAAAGATCCTCTTCTTTCCATGTAGTCATCCAAGATACTTTCCAAAAAAAAGCCCTAATAGACTTGTCTACTTGTCCTGCTGCTGAAGAAAGGTCACTCTCGGACACGCTCCATAAAAATGCATATGGCCATGCTGATTGGTCAGAGCGCGCCAGTTCCTCCGCATCACAAGGGTGCTTTGTTGAATTTGAGATTTTGTGATTGCTGAATGACTACCCGTTGCCATGTTCGTGGAACCAGCTTGAGATGATGTGTGCTTTGTAGCCATAGAGAGTTAAATAGTCACAAACAATTCCTCAGACAGGTTGTGGCATTTAAATGATGCTTAATTGGTATTAACCAATGTTGTAGTGAAACACTTTTTTTTGCCACTGTAGCTTCCCAAACAGCTTGAACCAGTCTGGACATTCCCCTCTGAACGTTCTCATAGAGACCTCATTTTTGTCTGCAGAACACACACACACACACCTATATATATTTATTATGTTCTGCTCCATATATTGCAGAAACAGTTCCCACAAAGGATTCATCTAGCTCCCCTTTTAAATAATGCTGGATCTAGTCCTGTAGTGAACACAGGACTGTCTCATTGTTCTGCCACTTATACAGTTTAAATATACCATTATAAACAACATAAAATATACTAAATTGATTATAGAGAATCACATTTCTTACATTGTATGTAGGGCAATATTCTCCCTCTGCTTATGAGAGAGCATAGAAAACCAACACTCACTGTACATACAGGGACTATGCAATACGTATTAACTTACAGTAAAGGGGAGATTTTTCTCGGCAAAGACTCTCCTAGTTATCTGACAAGGGTATAACAGCCACTTACTTTTTCTTTAAGAAGCTCCAAACACCAATGTTGCTATTTTTTTTATTGCTTTTATTTTTCCATTTCAGTGTCAGCTCTGACACAATTTACAAGAGCTGTTATATCCCAAGCAGGAAATAAAAGATAAAAAAACAGCAGAGTAGTAAAAAAGATATATTTCCAGTGAAACGCGGTTCTCTGGAGAGTGTTGTGCTAAAGGGCAAATCATTACATAAAATATAATATATTCTAGTGCAGCACAACAGGAAATTTATTACAGAAAAGCTCAGACAATAACACATCAGAGGAAAGCGGGGACAAGGGACTGTAGAATGAACACTCATGACAAAATATGTTATATAATCAAAGGGTTCATATTATCCACCTAGGGATGTTACCTTCTCATATGCTATATATGATAGTATATACTGTATTATTATTTTTTTTCTTTTTTCATTTGTAGCAAATAAGTTACCTTTATGGTGGTCTTTCAAATACATGTCTACATGTTTATTCACACCTCCCACCTACTAAAGGATGATTTTAAAAAATTATTACGGTGATCTTTTTTGCTTCCTACCAGTGATAAAGATTTCCCTTAAGGCAGTGGTTCCCAAACTGTGCGCCGTGGCGCCCTGGGGTGCCTCGGGACACTTGCAGGGATGCCTCCGGTTGGTGGTCCAGCACCAAATCAAATTATTTATGGTCAATGTAATGTAAATATGTGGGAAAACAAAAGTGCAATCCTGTCCACCACCACATAACTGAGCCTAAGGATGACAGGTACAATTTACTACACTTTAGTACTTCACTACATTTTTTTCTGAATTTCTCAATAACAAACTTAAAAACTTAGGGGTGCCGTGAAAACAGTCCTGAGACTCAAAAAAGTTTGGGAACCACTGCCTTAAGGGATCTAAAACCTTAATAATTTGATTTGCTTAATTTTGTCTAGCAAAGGGGACTTGGGGCCTGATTCAGAGCCGCTCGTAAGCGGCCGCTCGTTCGTTCCGAGCGATGTTAGCCCAACTGCGCATGCGTACGGATCGTTATACGCATGCGCTAACCAGTCAGTGCGGCCGAAATTCATGTGCTCGCAAAATAGCGAATGCCTGCTATTTTGAGTGACAGAAAGAGGCGTATGTGGGTGGTAACAGGGGAAGGTGCTTGAAAATGGGGAGTGGAAATCAGAACGCAGGCGTGCTTAAATGTCAAAACGGGCATTTTATGGGTGTGCATATTTAAAACAGCAGCATCATTGACCACGTCACTGGGTTATTTTATAGTCAGAACTGCTCGCAAAATTGTGGTAGCAAACACCAACCCCAAGAATAGCGAGCAGTTCATACCCTTGTCGATGTACTCGATTAATCTAATAAATAGCGGACATGACGTAGGATGCGAGCGGCCAGGGGGCGTATCTTTCCAAAAAACGAACGCAAGTTTTGTTCGCTCGTTCAGACATAGAGGCGTGAACAGACCGCAAACAGCGAACGGTTCATTTGAATAGCCACCCCTTGTTTTAGAACGAACGACCGCAAATAGCGAGTGGCTCTGAATGAGGGCCTTAGTTTTCTATTATCCTTCTGTCTTGTCTCTGCTAATTATTTGCCTTCTCCCATTCATATTTTCATATGTTTCCTATCATTCTTAGCTTCAACTGATTTTACAAATGGACAAAGTTGTAAATTTAGAGAGTGGCGACCTTTGCATGACACTGCTTCACAGCGGGTTTTGCCCCGAAATGTAAAATTACACTGATGTTACAAACAAGACACATCGTAATTTGCTTTTAATATCATCAACCTTTTAAATAAACCCGCCAACAAGTGGCAGCCTGAAAAAGCCATCCCTTAAGGTGTGTACACAGCTGACAGATAAATCTGCAGATTGAGTGATCTGCAGATATATCTGCAGACGATGGTCGTTCATACACACTGAAATACCATAATCTGCTTGGGCCCTTGGGACCCGGCGGCCGGTGGGCATGTCCCGC
This sequence comes from Taudactylus pleione, assembly GCA_031769625.1. Classification (NCBI taxonomy): domain Eukaryota; kingdom Metazoa; phylum Chordata; class Amphibia; order Anura; family Myobatrachidae; genus Taudactylus; species Taudactylus pleione. The sequence goes on along the minus strand of JAUIMM010000331.1, from coordinate 5,516,209 downwards.
CCCCCTCCTGGCGGCTGCCGCTGTGTGTGTACGGGCAGTCTGCCGACCGCCCGTATGCACTTGCCGATGGACAAACCGCCCATACACACTTGCCGATAGACAGATATGTCTGCAGACATATCTGTCCATCGGCTGTGCAGCACAGCCAATGCGATATGTCATATCGCGGGTACATACTGGCCAACGGGCTGCAGATACATTGGCCGATCAATTGAACGGCCAATGTATCTGTCAGTATGTACCCAGCATAAGTGAAATTGGGAGAATGTAATAGGGTACGAGTTGGTAAAAATGCTGATTTGTTAGTGAATTTGCCGTGAGAGTTAAAGTAATGATTTTTCATTTTTTTTAAAGGCAAAACCAGCCTGGTTTCAAAATATCAGTTTTAAATGCATTGTAAAAATCAACAAAAATATGCACATTTGCAAACTTTTACCGTATTACATTCCTCTCAAGTGCAGACCTAGTTCCTAAGCTTGTTATAGAGCTCGAAATTTGTCATTTCAATCCCAAGGCACATCATCTTCCAGCGTTAGACACAAGAGGGGACTTCCAGCCCTATCTTAATCTACTTTTAAAATGTTCAGGTCAACACAAATTACATTTATTTGCACTATATAAAATACATATTATTATTATTGCTAAGGAGCTTTACTTATCACATGTCAATGCCATTTGAAAGTATGCATGTGCATCTATTAGCGCCTGTTAATGAAGCTATGATGCTTTGTGGTTTATACCGTAAAATTGTTAGGAGTATCACACTACAATAAGACCAATATAAACAGTGGCACATATTGTATTGCAAGTGTTACTAACATAAATGAAAACAACGACAATCATTTATATCTTCAGTGAACAAATCCCCTGGAAAAAAGTGCTGTCATTTTGTCTATTAACCACTTTTCTAAAAATGCTCCAAAATTGTCATTTTTTTTTTAATGAGTGAATTAGGTGAGGAACATCCATTTTATCTTATCCAAAATGATTTATAAAAATGATTTGTGAAAAAATATATAATTTTTTCAAATATTAGAACCACCAACGGAACATCAGAAACATCGTGACCATCGAGAGGTTCAATTTGAGACCAGTTTCAGGCACCAGGTACACTAGGGGGGGAGGTTAATAAACTTTTTCCCAGCCGCTGCTAATCTGCAGCCGCTGGGTGGGGGGTCCTGCTTTGCTGATCGATCAACAGTGATCAGCAGCACAGCTGACAGAGGGGGAGAGGGTGCTGGCAAGCAGAGGGACCAGAAGGTCCCTCTGAGAGCAGCAGCTGCGGGAAGGTTCTCTTCCTGCAGCTGCCCTCATGTTTATCTGACTGGTCAAAATTTTGCGACCAGAGCAGATAAAGAACTGCCTGGTGTGGTCAGAAAATTACAACCATGCCAGGCAAGTGGTAAAAGATGCCACAGAAACACGAACTTGTAACAATAAGAAGAGCAGGCACCCAATTTAGGCAACTCTGCATCACTGATTTTAAACATATTTTAGAAGATGATATGAATATTTAACAAAATGTAGTTTTATTATATCCTACTTATAAATTATATTCTTTTCAACTTGACATGGGCTCACAAAAAAAAGTTCCCACACAGAATATAATGCATAACCACCTATAGATATAAACCAGTAAATCTATGCTCTAATCTTAGTATACAACAGCCATTTTTTTATTGTTTTTTTTGGCCTGTAATCTGTCTGGAGGAGTAATATTGCCTTTATCCTCCTTACCTGCACATGTGTATATCTAAAAATTAAGCATGAACAGGGTCCATATTGTAAAAAGGAAAATAAATAAGGATTGATCAGATAAAGGCTATGAAACAAATTGTTCATCCATCCCAAACGGTGTCAGTGAGCATAGATTAAAGATTAATGTGCTCTCACGTTTGAGAAGCTCCTTTTGTAGGTCAGCCCCTCCGATACCCATTCTGACTGTTTCCAGTCCAGATGCTTTAAGATTCTTATGTTCCCCTTTATGTTATGTAATGAAATTCCTCGATATGGAGGTGATTCATTTACTTTTAGATAGGTCCGATGATGCATTTCTGATGTTTCACATGTGTCCCAGCATCCTCTGTTTCAGGGGTCTTGCAGTTATCCCTACATATGTCATATGACATTCACATTTGAGACAATATGTAACCCCCAATGCATTACAATTTATAAAATATCAAAACCCATGTTTGTCTTGTACATTTTCTTTCTTTATCATGTGGTTAATGGTTACATGCTTTGCACATTCAACATGCATAGGATCCTTTGATCCTAGTTGGTTTTGAGGGATTTTTATTGAAGTGGCTCCTCAACAACATGTCATACAAGGTTTGTATCTAACGGAGTTCAACTAAAGTGTTTTCACCAAAAAAAAACAACTTAATTGCCAAAATATGTGCCCCAAAACTGTGCCTTCACCTGATTACAAAATATCCTAATTTGTGTCAACTTTTCAAAACTTCAAGCGCCCACCGGGGATAATAAAACTTATCCGACCAAGCTGAAATTTTGCACATGAGTTACTGCTATGGACCCACAACTTTTCTGCACTATTGGAATTTTGATCTCGCAATTTTTTTTTTCAACCCATCCTTATATATATATATATATATATATATATACACAGTATACATCTATATCACTTCCCAGCATTCCAGAGCAGTGTTTTACTGTGCTGAACCTTACATCAGGGTGTAATCCCAACACCCTTCAGCAGCAAATATCAGAGAATCACTTCCCTTCATCCCAGAAATGAGTATCACTTCCTGAACCACAGTATAGACTTCAACTCCCTGCATCCCAGACCAGAGTATCATCCTCCTACAATTCAGATCATTGTAACACTCAATTATGTTGAAATGTGGAGTGTGTTACAGTGCTATATCCATACTTGTCCCATAAGTGAAGCATTTTACGTTACCAAGATGGCCACCGTTTGGTCTTCTGTGCATGTGTAGTGCCGTCTTGTCACTGCATTAGAGTGCAACAAAGGAACATGGACGTGTTCCACTTAGCTCCAAGGACCCTCCATATATCCTGCATATTCCTGCATCACTACCATCATACTTGACCAGCTGGTCCTCTGTTTGTCCCACTCAAGCTCCACTACATCCAGATTCACTGAGTGTGTAACTCTGAGTACAGCTGTACAAACACCTCTACTACACTTCAATAAACCAAACACCTGTTTAAGTACTAAGGCTATCTGCTGTATCTGGAATCCACAAGTGATTACTAATATAACCTGCTTTCTACCACTTATCAGGTTATGGGCCCAAGCACCTAAACACACGGACACACCAGGTGCCAAAAAAATTACATGTGTCAGCAAAAGTAAATCAGCAGGGTTAACCAGAGAAGGTAAACAGTGAAGCTGCATCAGTGTTTTCAGTACACAGCATGTACACAGGAGCTGAATTCATGATTGGTTTTACTCAATTCAGAGAATTACACCACATGGAAATTTGCAATGGAAATGTAACTTAAGCATAAGAGGTTGTGGAAAGTTACAGTTAACCCAGGTAACAGTCCAAGCCCAGATGATGTAGACAAAGCCTTGGGAATGGTAGACTTAAGTGTTGAACAGAACATTTATTCTATCATACATGGGAAAGTGACAGCTAGCCCAACAGGCTGCATATGATGACGGGTCTGATGAGGAGATTTATTCTGAAGCATATATTGTGTAATATCAAGTTGAGTGAATGCACAAGTATGTGTGACTACATTGCTAAAATGATGTCCATATCACAGCAGATAATGCCTGTACAAGTTTAAGTAAATGAAAAGGAGACTGCCATGGCAATGCTACAAAACTTAGCATCTGAATTTGATTTCCTGGTAGTAGAATTAGAAGCTAATACAACCAAGCTAACTACAGAAACTGTCAGGACAAAACTGCTACAGCTCCAAGAACGTGTGCCAGTTGAGTTAAATGTTTTGAATAGTGCATCATACACTAAAAGTGAGATGACCATAACATTCAAATACAAGTGATATGTACAGTCAGGACCATAAATATTGGGACATTGACAGAATTTTCAGATTTTGGCCTCTATTCACCACCACAATGGTTTTGAAATGAAACAAACAAGATGTGCTTTAACTGCAGACTTTCAGATTTCATTTGAGGGTAATTACATCCAAATCGGGTGAATTGTGTAGGAATTACAACAGTTTCAATATGTGCCTCCCACTTTTTAAGGGGCCAAAAGTAATGGGACTATCAACTCAAAAGCTATTTCATGGACAGGTATGGGCTATTCCCTCATTATTTCATTATCAATTAAGCAGGTAAAAGGTCTGGAGTTGATTCTAGGTGTGACATTTGCATTTGGAATCAGTTGCTGTCAACTCTCAATATGAGATCCAAAGAGCTGTCACTATCAGTGAAGCAAGCCATCATTAGGCTGAAGAATCAAAACAAACCCATCAGAGAGATAGCAAAAACATTAGGTGTGGCCAAATCAACTGTTTGGAACATTCTTAAAAAGAAAGAACGCGCCAGAGAGCTCAGCAACACCAAAAGACCCAGAAGACCACGGAAAACAACTGTGGTGGATGACAAAAGAATTATTTGCCTGGTGAAGAAAAACCCCTTCACAACAGTTGGCCAAATCAAGAACACTCTCCAGGAGATAGATGTATATGTGTCAAAGTCAACAATCAAGAGAAGACTTCACAAGAGTGAATATAGAGGGTTCACCACAAGATGCAAACCATTGGTGAGCCACAAAAACAGGAAGACCAGATTAGAGTTTGCCAAACAACATCTAAAAAAGCCATTACAGTTCTGGAACAACATCCTATTGACAGATGAGACAAAGATCAACTTGTACCAGAGTGATGGGAAGAGAAGAGAAGGAAAGGAACTGCTCATGATCCAAAACATACCACCTCATCAGTGAAGCATGGTGGTGGTAGTGTCATGGCATGGGCATGAACTGGTTCTCTTGTATTTATTGATGATGTGACTGCTGACAAAAGCAGCAGAATGAATTCTGAAGTGTTTTGGGCAATATTATATGCTCATATTCAGTCAAATGCTTCAGAACTCATTGCATACTGCAAAAGCAACCAAAGAGTTTTTAAGGCTAAAAAGTGTAATGTTATGCAATGGCCAAGTCAATCCCCTGACCTGAATCCGATTAAGCATGCATTTCACTTGATGAAGACAAAACTGAAGGGAAAATGCCCCAAGAACAAGCAGGAACTGAAGACATTTGCAGTAGAGGCCTGGCAGAGCATCACCAGGGATGAAACCCAGCGTCTGGTGATGTCTATGCGTTCCAGACTTCAGGATGTAATTGCCTGCAAAGGATTTGCAACAAAGTATTAAAAAGTGAAAGTTAGATTTAGGATTGTTTAGTTTGTCCCATTACTTTTGGCCCCTTAAAAAGTGGGAGGCACATAGAGAAACCGTTGTAATTCCTACACCGTTCACCTGATTTGGATGTAATTACCCTCAAATTAAATCTGAAAGTCTGCAGTTAAATCACATCTTGTTTGTTTCATTTCAAAGCCATTGTGGTGGTGAATAGAGGCCAAAATATGAAAATTCTGTCAATGTCCCAATATTTATGGACCTGACTGTATGTCATTAAATAGGACACAAAGCAACTCAATGTTAATTTGAAAAATGTGAATGCTAACCAAATTAAAAACTGCAGTGAAAAAATCAAGTCCGCTTTGAATGTCACATACAGTCACAGAAAGGATTGCTGGCATATTGATTTAGGTGCTACAAGACATTTCAGTTGTAATAATGAGTGGTTCACTATATTGAATATGTGTGATCCTATAACAATTAAATTAATTGGAAATTAAGTGCTTATAGCTGAAGAAGTTGGGACAGTTACTGCCCAATTGAAAATAGGGACTAAAATCAAAGTCACAGAAATTCAAGATGTGCTTTATATCCTGTATCAGATATGGGGACAAACCACATAGCCATAAGTATCCTAGAGTAAAGAGACTACAGAGTCCAGTTTGTGAGTAAGATAGGAAAGTCTGTAATAGCAACAGGTACCTGGGGCTATCAATGATATGTCCTTGACACACAACAGTGTTATGTGATGATGACCCCTAGCTCACAGTCTATGGAACTCTGGCACAGAAGGTTAATTCACCTTGAATGTGACAGTGTACAGAAAGTACTTTATATTATGGTTACATGAATATCAGTGACTGATACAGAAAAGCCCATGTGTGAAAGTTGTATTACAGGCAAGCAAAGTCATTGTCCATTTCCAAAATCAGCAAGCAAAGCTGAGGTACCCCTGGAATTGGTTCATACAGATGTGTGTGGTCCAATGGAGATTACATCGATAAGTGGATACAGATACTTCATAACATTCATCAATGATTTCACAAGAATGACACAGATTTATTTAATCAAAGAAAAGAGTGACGTGATGAACAAGAGATTACAAGAGATTAGTAGAAGCTCACACTGGTCACAGACTTGATGATGCATGGTATTGAACATCAACTGGCCATTGCATACATGCCAACCCAGAATGGTGTGAGAGTGCAAATTATACCTTAGTGGAGAGAGCTGATGCCTAAACAAGTGTTTTGTGTGGAAGCCCTGTCATTGGCAGTCTATATGAAAAATGCTCCCACAGTTGCCTTACAAGATAAGACACCAATAGAGGTGTGTGAAGAAAACCAAGTATTAGACATATCAGAGTTTTTGGATGTACTGCATATGTACACATCCCCAAAGAAAGAAGGCATTAGCTAGATCCAAAGTCCATGAAATGCATCATGCTTGTATATTACCAAGAGAGTAAAGGTTATAGAATCTGGAATACAAAGACTAAAAGGCTTCCCAAGCCAAGGGATGTCATATTCCAAGAGATAGCAGCACTTAAAGAAAGGTGCAACTGGATATGCAGAACAACTATCTGTTATTGGATATGCCAGCAAGTGACATACCTGACGAAGAGGCTACCAGTGTAACCCCAGAAAATAACCTCTGTAAGATGAAACAGTTAAAAACCACCAAAGAGATATTATAAGAAGTTTGTAAATAATGCATTCTGTGAACCCCAAAATATCCAAGAGGCTAAACCAAGAACTGACTGATGTGAGTGGAAATTCAAGATAGCCAAGGAAGCTCTTCACCTTAAAGAGACTTTGAGTAAACTGATTCTTAAAAACAAGAAAGACACCATCAACATTAAGTGTGACAATAGTAAAGAGCTCGTGGAGAAAGGAGCTGTTGCTGTGGTCCACATATCTAGTAATAAGAATACTGCTGAAATGCTGACCGGCTTACCAAAGGGATTACGTCACAGTGATCGGCCTTGTTTCTAAAGAAATGTGGACTAGAACTACTTGAAATGTTGATATATTCTTTGTCCAATCGTCAAAGTTTTGACAGGTTGCTGCAACAATTGTATAAAAATGTTTACATAACATTGAGAATCTTCCTGCAAAGGGGGCGGGGGGGTTGGTTTATGGAGTGCGTTACTGCACTGCCTCCATAAATACTCCTTATATGAAGCATTTTCCTTTACCAAGATGGCCACCATGTAGTGCTCTGTGCATACCCAGCACCATCTTATCACTGTGTATGAGCATCACAGTGTAACATAGATGAATTCCACTTAGCTCGTGAGACCCTGCTGAGTAATCCTGCATATAGCCTGCATTACCTTGCATATATATATATATATGAAACCTGCACTGCTACCTTCCTACATCACCAGCTGGTGCTGTGCATGTGCCGCTCAAGCTTCATTTCATCCAGAATACCATTTGTATGACTATGATTACGGCTGTACAACCAACTTCTACTATGCTTCAATGAACCTCACACCTGGTTAAGTACTGTGTTTAGTGTATCTGGATTCTGCTGGTGTTGTTATTATACTCTGCAGGGCCATACAGAGCCTGGCCGGGCCTGGGTACTGACAGGGGGCATGGCCTTATGTAAGGGATAATAGCCACGCCTCCTTACATTTAAAAAAAAACATATGCATTATCATGAAGTAACACCGCACCACAGCGAAACGCCGTTGTGCCCCTCAGCCAGGGCAGATCCAGGGAAGGTACAATCAGTGTAATCACTCTTCCTCTCCTATCAGGTGCAAGCAAAGGAGACTGCTGTTGCACTCAGTGGCAGCAGCCTCCCTGTAGCTGACAGGACTACCAAAGGGAGGAGGTAGACCTGGGCACCCGCCGGGTCCAACCAGCAAGCCCGGGACCGGGTAATCAGTACCCACTGCCCCCCCCTCTCGGCACCCCTGATACTCTGCATTCCACTGCTAATAGCACACACATATTAACAAGTCTCATCTGCAAAAATATATGGCATCCTTTGTACATCACACTATATCCTGTCCTTTAGTGGAACCCTTATCTATTCCATTATCTTTAAGCCAAACCCAATGATTTTCAATATCAAATCCTTACTTACATTTACAGTAAATAAGCTATATGCACTGATCTATTACTTTAGTTACAGAGTCAAAGAAAATCCATTACATTTACAGGAAATCCATGCAGCTATGGATCTTGTAATTCGTTTGATTATTTTCTATTAATTTCCCTACTATTGATGCACCTGTCTACAGTTACTATGGGGCATATTTACTAATTATCGGCTTTTAAACCCGATAATTAGAATTTTTTACCCCCACTCTTTGCGGCAATAAGAAATTAACATTTGCCAGAAAGGACCCCGTCTTTGTGATGTATTAAATAGTGAAATTATCGCAAAATCATTAGCTTGGACTGTTCTGTGCATGTGCGGTCTGCTTCCCACACATGCAGCAGCCATTGCTGGGGAGGGTTCTGGAGGAATTAAGTAATTTTTTGAAATGTATCCCATAAGCTAATATAGGGTAACGCTATCTGCCATCTTGATATGGCGTTATCCTATCATGGCCGAGCTTGGTATTTCGGCAGCACAGCAGCCTCCATAGAAACCTTTGGGGGCTGCAGCTGCTGTCAGAAATTGAGGGACTGCAGCACAGCAGATATTGGAAATATCTGCTACAGTCCCGTCATGGTACATTTGAAGGATACATCATTTTTGTGGATATCCCCTGAAAACGGCTGTTTTTGGGGAATATCTTGCATATGTTACTTGATATATAGACACCTATATCCATCTCTAGTGCCAATTTTGTATAGTGGAACCACCTAAAATGACTGGCTTACTGTCAGTGGAAGTTGATTAAATGTTTATTAATGTACTGCAATCACTATACTTGTTTCTTTTAATAACCCAGGATGGAACCATTGATTTATTTACTTTTAATTAACACCTCTTGTATGGTGAATATATTTGTTGTGTTTACAAAACCTGTACAGTGAGCGATATATTCACTTCAGATGAACCCTGTGATATTTCAACAATACAAATAACTAGGCAGTCTACAATCTCTTTGTCTCCTTTAATGTATCCACCACTTTAGTTTGTAGACTCATTTGTTTATGTTTTTCATTTCATTAATGTATCTAAAGAATATTTTTCATTGTAGGTGCAGACTGTGTGACCATTTCTTCTGCTATGGACTAACTTGCCTCACCTGCTACTGACATTGGCCCAGGTGGTATCAATTTAAAGTCAGGCTACAAGAGCAGGGTGCAGTAAAACTTTTACTGACTAATCTGGAATACTATAGCCAGTAGACGTGTGAGCTGACCCCCATGTTTTGGATCTGGATTCATTCTCATGTATTGGTTTTGCAAAACCACTCTCATGTGTTTTGGTTTTGGTGTTGGATCTAGATTTAAAAAAAAAAAATAGATAAAAAGTTTTTAAAAACAGCTAAACTTATGTAATTTATGCAATCCAAAGCCCCAAATTCTTATTTAAAACCCGAATTCCGAACCACAAAAAGATCAGAACCGCAACTCTGAATTACCCAGATTCACGAAATTCGGGTGTTTTCGGATTTCTGGAGAACCAAACCGCACATCTCTAATAGCCAGTATGGTTGATATCAACTAATACAAAAAAACAAATATCTGCAGTTTGCACATCAACAATTTGAACAGTGTTTCTACTGAAGAGGAGATCAGAAGGCGACCTTTGTGCTTTTCTTGGCTACAAATCCTAACATATCCTTGGTATATATGGCCACTAATTGGTGTATAAAATGTACAGGTTGGTATCAGCCTTCTGTGGTTGAATTTTGAGTATTGTGACTCTACAGTATACCCCAGTCACTATCTGGCCTGGCAGCATTCAATTTGTTTTCTGTATTATTGTATTGTTTGTATTATGTTTTTTTAATTAAGTAATTTTTATTGATTTTCAGAGAGAAAATAAACAAATCAAACAATAAAAGTGAAAAAAAAAAATACAAATAACAAATCAGCTGATGTTATATTACAATGGACAAAAATGGCTATCATATAACCATTATTTATAACAATAATACATATACATTGAGAACACTTCACTATAAATATGCAGAGACAAACAGGTTACAAATAAAGAAATGCACATACTAACAAGTGGTTGCGTATCGCTATTTCGCCCCCAAGGGCTGCTACATATCAGACCTAGGGCCCGATTCAATTTAAGGCGAAAAGTCAGTTTCCACGTGTTTTTGGCAGAAACTTTTCGCCAATGACGTCATTATCGCCTGTTTGACTTTTACCCGTACTCGATTTAAAAGACTTTCCGTCTAGGCGGAAAATCAATGCAATGTAATAGACGGAAAAGTTTCGCCTATGAATGGGAGGCGGAAAAAAGTGCCGAATTGGGGTTTTGGGGTGCAATGTTGCGGGAACCCCCCTGCAGCCTTCAGACAGTCCCCCAAAGGTAAACTGTGTCAATTTTTTTTTAAAAAGACTTAAGGACACCCCTAAAAATTACTTTGAAAAAGGGGGCGAAAAAAAAATGGGGTACAAACTTAAAAACTAGTGAACTTGACTCTGGGGGGGTCCCCAAGTATGCCCCAAGTGTTTTTTTGATTGCAGGTGCTTGCGGAAGGTGGATTTTTCACGATTTTTTCAACTATATTTTAGCAAATTTTAAATATGCTGACCCCCATTTTCAAGTACCCCAAATTTGCTGGGATAACTTATTTTCTGGTAAAAAACCTCCAAAATACTATTCTGCATCACATATAGAAAAACTCTAATTAGCAGCTATTGAGCCTGTTTAAAAACACCAAATACCTTCAGCAAGCCAAATCGGGGGGTACCATAGGGAACCCCCATGTCAGAGCATCATTTGGGGGGTGTCAGGCTGATTTCCCCAAAACTGATAGTACTTTCCACCTGTTCAAGTTTCGCCAGGTCCCGTTTTCGCATACTTCCATATTGAATACGGGGCAAAGCGGGGACGGCAGTGATACTTTTCCGCCTACAAAACAGGTGAAGTAGGCGGAATTATTCAAGAAACGAGAAAAGTGTCCCCGCACAGGCTGAGAAATTCAAATTAGTATTGCCAAATGTTTACAGTTGTGTGGCAGTGAGTGATCAATCTCAAATTGTAGTTGAAAATGTCACTAATTCTGATGCCATCAACTTATATATACACGATTGGCGGTGCTCCCCTAGAGTTAAGATACAATGGAATCATAAAAAGAAAGGAAAAGAAAACTCTTTTGGCTGGGGGCACAAACTTAATGTAATCTATTAAAACAAAGTTTATTACATAATCTTCAACTTACATACATAAAAGATATAACACCATATATAGACAGACAAATTACACAAAGGTTGTATATTTAAGTATCACACTGTTAATTAAACTATTGTTGGACAAATGTATTGTGTTCTGGTCACTTAGTAGTCATCTAAAATGCTTATTGTGATCCAGAATATGTCCTCCAAGTATGAACTGCCGTGTTTAATGTCAGGGTAAAAAAAATTTCAAAAAAACATATAGGATGAAGTCTCTGTTGGGAAAATTAAGATGAGTAATAGTCATACTGAAAAGAAAGAATCAAGAATGCCATGCATCTGCTTTCAAATCTCTATGCTTCAGTGGTATTGTGCAGAGGAGATAATGATGAGAGTAAATATATTGACAACAATTGATCCCTTTTAATAGATGCATCTGCTTTCGGTCCTACTGTGCCCGGCTCCTGCGGGCCAGTACCGATGAGAGTGCGAAGAAAGGTAGTAATATTCGGCTAAAGTCTGTAGTATTCCACATACATATTAAATAAAGTAATGTACAAATACATATGTGTATGTTTAGATACTTCAAAAAATATCGTTCTGTTCCGACATGCCAGGTACCCAATAAGTAATTAAAGACATTTGCTAATGATATAATGCTCCATCCTCTATCATAGTATTCTCTCTAGTTTTATGTCTAAACTCCTAGCCAATGATATGTGCTGTGAGTGTTTATCCTGCTATCTATCCTGTGACTAGTGTCTTTCACTTTACATAAAGTAGTAGGTGAGAGCTCATGCCTTGTTTTGTACAACTAAAAGTAAATATAGTCACAGCACACCTGAGGATCTAGACAGCATTAGGTATGATAGAAAAACTCGAACACTATCGTTTGCTGGTAGATAGTGGTCTGGTCGATTTAATCGATGTTTCTCCTTTGACAATACCTAGAAAAAATCATCACGATAGACATTCCCCCATTAATTGGGTATTTCAACAATCGATGGTAGTAATGTTGTACTAGGTATCACTCAATATTATACACCTGTTATCACTGGCTTGAATATACGTTTCCCAATGAATTGGAAAGTATCATCACATTAGACATTTCCTTTGTGAAAGGATGTGGCAACAATTAATGGTAATAATGCTGTCTCAGATATCACTCAATATTAATCAATAGTTGTCATTGGCTTAAATACAGGTTTCCTTTGTTAGACAATGTAATAGATTCAATTTATATTTCCTCTTTTATACTCACTACAAAAACATCATGATTTACATATCCCTTGTGAATAGATGCTGTGACAATCGATGGTAATGATACGGTCACAGATATCGCCCAGTATTTGATCTAAAAGCGATCACAAGCTTGAATACAAATTTCCCTTGTCTCTGTCACCTCATTATTCTCAATTCTTCCAACTAATGGCATAAGGGTGAGAGACTGTGTGGCAACAGTTGTCACTGGTTCAAATATAGGTTTTCCTTGTCAAACAGCATATAAATATGGCAGGGAAACTCTCACAACAAACGTCAATAAGTAAACAGAATTGATAGTAGCAGTAAAGTTGAGCATTGCAATTGTGTATGTGTAGTGAGAAGTACCCTGTCAGTAATCAGTGATGTCTTAATAATCACTTGATGATCCGACTGTGGGACAATCTAGATCCTGCATGGCGCGGGTAATAATTATCCCTCGTCTGCAAGAATCACAAACCACAAAGTATGTGTTTATCAATTGAAAGTGTTAGCCACAAGGTGCAAATGATTTGTTACCTTATGCGGCTATAATAGTAGGATGAAGCGTCACCTGGTCTGTAACAGCACCCGCTGTGCGCACAGCGGGAACGGAGGTGCTGCGTCTGTCTCCGACGATATCGTTTCGCCTCTGCTGGCTTGTTCACGGTACATTCAGGGTCTCTACCTTAGATCCTCCTAATAACAGACCACATACCAATGAGCGGCTGCCTGAATGGTGTCCCGCCTCTTCTGCTGATTACGAACATGTGTGCTAGTGTGGGCTTTCACTTGTGATGTCTGCATCAATGCTCTGTGTTTCACTTAGCATTCTGCATGTGTTTGTTTTTAATTAATGTGCCATTGTATGCTGTGTGCAAGTTATATCAAACAGGGTATACGTCAAAGCCATGTGCCTTTATTAGTAAATGGCACCTGTCCATTATTGTTGTGCCCTTCACTGCTGAACCATATGGTTTTTCTGTCTGTTACATAGTATCTTCCCTGTATCGCATAATTAATCCTATAGCAACAGTGCAGTTTAGAATGAAAAGATTATATGTAGTGTAGGTTATGCAGCATTTTGCAAAATACAAAGAGCAAAATTATGGGGAGGGGAGAAAAAGGGGTGTGCACTTTAATAGAATTGATTAGTTCTCATGTATTATCTGACTATAGGGGTAATATATGGTTGGACATATCATGGAACACTGGATAGAGATATAGAGATGATGTGAAATTGGAAATCAGATATTTAGCCACATATCCTCACATTATAGATAGGGGAGGTAATTAAGTAGTTGGTACACTCTGAATCTTTATAAAAAGGTAATGATAGTGACACCTTGTTGATTATATAGTGTCCTATGTGAGAAAAATTAAGAATGGAGCACTCTATATTGTGGGGAAGTTATTATTAACAGTCCATATACAGGATCTCTTCACTGTCAGTTCTATATTATAAGCACCTGTTATTCGCAGGTGGTCTCCCATCCAAGTACTAACCAGGCCCAACACTGAATAGCTTCCAAGATCAGACGAGATTGGGCATGTCCAGTGTGGAGTGGCTGTAAGTGTGATGGTAGTTCCTGTAGGACCTAAACTAAAAATGCCCCATAACTATTGTGCTCATTGAGGCCATGTGGTGTAAGGGTGCCCAGTTTAAATATCCAACGGCTTTCTTTCCTCAGGAGTTCCTTAGTCAGATCCCCACCGCGGATACCCAATTTTACTCTTTCTAGGCCATAGGCCTTAACCCCTGAGTATTCCCCATTGTGGGTCATATTGAAGTGTCTCGCAACCGATGTTAATTTTTCCAACCTTAGTAGATCTTTGGTCGCATTGCGTATGGTACCAATGTGCTCTAATATACGTGTTTTAAGTGGTCTAGTTGTCATTCCAACGTAGCATTTACCACATCTACATTCTAGGCAGTAGATGGTTCCTGTCGTATTGCAGTTGATGTAGTCTTGAATTTTGATAGTTCTTCCATATCGATCTTCTGTTGTCTCTTTTTTAGACATATGTATGCATGCCTTGCATGTACCACAGGCATGAGAACCTTTTAGTCGTTGTTGTTGTTTGGTCTTACCTCCATAGTGACTACTAACCAACATGTCCCTAAGGTTCGTTGACCTCCTCCACCCCATCTGTACCTTCGGTTGTAATTTTGGTCTCAGGTCCTCGTCCATGAGTACTATTGGCCACTTATCTTGAATAATCTTGCTAATAGTTTTCCATTCCTGGCAGAAACTGCCTATGAATCTGATTGTCCCTAGTTCCTTTTCTTTGGTTTTATTTTGTGGGAAAATCAAGGTTTCCCTATTGATGTTTTTAGTATAGTTGATTGGTCTCTTAAACGGAGTAATTACCCTTTGGGGATATTGCAGATAGTAGGTGGAAAATGTGAGCTACTACTGTGGAGAACACTATTTGTGGCTGTCCTCTTTCTGTATAAGTCAGTACTAAGGGGCCTATTCATCAACACTAAAATAACATTTTTAAGGACATTTTTCTTAAATAACGTTATTTTGGTATTCATGTAGCCACTTAGCACAGGAGATATCACAGATATCTCCTTGCTAAGTTCCCCTGCGTTAATTTCCACACTCCCCATACATTAGTATGGGGATGTGGAAATTATGGTATTCATCAAATTCCGAAAATGTGAGGTGGCGAATAGCAGGTGAAACTTACCTATATCCACGTGTGCAGGTCCCCCGACGAGTCCCTCCGGCGCTCTGCTCCGTCCTCAGGCCTGGAGGCTGGTCGGACATGTGTGCTTCCCAGCAGAGCACAAGAAAGTTTAGTAAAAAAAAAAAAGTTTTTTTTTTCTAATCTGTCATGTGGTCTGCTGGGAAACCACATGACAGACCAGCAGAACGGAGCCGGAGGCTGCTGCGCGGACAGGTAAGTTGGGGGGGGAAGGTGAGCGGAGGGGGGTATAGGGGGTCAGGGGGGGTACGAAACTTAACGCATCTGTAGGCAGTTCTGCGCATGCGCTGGTTTTACAGATGTAACAGCGCATGTGCAGCAGTGTTTCCAGATGCGATAAGGTAGTGTAGAGAGGGAAAAGTATCTATTTCCCGAAAAGCTGTCATCGCAAAAATGACAGCTTTTCGGAATAGATACTTATGGAGAGGTGGAATGATGAATTCCACCTATAATTAGCTAGAGCTCCATGAGAGTTCTAAAGCTAATTATCTCCAGAGATTTTTTACGTTTAATGAATAGGCCCCTTAGTTCATTAAATTCATTTTTTGAGATCCTGAGATCTAAAAACGTGATTTGCTGGTTGCTGATTTCAGAGGTTAGATGTAAGTTCAACTCATTACGGTTAAGTATGTCCAAGAATGTCGTAAATTGTTCAGCAGTTCCTGTCCATATGACAAAGATGTCATCTATATATCGTAACCATAGACTGACATACTGTGTCAGTTCTTCATTTGCTTCACTGAAGACCAGTTCTCGTTCCCACCAGCCCAGATAAATATTGGCATAGGTGGGAACACAGGATGAGCCCATCGCTGTGCCCTGTGTTTGTAGATAGAACTCCCGCAAAGGTAAAGTAGTTGTTTTTAAGGACAAAATCCAACAAGTCAAGTAGAAAAGTATGAAATTCACTTGTATCTTCCATTTTCAGAAAATATTGGACCGCTTGAATTCCTCTGTCATGGTTGATGCTGGTGAAGAATAACTCGACATCTAGTGAAATAAGAAGATCATTCTCATTCACCTTAATCCCCAAAATCATCCTAAGGACATCTGCCGTATCTTGTAAATAAGATGGGAGGCTAGTAACGTGTTTGCGGAGGTGGAGATCCAAGAACTTACTGGCCTGTTCAGATAGGCCTTCTATACCAGAGACTATTGGTCTCCCCGGGGGTTTGTCCCTATTCTTGTGTACTTTAGGTACCATATAGAATGTTGGTATTCTGGGATTAGTTATCCCCAGGAAGCCATGTTCTCATTTATTGATGATTCCGTTGTTATAGGCCTGATCAATCAGCCTTCTATATTTGGTAAGACAATTATCTGTAGGATTGAGAAGTAACCGTTTATAACATTTGCTATCGGACAATCGTCTCTCAGCTTCTCTCAGATACATCTCTTTTGGCCAAAGGACCACGTTACCCCCTTTGTCAGATGGCTTGATCACTAAGTCATCCCATGAACCTATTTCTTTCAAGGCTTTTCTTTCCATCTTTGTTAAATTGTCCCCTAATTTGGGGTTTTGAGCTGTACTCTGATATAGTTTATCTAATTCTTTAGATACCATTTGTCTAAAGACCCCTACTTCTGGACAGATGGATTCTTGAGGATAAAAGGTTTATCGTTTAGAGCATATTACTCTTGATTGTGTTATTGATGGCATATCTATGCCTCCCATTGAGTCTCGGAGTTCCTCTAAAGTATCAACCATGGCCCAGTCTTCCTCATCAAAATCTTCTAAGGATGTATCTTCTTGTGTCATTCCTAACTTTTGAGGTGGAGAAGTCTCTAAAGGACTAATGGGACTAGTCTGTGTTTCTCGTTTACTGTGATATTTCATAAGTAGTAATTTTCTACATAATAAGTTGAGATCCTTCTCCCATGTGAATCTGTCAAAGTGACATACCGGAGAAAAGGAAAGGCCCTTACTCAATAAAGATCGTTGCGTTGTTGTCAAAACTCACTTGGTGAGATTGATCACCTGTAATGTATCTGAATTATCTAGCGATGTTGTTTCTGCAGCTTCTTGGATTGACATTGAGGAGCCTGAAAATCCCATGACCCTGGATCTCCTCTGTTTTTTGCGGCTCCTCCGCATCTTCCTCTTGGATTTCGATAGTGCTCTCTCGCTCCTCCGGTGTCCCCTAAAAAAGGAACTGTATTGAAATGAATGTTTGAGCTGGAAGTGTATCCTGAATTGTACATAGTATTCTGGAATTCCTCTGTTTCTGATGAGTCAAGTTCCGAAGAACTGGACTGTTGAGAGGGATACTTGTTTTCTGATCTCGACTTATGTTGTTTCCACCTAAAAGCTGTTCCTGTGGCAAAGTCTCTCTTATCTCTTAGGAATTTATTTTTCTTACGATCTACTATGGTTTGTTTGTATTTAGTCAGATCATTTTTGATCTCCGTGAAAGAGTTTTGGAAATGTGTTTCTGTCTCCCATTCTTCCAATTGTTTGCCTATGGTCTCTATGTCCTTGTCTATCCCCTCCAATAAAAGTAAGTTGTGTTTGACTAGAATCGACATAAGATCTAGAGAGCACTTATTGAGACAGTTCTCCCATTCATTTTTCAGATTAGTTGTTGCTAACTCAAAAGATGGGAAAACTCTTGGTCTGAGCCCCCTCGGGGAGATCTTTTGTTTGATATAATTCTCCAATGAGGTTATGTCCCAATTAGTCCTCACTTGTCTTTGTAATTGATATTTAAGTTTTTTAAGATTTTCCTCCCAATTTGTGTTATTTATTGTTTCAGAAAGTGTGGTGGGAAATATACTGCTCAGATCTTCCCTTATTTTGCTTCTACTGCTTAATTCATTCTTAAGGCTAAAGCTACTCATATTACCGTGATCAGAAATATATAGTTGCTCAGTATAATGTATTGTGTCTGATGTAGTTTTCATGTAACGATATATTGAAGAGTCGTATATATATCATTCAGAGATAATTGGCCGTGCCTGGGATTACAAGAAGCTGAGAGAAGAAAGGCTCAGCAGAAAATAGCTGTATTCAAGAAACCGAGAAGAGTGTCCCCGCAAAGGCTGTAAATTCAAATTAGTATTGCCAAATGTTTACAGTTGTGTGACAGTGAGTGATCAATCTCAAATTGTAGTTGGAAATGTCACTAATTATAATGCCATCAACTTATATATACATGATTGGCGGTGATCCCCTAGAGTTAAGATACAATGGAATCAAAAAAAGAAAGGAAAAGAAAACTCTTTTGGCTGGGGGCACAAACTTAATGTAATCTATTAAAACAAAGTTTATTACATAATCTTCAACTTACGTACATAAAAGATATAACACCATATATAGACAGATAAATTACACAAAGGTTGTATATTTAAGTATCGCACTGTTAATTAAACTATTGTTGGACAAATGTATCATGTTCTGGTCACTTAGTAGTCATCTAAAATGCTTATTGTGATCCAGAATATGTCCTCCAAGTATGAACTGCAGTGTTTAATGTCAGGGCAAAAAATATTTCTAAAAAACATATAGGATGAAGTATCTGTTGGGAATATCACCAGACTGCCCCCTTATAGTATGGGGTAATATCTGTCAATAATTTGGAAAGAAAGAAAGAAAGAATAAATAGTGGGTATAAAAGAACTGCACACTTTGAAGAGTGAAATACTGCTGTTAATTCATCTGCGTGCATCGAATGATATTAATGAGTGTTAACCTTCTCAGTGTCAGTTATAACAGTCAGAAAATTAAGATGAGTAATAGTCATACTGAAAAGAAAGAATCAAGAATGCCATGCATCTGCTTTCAAATCTCTATGCTTCAGTGGTATTGTGCAGAGGAGATAATGATGAGAGTACATATATTGACAATAATTGATCCCTTTTAATAGATGCATTTGCTTTCGGTCCTACTGTGCCCGGCTCCTGCGGGCCAGTACCGATGAGAGTGCGAAGAAAGATAGTAAAATTCGGCTAAAGTTTGTAGTATTCCACATACATATTAAATAAAGTAATGTACAAATACATATGTGTACGTTTAGATACTTCAAAAAATATCGTTCTGTTCCGACATGCCAGGTACCCAATAAGTAATTAAAGACATTTGCTAATGATATAATGCTCCATCCTCTATCATAGTATTCTCTCTAGTTTTATGTCTAAACTCCTAGCCAATGATATGTGCTGTGAGTGTTTATCCTGTTATCTATCCTGTGACTAGTGTCTTTCACTTTACATAAAGTAGTAGGTGAGAGCTCATGCCTTGTTTTGTACAAGTGAGAGTAAATATAGTCACAGCACACCTGAGGATCTAGACAGCATTAGGTATGATAGAAAAACTCTAACACTATCGTTTGCTGGTAGATAGTGCTCTGGTTGATTTAAACGATGTTTCTCCTTTGACAATACCTAGAAAAAATCATATTAGGTATGATAGAAAAACTAACACTATCGTTTGCTGGTAGATAGTAGTCTGGTTGATTTAATCGATGTTTCTCCATTGACAATACCTAGAAAAAATCATCACGATAGACATTGCCCCATTATTTGGGTATTTCAACAATCGATGGTAGTAATGTTGTACTAGGTATCACTCAATATTATACACCTGTTATCACTGGCTTGAATATACGTTTCCCAATGAATTGGAAAGTATCATCACATTAGACATTTCCTTTGTGAAAGGATGTGGCAACAATTAATGGTAATAATGCTGTCTCAGATATCACTCAATATTAATCAATAGTTGTCACTGGCTTAAATACAGGTTTCCTTTGTTAGACAATGTAATAGATTCAATCTATATTTCCTCTTTTATACTCACTACAAAAACATCATGATTTACATATCCCTTGTGAATAGATGCTGTGACAATCGATGGTAATGATACGGTCACAGATATCGCTCAGTATTTGATCTAAAAGCTGTCACAAGCTTGAATACAAATTTCCCTTGTCTCTGTCACCTCATTATTCTCAATTCTTCCAACTAATGGCATAAGGGTGAGAGACTGTGTGGCAACAGTTGTCACTGGCTCAAATATAGGTTTCCCTTGTCAAACAGCATATAAATATGGCAGGGAAACTCTCACAACAAACGTCAATAAGTAAACAGAATTGATAGTAGCAGTAAAGTTGAGCATTGCAATTGTGTATGTGTAGTGAGAAGTACCCTGTCAGTAATCAGTGATGTCTTAATAATCACTTGATGATCCGACTGTGGGACAATCTAGATCCTGCATGGCGCGGGTAATAATTATCCCTTGTCTGCAAGAATCACAAACCACAAAATATGTGTTTATCAATTGAAAGTGTTAGCCACAAGGTGCAAATGATTTGTTACCTTATGCGGCTATAATAGTAGGATGAAGCGTCACCTGGTCTGTAACAGCACCCGCTGTTACAGACCAGGCGGAAAGTCCAGACCGGCGGAAAGTCCGGGCCACGAAAAAGTATAGCGGCTTGGCTCGTACTGAATACGGCTCCTAGATGTAGAATTATTGACAGATTGCAACTCATATGAAGTCTGAGCAAAGGTGGAGTTAAGCCATTTGGCCCATATGCAGTCAAAGTTAGATTCAGCGTTTCTAGCCATATAAGTATATTTCTCATGCGCAATTGTGGTGGAAACTAGGGACAACTAATCATAATATTCCGGCCCCGTACATGCCATCCCAGAGCTGGCAATACAAACTTTGGCCAGCATACAGACAGTCAGTACATATTGATGAGTGTGTCTGTCAAGCAAGTCTTCGACTATAATTCCAAGCGTGCAAACAATAGGAGTAAGAACAGCCCGTGGGACTCCTGTAGAGGAGATTACTCTGAGTATTTTTTCCCAAAATGACATAATTCTAGGGCATTCCCAGAGCAAATGCCAAAAGTTGGCCAAAGGGGCATTGCATTTAGGACAATTGGAATCTGAATGTCCCCCAAACTTGACCAGGCGATCAGGGGTTAAATAAACTCGATGCAACAGAAATAACTGGATTTGTTGGAAGCGAATTGAGGTGGTAGCCAATCGCGGACATCCCAGTGCATCTTGCCATGATTCCTCCTGTATTACACCCAAGTTAACATCCCATTTAGCTCTGAGAGCTGGCATATCATTGTGGTGGTGAGCTTGCATTAGTTTGTATTATGTTTAAGGCTATATATTTATAGGCATTAATATATGCATTATACTGAATTTCTTTTTACTTTATCTAAGCCTAGTCAGAGGTTCTATTTTTTCTCTTACGCTCCTTTTAGACTTGCTAAATATACTTTTTATTCTCCTCTGTTTGGATATGTCCATAAGAGCTAACTACTAAATATTATGGAGGGTCTTCACATTAACCACCCATCTACAAAAAAATGCCATAAATGATGACATGGCTAGGGGGTGCTCAGGCAGCAACATTGCTGGTTCCTATGGGTACCTCTATATGTCTTATATTCTGTTTCCTTGGAGAGCCATATTGCCTTTCTCTTCCTTTTTTCCTTTACTAACATAACTTGCTCAAAGTTCTGTTGAATCCAGAAATACTGTACATAAAAAATAATAATAATTGCGCAACTCTTACATTCTTTGGGGCCTTGCCATGGGCAACATCTCCATTTCTAAAAACTCTCACTTTAGTAAATATACCCCCTAAAATCATGTGACTTGAACCTGTTTTTGTTCCGACAGTATTACAGATGTAGCCTGCCTCATCGTTGCCGTGATGCGCCCGCACACATCACGGCATAACGCAGCAATCGCCAGGCTGTGAGCACTCGCAGCCGGCAATTACCTCATTGAAATCTATGGTGTGCGCGTACATACGCACACGCACGCCATAGCCCTGGGCACACTAGTCGCGTCATCCATGCGGCGATGTGCTCGCATCGCGGCATAGATGAGTGTGGCTACATCTGTATTAACTTCAATAACATTAATTTCCAGTCATTTCCAGTAAATTTTAACCACCTCACAGCACCAGAAATCATGTGGGAGGGACTTACATGCAGGTTTCTGTTCTTTAGATCTGAGATCCGAAATAGGCTATAAAACCTGTGTCGGGACTCGATTCTAATCGGAACCCCAAAGTGGTCGGAGCCGTGACTCGGTTCGACTTGGAAATCCAAAGTTCAGATGCGGTTCGGTTTTCGCTCATCTATATATATATTACACCACCTTCACTGACAGTCATTAGACCCCAAGATATCTGTTAGAGACACAATTAATACTATGCTTCTATCTATGACTGAAAGTCCCATGCTAACAATGCAGAATATTCCAGTCTATTAGGTTTATTGAGATCTCCCATTATTGTTATGCTTCCTTTTATTTACAAATCAGCAATTTTTTTTGTTTAAAAATCTATCCAATTCCTCATCTGGTCCTGGCGCTCTATAAATTATTCCTACGTGAAAAACATTACAAAATTATGGCAAATGTATTCAAGTGCAATTTACCAGAAATTGCAGCCTATGAAACAACAAAGACCTTCCACCTTACTTCTTTCTACTTCTGATTTTTCTAGTCTGAATGTTGCTGTACTGTACATTGGCACTCTCACTGATGACATGCGGTCATAGGGATATTCATATGTAAATATAAAAGAGATACAAACAAACAACATATAGCATAATATTGTTAGATCAAATGAACACCCAGGTGACAATCCAGAACAAGGGTATGTGTCCCCTTAATCTCAGTTATTGGGGTATCTCACCTGTATTTGGAAACTTTTCAACATTCTCCCCAATGTGCATAGAGGGAAAGAAAGGATAAAGTGCATTCAGCAGACTGAACAGTCCTTATATTTCCAGAATACTGCTGTGAGGTTCCGATTTTGTTGTGGACCCAGGGTGGTGATAGGAGCACAAACACAAGCAGACTTAAATGAAAAAGTGGAGTTTTTAATAAGTGGCTTAGAAGACTTGGAAATGGCAAATGAAAAATCCAGGTATAGCACTAAAGTGCACTTGATAACTGTATTGGGGGTAAATGGGAAAATGTCCAGATAGTGACAGGCAGAGGCAGTCCAGTATGTAGATATGGTGAGCTGTGACTGAATGCAGGTATGGGAAGCTGTAACAAATGCTGGTTGAGGTAGTGAGTCCAACTGGGAGTGAATGGAGGCAAGGTGCAGGGAACAGCAGGTTCAGGTACACAGGCAGGTGAAAAGGTATATGGAGGGTGCAGGGTAAGTCCAGCGGGTTGAAGCAGGCAAGGTTCAGGCTAGGAGCGTTTACAAGCAGGCAGGTAAGGCACAGGTACTCTCTCTCAGCCGCAGCTGAGAAACACGTTGCACTGGCAAAGGAAGGAAGGCTCTGGACCTTCCTAAATACTCAGTGCCGCGCTGTGACTGGCTGGAATGAGCACATGACCTACCAGGATTGGACAGCTGGAATCACATGGCCGCAGGCAAGATGGCGGCGCCCATGACAGCGGAACGGAAATGCTGCCAGCCCTCACCAGGACTAGTGACAATGTGCCCGCACAGAACCACGTGCAGCCAATGCCCCTCGCCAAACACCAGCACCGCTGCCAGAGCCCCCCGCCATAACGACCTCACAGGTAATACCCGGTGACTACCATGCCGAGAAACCCTGGCCGTGACAACTGCACATTATAAAAAATGGCAAACAGTCATTGCACTGGACTAATCCAGACATGCTAACAGTAACAATAGAAATAACACACTAATAGTCTTCATTTCCAAACTACATATGTTTATAAAAATAGTCACTTCTGGTTAGTTACACTGCACTTTTGTTTTAGGTGTTTTGTAAAAGAGCTGTCTTGGAGAGAGGGCCCAATGTTAGGGGTTTTCCTTGCTATATAGAAAGGAGAGGCTTTATCTTTAGGGGTTTTCCTTGTCAAACAGACAAGAGGGGTTGGGTATGATATGTTGACATACAGACAACATAATGTCAATATGTGCATAATGTTGATATTCAGCATGTCTACGTGTTCAAAATGTCAACAGATTATATGTTGACATCCACAATGTTGACACAGACATAATGTCGACTTTTCAGAATGTTGGCATTGTGAATATTGACAGTACCATTTTAGCCTAAAACCCTAACTGAAACCTAACCCTAACTGCAGCCTAACTATAATTGCAGTCTATCCCTAATTGCAGCCTAACCCTCACTACAGCCTAGCCCTAACTGCCAATGTTGACATTCCGCCGACACCGATATCTTTAGTGTCAACATTCAGAATATGTCGACTTTCGGGTACTGACATTTTGATTATTGACATTCTGAATGTCAACATAGATTGGAACCCAAGGAAAGGGCCCATTTTTAGGGATATTCCTTGCTGTGCAGAGGAACATTTTTTTTGTACAAATGTGTCCTCATACACTGTGGATTCAGTTGCATGAAACAGCCCCTCCCAGCATGCCAGGTCCCGGGCACCTCAGCTGCACCGAGCATCTTTCTTCCTCAAAATGTGCATCTTATTCACATAAATAAAACAACTGGAAGCATCAAAACTACTCTGCTAGATTACATTGATCAATGTGATGTGTGACATTTGTATATCTGTGTGCGACTGGGTCTGAATCTGTATAGGATGTGCTGCCATGCAGCGGCCGCAGCTTTTTCTCACACCAAGTTCTGTTGTGCTTCATCTGTAACTTTTCAGCGTCTCTGGTACACTGAGTGGTGTTTAGCTGCATCTGCAATTAAAGAAAAAGGAATACATTTACTAAAGTGAGAGTTGTTAGAAGTGGGGATGTTGCCCATAGCAACTAATCAGATCCTAGTTATTATCTTCTAGAAGGTGCTACTAATTACAGTAAATGTTAAGTAGAATCTGATTTTTTACTATGGGCAACATCTCCACTTCTAAAAATTCTCACTTTAGTAAATATACCACAGACAGTACACTGTTCCTCTCTGAGCTGCATAGTCTCGCTCGGCATCCCATGCTGTATGGCATAGAGCGGTTAGGTGTAAAAGGACACAACTTTATTTTTTTTTACTCTGAGAAGGACTTCCCCTATATTTATAATGGAACACATCTTGATCCTTCCTCCTCCTCGCTGCTTTACAAGAAGAAGGGAAACAGTTTATCTAATTACAGGTGTGACTCTAAAGTGGTTGGAATTTGACTTTTTTCTGCCTCTCCATACAAATAGGCACACTTCTAGTTTGTAGCGGAGAGAAGGAGTGCGCTTTAGTGCCCGCAGGGCAGGCCACGGAGACACACAGGTGCACCACCATAATGGTTGCATATGGAGTGTGCTTTGTAAATGAGGTCCAGAATTAGAAACATTATTAAGTTAGTCTTAGTGTGGGTGGTAGAACAGGAAAGGAAAAAAGTGATCTGTCATTTATACTAATTATATCAGTTGTTCCTTTAAAGTAGTTGAGAAAATAAAGCACAGTATATGTGGTAGAGTACACTGGGCAATGTGGAAATCATTCTACCGCATGAACTGCATTTGTTAGAACCAATAAAGATACATTTTTATATGCGCCTGTTCTGTTATCCTCTGATTTGATTTTATACTTCTTTATACTGCTTTCCGTCTGGTGTCTTTTCCTGGAGGACACTAAACCGGCTGCTGGGAAGTAAAGCTAACCGGCTGTGCCAATACTTTGGCCTTTTTAAAAATTCTCAATTTCTGTGAATAGATCCAGGACAGAACATCATGTTTTACAGTCATCTGTACTTTTGTTGTAGATGAAAAGCAGATGGTAGAACAGCTGAGACCTTTATGATCAATATCCTTACTGCAAAATTCAGCTAAAGCAATTTGATACAGCTGCAAACACTCGTGTTGTTCATGGGGTCATGTCATTACAAGTACACTGTATATAGTGATTTCATAGACATGTTCTTGACATCTTCTCCCACCTCGATCTGAACTAAATATATAATACAACCAAAGGAGCACATTTCCGTTATAATGGCGTTTGCACTGCATATTTATTAATAACATACAGGCCTCACACTGTTTAGCAATAGTGTAATTGTCAGCAACCTGATTTGAAAAATTTAGATTTTGCTTGTAATTATTCATAATAGACTTCTGGTTTTTGCTATTTACATGCAGGGCTTGCAACAGAAATCTTGGGGGCCAATACACTCACCATTTTGGGGCCCCTATCCCTCCTCGAAAGGTACAGGCCTGTCGCCCATTGAATCATCCCTCATGTTCTCAAGAACCATACCAGTGTCTTCAGAACCATCCCCATGTGTCTCTCCAGCCTCATCCCCCTCCAGCCCTATCTTTCAGTCTGTCTTGCCATCAACAGCCTCATCCCCATCTATCTCTATCCATTCCTAGCCTCTTCCCCCTCTATGTGCAGCAGTGCACCAGCCCACCCCCACTGTGTCCCATCGGTATTAGAAACCCTCCCTTGTCACTGTGGCTCTCTGGTGCAAGCACCCAGCCCCATCCCTTTTCCCTCATAACTGTGATTTTCTGGTTCAACAATACACACCCATTTCTCTCCAACACATCCAGCGGTGTCGCTATGAGGGTGCGGGGTGTGCGGGCTCCTCCTCAGTGACAGGAGCCAGGTGCTACAATGTGACATTCTCCTGCAGCACTCGGCTCCTGTCATTGAGGAGGAGCCGACAGTACAGGCACTAGTCTCCGGGAGCAGCCCAGCGTCACCGAGCATCATTGAGTGATGCAAGCCGGATTTACCGCAAAACCATGTCCCCATTATGTTAAATCAGGCTCCCTTTTCTGACGCAACAATCCACTCCTTCTCTTCCCACCATTTAAATGGCTCCGCTTTATGCAAATGCTTTACTCATCAGGCTTTTAAGTTTTAACCCCGTGACACGTGTTCTGAAACAGAAGATCCACCTACATTGAGGGGTCAATTCTATTAGCCGCGATGATCTCACCGGTGCGAGTCATCGCGGCCATGGCCGTACTTTACGGCAGCCAGGATTTGCTGAATTTTGCTCGCAGCCCCATCGGGTACCGAGTAAACTTCAGCCAATTCGCGCTCAGAGCAGGCCGCAAAGGTGGCGAGGTGCCAGTCCATTGCAACGGCAACTCACACCCTTTGCACATAATAGGATTGACCCCTTATGGTGCGTACACACTGGGCAATTAAAGTGGACGACTGAACGATAATGATATCGTTATCGTTCAGTCGTCCACTTTATCGTCCATTTTTAACACAAAAACGATGAACGATAATGTCGACGCGCGTTGCCACGGGTCGTTCGTCATCATCGTTCATCGGGTTAACATACAGGCCAACCTGACGATGTCGTCAGGTTGCTGCATGTTATGGAATGGGGGAGAGAGCCCAGCGCTGAACGATATCGTTAATGATATCGTTCAGCGGGTGTGCTCAATGTCATGAACGACATTGAGCACACCCTGCCAGGGACACACTAGACGATATCGCTCAGGGAGCATATTGTTTAGTGTGTACGCACCATTAGACTTTTCCCCTGTGGCCGAAGTTCAGAACACCGTTTGAAGTACCGACTAGGTAAATAACCTTTTGCAACTGGAGTCTACCTATTTATAAACACAAATAAAAAACAAACAAACATATAATAGGTAACATGCAAAGAAGTACAATACCACCCTAGTGCTTCCACTGTACTACACCAACGTGGCATTTCAGGTATTGACAAAACCTGTATGACGCTCAATGAACATCACACATGGTTAGAAGGGAGTTTCTGAATTGACAGCTAAACTGAGACAACATTGTCTGAGGTAATCATACAAAATAAAATATATGTCAAATATCAAATACATCCTAGCAAAAATAAATAAAATTAATATTAGTGAATCAAGCAATAGTGTTTACCATTAGCATGGAAGCTGTGATTAAGACATACGTGTTTAGTCTACAAACCAACAATGGGTATCGTTCCTGTGTTTGTTCCTAATTGTAATTCGCTGTGGCATGTGCTGACACAAACTGTTAATAAATGTTTTTGCTACTGAAATAAATGGGGAACTAATCTGAAATCCAAATTCATACCAATAATTAGACACACTACATAAAGTTTTAAAAGAGAAAATGTATGTATTTATCATTATAGCATTCAGTGGTCTTTTAAAGAGGTAATAGCAGTCTATAATCAGCACCTGAACAGTGCTAAACAGTTATTATGTATGAAATTATTATAGACATAAAATAAGTACATATTACAAAGTCAATATGCTACTTAGCATCTAGAGAGACATAAAAAAATTCGCTAGAAACTACCATCTAAATTTTATAGAAAAATTAGATTGTGTTGCAAATCCATTAATTTAAAAAATATATATTTTTATAAAATGAATATATATTTTTTGTTTAATATGCTTTGCTGATAATATTTGTCCTTAATTGCTATTAATGTCAATATCAGATCATAGTTTGTAACTGACACCATGTCATTGTGTAAAGAATGACTCGGCTAGATTATACATATCCAACGTCTAGAACACTCTTCTAGCGATTGGAAGGAGCCAGAGCACAAACATTGGCGTGGGAATAGAACTAAGTGTATAGTCCCATCGCTTCTAGAACTGTATATTGTTTCAGCATTTCTGTATCCATTTCCTATTGGTGTTGTGTATAAAAGTTAACTGGGAATAATTTACTGTTCTTTTAATGTAAACAGTCCAAAGGATAGTTTATTCCATATTCTGGCTGTATTGTTATGTGCAGTTCTAAGTAGAATGTAAGGTTGGAACATGTCTCCTGTATCATGCATGTACACTGGTAACTTATCTTTTGCTGAGTTCCCACTTTTTTCTTTTTTTACTGATGATTTTGAATTAACAATTTATTAACCCCTCCAGGCAGAATATTACCGTTCCATACATGCACATCAAATGTATTTATATATATGTTTCCTCCGGGTACTCCGGTTTCCTCCCACACTCCAAAAATATATACTGGCAGGTTAATTAGTTCCCCACAAAAATGAACCCATGTGTGTGCGCGCATGTGGTAGGGAATATAGAGTGTAAGCTCCACTGGGGCAGGTACTGATGTGAATGGCCAAATATTCTCTCTGTAAAGCGCTGCGGAATATGTGTGCGCTATATAAATAACTGGTAATAAATAAACTGCTAGCAGCATGGTGGCACAATGGCAGCATTGCTTCCTTACAGCACTGGGATAATGTGTTCAGTTCCATCATATGCGCTATCTGTTTGGAACTTGTGTGTTCTTTCTGTGTTTTTGTGGGTTTCCTCCAGTTTCCTCTCACTCTCCAAAGACATACTGGTAGGCTAATTGGCTGTTAACAAAAATCAAACTGTGTGTGCATCTTTGTGGCAGTGTCAGATTGAGGCATGAAGAGCCCACTGGGGGGTGCAGTGGTAGGATCCATGCCTAATGGGTTTGGCCACCCAAAATAGGGATGGTGGCCAGCCACCACAGAGGCTTGGCCAACTATTAGAGAGGACATAGCATGCAGACAACATGGCATCTTCAGTGCATGCTGTGGACCCCTAATACTGATAGTTGGTGCAGTATGATCTAGCTGATCATGCACTGTAGTGAATATACAGTACCATAGTCATGGGAATGCAGTATAATGTATTATATGTAAATTAATAAAGCACATGATGGTGATTTTGTCTATCTATATTACATTAATGCACTCTATATGTGATAGGGAACTTTGGTACTGACAGACTAGTATCTAAAACACATTGAGAGCTGCATTAGGTCTAGTAAAAGCTGAATACATGCCATTGTAAGAAAACGTTAGCTCTGTTAACCCTACAGCTAATTTTGATTGGCAGGAGAGTGAATCTTGGTGTAGCTTCTATAGAAACGAACCAAGCAACCAGGTTCATCTATGTTCCTGCTCTACCAGGTAACTGATCCTCAGGATGCTCCGGGAGGCTGTAATGGCAGCGGTTTGCACGTCTGAAGTGTCCTAAGGAATCTCCAAGGCGACATTGCTGCAGAGATTCTGCAGCCAGATGCAGGGGCTGTGGATGAGCTTGCCAGATGCAGGGGCCGTGGGTGAGCTAGCCAAATGCAGGGGCCATGGGTGAGCTAGCCAAATGCAGGGGCCATAGTTCTGTGCGGTGGCACCACTTGCACACCCCTAATTACAGCCCTGAGTATACATGAATATGGGCCATTCAGTGGGGGTAAATGGCATGTCAATGCAAGTGGCTGCATTCCCAGATGCACAGCCATAAGCTTAGGAGACCATAGTCAGATGGAGAAACTGCACCTGTCATAGGATGCACCAATCAGTATTATAGTATGCACCAGATGCTACAAGTGGGCGTCTCAGTCCTTGCACATGAGGCTGAAGGGATGTACACTGGAGAAGGAGTTTGCTGCGGTATTTGCCAGTGTCATGCGGTGAGGTCAATGGCTGGGGAGGCACACATGGAGATGGGTCTGAGTGCTGGGAGCCTGTCACATCCCCTACTCACTCTAACTCTCCCCTCACTACACTAAGCTTCAGTATACTTTTGCTGACTGAGCTCTGATCTCTAAACAATGCAGTGCACTTCCTGGTCACATGGCACATCCAAGGTGTCCATCAGTGCTCAAGGCACATCCCCCATTCTCAGAGGCATGCCTCTATTAGCTATTTCTGTGCAGCTTACTGCCCATGGTGTGGCCCTGCCCCCAGCTCTGCAAGCAGTGTCTGATTAAACAGAAGCGAGGCTGAGCTGTTGCTGCCTCATCTCTCGTCTCCCTGCAGTCCCAGGGAGCTCCACAAAGCTGGTGAGTATTAACTATAAACATTATTACAATAAACAAAGAAGATGTTTATAAGTTATAAAAATTTTCCTTGTATTATTCTAATCATTTTTATATCAAATCTCAGCAGTATGACAAGGGAGACTCTGGGCCTGATCCAGACCCGCTTGCGAGCACTATGCGCTCGCAAGCGGGTCGATGGTGGCCCAGTGTGCATGCGCACGACGGAGCCGGCTCCATCGTGCGCATGCGCGAGACCCGGATAGCAACGGGCAGTCCGTCGCTCTGGGTCTTGTACCAAAGGGGGCGCGCTGTCGATGTTGAGTGACAGCACGCCCCCTTTGGTGGGCGGGTCGGGGGAGTGGCTGCCCAAACGGAGGCGTTCCCATTTGAACGCCTCCTTTTGGGGGCGGCCCCACTGACATCAAGAGTGATGTCAGTGAGAGAGATTTCGGCTCTGTTAGAGCCGAAATCTCTCTGGGGCTTGCGGCAACGAGACCCTACCACAAGGGTCTCGTCGCAAGCCCGAAGGTCGCGATGGTCTTAACCATCGCGACCATCTTCCTGGCCGCTCGCTATAGCTGTGGGTGGTCACCCGTAGCTATCGAGCGGCCAGTAGGCCGCTCTAAAAAACAAGAAGGACGGCCCTGATTCAGAGCGAGCGCTCTGTCAGAGTATCCGGCTCTGAATCAGGGCCACTGCCTCCTCTGTCTACCCTGACTGCACATCCCTGGTATTTGCATAAACTCACATAATCAGGCCCCCAATCTGCTTGTTTTATCCCACAATACTTAGAGACAAATGCCATATACATGGAAGAAAACTGTAGACATTGTATGATTCTGATCTTTGCTAACTATCCAGTTTCATTTGTTGCAATTTGTAACTTAAATTTGTTCTATATAGTATAAATAGAGGGATTTCACAAGTCTCAGTTTAGCAAGTCTAGCCCATCATTATTTTGTAGCTGTCAAAGATTTGTACACTGTTGCTAATCAGTTCTAGAGGGAAAAATAGCAGGGATAAAACATTAAGAAACCTGAGATCAGCTATGAAACAAAGGAAATTGGAAAGCCTGATCTTTCAAAGGGCAACTTTAAAGCACAAGTAAGCATGAAATGGGATGCTTGACCCATAGTAAAAAAGCCAAAACTGTGAGAGTTCTCATTAAATAGATAGGTCATGACAGATGAATGAAGTATATTGGACAGGAGCAAGATGAAAGCCAATTTTTATATATTTAACAGTAAATGAAATCCAGATTAAAAAAACGTACCAGACATATGGAAAGTGCATGTATAAGCAAGTCATAAATACTGTAACTTCGTGAGTTTTTTTTACGTGGTATCCCGTCAGATGGTCCACAGTAACCTGTGGCAACATCTGAAATGTCAGAATGCCGACGATTAGGTGCCGCCGGGAGGGTCAGGATTAGGCTGCAGGGAGAGGTTAGGGTTAAGCTGAGGGAGGAATGGGGAGATTAGTGTTAGGCACTAGCTGAAGTTTTATGGTTAGCAATTAGGGTTAGGGGAGAAATACTTACTAGAATTGCTGCCTGTCACTGGTCTGCTTCAGAAGTGCTGCACACGTCACCACCGGTACCCAAAATGACAGTGGAAACACCGTTGCTGCCTGGAACAGGTAAGTGACCGCCGGGCCATCAGATTGACATTCTATCATGTCGACATGCCATCCGGGTAGACATGATAACTGTTGATATGGTGGTCACTGTCAACAACATGCTGCATTGTGACCATGTCGACCTAACATACCACAACCTTTTACTTTTACAGAATATATATATATATATATATATATATATATATATATATATATATGGGATGTGCAGACTCAAATTAGTTCGGATTTGCATGCCGGGTTCAGATTTTTCCCTCCAAAAATCGGGTCTCAGAAACAGGCAAAACGTCATCTTTCATGGACAAACATCATCATTCCTCGACCTTTCCAGGAATTAAGGCTGAATTAAGGCTTGTGGGGGCTCTGGGGCAACTAAATTGTGGGGGCCCCATCAATAAAATTGCCACGGCCCCACACAGCAACTACTATGGCCCTTACCTTGGCTCCAGACTCTCCACTAACCGGCAAGGTTGCATCATGCTACTGTCCACAACACTCCTGGGATCAGACTCCCGGGAACATAATGGACATATGGGGCCAAATGTAATAGGGGGAGAGTTTAGAAAAGTGACAGTTTCTGACACTTTTTAAACTTTGCCAATGTAATAGAGTCCAAAAACAAAGTAACAGAGTGAACTTGCATGTTTTCAGACTTAAAAAACTCTCACGATTTAAAATCTCATTCAGATGTTTTCCCATTTTGAAGATAAAACTCAACCAATGTGAGAGTTTACTGCTAAACTCTCACATTTTCTAAACTCTCACCCTATTACATTTGGCCCATGGTTTCATTTATCATTATATAATTGTGGCTTAATTCCCGAAAACACACATTTTGGGGGGGTTAACCGCAAATATTTTTTAAAAGTTTTCCCCAGAAGTATAACATAGGGACCACAGCAGATATCTCTGATCCCTCCATTCCCGCTGGCAGCTGCATCTCCTATAGGTTTCTATGGGGTATGCGATGCTGCCAAATTTAGCACCTTCCGGAATGCGATGTATTCTGGAGATTGGCTACCACAGCTAACGACATCTCAAGATGGCATTAGCTGCTGTAGCCTATGTGCTATGCATCGCATAATTACCCAGGAAAGGGTTCTCCCGGAGCCCTACCCGGCAATGGTGGCCGTGCATGTGCAGTCAGCAGTACTGCACATTAGGGGCTAATTTATTAATGAACGCATTTGCAATACGATCTGGGCATGACATTACCGCCCATTATAGCACTGCACATGGAGCCCCTGTCCCTGCATGTGCCGTTTGATACATTCTACCGGTATGATCGCATCTTGCAGTGTGATCATGGGTGGTAATGTCATGCTCAGATCGCATTGCAAATGCGTTCATTAATAAATTGGCCCCCATGATCTAGTATACTGCCAGGGGCAAATGCAGAATTTTGAGTGGGGTGGGGGGGGGTGAGAGAGTGAGAAGGGGCAAGGAGGGAGGGAGATAGAAAGGGAGAGAGAGAGGAGGAAGGGACAAGACAGGATAGGGAGAGAGAAAGAGAGAGTGAGACAGACGGGGAGGGGAAGGGAGAGCAAGATAGAGGGAGAGAGAGAGAAGAAGAGGGAGAGAGACAGAGAGGGGAAGTGAGAAAGGGGGGGGAGACAGAGGGCCTGGTTAATTGAATACCCCCTAGAGACGGAGAAGTCTTGAGTGACAGAGAGAGGGAGATGGTGGGAGAGACAAGAGAAAGGGAGATAGAGACACACAGAGGAAGGGAGGGAGAGAGAGAGAGAGAAAAGGACAGAGTGCACACACACACTGTACCTGCTGCACGATCAGACAGGCAGGCAGCACTTCTGAATGATGTGGGTCACGTCATTAGGCTCTGCCCCCTACCCATTCACCCGCGAAAAGCGGCAACGAGGGGACGAGGCTTCCAACGTTAGCCGCAATCCAACAGTGACAGAGTCAGTGTGCTTAGTTGTCACTGCTGACTGCTGCCGGGTGGAGCCGTCCAGAGAGTGATTCCATAGTGGCCCTAAAGGCTTGTGGCATTGTGGGGGCACCCAATGTGTGGGGCCCCTGGATGACCGCCCTGTCCACCCCGCCTATAATCCGGCACTGGGCACTACTACTGGGGACACTGCTTAAGGGACACTGCATGGGGGCAATACTACCCACATTGAATAAGGGGCACAATTACAGGAGGCATTGCATAAGAGGCACTACTACAGTGGGCACAATATAAAGGGTACTACTGGGAGCACTATATAATGGCCACTACTGGGGGCACTGTGTAAGGAGCAATACTGGGGGGAAATGCATAGGGGGAATTACTGGGGCACTACATAAGGGGCACTATATTAAGCACTGCATAAGGGGCACTATATTAAGCACTGCATAAGGGGCACTATAACAGGGAGCACTGCATAAGGGGTACTACTGGGAGCACTATATAAGGGGCACTATATTAGGCACTGCATAAGGGGCACTACTACTGGGGGCACTGCATAAGGGGCAATACTGCTGGGGCATTACTACAGGGGGCATTTCATAAGGGGCACTATATAAGGGACACTATTGGGGCACTGCATAATGGGCACTACAACAGGGGACATTGCATAAGGGGCACTACTGGGAGCACCAGGGCCGTAACTAGGGTAGTGTGACCGCAGGGCAGGGGGCGCTGTTTGGGCCTGACAATTTTCCTGTTTATTATTATTCTCACTTGTAGCTTCCTCTTCTTTTATCCCCAGCATCTCCTGGCCTCCCCTATCTCTTCTCTGGCCCTTCCCCATGAAGCCATGGCCCTTTTTCAGGTGCACTATCTTATGTCCCTATTTAAAAAAATGGGGGGGGGGGGGTGCCAATGCTCTCTCTGGCACAGGGCACCAAAAAGTCTAGCTGCAGCTCTGGGGAGCACTATATAAGGGGCACTACTGGGGGCACTATATATTTGGTACTACAGGGGACTGCATAATGGGCACTACTGGGGGCACTATATATTGGGCACTACTACTGGGGGCACTGCTACTGGGTATACTGCATAAGGGGCACTGCTACAGTGGGCATTGCATGAGGGACACTACTACTAAGGGCATTGCATAATGGGCACTGCATAAGGGGCACTACTACTGGTGACATAAAGGTGCACATGGAATGGCAAGGAATGTTCCCAGAGTGACGAGAAATGGTGGTGTGTCATGTTGATATGCCCCCATTTCTCAGTGGCCACGCCCCTTGTGGCATGTGGCCATGCCCTTCGGTGCACGCAAATGGGCGGGGCCTCAATTTCTCATCTTGCCCTGGGCTCCAAATACCCAGGGCCGGATTAATAATGGGGCTGATGGAGCTACAGCTCCAGGCCCACCATCAGAATAGGCCCACAGCCATCTGGTGTATGTGCGCTGCTGTAGACAGGATTTAGTTTTTTCTTGCTACAGCAGCCTGAGGGCCCACTTCCTCCCCCCCCTGGCCATGCACCCTCCCCGCTCAGCTGCGCACCCCTCCCTCCTCCCTGGCTGTGGCTCCGGTGCATAAACATTATTGCAGTGCATTGGAGGGCTGGGGTTCACTAGTCTGCCCAGCGCCGCTAGCAATCAGAGACTCGTTGGTATTGGCGCCGCCTCCACCTCTGCGTCACTTGACGTCACTGATAGTGATGTCACATATGTGTAGCAGCTGCTACAAGGGGGAGACCACTACTAGGGGCACCACAAGGGGGGAACCACTACTGGAGGCACTGCAAGGGGGGGACTACTACTAATGGGGGCAATACAAGGGGGGGACTACTATTACTGGGGGCACTACAAGGGGGGGGACTACTGGTGGCACTACAAAGGGGGAACCACTACTGGACTGGGGGCACTACAAGAGGGAGGGACTACTACTGGGGGCCCTACAAGAGGGAGACCACTACTGGGGGCACTACAAGGGGGGACCACTACTGGGGATTATAACTGGGGGCACTTCAAGGGGGGGACTACTACTGGGGGCACTACAAGGGGGGACTACTATTACAAGGGGGGACTACTACTACTAGGGGCACTACAAGGGGAGGGGACAACTACTAGGGGCACTGCATAGGGGGGAGGGGACTACTACTAGGGGCACTACATAGGGGGGAGGGGACTACCACTGGGGGCACTGCATCGAGGGACCGCTGCTGGGGGCTCTATATAAAGGGCAATACTGGGGGTACTGCATAGGGGGGAGACTACAACTGGGGCCACTATTTTAGGGGCACTGCATAAGGGTTATCACTATTGGGGACACTGCATGGGGTGTGGACTGCTACTGGGGGCACTATATAAGGAGCACTGCATAGGGGGTACCACTAATGGGGCACTATATAAGGGGCTTACTACTGGGGGCACAAGGGGCACTGCACAGGGGGGACCACTACTGGGGGCACTGTATAAGGGGCACTGCATAGGGGGATCACTACTGGGGGCACTACTGGAGGCCTGCATAAGGGGTTCCTCTTCTGGGGCACAGGGGGTACTGCATATGGGCACCACGACGGGGCTGTTCCTAATCTTTATTTTTACTTTACATTAATCCCATATGGACCCGCCTCCTCCCTGGAACACTTGGGGGGGGGGGGGGGGGAGCGCCGTAGCACGCATGTTCCTCTGCCAGGGCTGCCTGCATGCATTTGCCCCCCAGGCTAAAAGTTGCCAGCCAGCCCCTGATCGAAGGACAGGCCACATATTTTAATAGATATGCCCCTATAGCTATTAGGGGTTTATGCACTAAGCAGTGATAAGTGACAGAGTGAAAAATGATAAGTAAGTGATAAGTGCCAGCCAATCAGCTTCCAACTGTCATCTCACAGGCTGTGTTTGAAAAATTACAGTTGGGAGCTGATTGGCTGGCATTTATCACAGGCTTATCACTTTTCACTCTGTCACTTATCACTGCTTAGTACCCTTTAGTCTTTTTTGGCATATTACAGTACAGTCACATTAACAATGGGTGTTTCCCTTTGTTCATTTGTAGGCTATCACATTAGAGAAGAGGGGAGGAAGATTGTGTTTTTAAAGGTAGGCGCTAGTCACCCCTTTGGCACTGGACCCCCCCCACCCCCGCAACAGTGGTCACACACCATTAAAATAGTCACACCGTCATGGTGCTGGTCACAAACCTTGCAGCGGAGCACAATAGGCCCTTCATAAATTTCAGCTCCAGGCCCATGTGGACCTTAATCTGGCACTGCAAATACCCTAGTTACACCACTGGTGGTGGAGTGTGAGTGAAGCTGGATGCTAATCCTCATGCAGGCCACTGGTAGTAGCAGAAGGCTGATACTGTTGAATGGGTCAGACAGATATTGAGAACAGGTGCAGGTTAGCAGGTTAGGTTTGCTGGATTACCTGGAGCAAATGCTGTGAAGCAAAGATGGAGTAGATAGTGATAGGCTGAGCAGAACGTGTGACTGAAGTTTCTGGAAGATGGTTGGCAGAACGGGTCTTGTGATCCAATTAGAATAGTAATCTTGGTTCTAACAAAATAGAGGCCAGGGGGTGTAGCCAAACAGGGGAGGTGTGGGCACAACCCCTTTCAAAAAAATACTATGTGTAGCACCCATTGCTGCAAAGCGGGGCACCTTGTACTGCAAAGGGGGACATTTGTCCCCTCAGCAGCACTGCAAAGGGTACAACATCTTTCAAGCCTCCTGCCCCCTGTATTTCCAGCCTGTGTGTAATCCAAATCCCAACTTTATGGCAGCCCGGGGTCTGTCCCATGGGTGTAGGGAAAGGCTGCGCTGCATAGGTGCCTCCATGTCTGCTGGTCAGCTGCACTATCATACAGCATTTCTGAAAGGCTTGAGAATACATGAACACAGAACACAGGGAGAAGAGTTAATTTTGGACAGATGTTGAAATATTGGCAACTGCTACATACATCTCAATTTGTATGGAAATGAGCTAGGCACCTGCAGTTCATTAAATACCAAGGAGCCACGTCCATTTAAGTGTTGGTAATAGTATTCAGAGATGCCCTTATCCTTCTTTGAGCCAATATCACTTTCTAGCATTCATCAACGACTAAACTTTACAATGGTGTTTAATTGCTGTAGCTCTAACTGCCCTTTAACCTGTCATCATTTCTTTAATAAATCAAGTGATTTTATTTGGTATTAGTTGTCTTAGGAAATGTCTAATATTGACTAATGGTGATTGAAATGTTTTCTATTACTTGTATTATGACGTTTTGATGATCATATTGTTGTAGAGAATTACTTCAACTGTTTACCCCTATATGGATGTTAACTCTGTTTACAGAATAAATAAACAAGGACATTCTCACTGAGTGCTGCCATATTCCAGTGAAACTCCCTCACACAGCCCTGTCACCTTTGTAAGCAGCTATATATCTTACATCAAGGGTGACAGATCAGGCATATAATTCTGGATATGTGTGAAATATTAATGCTGCATGGCTGCATAGCAATTAGATTGCATGCATACAGGGATGTATCAAAAGGAAAATATAAAAAGTTTACAAAAATAATTCAGTGAGACTCGATGGGCATTGAAAAATACCTAGGGCCAAATGTAATAGGGTGAGAGTTTAGAAAATGTGAGAGTAAACTGTTACACTTTTTAAACTCGGCCAATGTAATAGAGTCCAAGAACATGGAAACTCGCATGTTTTTCAGACTCAAAAAACTCCCACGATTTAAACTGTCATCCAGATGTTTTCCTATTTTGAAAATACAACTCGACCAATGTGAGAGTGTGATTGTTTACTGCTAAACTGTCACATTTTCTACACTCTCACCCTATTACATTTGGCCCCTAGGCATTTTATCTAGGCATCACTTAAGGACATATTCAATTGTGTGCAATAGCAAAAAACCCACACCTGCTAGGTTTTTCCTGCAGGTGTGTGTTTTGTGCTATTCTATTAGGTGCGTGGTTTTTTAAAAACACGCATCGGGAGGATTTTTTTCACGTACCTCCTGAGCAAGCATGATTTTTCCTAAAATCAATGATTTAAGGAAAAATCACCGGGACTTGCTCTGACACTCCCGCGTCACCCCCCTGAGGACTAATTAAGCAATTGGAAGTATCCAATTAGCTTAATTAGTCCTTAATTACTCACCTTCCTCAGCGCTGTCTTTGGCATCTTCTTCTGCATCCAGCGTCGGGAGCCGGCTCTTCTGCAGCAGTGTTGAGTATGTTAGTGTGTGTGGTGTATGTAAGTGTGTATGAGTGAGTGAGTGTGTGTGTATGAGTGTGTGTGTGTGACCCCAGGTGCGGTGTGTGTGGCCCCTCTCGGAATGGGCGCTGGGAGAACTACATCTCCAAGCAGCCTTTGCTCATCCCAACAGCCCCCGGGACTCCCAGCAGCCCCCTCTCCAGTAAGAAGAGAGAGGGCAAGCCACTGGGAGCCGCGGAGACCCGGACAGGTAAGTGACTTTTTTTTTAAATTTACGCGGCACTGGGTTTACATTGATGAAATCCCTGCGTCCACTGCTTTTTTAATTGAATCCTGTGGGTATCGGGAGCGTGCATACCCACGGGATTCCAAAATTGGCCGAGAGGGGCGCGAGGTTTTAGCCTCCCTAAACCTCGCGCCCAATTGAATATACCCCATAATTGGTCTTTCTAGGGCACATAATGGTACATGCCTACCATACGTTCTTGGGATTTATTTTCACAAATTAGAAGTATGACTAGGTGTGAGGAGTGGTGGCTCAGCAGTTTTACGCTTCGCTAATGACCTCCAAGAATTGAGTAGAATAAGAATAAGGGTTGTGGGACAAGTAAGGGGTGGATACTAGTGAAGAAGGAGCTGTTAGTATGAGTGATGACCAGGGGTTAAAGTGGGCCGGAACGGGGCGGAACTGCGTTTTTGGAGACGGAACCAGTTCTGCCTCCTCTGACCCACCTAACCCTAGCGCCGCAGGGAGGTTCCATTTGCTGGGCGCCCGCTGAAAAATTGTTACCAGCGGATGCCCGGCTCCCTCCCCGCAGTGCCACCAGCAGCTGGAGGCTGAAGCTCACTCCGGCAAAATCGGGAGGGTAGGCAGCCTGCAATATGGGGCTTTTCTCCTTATGAGAAATAAGCACCTTAGTATCACAGTGCAGGGAGTAAATCAATTTTTTTTTTTGCTTCAAAAGTATAATTTACCTTGTAGTAAGTGGCACTGTTTGTTTATTACAATTGTTTATGCTAATTTCTGCAATATGAATGTTGGACTATAACTACAGTAGCAAATCATGGAGATGAGCACTGATGGCAGAGAAGTATTTATATCTCCCCATGCTTTGTTAAGGCAGGACATTTTTATATGATACTGTAAATCTGGTGCCATAGTCGCATGAGAAATGCCTGCCTAGGTGCAAAGCAGTTTTTACTGCACCTTCAGGTTTACAGATAACTGGATAATGAAATGAATGTGCCGGATATTATTTATAGACCCTCATTTTACTACGCACCTTTTAAAATCCTTTCAGGCGATTTAATGGCTCAGAAGATGCAACGGTGCATTTTAAGCCTGCCCGGACTAAATTAATAGCACACTCCTTTATAGCGGAGCCATGTTCACTGTAGCAAGGAAATGGAGATCTGCGCGTCTATGAAAAGGTTTAACTTCTTCAAACTATATGGAGTTTGTATGTGAATATCTTATGGTGTCATCCAGCTGCAAAAATAGCTTTGATCTAATTAGCATAGAGCTGTAAAATGTTGGATGATGGTTTTGTAAATTGCATTTTTGCTTTGAAGGATCAGAGTCCCGTAGGGTGGACCTCCCAATGCTGAAATTAATACAATTAGGAATAGGAGGTAAAACACTGTGTCTCTCTTTGGGCTGAAACTAAATACACCTTTATGGGAGCAATAAAAGCCTCATCATCCACTGTTTAAAACACTTCCTGTCAAGTGATACACTTATGTAAGAACCAGCTGCAGAGAGGAAAGCCTGCTATTAATTACTACCAGCTTAGGTATACACAGTTTACTATGTACAGTATGTCTAAAATCCAATTACATTTTTTTAACACAAAAAGACAAGCCATATATATAATAACTAGTAATACATAAGACAGTTCTTTATAGCTCCGCCCCCAGACTGCTGCAATACTTATCTGTCGCTGCAAGGTTCTCCTCTCACCCCTACCGCAAACTTGTCTTCGTTGTTGCAGTGATAGCCTTTGGGAGTAGAGATGTGCAGAAATCTGGACAGATCCGGGTCACGGTTCTGATCTCCTAAGTAAATCCAGACAGATCCGAGTTGTGGTTATGATCTTTCCGTGGTTTGGAGTTCGGATTTGAAATTTGAATTTCGGGTTTTGGATTGCAAAAATTACATGATTTAGCTGTTTTTAAAAACAACAACGGACATAAAACACTGTAGGGTGGTTTTGCAAAACTAAAACAAAAACATGAAGGTGAATTCAGATCCAAAACCAAAACACAGGGGTCAGTGCACATCTCTAATTGTGAGTGTGGTGAGCATGTTTTAGACGAGACAGACCACCTTGAAAAGGAATGGCAGCTAAATTCTGACGTGTCACTGAAGGGTTCGACAGGCCAGTCCTGTGCCCCTCTCTAATGTTACAATTTACCTAACGGGGGTGAGATATACTAAATGCAAAATTCGGCCAAAACTCTGGTCGCATTTCCTATATGTACCAAGCTCCAGAATGCAATACTCCCTGGGGCTTGGACCTGTTCATAGGTAAACGCAGGGGGGGTTACGGTTGCCTGGAAACCCCCCTCCCTACCCACA
The DNA here is from genome assembly GCA_031769625.1 of Taudactylus pleione. Classification (NCBI taxonomy): domain Eukaryota; kingdom Metazoa; phylum Chordata; class Amphibia; order Anura; family Myobatrachidae; genus Taudactylus; species Taudactylus pleione. The sequence continues at coordinate 5,473,708 of JAUIMM010000331.1, read as the reverse complement.
CCATGACCACAATAGAAATAGTAATATAATAGAATATTACTAATGTTGCATGTTCTTCTAAGTATCACAAATGAAATAAATAATGATGGTATTGATGTGCTCAAAAACCTTTTTGTTCTGGTGTGCAAATGGAAGAAAAAAAAATAGGGAAACTGAAATAACTGGTTGCAGAAATTAGAACTTATAAGGAATAGATCCGATTGGTCGGTGTAAAGTTGAGGGGGTATGGAGACCACAATAGAAAGTCTTGGGGGGGGGGGTTATGTCTAGGATAGCTCAGTGTAGTGATGATGCGGCGTCCCGCAATTTGGTGCTTTGTAGCTAAGTAATGGTGTGCACAGATGTTGTTGCCTGGGATATGATTTTCTTCTTCTCATTGTAGAGGATTGAACTCCCCTCCCCCCACACCAGATTCAGGTGTTCACCACCGTGTTTTAGCTATCTTTGGGCCTGATTCAGAGCCGTTCGCTATTTGCGGTCGTTCGTTCAAAAACAAGGGGTGGCTATTCAAATGATCCGTTCGCAAATTGCAGTCTGTTCACACCTCTAAGTCTGAACGAGCGAGCAAAACATACGCTCGTTTATTTGATAAAAACGCCTCCTGGCCGCACGCACCATACGTCATGTCCGCTATTTATTAGATTAATCGAGTACATCGTACAGCGTATGAACTGCTCGCTATTCTTGTGGTTGGTGTTTTCAACCGCTATTTTGCGAGCAGTTCTGAGTTAAAAAAAACCAAGTGACGTGGTCAATGACGCTGCTGTATTAATTATGCACTCCCTTAAAACGCCCGTTTTGACCTTTAAGCACGCCTGCGTTCGGATCTCCACTCCCCGTTTTCAAGCACCTTCCCGTTACCACCCACATACGCCTCATTCTGTCACTCAAAATAGCAGGCCCTCGCTATATTGCGTACCAACGATTTTTGACCGCACTGACTGGTTCGCGCATGCGTACTAAAAACCGTACGCATGCGCAGATGTGCGAACATCGCTCGGAACGAGCGTACTGCCGCTAGCGAGTGGCTCTGAATGAGGGCCTTTGTTACTTAGTATGGACATTTTTTAGTTGCATCATTGACAATGATCAGAGCTATGTTTTGTTAGTGTATACCATTTTTCTTTGCGTGTTTACTTTCAGTTTCGAATAGTAAAGATTAGTTTCTTTAAACCTTTAGATAACTTGTTTCTTTTATCATTTCCATTTGCACACCAGAACAAAAGGGATTATTGAGCGCATCTAGACCATCATTATTTAATTTAATATCAGAATGTCAGACACCCTTCTTCATAGATGCAGCACACCCCGCCCATTAGAACCTTGCCCTATGTGCAGTGATTTATTCAGAATTTGTACTATCACAAATGAAATGATTAGCACCACCTGTGGATCTTTAAACATGTGTCAGCCAGTAATAAATACACCTGTGCGTCAACTAGGAGATCTGGAAAACATGCACTGCTATAGACCATCAATAGGGTTAATTATTAATACCATATAATAATACACTATCCAGTGCATAACGAAAATATGAGATATGGTAAGAACTTACCTTTGTTATCTCTATTTCTACGAAGTCCATAGGGCTCCACAGGATACCTTGGGGTATAGGTGTGACGTCAGTCATCGGGCACCATAGAGTTAAGCTTTCAGCCTCCCAGGATGCACTAGGGTCCCCCTCCTATACCCCGCCCCCGAGCCAAGGCACCTCAGTTTAGTTTGGTGCCCGGCCGGAGTCGGGTGCACCTGTTGGAGTGGGGGCTAAGAAGAGCCCCTGAAGTTTTCCCGCATGCAGCTGTGGCTGCACATCTGGATGTACAGCATGGACAGTCAGTCCTGACGTCCATGCTGTCTTCCCTACACCCCCGCCGGTACCAGAACGCAGGTACCGATCCGGGGGTGAGCATCTGGGGTCACAGCTAGCGGTGACCCCAGATGTTCCGGACCATGGCCGGAATCAAGGGGGACAGCAAGGTAAGCAGCGGGGTCCCCGCTGTTACATGGTCCAGAGTCCCCAGGCAGGGGGCTCCCTGGGGACTGGCTGCAGCGTGGAGCCAGGTAAGAACCTGCGCTTCCACTACCCCCCTGGGACAGCGGACCGCAGCAGAGCGGTAGCGCTGCGGCGTCCCGGGGGTTAAATGCATGCCAGGGGAGCGCGCCTTCCCTGTCTCACAGCCGGCGCCTCCCCCGCTGCACACAGCCCTCTCTGCATTCTGCCGACTGGTCAGCCTCCTCTCTGCTCCTCGGCGGCCATCTTCCTACGGGCTGCCTCAGTCTCTGAAGTCCCAGACGATAGTGCTCACCCCGGAGGTTCACCTGTCCCTTGCCTGGTGGTTGCAGACGACCCATCTCAGCAAGGGACGTCCGTTCTGGGTACCAAATTGGGTCCTGTTGACAACGGATGCCAGTCTTCGGGGCTGGGGAGCAGTTTCGGGTCCACACTTGTTCCAGGGCCGGTGGACGCCGACAGAAGGCGGAGCTTCCAATAAATATCTTGGAACTCCGTGCGGTCTTCAATGCTCTCCAGCAGGCACGTCGGGTTCTCCAGGGTCGCCCGGTGCAGGTCCAGTCGGACAACGCTACCACCGTGGCCTACATAAACAGGCAAGGAGGAACCCGAAGTCGGGCGGCTCTCGTAGAGGTGTCTCGGATCCTGGTATGGGCGTAGCGCAATCTTCCGGCCATATCAGCGGTCTTCATCCCGGGAGTGCTAAATTGGGAGGCGGACTTTCTAAGTCGCCAGGACGTTCATCCGGGGGAATAGTCCCTGCACCCGGACGTTTTTCAACTGCTGTTGTGCAGGTGGGGTCTTCCAGAGATCGACCTCATGGCGTCCCGGCACAACAACAAGTTGCCGGTGTACGGGTCTCGCACAAGAGACGAAGAGGCGTCTCTGGTGGATGCTCTGTCCGTCCGGTGGACGTTCCAGTTCGCATACCTGTTTACTCCGGTTTCCCTTCTTCCACGGGTAATCCGGAAATTCAAACAGGAAGGAGGGACGCTCCTGTTGATAGCTCCCGCGTGGCCCAGACGGCACTGGTTCTCAGACCTTCAGGGTCTGTCCGTGGACAGTCCTCTGCGGTTGGTGCTACGACCGGACCTTCTGTCGCAGGGTCCTTGTCTTCACCCGGACCTGGCTCGGCTGTCTTTGACGGCGTGGCTGTTGAGACAGCCATGTTGAGGTCCAGGGGATTTTCCAGCTCGGTGGTGCGTACCATGTTGCGAGCTCGGAAACCGTCATCCGCGAGGATATACCATCGCGTGTGGCATACGTTCTTCCAATGGTGTCGACCGAGAGGTTATGCACCGCGGGAGTTTCGTCTGTCTAGGATACTTGCCTTCCTACAAGCGGGACTAGATCATGGGCTTCGCCTTGCTTCTTTGAAGGTACAGGTTTCGGCCCTGTCTGTCTGGGTTCACAGTAGAATTGCTACAATCCCGGATGTGCGCACCTTTATGCAAGGTGTTCTCCGCATTCAGCCGCCCTTTGTTGCACCTGTGGCGCCTTGGGATTTGGCTGTGGTCCTGAGGGCTCTCCAGGGACCGCCGTTTGAACCACTGGGCTCAGTGGATCTTAAATGGTTGACCTTAAAAAAGGTGTTTTCAGCACTTATAAAACCATAATTTATAAGGTGAATGTCCTTATTAGATGTTTTGCTTGAAGAAATCCAGGAAAGTGTAAAAAGATATAGGGGCATATTCCAAGTGTACCAGATGATTAAGCGACTGACGTATAAGTAATATAGTGATGAAATTGTGCAATAGTGCTTGCAAATATGATACATATAACACGTGTTTTTTACAAAAATATATAATGCATTTTAATATTAAAAAGGGACAGACATAAATTAGGTCTGTTTAGATGAGCGCAGCAAGTGCAATTGTTAAATATATACAAAGTGCAAAATTGCTGATAAATAAATAAACAGACCTAATTTATGTCTGTCCCTTTTTAATATTAAAATGTGTTATATATTTTTGTAAAAAAACATGTGTTATATGTATCATATTTGCAAGCAGTATTGCACATTTTTATCACTATATTACTTATACGTCAGTCGCTTAATTATCTGGTACACTTGGAATATTTACACATAAGGGTTTCACCAAAAATCCTATTACCGGTATGGCAGACACCCTTTTACCTGAAGGGAGAACGTATACTGACACACCTTTAAAAGAGTCCTCTTAAAATCTCTAAGTTGGCGCCGGGATGCTTCTTTTCTTGAAAAGATATAGGGGCATGTTCAATTTCAGGAGAAGTTTTCAAAAATCTGGGTTTTTTTTCCGTGTGTGCAAGATTTTTGCTATTCAATTGAGTGAGTGATTTTTATTTTATCACGTTGACCCCTGTCATGGTGTGTGTCCCCTGTGTGTGTCCCATTTGTGCGTGAGACCCGTGTCATGGTGTATGTCCCCTGTGTGTGAGATGCCTGTCACGATGTGCTTCCCTATGTGTGCGAGACTCTGTGTCGTGTGTGTCCTCTGTATGTGTGGGACCCCTGTCACGGTGTGTGTCCCCTGTGTGTGTGGGACCCCTGTCATGGTGTGTGTCCTGTGTGTGTGAGATTCCCTGTCGAGTGACCCGTTTGTGTGAGACTCGCTGTCATGTGTGTCCCCTGTGTGTGTGAGAACCATTTCACGTTGTGTGTCCCTTGTGTGTGTGAGACTCCCTGTCACAGTGTGTGTCCCGTGTGTTTGAGACTCCCTGTTGTGTGTATCCTCTGTGTGAGTGAGACCCCTGTCACGGTGTGTGTCCCCTGTGTGTGTAAGACCCATGTCACGGTGTGTGTCCACAGTGTCTGTGTGAGACTCCCTGTCTTGTGTCACCTGTTTGTGTGAGACTCGCTTTCGTGTGTGTCCTCTGTGTGTGTGAGACCCCACATCCAGCACTAACTGAAAAGATCTCTGTCCTAGCTGCCTTGCTGTGAGGGGGTCACTCCGCATTGTCCCATCTCCACATTCTACTCTGCTTTCCTTTCACATCCCTTCTTCTGTCTCTCCTTGTAGCTGTACTGTCCAGGAGAGTGTCATTTGTAACAGCGCAGTGATAGAGAGCATAGTGCTGGCAATATTAAAAATGTAGGTGTGTGTCCCCTGTGTGTGTGAGAACCCTGTCACAGTGTGTGTCCTGTGTGTGTGAGACTTCCTGTCACAGTGTGTGTGTCCTGTGTGTATGAGACTTCCTGTCACAGTGTGTGTCCTGTGTGTGTGAGACTTCCTGTCACAGTGTGTGTCCTGTGTGTGTGAGACTTCCTGTCACAGTGTGTGTCCTGTGTGTATGAGACTTCCTGTCACAGTGTGTGTCCTGTGTGTGTGAGACTTCCTGTCACAGTGTGTGTGTCCTGTGTGTGTGAGACTTCCTGTCACAGTGTGTGTCCTGTGTGTGTGAGACTTCCTGTCACAGTGTGTGTGTCCTGTGTGTGTGAGACTTCCTGTCACAGTGTGTGTCCTGTGTGTGTGAGACTTCCTGTCACAGTGTGTGTGTCCTGTGTGTGTGAGACTTCCTGTCACAGTGTGTGTCCTGTGTGTATGAGACTTCCTGTCACAGTGTGTGTCCTGTGTGTGTGAGACTTCCTGTCACAGTGTGTGTGTCCTGTGTGTGTGAGACTTCCTGTCACAGTGTGTGTCCTGTGTGTGTGAGACTTCCTGTCACAGTGTGTGTGTCCTGTGTGTATGAGACTTCCTGTCACAGTGTGTGTGTCCTGTGTGTATGAGACTTCCTGTCACGGTGTGTGTGTCCTGTGTGTGTGAGACTTCCTGTCACGGTGTGTGTGTCCTGTGTGTGTGTGAGACTTCCTGTCACAATGTGTGTGTCCCTGTGTGTGTGTGAGACTTCCTGTGACAGTGTGTGTGTCCTCTGTGTGTGTGAGACTTCCTGTCACAGTGTGTGTGTCCTGTGTGTATGAGACTTCCTGTCACAGTGTGTGTCCTGTGTGTGTAATACTTCCTGTCACGGTGTGTGTCCTGTGTGTGTGAGACTTCCTGTCACAGTGTGTGTGTCCTGTGTGTGTGAGACTTCCTGTCACAGTGTGTGTCCTGTGTGTGTGAGACTTCCTGTCACAGTGTGTGTGTCCTGTGTGTGTGAGACTTCCTGTCACGGTGTGTGTCCTGTGTGTGTGAGACTTCCTGTCACGGTGTGTGTCCTTTGTGTGTGAGACTTCCTGTCACAGTGTGTGTGTCCTGTGCGTGTGAGACTTCCTGTCACAGTGTGTGTCCTGTGTGTGTGAGACTTCCTGTCACAGTGTGTGTCCTGTGTGTGTGAGACTTCCTGTCACAGTGTGTGTGTCCTGTGTGTATGAGACTTCCTGTCACAGTGTGTGTGTCCTGTGTGTGTGAGACTTCCTGTCACAGTGTGTGTGTCCTGTGTGTATGAGACTTCCTGTCAGTGTGTGTCCTGTGTGTGTGAGACTTCCTGTCACAGTGTGTGTCCTGTGTGTATTAGACTTCCTGTCACAGTGTGTGTCCTGTGTGTGTGAGACTTCCTGTCACAGTGTGTGTCCTGTGTATGTGAGACTTCCTGTCACAGTGTGTGTGTCCTGTGTGTGTGAGACTTCCTGTCACAGTGTGTGTGTCCTGTGTGTGTGAGACTTCCTGTCACAGTGTGTGTGTCCTGTGTGTATGAGACTTCCTGTCACGGTGTGTGTGTCCTGTGTGCAGACCCTCCAACATGAGCCGTTCCATTAGGTACAAAATGCTCTGCTCCTGGACTTCCCTCTTAATGTATGATTGCAGACACCTGTGCTGAAACACCTGTGTCATCAATTACCTAGTTCAACACAGGTGACTGCAATCATACATTAGGTGGTAAGTCCAGGAGCAGAGTGTTTTGTACCTAATGGAACGGGTTATGTTGGAGGGTGTGTGAGACTTCCTGTCACAGTGTGTGTCCCCTGTGTGTGTGAGACTTCCTGTCACAGTGTGTGTGTCCGGTGTGTGTGAGACTTCCTGTCACAGTGTGTGTGTCATGTGTGTGTGTGAGACTTCCTGTCACAATGTGTGTGTCCCTGTGTGTGTGTGAGACTTCCTGTCACAGTGTGTGTGTCCTGTGTGTATGAGACTTCCTGTCACAGTGTGTGTGTCCTCTGTGTGTGTGAGACTTCCTGTCACAGTGTGTGTGTTCTGTGTGTATGAGACTTCCTGTCACAGTGTGTGTCCTGTGTGTGTGATACTTCCTGTCACAGTGTGTGTCCTGTGTGTGTGAGACTTCCTGTCACAGTGTGTGTCCTGTGTGTGTGAGACTTCCTGTCACAGTGTGTGTGTCCTGTGTGTGAGACTTCCTGTCACAGTGTGTGTCCTGTGTGTGTGAGACTTCCTGTCACGGTGTGTGTCCTGTGCGTGTGAGACTTCCTGTCACAGTGTGTGTGTCCTGTGCGTGTGAGACTTCCTGTCACAGTGTGTGTCCTGTGTGTGTGAGACTTCCTGTCACAGTGTGTGTCCTGTGTGTGTGAGACTTCCTGTCACAGTGTGCATGTCCTGTGTGTGTGAGACTTCCTGTCACAGTGTGTATGTCCTGTGTGTATGAGACTTCCTGTCACGGTGTGTGTGTCCTGTGTGTGTGAGACTTCCTGTCACGGTGTGTGTGTCCTGTGTGTGTGTGAGACTTCCTGTCACAATGTGTGTGTCCCTGTGTGTGTGAGACTTCCTGTCACAGTGTGTGTGTCCTGTGTGTATGAGACTTCCTGTCACAGTGTGTGTGTCCTCTGTGTGTGTGAGACTTCCTGTCACAGTGTGTGTGTCCTGTGTGTATGAGACTTCCTGTCACAGTGTGTGTCCTGTGTGTGTGATACTTCCTGTCACAGTGTGTGTCCTGTGTGTGTGAGACTTCCTGTCACAGTGTGTGTCCTGTGTGTGTGAGACTTCCTGTCACAGTGTGTGTGTCCTGTGTGTGTGAGACTTCCTGTCACAGTGTGTGTCCTGTGTGTGTGAGACTTCCTGTCACGGTGTGTGTCCTGTGTGTATGAGACTTCCTGTCACAGTGTGTGTGTCCTCTGTGTGTGTGAGACTTCCTGTCACAGTGTGTGTGTCCTGTGTGTATGAGACTTCCTGTCACAGTGTGTGTCCTGTGTGTGTGATACTTCCTGTCACAGTGTGTGTCCTGTGTGTGTGAGACTTCCTGTCACAGTGTGTGTCCTGTGTGTGTGAGACTTCCTGTCACAGTGTGTGTGTCCTGTGCGTGTGAGACTTCCTGTCACAGTGTGTGTCCTGTGTGTGAGACTTCCTGTCGCAGTGTGTGTCCTGTGTGTGTGAGACTTCCTGTCACAGTGTGTGTGTCCTGTGTGTATGAGACTTCCTGTCACGGTGTGTGTCCTGTGTGTGTGAGACTTCCTGTCACAGTGTGTGTGTCCTGTGTGTGTGAGACTTCCTGTCATGGTGTGTGTGTCCTGTGTGTGAGACCCTCCATGTCAATTGTAGCATGTGGAAGCCGGCACAGCAGAGAGTAGAGCGGCTGGGACACAGGTGTGAGTGTCAGCATCTCCCCCGAGGGATTTTGGCTGCAAAAAACTTTGCGACCATTTGAATTGAGTACTGCAGGTATCGGAAGCGTGCATATCCACGATAATTCAAAATTGGTCGTGATGCCTGTGTAATTTTTTGCAGCCAAATTTTGCGGGCTATTGAATATGCCCCATAGTGTCTATTTTAAAATGTTTAAAACACAGTAAACACCAGAGGTATTCAACAGGCGGAACGTTTAGTCACCTATCAGCGGTGTAGGCAGTAGAGCAGAGTCTGCCCTCACCAGGTCTCCAGAGCCGTTCTGTGCAGAGGAAGCAGAGAGGTTTTTATTTTCAACAAACTTTATTGACACACGGCCAAAGTTACAGAGCTCACTTTCAGCTTCTCCAGTGAGGAGAAGCAGATACCGGCAGCTACAGGAGGTGATATCAGCGCTGGTGAAGACACCTGACGGTAAGTGACCTCTCCCTTTAGTCAGGGCCAGCTCCAGGGGTCGGAGCACCCTATGCCGGCTTCCTAAAGTGTGTCAAGCCGCACGCGAACAAAAATGGTGGTGTGGCCTAATTACCAGACCACGTCCTTTATTTGGCGTTATTTGGAGGCGTGCCCGCATGGCACGCCTCCAAATAACATCAGGCTGGGGGGAGCCTCACTAACTGGGCTTCCCCCAGCCCTCTCCTGTCACTGAATGGATGCCGTGCGCATGCACGCAGCATCCATTCAGACTCCAGGGTCCGGCACCACCACACAGCTTCGGCAGTGGGGGTCCCCAACCTCCCAATTCACCACCCGCGGGCCACTACGGCCCACGAGTGGAACTGTCCCGCTGAAATCAGGATGTTGGGGAGGGGTGCGCCCTCTATGGGTGGCGCCTCTGTTCGACCGCACTGGTCGAACACCCTTAAAGACGTCCCTGCCCTTAGTAACACCTGGGACACATAGTGCTGCCATAGGTGTCTATGGCAGCGCTAAGTGACCCAGGTGCTGTGCAATGTTGTAGCCTGCACTTATCGCTGGCAGGCTGCAGGCAGAGGAAATCCCTTTAGTACATACTGAGAAGTGGTATGTACCGAAATTTTCTCTGCCTTTAGTTTTTCTAAGCCCTTATCTCCCCTTAGTATATACCTGCTGACATTGGAGTGTTCCTCCCCGGGAGAAACCCGGGGAGGAGAAGCAAGTTGGGTGGTGTTCGGGGTGGGGGGGACAGGTCGCATCATTAAGCCCCGTCCCTCGCAACAATTTTCCTCGAACGGTGCATATTTAAATAAGGGGCGAGGCTAAAATGTCATTAGGTCACGCCCCCTGCTCGCGAACCCGCCAGTCCGCAAGAAAATTCTCCTTATTCTGCCCACTTCACTAGGAAGCGGGAATTATGTGGGAGAACTAGAAGTGCCTACCCTTCCTGGGGTGCGGAGGGTTACCCGAAAAATTGGGAGCCTCCCGTGACTTCTGGGAGGGTAGGCATGTCTGCCTTAGTACATAGACCCCTCAGTCCTTGTACATTCAGATGCTGTATACCAGGGAAGGGCTTGTAGCAGTATTTGCATAAAGTCACAGACGTACGACCAGTTAAAGATCGTTTAATCTTTTCACATATCCCTACTGTATCTATCGTACACCAGATGCCATAAAAACATATGCCTCTTCAGAATCATATGTGGGGATGTGTCCAAGTTCCAATAGGCCTCCAGTAAGTATGCTGCACATATGTGTACAAGTCCTTACCAGGGCCGGACTGGGACTAAAAATCAGCCCTGGCATTTAGAGTACACAGGCCCACCTGCTGTGGGATCCCTCCCCTATATTTAGTGGAGTCAAAAGGGGGGGGGGTGTGGCCCACACCCGGGTGGTGTCACACGACGAGGGGTGACACCAAGGTGCAGACTCCCTTTCAGTGACAGGAGCAGAGTGCTGCACTGTAGCATTGAGTGCAGCACTCGGCTGCTGACATTGTAAGGGAGCCGGCACTTCCACAAGGCACCTCCTGCACCCCCCCTCCAGCGCTTCTGCCAAAATCGGCCCATCTGCCCATCGGCCCTTCTGGCATTTGCCAGAAGTGCCCGATGGCCAGTCCGGCCCTGGTCCTTACTATTTAATTAACACGTATGTACGGCAAGCTCAAATCTAAAAACAAACACATTTTATAAAGCATGCACAGCATTGAAATACAGTATATTATTCACACCCCACAAATGGACATAAGTCCAATTGTAAATGATGCCCTGAATGCTTATACAATACATTTCTTCTTCTCCTCTAAGAATAGAACAATACCTGTGATTTTTGAATGGGCTTTTGAATTTCAGTGTATATTTTGTGTGTTACTAGGTGTTTAGTTTTGTACCTGATCACATTGCTCTGTACAGAGTGCTTTGTTTATTGTATACTCTATATAATTAAGATAGGACAGCATTTGGATAGATCCCCTTAGGTTTGAAGTTTAATCAACATGGATTATGAAAGGTTAGTGGTTAGGGAAATGTACAGTGTGAAATCTTAGCATAGGGTCAACTTTTTGGGCTTAGCCTGGTTCATATTCTGTATGAATCGAAATCTGCACCATTTCACTTTGCTTATTTTGTGTACTGGGATATATCACAAAAATAATCACATTCACACTAGTCATGTCTAGCATCACATTCAAGAAAAGCCCACAAATGACCATGATTTCACCAACTATGTCCCTACAATGTGTTTCACACATGCCAAAATAAGTACAAATTTACAGTCATAAACGCTCATGTTTTTTTTTTTTTTTTTAGGATTAACACACTGTACTGCCGATCAAAGAGAAATATTACTATGAAGTTTAGGAAAAAGCTGTAAAGATGAAAGAAAAAAATTGTGGCCAAAAATATGATCCTATTTGAATGAGAAATTCTTAGGGTAAACTAAGGCTGATCATATAGGAAGATTTGTTAATAGAAAATAAAATATTCTGGAAGGTATTCAAATTTCTATTAACAACTATATATGATGCAGATTATATAAAATGTGCTCAAATTATTAACAGAAATGGAAAGTGCTGAAACATTTTCAACATTTTCACTGTAAAGGTCACAAACTGTTCAAAAGTATGATCAAAATACACTCAGTAGACACGTTATCAGAGACGGGATGTAGTCATTAGGTCCACATTTACAATGTTGACCTAAGGGGAGTGTTAGGGTTAGGTTGCAGGGAGGGGGGTTAGGGTTCGGCACTAGAGGGAGGGTTAGGGGTAGGGATTATGGTTAGGGAATACTTACCAGAACACTGGAGGATCGAGGGTCTGACCCAGAAGTGACGGTCACATGACCGCCGGAACCCAGAAGCTGTGCTGGAGCCACTGCAGCCGCCAGGAGCAAGTAAGTCACAGCTGGGCCACCAGGGCCGACATTCTAACATGCTGACATTTCATCAGTGTCTACATAATGAATGTAGATATGGTCAATGTTGACATTATGGCCATGACAACACATTCATGTCAGCATGACTTTATGACTGTCGACATATTATACAGTACCACACCCATTAGATACACTTGTACAATTGCTTAGTATTGCCAATGTCTAATCAGCCAATCATGTGGTAGCAGCTCATTGTGTAGAAGTTGTGCCACTCTTTTCTGATCCCTACTTATACCTATGGTGATGACCCGGTGAGGTGGGTCTACTTTACCAACACCATCTAGGGAAGAAACACAATTAATTATACAGCAGGGATAGACTGAGAGAAAGAGAGAAGGGATGTTTGAGGGGCTCAGCGGGGCCACAAGGTGCTTCCCTGCTTGGATTAACTCTACACACCAAAAGTGAAAGCATAACCAAGAAAAATGCAGTGCGTAAGGGGGAAAGAACACTCACCATATTTGCCAGGAACTGTTCTTAGTTGCATCTTTCCACTTGTACCTGTATTGGTGATGCAGAATACCCCTCCCACATGGAATTATTGCTAAGAAGGTGCATGGAGTAAACACTGGGATAGTACTGTAGTAGATACTGGAGTCGAACTGGGACTAGACAGAACTGGCATTGAAGCCGGATAGGGACCAGGCTTGAAGTATACACAGGAGCCGGAGTAGGACAGGACTTGGAGCACAGACTGGAGCTGGAGTGAGACCGGACTTGGCGTATACACTGGAGCCGGAGTGGGACCGGGCTTGGAATAGACACAGACAAGAGCCGGAGTGCGACTGGGCTTGGAGTATACACTGGAGCCGGAATGGGACCAGACTTGGAGTAGAGGCTGGAGCCGGAGTGGGACCAGACTTGGAGTAGACACTGTGGGATAAATTTACTAAGATTGGCGTTGGTCCCGACTTGTCCCATTTTTAACACGAATAGGATCGATCAAAAACTGCCTTTTTTTCATTAATAAAATCGGGAATTTACCAAGCACCCAGTTTTCACAGGATAGTGTCGTTTGATGGAATATTTGATCGATCCTGTCCGTGTTGAAGTCCCGAGTTCCCTGCCCGACTTTCCCTCCCGAACAAGTAGCCTGCACATATCAGTGAAATATGTGCAGGCTGCTTGTTTGTTTATTGTCATGTTAAGGGTTACATTTTTGAAAAAAATTATGTAGGGTCCCCCCCAAAAGCATAACCAGCACCGGGCTGCTCAGCCAGTTCTGGTTAGTAAAATTACAGAGAAAAACGTGTAGGGTTCCGCTGTATTTTAGGAACCCGCACCTGGCTGCAGGGCCAGTCCTGGTTTTAAATATAGGGGGAAAAAAATGTGTAGGGTTCACCCTATATTTAAAACCAGCACTGGACACAAACCGACCAGGGTGTAATGCCACAGCCAGGGAACCCTATCACCGGGTCTCCCCAGCCAAAACTTTCACACCCCAAGCTGGTGATCTCAGGGGAGGTGGGTACCTTCTCACCTGACACCCCAGGCTTAGTCTGAAGCCTGGGGCGCTTCCCCGCATCCCTGCGCTGTGGGTACAGGGGTAATAATGGTAAAAATAGTTCAAAACTATTGTATTTTACAGTGGAAGTACAGGTGCCAGCATGCCTGCCCTTTGGCACTGGTGGAGCTACAAGTGCCAGCAGGTGGCCGGCACCCGTACCCCCACTGTAAAATACATAAACAACCACAGTACACACTGTATGCAGTATAACTTTAATACATACATCTATCCCACTCACACATACTTACCTGCTGCCAGCTGTACACGTCCACTTCTTCATTCAGAAAAAAAATAACAACACTTTAGAGAAGGCTACCAAGCAGAAACATACACAAATCACACTGATCTGTGTATGTTTCAGGGAAACTCACAGCTCAGGAGTTGGTCTATTTGTAACTTCTATTTACTCCCCGATTTGCCTGCAAAAACGGTCGAATATAACAAAAAACTCCCGGGTTATGATAAAGTGAATGAAAAGTACTTCTGATTTGAGTTGATGGTGTATTCATTTCTAGTGTAAAAAACGTCTGCTTTTGCGGGAATAAAACGGCCGAATTCAACCCCCCTAAATTAAAAAAAACTCTTAGTTTAACAATAGTAAATTTCCGTGTTGGTAAAAAACAATATTTTCACCCGAGATTGCAATCTCGGACCAACACAATTCTTAGTAAATTTACCCCTAGAGCTGGAGTGGGAGTTGTCAATGAGCCTAAGGCAACAAGCCAGAAGTAGAGCCTAGGGCATGTATCAGCAACAAAGCTCAAACACAGAATGCTGTCAGTTCAGGATACTTATACCCTGGGCATGCAGGGGTTGGCTGATGCGGTCAGGTGGACACTGGAGTGTAGTATGTAATACCGCCGGCAGCATGGTTCAAATCCTAACAGCGGAAGTCCGGCAGGGGTGAAGATCCCGGTCACTAATAAGGTAAGTATAACTAACCCTATTTCCCCCCTTAACCCTCCCTTAGGGGTGCCTAACCCTAACCTCCCCCCCAAGTGCCTAACTCTAACCCCCCTCTAAGTGCCTAAACCTAACCCCCCCATCCCCGCAGCCTAAGCCTAAGTCTCCCGATGTTGACTAACCCTAACCTCCCTCCCGGGGGGGGCGTGCCTAACCCTAAAGCTGACCACACACTAGACCAACTTTCATCCAACCATCCAACTAGTTGATTGATTGGAATGAAAATCTGGTAACGTATGGGAGTATCTGATGATCAGCAATTTGCTCCTAAATGCCAGAAAACAGATGAAACTGGTCGTCAGACAAGTTTGTTAAATGTTTGATTTAAAATTTTTTTTCAAACAACAGTTTTTGTCCATTTCCCGGAATTTGGGAGCAAATTGCTGATTGCCATTTGAAATAAAAGGTGGTATGATATGTCACTATAGGCACTTTGCTAAGAAATCACACTGTCTGACAAGTCTTATGCTGGGTACATACTTAACGATGTGTACCCAACTTGATGTCGTCCGCGGCGGGTCTCGGTGGGAGTGCCGGCATCTGCTGGTGGATACACACTTGCCGATGCCAGGAGCGACAGCGGGGGCCATGCTGCATTTGGCAGCATGGCCCCGCTGACGATATCACCCGTCGGACCTGCATGCAACATAGCGGGTACACACTCGCCAGATTGGATGACATATCGTCTAGTGTGTACCCAGCTTTACTGTATATCATGCCATGCAACCCAAGAAATGGGGAACAGGATCCCATTTGTGGGAGCTGAATAGTGTGAGAGACATCCTTGAGTAATGAAACTGCTCTTGTTAATTGCTGAATATGACCAGAGACACTGTACAGGAATACTCAGTGCCCTGCAGTGGCGGGCTGGGCCGGGGGGCAGGGTGCCATGTGCTCCCATGGCCGCGGGCAGTCTGTGTCTCTGTGACACAGCTGCACCATGCGTGTAGTGCTGACCGGAAGGAGTTCGGTCAGCGCTACACAGTGACTAACACACAGCCGCCGACGCCGGCAACTGTATGTTTGTTTTTTTGAGCTGCGCCCACTGCAGGAGCCGTTCCATCTTCCGGCTCCTGCAGTGGGTAATGGGAGAGACGTCATGGCATCTCTCCCATAATGCAGAGCAGCCCGCGACCCGGGAGGACGAACGGAGGAGCGTATGGCAGGGGCGGGATTCAGGTAAGTGTTTTTTTTTTTTATTACGTGTGGCACTACAAAGGTGAGAGCACTACTGGGGGCACTAAAAGGGGGAGAGCCCTCCTGGGGGAACTACAAGTGGGAGAGCACTCCTGGGGGCACTACAAGGGGGAGAGCACTACTGGGGGCACTACAAGGGGGAGAGCACTACTGGGGGCACTACAAGGGGGAGAGCACTACTGGGGGCACTACAATGGGGAGAGCACTACTGGGGGCACTACAAGGGGGGACTACTACTAGGGGAACTACAAGGGGGGATTACTATGGGGGCATTACAAGGGGGGGACTACTGGGGGAACTACAAGGGGGGATTACTATGGGGGGCACTACAAGGGGGGGACTACTACTGGGGGCACTACAAGGGGGAACACTACTGGGGGCACACCAAGGGGGGCTACTACTGGGGGAACTACAAAGGGGGATTACTACGGGGGGCACTACAAGCGGGGGCTAAAACTGGGGGTACTACAAGGGGGGGACTACTACTGGGGGCACTGCATAAGGGGTACCACTACTGGGGGCACTATATAAGGGGCTTACTACTGGGGGCACAAAGGGCACTGCACAGGGGGGACCACTACTGGGGACACTGCATAGGATGATCACTACTGGGGGCACTACTGGAGGCCTGCATAAGGGGATCCTCTCCTGGGGCACAGGGGGCACTGCATATGGGCACCACTACAGGGGGCTGCCCCTAATCTTTATGTTTACTTTACATTGATTCCATATGGACCCGCCTCCTCCCTGGAACACTTGGGGGGGGGCGCCTAGGCACGTACGTGCTCCAGACACCCTGGCTCAGGGGCTGGCTGGCAACTTTTAGCCTGGGGGGCAAATGCATGCAGGCGGCCCTGGCAGAGGAGTAGCGTGTAGGCAGGGTGCCCGAAGAATGTGCGTGCTACGGCGCCCCCCCCCTCAAGTGCTCCAGGGAGGAGGCGGGTCCATATGGGATTAATGTAAAGTAAAAATAAAGATTAGGGACAGCCCCGTCATGGTGCCCATATGCAGTGCCCCCCTGTGCCCCAGGAGAGGATCCCCTTATGCAGGCCTCCAGTAGTGCCCCAGTAGTGATCCCTCCTATGCAGTGACCCTTATACAGTGCCCCCAGTAGTGGTCCCCCCTGTGCAGTGCCCCTTGTGCCCCAAGTAGTAAGCCCCTTATATATAGTGCCCCCAGTATTGGTACCCCCTATGCAGTGCTCCATATATAGTGCCCCCAGTAGCAGTCCACACTCCATGCAGTGCCCCCAATAGTGGTAACCCTTATGCAGTGCCCCTTAAATAGTAGCCCCAGTTGTAGTCTCCCCCCTATGCAATACCCCCAGTATTGCCCTTTTTATAGAACCCCCAGCAGTGGTCCCTTGATGCAGTGCCCCCAGTGGTAGTCCCCTCCCCCCTATGTAGTGCCCCTAGTAGTAGTCCCCTCCCCCTATGCAGTGCCCCTAGTAGTTGTCCCCTCCCCTTGTAGTGCCCATAGTAGTAGTAGTCCCCCCCTTGTAGTGCCCCAGTAGTAGTCCCCCCTTGTAGTAGTAGTTCCCCCACATGAAGTGCCCCCAGTTATAATCCCCAGTAGTGGTCCCCCCTTGTAGTGCCCCCCTGTAGTGCCCCCAGTAGTGATCTCCCCCTTGTAGTACCCCCAGTAGTAGTCCCTCCTTCTTGTAGTGCCCCCAGTAGTGGTTCCCCCTTTGTAGTGCCCCCAGTAGTAGTCCCTCCTTCTTGTAGTGCCCCCAGTAGTGGTTCCCCCTTTGTAGTGCCCCCAGTAGTAGTCTCTCCATCTTGTAGTGCCCCCAGTAGTGGTTCCCCCTTTGTAGTGCCCCCAGTAGTAGTAGTCCCCCCCTTGTATTGCCCCCATTAGTAGTAGTCCCCCCCTTGCAGTGCCTCCAGTAGTGGTCTCCCCCTTGTAGTGCCAGCCCCACCCCCTCACCAGTAGACACACGTAGTAAAAAAAAAAAACACTTACCTGAATCCCCGCTCCCGCCGTCGCCATCCGCTCCTCCATCTGTCCTTCCCTGGTTGGGCCGCTCTGCATTATGGGAGAGACGTCATATGACGTTATGACGCCTCTCCCATTGCCCACTGTGGGAGCCGGAAGATGGAGCGGCTCCTGCAGTGGGCACAGCAGCAGCTAATGAGAGTCTGACAGACTCTCATTGGCTGCTGATCAAAACAAACACACAGCTGCCGGAGCCGGCGGCTGTGTGTTTGTCACTTGTGTAGCGCTGACCGAACTCCGTCCGGTCAGCGCTACACACGCGGTGCAGTCTGTGTCACAGTGACACAGACTGCCCGCGGCCCGCATGACGCTGTGGCCCAGGGGCCACATGGCACCCTGCCCCCCGGCCCAGCCCGCCACTGCCCTAGCTACACGCTACTCCTCTGCCAGGGCCACCTGCATGCATTTGCCCCCCAGGCTAAAAGTTGCCAGCCAGCCCTTGATGCCCTGTATGAGAGAAAGTGGTGTGACCACAAAAGTGTTCCAGGCAAAGGTAGGAATGAACACAGCAAATGCCAACCCTTGTGGTTAATGTTGCCAAGTAATGGATTTTTTTTTTATTTTCATGAAACAGTGAGATGGCCTGATGCCCATTTTTACATCAGCCAGACCCTGTATTCAAATACAGGGCCACCAAAAGATCGATCGGCCCTGGTACTATAGGGTGGTGTGGCAAAGTGTGGGAGCGAGGTCATGCTGCATATTGAATACTGGGGCCCTTTGTCCACCAACCGCACTATCTTTGGGCATGGTTACAGTTACACACCCATCACCCTTTGCACCCCTGCACACTGGCAGGGGTGAGGTTTCAGAGACTGGACTAGATCCAAGCATATATTAAAAGAGGGTGCAGAGTGAAATACACTTACACCAGCCGCAAAGAGAAGTTACATTTCATGGTATTGTTTTTATTTTTCAAATGTCACAAAAGTTTGAACAGAATCTAAAAAAACATGAGAAATAACCAGAAAACATTAGGCAACATATACATGAATAGTAGTTTAGGGTTAGGCTACGGGAACGGAGGGTTAGGGCTAGGCATGCGGGGAGGGAGGGTTAGGCTGCGGGGGTGGGGGATTAGGGTTAGGCTGTGGGGAGGGAGAGTTAGGCTGCGGGGAGGGAGAGTTAGGGTTAGGCTGCGGGGAGGGAGGGTTAGGCTGCGGGGGAGGGAGGGTTAGGGTTAGGCTGCGGGGAGGGAGAGTTAGGATTAGGCTGCGGGGAGGGAGGGTTAGGGTTAGGCTGCGGGGAGGGAGGGCTAGGGTTAGGCTGCGGGGAGGGAGGGTTAGGGTTAGGCTGTGGGGAGGGAGGGTTAGGCGGCGGGGAGGGAGGGTTAGGCTGCAGGAAGGGAGAGTTAGGGTTAGGCTGCGGGGACGGAGGGTTAGTTTTAGGCTGCGGGGGGAGTTAGGGTTAGGCTGCAGGGAGGGAGGGCTAGGTTTAGGGGTAGGGTACTTACTGGCAGGTGTCAGTATTGTGACCCTGTCGGGATGCCGATACCCGGATTCTCATGGCCAGGAGCACCTGCATCCTATCCCTACCCTACCGAAGAACTAATCCAACTGTTATAATTGTATGATTACTGTATTGCATTTCAAATTGTATAAGTTTTATGCATCAAGCAATCCTAGAGCGGGAAAAAGTCTAACTCTAACTGTGAGAGCTATGATGAAATAAGTTTACCACTGACACAGTCTTTATGGTTGTGTGGTATATTTTCTTGTAGGATCAGTAGACATTTCTATTGATGTTAATAAAGTTTCTTTAAGAATCATACATAGATCATTGTTGTTACCTCATTATCTATTCTTTGGGATAGAGTTTCCCAAACTCCGCCATCACAGTCCTGGTTTTAAGGATATCCATGCTTAAGTCCAGATGGTACTAATTAAGTCACCTATGCTGAAGAATGGATATCCTTAAAACTAGAGATGTGCAGGTCTGGTTCTCAGGGGCTTCCGAGTCAGAATTCGGAATCACTTTGGGGTATTGAGTCGAACAGAGTCCCGGCTCAGATCTTCCCGTGGTTCAGAACTCAGATTTAAAAACCGAACTCGGGATGGGATTGCATGATAACAGGTCAAAATACCATAACTTTAGCTGTTTTCTTTATTTAAAATACAGATCCAAAACCAAAACACATTAGGGTGGTTTTGCAAATCCAAAACACGAAGATGAATCTGATTCCAAAACCAAAACACATGGGTCGGTGCACATCTCTAATTAAAACCTTGACTGTAATGCAAGAGTTTGGGAAACTCTGCTTTGGGAGAACCTCTTGCTTGTATTTAAGTTACTGATGATCAGCACAGAACGGATGACCGAAAACATTCCTGTGCTTTGATATGAAATACACTGAATAAACGTTTCCTAACCACAAAATGTTGCTCTTCACAGAACATGATGATCAGAAACAGTTAATTCTCATTCTCCGAACAGGTTTCTACCTGTCATAGAGGAAGAATTTCCCATTCCATTATTTATATACCTGATTATACCATCATCAACATCTGACAAGCTCTTTGAAGTTGTTGATTAAGCTACACCTAGGATCACATTCCTATTCTCAAAAAACAGAAGTAAAATAGAATGAGTATGACCCAGGGTATTCTATTCTCTCTACTAATGTGTGTAGCTTTCCTGGCAGGTCTAGGTCACATCGATTGCATTGAAAAGTTCACGTTGACTTTCAGGTATGTTTGATACAAATCTGCTCAATCTGATCGGTGGGCGCTATTTGCGCTCGCTCGTTCAGAAAAAGGGGCCGGCTATTTAAATTGAGCGCTCGCTCTTTGCGGTCTGTTGACGCCTCTATGTCTGAGCGAGCGAACGAAACATGCGCTCGCTATTTTGTAAAGACGCCCCCTGGCCGCTCGCATCCTACATGTTCTCCGCTATTTATTTGATTAATCGAGTACATCGAAAGGCATCTAAACTGCTCGCAGTGCTTGTGGTAGGATTTTCCTACCGCAATCATGCGAACAGTTCAGGCTAAGAAACAACCAAGTGACGTGGTCGATTACGCTGCTTTGTTAATTATGCACACCCTTAAAACGCCCGTTTTGACCGTTTGGCACGCCTGCGTTCGGATCTCCACTCCCCGTTTTCAAGCACCTTCCCCTGTTACCACCCACAAACGCCTCATCCTGTCACTCAAATTAGCAGGCACTCGCTATTTTGCGAGCGCTCGATTTCCGACCGCACTGACTGGTTGGCGCATGCGCATTACGACCCATACGCATGCGCAGATGTGCGAACATCGCTCGGAGCGAACGAGCGGCCGCTTACGAGCGGCTCTGAATCAGGCCCAGTATTCCATAGAGTAAGCTGTTTTGGTCCCTTATGTGGAGAGATTTTGATAAATATGATTGAAAATGAGTAAGAAGAGCTAAGGTTAGGACAGACTCAAAGTTTGGTCTGAGGTTAGGAACATGTTAACTAAAAATTATGTATGCACTTACAAATAGAGAATAAACTTCAATATTTGTATTTATATGAATGTGAAAAGAACCATTTTGGCTCAGATAAATAAGAAGAAGTATGTTTGTTTGTGCGAATATCTTCCAAAGCTCTCAAGGAAAAGCTGCCAAATCTTACATAGTTATTTAGTATTGAAAAACCAAGCTATTAGATGACATAGTGACAACGCGACAATGTGACAAAGCAACAAAGCGACAAATCTTATACATAAAATTAATTGGTCTGTCCGGTTATACATTCAGACACTTCTGCACTGATTTTGATGAAACCAATGCGAGGTGGTCCATTTGGATCCTGGCCAGGTTTTAGGGGAGGCTAGGGTCCTGGCTGGATCTCCCATTGGTATACGCTGGGCAGAACTTTAACCCGGGGAGCCTGTTCTGAGCCTTCCACTGGATGGGTTTGGATGAAAACTTCACAGAGTGGTAGCATTGGATCCCAGAAGACATACTAGGGGGTGGAGGTCCCATTGGACCTCCCATTGGTGTACACTGGGCAGAACTTTGACTCGGGTTGCTGGGCAGAACTTCGACCTGAGTAGCCTGTTCTGAGCCTCCCACTGGATGGATTTGAATGAAAACTTCAGGGTGGCAATTTGCCTTATTCTTCTTTCACAGTGGATCCATCAAGACTTAACTAACATTATTCTTGCTCTCTTTGATCAGTGTCCAACAGAAAAATAAAATTTTACCCTTATTTTGATACATTAATGAATCACTTACACAAATAAGGTTTAGTTTCTAGGGCATCCCATCCCTTACAACACTATAAACTAAGCTTAGGCTGCAAAGCAGTCCGTAGCTGACTTCCAGTGTTTTAATAAATGACTGCTTTACTTCCTGTGTGTTATTCTCTTCACTCTTTGGGCTCTATTTATTAACATTATTTTTACTAAAATAAAGTGAAAAAGGGTGTTTTCACAGCCTTTTCACATTATTTTAGTTTCACCTGTAGTTATTACAGGGCAATTGGAGTAGAATTAGTAAAATTCTACTCCAACCCCCAGTATCACTTATTTTTAGTAAAGCAGATCGCATTTCCCATAATTGTAATGGGAAATGTGATCTGTGTGCAAGTTACTAAAAATAAATTGTAAAAAAATATCGGGGGAAGCCCTGTGATAATAACGCCACCTGGAGGTGGCGTTATCCAGGGTCTCCCCCGGTTACCGGGCTCCCACTCTGCTCTAACGGGGAGAGCAGAGGCGGGAGCCGGTACCAGTAATCAGCTATGTGGTCTAAGTAGACCGCAAGCTGATTACTGTAAAAAAAAGAAAAAAAAATTAAACATTTTTTTTTTCCTTACCTGAATCCAGGGACCGACGATCGGGCCTGCGGTGATGGCTCCTCTCCGGTCAGCTGGTCTCCCACAGTGCACTGGGGCCTGGTCATCAGGTGATCGGGTCCCAGTGCAGTATGGGAGATCACCTGATCGGGAAGCCCGGAGAAGATCACCGGAGGCCAGGAGGATGCAGGTAAGTGTAATGAAGGGAGGGGGGGTCGCGGGGGGGGGGAGGGGGGGTCGCGGGGTCCGCGATTGCGGGGGATGGGGCTTAGCGCTGGGGGGCGGGGTAGTAGCGACGGAGGGTCGGCGCATGCGCGGGCTCTTAGTCGCGGTATTTTTTCCGAAAATACAGCGACTAGAGTGCGGATGGGATCCGCAGGGACAGAGCTTTATCGCAAGCTCTGTCCCTGCAAGGGATTTATAGTAAATCCCTGTGATATTGCCTGAATTCGCAATGCGAATTCACTCGGTAATATCACACTACAATCCGCATTCAATATGCGGATTGTAGTAAATAGAGCCCATTATCACAAACGGAAACTAAATTAGCAGGTTTTACAAAATAATTCTAAAACTTTTACCACTAAGGAGCGGAACTTGCTCTCTGGGAGTGTATAAAGCGCAACCAGGGGTGTAACCAGACATATGGGGGCCCCATAGCAAAATTTCCTTGGGGCCCCCATAGGTCTACCTGTACCCCCTGTCGCACCCCCCACCACCCTCCAGCCCCGTATTACTTACCTCCTCCTGAACCCGGCGCGCTGCTCCATCTCTCCCCATCTGAGCTGGGAGGAGGTGTGGCAGTGGTCCGGGGATGTCATCATAGCCTTCCTCCTCCCAGCTTCTAGTGAGACACATTTCATTTTTAATCAGGGTCCACTCGCGAGCCAATCAGAACTCGCGGACCAGTAGTCGCTGCTGATTGGATGCTGGTCCTCGAGTCCCTATTGGCTCGCGACTGTCACCTATTTAAAAATTACATTGGCGCTGTACTTGGCAGGGTGGAGGGGGTTTCTTGCTGGACCGGCGGGCCCCCTAAACCTCTGGGCCCCATAGCAAGCGCACCCCTTGCACCCTCTGTAGTTACGCCATTGTGCACAACTGTGATACTTAAACTAAATACATACCCTAGACTGGCGCTGATCAGTTGGGATCATGCTAGGTTTGAAACATATCAATATAATTAAATGTATGTAAACACAGAGACCTCAGCAGGTGTTATAGGAGACTGCACACTCAAAATATACCCACCAGAAAAACTGCTGCAAAGTACATGAAAATATTGACAGAGTTCATTCTTTTTAATAATGTTTGTTCTTAATTACTGTTCTTTGGTTTGATTGTTTTGATAAATGTGTGTTTTTATATATTCTTTTACACAGTTTCTTCATTTCAAATTGATTCAATATTTTAGCTAAAGATATGGTACACATAGACCCTCAGCACTGTTTAGGTTTTTTTTTGTTTCTTTCCCCCCTACTTTAATAAAATAGCTCTTAATGAGCACGGCTTAATTTTACAATTCACTGGTGTGTGGCCATACGTCTTTCTGGATTATAGTTTTTTTCTTATACCTACAATACATGACTAAAGTAGCACAGGAAAGCCCAAATTGTAAAGCAAACTAAGGCCCCCAGACTTAGGACCTGATTCAAAGTTGGACGTAATGATGATGTTTGCGCAGTTGAGCACATTTGTTATACTGTGCATGCATATAAGTCGCACAGCGCATGCGTCAAGTTTCATTACCAGCAGTGGTCGCAGTGTGGACTCGGACACAGTGTGATTGACAGACAGGGAGCATTTGTGAGAGGTAATGGGGCAAGGGGTGTTGGTGACTCAAATGCAGGCGTGTCTTTGCCTGCAAATTCGTAGACAGTGGTTTTGGCTCCGGCAGCATACCACCGACGGACATTCTGAGCAACCACCAAAGAGTCTCTCAGAAGACCGTAGGTACAACCGATGTGTGACCAATGGTGCGTCTGTGTATGAAAGCGGCCGGACATGGGACAACGTTAGTGAGCATCTCAATGCATATCCCGGCAGCTTCGACATTTGCATATTTTCGCACAGCCGCTGCGTACGGGATGGCAGCTGCTTATGCATTATCATCCACCTCTGAATCAGGTCTTTAGTGCCAGCGTAAGGTACAGCTTACATTTTATTTAAAGATAAATCTTACATTTTTATAAAGAAAGTTTTAAAAATATTAAATATAATAATTATAAACCATGGAAATATTCATGGCTGAGGAGAGCCTAGACATACATTGTATCTTGTTGCCCTGCAGAGTGCCCCCTGCTGGCACATATAATTATAAACCATGGAAATAATCATGACTGAGGAGAGCCTAGACATACATTGTATCTTGTTGCCCTGCAGAGTGCCCCCTGCTGGCACATATAATTATAAACCATGGAAATAATCATGGCTGAGGAGAGCCTAGACATACATTGTATCTCTTTGCCCTGCAGAGTGCCCCCTGCTGGCACATATAATTATGAACCATGGAAATATTCATGGCTGAGGAGAGCCTAGACATACATGGTATCTCTTTGCCCTGCAGAGTGCCCCCTGCTGGCACATATAATTATAAACCCTGGAAGATGGAAATAATCATGACTGATGAGAGCCTAGACATACATTGTATCTCTTTGCCCTGCAGAGTGCCCCCTGCTGGCACATATAATTATGAACCATGGAAATAATCATGACTGAGGAGAGCCTAGACATACATGGTATCTCTTTGCCCTGCAGAGTGCCCCCTGCTGGCACATATAATTATAAAACCTGGAAGATGGAAATAATCATGACTGAGGAGAGCCTAGACACACATTGTATCTCTTTGCCCTGCAGAGTGCCCCCTGCTGGCACATATAAAGTGATCAGTGATGGAAAATACACTTTCCACAGGAAGAAACAAAGATTTCAGCACATATCTCCCAAAAAAACAGTTCCACAAATAGTAAGATAAAGTATTTAATTTCCTATACAATTATTATGTTTTCAGGATTACCCATCAGCCTAAGTAATATACCTCCTATCCTCTGCACAAACAGGAAAGAATAACATTTACAAATACAGTGAACAGATAACGTGACAGACACCTTCTAACAACAGCTGAGGTTTCCCTGATATGGAATTGTCAGGTGTTAGATTTGTGTACACCTCTGTGAAATATTATCTTAACTAATTGCTGGACAATCTTGTTCTAACACTATTTCTGCATTTACCATTGTAAAAGATTAAGCATGAATGATGATGACTAAACATTTTATTTTAATGTAATAAAATAAAGAAATAAACAATGTTCTTATTACATATTTCATATATAATCTTCTGCATACTGTGATATTGCCTTTTTTCGTCAACAACAAATATAAATGTTTCCTTTACTAAAAATAAATATTTTCTCACCACAAAGCACAGATAAGTAATATACTCAAAAGAGAACACAATAATAACCACAATAATGACATTTTATTTGATACCATTTTTATTTCTAACTAGTTCTGCAAACAGGAAGAAATAAATTTAATCAATTCAGAATGTTTTTTTTTCTTGAGTATCCTTCGCCTTATTACATTTTTGACATTTGTGCATTAAGTAGAGATGAGCGGATCGGTTTTGGCTCAGATCTTCCCGCCAAGTTCGGATCTCAGAATTAGGCAAAACTTAATCTTTCACGGACATCTTGACACAGATCCGAACTTGGAGGGAAGATCCAACCGAACTGCTCACCTCTAATATTAATAACTGGTTATTTTTCTCTGAGAACCGGACCCGTCCAAACATAACGAATCCGAACTGGATCCGAGTCAGGCTTGGGTCTTCCCACCTAACTTGGATCCAATAACAAGGCAAAATAGTGATTAGCACTGGTCCATCTCTGGTGTGCATACTGTATAATGTAATCATTCTGTTGGACTCTCTAGGATTGCATGTCCAGATGCTCAATGGTAGCATGATGTCAGGAAAAAACTATTATTCATTATATGATCTCTCACTTGGAAAAGAGCATAGAAAAACAACTCCACACTATGCAACACAGTGACTAGTACAAGATTTGTGCATGTTATTTTATACTTACTACCAAATGGTGGGCAGAGCAGATTCATTAAGGAATAGCTAAGCCACATTCATGGCCACAAGCAAACAAACAATTTCAGAAATAGGCAGACAGGCAATAAGACAGAATAACAAAGGAATTTCTACTAACAATTATTAAAAGTAGAGTGCGCTACTGCGCAGTCTCCAACAATATGGCTCCTCAAGGGAAGGGATACTAAATTTCCCTTACCAAGATGATCACCAATACTATAAATGCGTATGCATGGAGCCATCTTGTTCACTGTGTATGAGTGATACAGTGATGGCAGTCCTCCCCTTAGCTCCTGAGACAAGTACCCGCATATAACTGCTGTTCCAGTGCCTGCACTGTTACCAGAATATATGAGACAGTCACCGGCTGGTGAGCTGCCTAGCCCTGTTCCGCTTCATGCTCTAGACATCCAGTGTAACAGTGAGTACCACTGTACAAACCTTCTATTCAATAAACCACACAACCTGGTTGAGTTTCACTGGAGCAGTGACCTAGATTAATAACATATCCACTATAGGATATCCGCTATAGGTAAAAAAAAATCTGTTAGCCAGGTACCAGTCAGGAAGCTGGGCACAGGGCCGTAGAGAGGGGTGTATGAGTGGTGCCGTCGTGCTGGACTGTGCAGGGTTCTGGGGGAAGCAATGTCACTGTCTCATAGCCCCTGCATCTGAAACGCACCCTGCGGCCAGTAGAGCATGCACCCTGTAGCGCGTAGAGCCAACTGGAACGACCAGGCAGGTGTTTACTTTCGATGCCGACAGTCCTGCACAAGGTGGCAGTGAGCCCTGCTCCATCGCTAGCTGAGCAACTGTGTAAAGACGTTTTTGTGAGATCATGAACATACCCCTGAACACACCACTGGGCATGCCTAATTTATGATTATTTATTTATAATCAGGCTCATCCATACAGTCAATGTCTATTTGAATGTACATCCTTATAGATGTTGACACTGCTACTGTGTAGACTCCATTTTGTTCAACCAGGGATGCCTCATTCCCTGTTCCAAGATGGCCACCGAAGTTACTGCTGAACATGTGCCGGGCCATCTTGTCTTTACTGTTACACTGAGAAAATCTGTGTATTATCATGCAATAACCGCTGTTCTATCCTTCTGCACCACTACCAGAGCTATATAAAGTCACCGGCTGGTGAGCTATGTCGCACCTCGCTCCGCACAAACAATGCTCCATTATAACCAGGGTATCACAGTGAGTAAGTCTATACACAACATATTTTTCATTAAACCATCCTACTGGTTAAGCAACGGGGCTGTCTGTAGTGATAAGGCATCTGCTGGTGTGTACATAACTCTGCCATACCACTGCACCTGTCCACACGCATCACTAACAATAGACACATGAGGGGCAAAGTGAACAGAAACACAATGTTTGAGAAATACATTTGGATATAGGGCACACTGTGTATTCTCTTCCGAATGGGAAGAGAGGAAGAATAGAAAAACTCAGTGCTGTTTACCTACATAGGTGCTTTATGAGAAATGTAATTGCTGAAAGTGACAGGTCCTCTTTACATCTCAAAATGATCGCATATCAATAATTCTCTTCGCATTGCTGATACTTGTAGCACTAACAGTATAGCATTTCACATAAGGTAAAGGAATATTTTAAATTGTTGGGAGAGGTGAGTGCATAATTCCTATGATCAATATTATAATTACAGAGCCCCAAAGCTCAGTTCTGTCAAGTTTCAGTTGAAAGATCTCCACTAATGATGACAGGTATGGAAAATTATATCTAACTCAAACACTTTACAACTGACATTGATGAGCAGTTATAGAGATTAATATGTTGCTATGCTTGCAAACAGAAAAGGTAAAATAAAGCCCCAAAACGATTGTGTTTGCATGTATATATTCTTATTAGGTAACTGATTGCTTGATTGATCCGCAGAAGAACGCGCGCGCCATGGGGGAAGCTGGGAGGGATCCCTCTCATGGGGAGTTCCGCTAAGAATCCCAAAGGCTTCTATTGGGTAATGCCGTCTGAAGATGACGTTACCCACCGGGACGAAGCACCGCATTCCGGTGCTTAGTACACAGGGGAAATACGCATTCTTCAGTTTAGTACATCCTGCCCAGGCAGAGCAGGTTTAAGGCTCTAGGGGGCCCGGGGCACTTAAGATAAGGGGCCACTGTAGTGTGTGTGCATATGTATAAGATTGAAGCTATGTTTGCTGACTGTCTTGCCTTTAAAAGCCAATAGTTGGCAGGTGAGTTTTAAACCAGGTAACATTTTTTCAGTTTAAACTCTGTGATAGCAGCTACCAGGTTTCCATAAGTATGACAGATAGTGTAGGACCTGCAGAGAAGTGGGGTCCCGTGATGTGGGCTGCAGGCTTAAATGCATTGATCGATCCATTAACCAAAACCCCATTATTTATATATTATTGCGAGTGATTTAACAATGGTGAGTGCTGAGTTTTCTGTTTTTATTTATTTAAGCAATGTGGTCACAAGCCACTTGCACCCCATGCCTGGGAATGGTGAGTGTAGGTCTGCACCCCAAATCTGGGAGTGGCGAGTGCAGTGGATTTCTGACTATATATATATAAAACCACCAGCTGCTCTAATATAACTGCTGGCAGAAGCAGCAGATAAGTCACAATTGTCCTTTTAATTCAGTAAAATTGTGACGCATAAGGCCAACCTTGAAAGTGCTCTGCAGTTCTATACGGATGGCATGGAGCTGCGCTTGTAGCCTTCTGTCAGTGCAGCAGTGGGTGGCCAGAGCCTTAACTAGACTGCCCTCCAATCCTCAGTGCACCACCAGTGTACAATATGCAATACAGTGCCCCATCAGTATACAAAATGTGCCACACAATGAATCCCCAGTACACAATATACCAAAGTGCCCAACGCATAATATGCCCCTAAGTGCCCCTAAGTACATTACGTGTCACTCAGTGCCCCCTAAGTACATAATATGCCACTCAGTGCCACCCAGTAGATACACAGTGCCCCCTAAGTACATAATATGCCAGTCATTATGCCTCAGGACATAATGTGCCACTCAATTTCCCTCAGTACATAATATACCACTTAGTGCCCCCTATGTACATAATGTGACACACAATGCTATCTTTTCACTTCTTTCTTATCCTCTTCTAGCTTTTGTTTTGTCTCTTCATAGACCCCTGTCTAACAAGCCAGGAAGGGCTTCAATACCCATAGGGTTTAATTAAGTTAACTGTAAATAGTCCACTAGCAGGTGGATATATTTTTATATCATACAGTATACAGAAAAACACATACATATATCACAAAATAGAACAAAGCCACAGTAAATATATATTTATTAAATAATAAATACTCACTGCACTGATACATGAAGTTGTTACACCTTGGGCATACTCTGAAATATGTCAAGTTTGTCTAAATATTCTCTTTAAAAATGGGAATGTAATGAAAAAGCTGTTCATCTTAATTGTCAATGATTAATATCCCAGAGATGCAGTCAGGAAGCCGACGGTCAAAATGCCGACTGCCGGCTTCCTGACTGTCAAATCCCAGCAAGGTACTAATGACAGGCATCGAAATCCCGAGGGAAGGAAGGGTTAGGTTTAGACTAGGGGAAGGGGGGTTAGGGTTAGGCACCCCAGGGGGGAAGTTAGGGTTAGGCACTTAGAGGGGGGTTAGGCACTAGGGGGGGAGGTTAGGGTTAGGCACCCCTAAAGGAGGGTTAGGGTAGGCGGTAGGGTTAGGGGTACTTACCTAACTTAGCGATCGGGATCTCCACCCCTGCCGTGCTTCCGCTGTAATACTGCCGGCCATGCGGCTGACGGTATTACATACTGAACCAGTCTTTCGGGCTCCACATCAGGTGCAAATGTTGCATGCCATGGTTCGTTAAGGCAGTTATTTTGCACAGGTAAACTGGTGCAAATTAAAGCTTCTACCTTTTGAAGACATTAGAACAACAGGGATTAGTATGCAAAATGTGCTCCAACTAACCCACTATATTTAATAATAATTTATTTACTTAGTATTGTTTGTCAGCTCCTACCTCTTCTCATCAGTAAGGAAACTGTTCTTATTTGCTAATCAAACAACCATACCTTTGTGGTTCATTTAGAGCAGAAATCTTTTTGGAATGGAATGTTAATGTTATTTCAAAGTTATTTGCAGGAACACAAAGCAGCTAAAAAACTCGAAATGGGTATGTACAGTTCATCAGATGTTTCCTTTATTCCAGGGCTTTTGTGTGATGCTTGCAGAACTGATTGGGAAATTCCTGCTTCCACATATATATATAATTTATATATACAAACTTACATCAGACTTCTTTATAGTGTGATAATCTGCTATATGATTACATATTTATAATGATGACTTCAGTGTTTATAGGATGACTGAGAAATCTTCATTGTAGTTATTCCTAGTTAAGTGATCCCTTTGTATTAAATTTTACAGTATGTTACTTCCAGTGGCGTAACTATAAATTTTGCTCCACCATGCCAAAAAAGTTTCAGCCGCCCCCCACCAAAAAAACAAACACACCCAAAGACGACGTTTAAGGTGTGCGGTTTCATGTTCATGATACAGTTATGTGCATTACACATTATGACACACTAAGTAATGCCACGTATAACACATTATACCACACCGGAATGCCCCAATAACACATTATGCCACATTGTAATACTGCTTACAATACATTATGCCACACAGCAATGCACCTTACACATGCCACACAGTAATGCCCTTATAACAAATTATGCCATGCCGTAATGCCTCTATTTCACATTATACCACATAACACATTATGCCACACAGTAATGCCCCTTATACATTATTCCCTTTTAACACATAATGCCACACAGTAATGCACCTAATAGCACATTGTGCACACAGTAATGCCCATTACACTTTATGCCACAGAATAATGCCCATTACATTCCACCCTGACAGATCTACTTCATCAACCTTCCTCTCTGCTCCTGCCAGTCTGTCACCTCAGCTCAAGACAGGTTGCACAGTTTTATGTCCATGTAGAACCAGATTATTGGGAACATAGTTTATAACCTATTAAATTAGTGTCCCTTATACTGTAGTTGTGCTCCATATGCAATGCCCCCTGTAATAGTACCCATTATCCAGGGCCCCTTGTAGTTGTGTCCCTTAAAGTAGTGCTCCCTGTAGCTGTGCCCCTTAAAGTATTGCCCCTGTAGTTGTGCCCCTTCAAGTAGTGCCCCTGTAGTTGTGCCCCCTGTAATTGTACCCCTTATACAGTGCCCCCTGTAGTTGTGCCTCATATGCAATGCCCCCAGTAATAGTGCCCCTTATGCAATACCCCCTGTAGTAGTATCCATTATCCAGGGCCCCTATGTAGCTGTGCCCCTAGTTGTGCCCCTTAAAGTATTGCCCCTGTAGTTATGCCCCTTCAAGTAGTGCCCCTGTAGTTGTGCCCCTTCTAGTGCCCCCTGTATTTGTGCCCCTTCAAGTAGTGGCCCCTGTAATTGTGCCCCTTCAAGTAGTGCCCCTGTAGCTGTGCCCCTTCAAGTAGTGCCCCTGTAGTTGTGCCCCTTATACAGTGCCCCCTGTAGCTGTGTCCCTTAAAGTATTGCCCCTTGTAGTTGTGCCCCTTCGATTAGTGCCCCTTCAAGTAGTGCCTCAGTAGTTGTGCCCCTTCAAGTAGTGCCCACTGCCCCCTGTAGTTGTGCCCCTTCAATTAGTGCACCCTGTAGTTGTTCCCCCCCTACTTACCTGACTCTGTGCAGGCTGCAGCTGTCATCCGGGCTGTCTCTCCCGACTCCCGCGCTGACTGGATCAGTTGATCCAGCAGACGCAGCCACTCAGGTTCCTCACTGCATGGGTGACGTCATGACATCACCCGTGCAATGCATTACTTGGAACGCTGGCCTCTGAAGTGATCAGAGGCTTCCTTAGCCTCCGATCACTTCAGAGGCCAGCGCTCACAGTTGCAGTGGCGTAACCATTGCCCCCGGCGCCCCCAAGCTACTCCCCCGCACCTCCAAGCCATCGCTGGGGCTGCGGGGGCAGTAGTTACGCCACTGGTTACTTCCTAAGTGCACTGTAGTTTATAAGTCTTATATGGTCTCTTGGCCTTACATGATCATGGCACTCTTTGAAGACATTTAACATCTACTATTGAGTTTAAACAAGCAAATATTTTATGTGAAGTATAAATGCAGCTTGCAACATAAGACAAGGCTGGGGTACTTAGTGGGATTGAGCATTTTGCCTTAAAAAAGACCCTAGCAAAGGTGGAAATGCGTCGACTTCGACTTGGATGTGACTGTCCCCCGGTGGTTCTAAGGGTTGTTTTCCAGCAGTAGGACGGTGTGGATCCAGAGGAAACCCGGGATTCCTGAGGATACCACCATATGCTTTTATAGAACCGAGAGCCTGATTCAGAGCCGGACGCTCTGACAGAGCACTCGCTCTGAATCAGGGCCGTCCTTCTTGTTTTTCAGAGCGGCCTCCTGGCAATAGCTTTTAATTCATATAACCTTGGGGAGAAATGCCACTTTCACATTTGTGGATTGCATACAATTGTTTTATATGTACATTGTATACGTGTGTTTTATTAAATGGTATGACACTATATTTTTTCCTGTATGTATTTTATCCCATACATATACTTCATATATCACCATTTGTGAGAACATTGGGATATCAAGAAACACATAGAGGAAAGGAGAATACACAGGGAATATCTTTCTACATACAGCCCCTGCAGGGCCGCAACTAGGGGGGGGCTGGAGGTGCACGTGCACCGGGTGAGCCGCTGTACCTGGTGCCAGTGACCTCCAGCCCGGCGCTGCAGAGAGGCTCCAAGCCGGACGTCCGCTGGTAATATTTATTACCAGCGGGCGCCCGGCTCCTTCTCTGCAGCGACGCGGTGTAGCCGGAGGCTGGAGTTCTCTCCCGAACTCCAGCTTCCGGCTCTCCCCACGGGCACTATGGGGGAGACGTCATGACATCTCCCCCATAGTTCCAAAGAGCAGCCGGCGGACCGGACGCGACGCTGGATGCAGGAGCGGGGTTCAAGGTAAGTATTTTTTTTTTTAATAAGCTGCACTACAGGGGCATTATTATGGGGGCAGGGGCATTACCACAGGGGCATTACTATGGGGGCATAGGCAATAAGGGGCATTACTAATGGGGCATGAGCACTACAGGGGCATTACTATTGGGGCATGGGCACTACAGGGGCATTACTGTGGGGGCATGAGCACTACAGGGGCATTACTGTAAGGGCACTACAGGGATATTACTATGGGGCATGGGCAATACAGGGGCATTACTATGAGAGCATGGGCACTACAGGGGCATTACTATGAAAGCATGGGCACTACAGGGGCATTAATATGGGAGCATGGGCACTACAGGGGCATTACTGTATGGTGGGCACTACAGGGGCATTACTATGGGGGTATTAACATATGGACATTACTATGGGGGCATTACAATATGGGCACTACTGCAGGGGGAATTACATGGGGGGCGCCAAATTACTGTCTTGCCCCTGGTGACAAAAATCCTAGTTTCGGCCCTGGCCCCTGGAAGAAAAGTGGACTGTGTTTGATTTCTTTTAAAAGAACGTGACTATTCTTGACATTTTATGTGTTTACTATTCCAGCGCTGGCAGAACAAAGCACCCTGGGCCTGATTCAGAGCCGCTCGTAAGCGGCCGCTCGTTCGCTCTGAGCGATGTTCGCACAACTGCACATGCGTATGGGTTGTAATGCGCATGCGCAAACCAGTCGTTGCGGTCGGAAATCGTGCGCTCGCAAAACAGGGAGGGGCTGCTAATTTGATTGACAGAATGTACCATTTGTGGGTGGTAACAGGGGAAGGTGCTTGAAAACGGGAGAGTGGAGATCCGAACCCAGGCGTGCCTAACGGACAAAAAGGCGTTTAATGGGAGTGCATAATTAGTAAAGAAGCGTCATCGACCACGTCACTTGGTTGTCTTTTAGCCTGAACTGCTCGCAGTGATAGCGGTAAGAAAAACCTACCACAAGCACTGCGAGCAGTTCAGATGCCTTTCGATGTACCCGATTAATCTAATAAATACCGGAGATGACATGTGATGCGAACGGCAGAGGGGCGTCTTTACAAAATAGCGAGCGCATTTTTCGTTCGCTCGCTCAGACATAGAGGCGTCAACAAACCGCAAAGAGCTCAATTTAAATAGTCGGCCCCTTTTTTGGAACGACCGTCCGCAAATAGCGTCCGGCTCTGAATCAGGCCCCCTATATCTATATAAAGAGTATAATTGTTCCTTAGGATACAAAGTACAGGTATCCTTTTTGGAGTAGTGGTATTAATATATTCCTAGCACATATTTTGTGAATAATATATCATACATGACAACAAGCAGTTACTGACTTTACAACACACAGCATTAAATATATACAGTCAGGTCCATAAATATTGGGACATTGACAGAATTTTCATATTTTGGCCTCTATTCACCACCACAATGGCTTTGAAATGAAACAAACAAGATGTGATTTAACTGCAGACTTTCAGATTTAATTTGAGGGTAATTACATCCAAATCAGGTGAACGGTGTAGGAATTACAACGGTTTCTATATGTGCCTACCACTTTTTAAGGGGCCAAAAGTAATGGGACAAACTAAACAATCCTAAATCTAAACTTTCACTTTTTAATACTTTGTTGCAAATCCTTTGCAGGCAATTTCAGCCTGAAGTCTGGAACGCATAGACATCACCAGATGCTGGGTTTCATCCCTGGTGATGCTCTGCCAGGCCTCTACTGCAAATGTCTTCAGTTACTGCTTGTTCTTGGGGCATTTTCCCTTCAGTTTTGTCTTCATCAAGTGAAATGCATGTTCAATCGAATTCAGGTCAGGGGATTGACTTGGCCATTGCATAACATTCCACTTTTTAGCCTTAAAAAACTCTTTGGTTGCTTTTGCAGTATGCTTCGGGTCATTGTCCATCTGCACTGTGAAGCGCCGTCCAATGAGTTCTGAAGCATTTGACTGAATATGAGCATATAATATTGCCCGAAACACTTCAGAATTCATTCTGCTGCTTTTGTCAGCAGTCACATCATCAATAAATACAAGGGAACAAGTTCCATTGGCAGCCATACATGCCCACGCCATGACACTACCACCACCATGCTTCAATGATGAGGTGGTATGTTTTGGATCATGAGCAGTTCCTTTCCTTCTCCATACTCTTCTCTTCCCATCACTCTGGTACAAGTTGATCTTTGTCTCATCTGTCCATAGGATGTTGTTCCTGAACTGTAATGGCTTTTTTAGATGTTGTTTGGCAAACTCTAATCTGGTCTTCCTGTTTTTGTGGCTCACCAATGGTTTGCATCTTGTGGTGAACCCTCTATATTCACTCTTGTGAAGTCTTCTCTTTATTGTTGACTTTGACACATATACATATACCTCCTGGAGAGTGTTCTTGATTTGGCCAACTGTTGTGAAGGGGTTTTTCTTCACCAGGGAAATAATTCTTTTGTCATCCACCACAGTTGTTTTCCATGGTCTTCCGGGTCTTTTGGTGTTGCTGAGCTCTCCAGTGCATTCTTTCTTTTTAAGAATGTTCCAAACAGTTGATTTGGCCACACCTAATGTTTTTGCTATCTCTCTGATGGTTTTTTTTTTATTTTTCAGTCTAATGATGGCTTGCTTCACTGATAGTGACAGCTCTTTGGATCTCATATTCAGAGTTGACAGCAACTGATTCCAAATGCAAATGTCACACCTAGAATCAACTCCAGACCTTTTACCTGCTTAATTGATAATGAAATAACGAGGGAAAATGCCCACACCTGTCCATGAAATAGCTTTTGAGTTGACAGTCCCATTACTTTTGGCCCCTTAAAAAGTGGGAGGCACATATTGAAACCATTGTAATTCCTACACCGTTCACCTGATTTGGATGTAATTACCCTCAAATTAAATCTGAAAGTCTGCAGTTAAAGCACATCTTGTGTGTTCATTTCAAAACCATTGTGGTGGTGAATAGAGGCCAAAATATGAAAATTCTGTCAATGTCCCAATATTTATGGACCTGACTGTGTGTATGTATATATATATATATATATATATATATATATATATACATTGGTTTTGTTAACTGAACAATGAAACCCTACCACATTCACCATTTCCTTTAGTGACAGGTGACAGGTACAATTCTGTAAAGTGCTGCCACCACTGTATCTTTTGCCGGGTACACACTGAGCGATGTGTACCAGTACGATATGTCGGCCTGACTGACCGACATATTGTACTTCGGGTACACATTAGAAGAAGGTAATGAACTACATTCCATCCTTCATTACCTGCAACGGGGCTGCATGCAATATCGTCCAGTTGAACGTTCAGCACAGCTGACTGGACGATACCGCAATGCGACTGCTGGAGAGCACATATTGGCCGCACACACTGAGTGATATGTTATTCCGATTCAGCCGCAAATGACATATAGTGCCAACATCATCTCAGTGCGTGCTCAGCTTTAGGTTGTGTCTTACTATTGACTTAAGAGCTTGGTATAATGGGAGCCATCTGACTCAGGGACTATTTGAGACCCGCTCGCAAGCGGGTCGTTGGCCGGGCAGTACGCACGTGCGCAAGCCCCGGAGCAGCTGTCGATGTTGATCGACAGCTCGCCCTGTTTTGTAGACGGGGAGGGGGGATGGCTGGCCAAACGGAGGCGTTCCCGAAGGCGGCTCTGAATCAGGCTCGCTCTGAATCGGGGCGTTTTTTTTTTTTGGAGCGGCCTCTTGGCCGCTCGCATAGCTGTGGGTAACCACCCACAGCTATTGCGAGCAGCCAGGATGATGGTCGTGATTGTCAGACCATCGAGACCATCAGGCTTGCGACAAGACTCTTGTGGTAGGGTCTTGTGGCCGCAAGCCCCAGAGAGCTTCTGGCTCTAATTGATGGTGATGTCAGTGGGGCTGCCCATAAACGGCAGGCGTTCGCATGGGAACGCCTCCGTTTGTGAAGCCACCCCCACGCCACGCCTTCAAAATGGTGCGAGCTGTCGATCAAAATCGACAGCCGCCCCCTTATGGTGCGAGACCCAGAGCGACAGAGCTCCCATCGCTAGCTGGGTCTCGCGCATGCGCACATCGGAGACAGCTCCAGGATGCGCATACGCAGTGGCCTAACAAATTGACCCGCTCATGAGCGCATAGCGCTCACCAGCGGGTCTGAATCAGGCCCTCAGTCTTTAAGTCCTCTGCACTAAATATACTTCACCAGCTCTTCCTTCTAATTGAAGATTAATTGGAATGCAGGGAAATTATATATTAAATAAGCATTCTCTGACAGAATTAGATCCCTTTGCTGACAGTGGAGCTCATTCAGACCCGATTGCAAGATGCGTTCGCTCGCACCCAGCGTATGTAAATCCGCAATACACCCAGCAAGGCAGGCGATCGCACGGCAAGGCATAAGCACGCCCACTGTGTCTTAGCGTGCGATCACTTTGAGTATGCAGATGCCCACCAGCATGTTATAAGATGCCCACTTGCGCACGTCATCTCTAGGAAGTGTATGAAACCATCAGTACATCGAGGACCATCGGATGCGATAGCAGCGCTTGAGGTTGAATATACCCTGCCGCAAGTACTGTGATCACTTCAGTGTGAAATACAACCAGGTGACGTGTACAATGACGCTGCCTGTTAATTATGCACGCCTCTGAAACGGCGTTAAGATGCTCAGGCACGCCTGCGTTCGCACCTCCACTCCCCCGTTATTAATGGCCAGGCCCTGTCACCACCCACAAACAGCTTCTACTTCGCTGTCTATGCCCAGCGAGTGAACGTTTCCCGATCTTTCGCACTGGTTCGCCCACTGTGATGCATATGCATGCGCACAATGCGAAAATCAGCCAGCTACGAGCTAACGCATCCTAGTGAGCGGGTCTGAATCAGGTCCAATGTGCCTTCCAGTTCTTCTGTACATTTCTGCTGCCACCTGCAGTGTGGTGCAGTGTATGTATATGTTACGCACTGCAGGCCAGGCTCACAGTCACAGCTGGCTGTTCTGTGGTAGGCTTTCACTGACAGTAGGTTACTAGGCAAACTGCAATCACTGAATTGGGTATAGTCTATTTCCTATTAAGCAGTCCATACCCCCTGCTGAGTAGCCACTTATGAAGAGCAAGTATACAATGTCGCCACTGTCGGATGTCGTACAGTATATACACTATATGGACAAAAGTATTTGTCCACATCTGTTAATTATTGAATTGAGGTGTTTCAATCGGAATGGGTTCGATTCCCGTCAGCGGCAGCCCGACAGGAGCAGAGTGCGACGCAGCGGAAGCCCGACAGCGCTGGAAATCCCGATCGTGGATAGGTAAGTATCCACTAACCTAACCTAACCCCCCTAACCCTCCTTAGGGGTGCCTAACCCTAACTTCCCCCCCAAGTGCCTAACCCTAATCCCCCCTCTAAGTGCCTAACCCTAACCACCCCCTTCCCCGCTACCTAAACCTAAGTCCCCCGGTGGGGGGCCTAACCTAAGTCCCCCCTGGGGGTGCCTAACCCTAACCCTCCCTCCCCCTAGCCTAACCCTAACCCTCCCAGGGGGGGGTGCCTAACCCGAAGTCCCCCCCGGGAGCCCTAAACCTAACCCTCCCCTCCCGCGGCTGTCTGCTCGCGGCGCCCGGCATCACTACGATCGAGATGCCGGGCGCCGGTCTCCCGGCGTCGGGGAAATGCGGGCGTCTACATCTAGACGCCTGGCATTTCACCCTTGCCGGGATAAGACAGTCGGGAAGCCAGCTGCCAGTATATAGGCAGTCGGCTTCCCGATTGCTTCCCTTTCAATCAGACCCAATGCCACAAGTGTAAAAAATCAAGCACCTAGCCATGCAGTCTCCACTTGCCAACATTTGTAATGCAAAATGGGTCACTCTGAAGAGCTCAGTGACTTCAAGTGTGGTACTGTGACAGGATGCCTCCTTTGCAATAAGACTGTTTGTGAAATTTCATCTCTGATGAATATTCCACAGTCAACTGTAAGTGATATTGGCCCTCATTCAGACCCACTCGCAAGCGGGCGCACGTACGTTAGGCGTACGTACAAAAATATTTAAATTCAATGGCTCGCTCGTATTTTCGTTCGCATCTAAAATTCCTCCCAAAACTCTGACGACCCCTCCTCTAACTAACGAGCGTACGAAATAGCGAGCGTACATCCCCGAAATGGCTTGAAAGGAACGCACGCACAAGTATAAACAGGAAGTGGCCTTGTCAGATGTCGATTACCTGCTCCTTTATTCTGCCTACCTCCATCAATCGTATCATGCCAATCAATGTATCAATTAGCTTAATTGTTTGTTTTTTTTCAACACAATGAAAGAAACTTTACTCTTGTCTGTGTTTGTGTTTACCCGCAGAATACGTACGGATGAAACATTCGCTTGTATTGTTTAAAAAACATGTGAACCACAATTAAACAATTGTACTATTGCTGTGTATCCCCGCATATTTCCCTGGGTTCATTTCTTTATTTAAATTTGCTTACGCATGTCACTGCATCAAGCCTATCCTAACTCTCCAGAGATTTCTGGCCCTGTCGAACACATGACTCATACACTAACCAATAAAATTGCTCCTGTTAATTTCCAAAATACATTAGCCAATCAGAAAATTTTTACACACTTTATCAAAAATGATTTTTAAGAAAAACACCATTGCCATCATGAGAGCCTCCGCATTCACCAGGCGTGAGCTGCTGGTGCTTACGGAGGTCATGGATCGCCGGATCACCAGCCAGCCAGAACCCATGACCAACCGGCAGAAGCGCTCCGCGTATGCGGAGGTACGGTCCCGCCTGCGGTCCTTTGGATCACGCCGCAACATCGGCCAGCTGGAGCGCAGGTGGTCCGACCTGCAACGGCGAACGCCCCGCTTGCTGGCATGCTTTCGCATGCAGATCCTGGCAAGTAAGTGTTATGTATTGTGGTTTTAATGTTTGTGTTTGTGGGGCAAACTGCGTGTGCATGTTTTCATGTTTGTTCTATTTATTATTTGTACTCATATCTGCGTCTGCATGTTTTCCTGTCTGTTCTATTTATTATTTGTACTCATATCTGCGTCTGCATGTTTTCCCTCTTTTTATGAATTTTTAATTCTACTGCTATTTTTTTTTTTTTTTTTTTTTTTTTTGTTTGTTTGTTTGGCCGGATTTGTCCATAAACTAAACGCAATTTATTTGACATATTTTAGGGGGACAGCCAAGACTCCGCCGTCAACGTCGGCGTTCCCGCCCACTCTCCCCAACCCCCAGCCAACACTCCACCCCAAATCTTTCCCCTATTCCCCACTCCTCCCCATCCTTCCCAGACCCTCTCCCGGAAATGTCGGGACTCCTTCCCCTCCGTCCCACTTCCCCCTCTCCTCCACCCACCCCTCTTCCAATTACCCCCTCCCCGGAGTCCAGCATAACTCCGCCCCATTCTTTGGGGAATGACGGATCCTCCGAGGAGGATCATGGAGGTTTTGCCGGAGCTCCCGATTTTTTTCCCGGTATGTTTTTTAATATTTTTTTTTAAACCACAAACTGTTTGTATGTAATCATGTGTCGTGCCTTTCTTCGTGTTTTTGTGGCTTGACTTTTGTTGATTGTGAAGGTTTGCCTTTACCTCTTCCTGGTGATTTAAGCATACACATATCATACCTGTGGGAATTTGTACCTAGGCCTTGTATTTTTGCCAGCCCACACTTTTTATTTATGTTTTTGGGTTTAGGAGTGATTTGTTTTTTAATTAATGTTTTTCTGTGGAGTCCCTATTGTTGTATTAACCCACACACTTTTCTCACCCACAGAGGAACAGAGGCGTCGGCAAGAGGTGGCGGATGTTGTGGGGCAGATGCGCCACCATGTAATCGGCCTTCTGGTGGCCCTCGACCGACTGTCTGGCCTCCTTCGGCATTAGATTTTTTTTTTTTGTTGTATTTTCCCAATAAAATTTTAAAGACAAATATACGTTGTGGATCATTTTTAAAAACCAAAACCAAAATAGTTTAGCCTGACATAAGTTCCTGCAAGGATTTCCCTTTTGTAAAAGTTAGATTGTGTTTTGTCTTTGTATGTCAAACAGACACCAGAAACACATAACAGTAACAATGTAATTTCCCTTTTTGGGTGTAGTGTCAATTTCAGATTTCTACATTTTCCAGGTTCCTACTTGGTGCGCAAGCTGCTTAGGCCAATCTTACAAATCCCAAGGTTGGGCCAGGCTTCCTTTTGGTGTGGATTGGAAAGCTGAAAACATATTTCAGTTTTGCTCATCTGGCGTCAGTACTGGTTTACCCCTTAGTCAAATGTAACTTGTGTTAACCTGGTTACACTTGCTGTTAACGTCCCAAAAAAGGAAGACCATTTCACTCTTCAAACATTTATTCACCACATAACAGAGCAAACAAAGTGGTCACTCCCCAAAAAAATACACAGTGATAAATTCAAATACAACACATACCAAGAAAAAAATAAATAAAAACACAAAATCAAGAACTGGTTGACGAAGGACCATGCCAACATGATTCCACAAACATGGCGTTGCGATATGGGTTCCAGAATATATGCCCAAAAGGACCAGATCCAGGTTTGGTAAGGGTAGCAGGAAGTAGTGAGCGTTGGAGTGCCAAAGATTATGTGAACAAACAGAAGATGGTGAGAAAAATAAAAATAAATTAGATGTGTGCCCCAAAAAAAAAACACATTAGGTATAAACACTGGAGTTTTGAACAAACTTACCTAAAAAATCTGGCCACCACATCATCGCGTATGGCCCCCCCACATACTGACCTTCGACCAACCTCGGGGGGGCCATCCTCAGGTAAGGCATCCTCTGGCTGCATTGGGACACCACTCCTTATGGCAATGTTGTGAAATATCCCACACAGGACCACAATTTTAGACACCATATCCGGCACATACATGAGCTCGCCACCAGAGCGGTGGAGGCATCTGAATCGGCCTTTTAAAAGGCCGATACAGCGCTCCACCACTTGCCTGGTGGCTGTAAGTGCGGAATTATACGCACTTTGTGGCCCTGGTGTGGGAGCCAAATAAGGAGTGAGCAGCCAGGACATGCAAGGGTATCCACTGTCTCCTGTGAACAAAAATAGACCACATCAGGAACACTGTGTATCAAGCTTAACATTGTTATGTACTAAAGGTCTCCACTTACCCAGAAGCCACGCATCACCAGCTTGTAGGTTGGTTAATTTCTGCCATATCCCTGATTGCCGGATGACGAAGGAGTCATGAGCACTTCCGGGTAATTTAGCATTCAGGGACAGGATCTGGAGGGAGGCATCACATACCACCATTACATTCAGGGAGTGATAGTGTTTCCTGTTTCTAAATATGGCCTCCAGCCGTGCTGGAGGCTGAAGTGGTATGTGAGTACCATCCACAACCCCTATGATGTGTGGGAAGCCAGCTATTTGGTAAAAATTGGCCTTGGCCACACTAAGGGCACCCATATCCAAAGGCATTTGAATAAAATGATGGAGGTGCTTGAAAAGTGCCTCCATCACTGCCCTCAGGATCCGGGAAAAGGAGGATTGGGAGATGCCCGCCACTATTCCGACCGTTGTTTGAAACGATCCTGAGGCACAGAAATGTAACACCGCCATAAATTGCGTCAGTGGTGGTATTGCTGTTGGACTGTCAATTTGCCGCTCAAGATCACTTTCTATTAATGAGAGAGTGTCTATGATGATTTTGGGAGGTAGACGGTAGCGTCTTAAAACCTCATCATCGGGCATTCCAAAAAGGGTGACACGTGTTCGAAATATCTGGGGCCTTGCATGCCTACGATGCCTACGCCTGGGACGAGTTTGAGGTTGGTCGTCTTCCGGGAGCAGGGCCAGAACAATTCGCCCCAGATCTATCTGAAATTCAAAGTTTACAATGTAAGGCTTTTGACCCACCCCAAAAGTAAGAAAAAAAAACTTAGCTTTCTGATACCATCCATAGCTGCTTACATGCCGGGGTATTGTCATGATATGTATAAACTGTAAAAAAGGCAACAATGAGACGTCAAAAATGTAAAGGGTTTTTTTTTAGGTAAAAAATTGTTGCAAGCCAACACAGAAAATAACGGAAAAACACATTTGGCCATCGCTGAAAACTACATTGCACACCGTACGTCAAATAGGGTTCAAATGGACCCAAAAAATGGAAAAGGGAAAAGCAAAACTGGATTATATGATGAATAAGCCGTCCAAAATGTGGTAAATTATTCGCAAATGCAAGTCACTACACCAACAGTCCAAAATGCGGTAAATTATTCGCAAATGCAAGTCACTACACCAACAGTCCAAAATGCGGTAAATTATTCGCAAATGCAAGTCACTACACCAACAGTCAAAAATGCGGTAAATTATTCGCAAATGCAACTCACTACACCAACAGTCCAAAATGCGGTAATTCATTCGCAAATGCAAGACAAAAAATGGACTTACCCAACTCGAATATATAAGATGTCCTCAAAAACTTCTTTGGGTCCGAAAACCAAAAAAAACTAAAAAATATGAAATGAGTGTTAAACAAATTAACTAACCACAAAACAGAAGAATACAACAATTGGCCACAAATTTGAATGCACAAAACTTACCAAATCAGGAAAGGATGTAGAAAAAATGAAAAAAATGCGAACGTAAAAACCAAAGAAATGTAGCAAAAACAAACAAAAAAACAACTCTCCAAAATCCTCCAAACGCAACCAACCAACCAAATCCAAACCACTTCACCGACAACACTCCAACAACCCCACCTCGAATCCACACACACCAAGCCATAAATAGTGTTTATTTTCCCGCACAAATTAAGGATGAATCATAGGGACGCACAATCAATGATGCGGCCGCAATCTAACGACGCATGTATAAATACGTCACAAAATCACATAGAATTTCTGGATGATTTCATGCTGGAAGCAGAGACATGGCTTCAAACCAGGGAAACAATGGTCAAAATTGCGGCGGTAAGGCCTTCATGCATTTTGTGTCAATGAGTATTTTAAAACATAATATTGTGCAAGTTGAGAAGTGGCTAAATCTGCATATTTACCC
The DNA here is from genome assembly GCA_031769625.1 of Taudactylus pleione. NCBI lineage: Eukaryota > Metazoa > Chordata > Amphibia > Anura > Myobatrachidae > Taudactylus > Taudactylus pleione. The sequence goes on along the minus strand of JAUIMM010000331.1, from coordinate 5,429,242 downwards.
AAATAGGTGAGGAGGATGACATGGAAGAGACTGCTGGCCCCAGTCAACCCGCCAAAGCTGCCAAAAAAAAAAGGCAGCCACATTTCACAAGCAAGGAGATGGAGGTTTTGATCCAGAAGTGCGTTGACATCCTGCCCCAGGCAGCCAGGAATATGAGCCAAAGCCAGAAGTGGAGAATGTGGGAGGAGGTCGCCGTTGCTGTCAATAGGGTGGGTGATTATGTCCGTCTAGCCCGGGATGTCAAACGGCGGTAAGTAAACACTTTCCCATCCTATAAACAAACCCCATTGTTAAAAAAAGGATAATGGTTCCAAATTCATTCCACAGATGGGCAGACTTCAAATATCGTCTAAAGCAAAAACTTGCCGACAGGGCTAGGCATGCAAGGGGGACAGGTGGGGGTCCCACCCCTGTGTCATTGGAGTTGACAGACTTAGAAGAGATGGCACAGGGGTGTGTGCAGGCTGTGGAGGTGTTTGGCGTGTCCAACATGGATACGGACATGCCAGACTTTGCGGCTCCTCATGTTGGCCAAGGTAAGTCTTGTCATGTCACCATCTCAGAAATGCTATTGTGCCAATATGTAGATTCTAATGTGAGTCTTTTCTCCAATTTCCTAACAGAGACAGAGGCGGATGAGTCTGCTCCAGAGGGGAGCCTTGGCCGCAGAATTTCTGCTGACTCTGCAGGGGAGGAACCAGTACATCCGGCTGAGGACCCTGCAGAAGCCAGTCCAGGGCGTGCCCCCTCGCAGGCAGTGGGCCTCCTCACAGAACTCAATTTTAAATCGGATTGCCATACGGAGATTCTGCAGAGGATGGACGCCAGTCTGATACGGGTGGCTGAGGCCCTGGAGCAAAATGCTGCGGCCAACGTGACCATTGCTCAGGCCCTGGCGGAAAATACCAGGGCCAACATCCGCATCGCCGATGCCCTGGAGCAGCTCGTTCGCCAGCACATGGTGGAGCCGACCTCCCTTCCTGCCGGAACATCCAGATCCTCCACCTCTGGCACAACATCAGGCAATCCTCCAAATGTGCCTAGCCCTGTGCCTAGTCCAGAGGCCACAACATCTGCCTCTGGACAGGCCAGCCCGATGGCATCCCGGACCCGGTCTGGCGCCCACCCTCACCCATCCAAACGGCCGAGAAAACGGTGACAGCAATGGCGACTTTTCCCACTTTCCTTCTGTGCTTGGCTCATATTCCTTTCTGGTCAAAACTTCCCTCTCCTTTCTTGTGAAATGTTTTTAAATTTTGTATTTACGATTATGTTAGTAGTTATGTTTTTTTTTTTTTTAGATCAAATATCTTGGCCACAAAAAAAGGCAATACAATATTATGCCAATTTGTTTGTGTGTAAACAATAAATTTTACAAAAAAAAAAGACATTGTATTGTGACATTATTGTACAAATGGGTTACATTTAATCCTGGCCTTAAACGCAAAAAATGACCCTCTTATGTTAAAAAAAAGGCCTCTTTAAGGAACGTTTAAAAAAACACATAGCGATGCAAATTCAACAGTAAACCAAAAAAAAGGGGAGCTAATTAAAAGATGATGACATTATTTTTACAATAGGCCATAACCACCAAATTGTAGCCAAAAAAAAAACCCAAAAATGTACGCTAATTGATTATGTAATCATGACATTAGCAGCTCTGATTTCCACCTGCGTACGCTTTTGTGCTATCCCAATAAACTGCTTTCCAAACACATACCAAGCCGGATTTCAATCCAACACTAATTACTTTACTGACCAGCCACGATTAATCGCAGCACCATCGTGGAGTCCCGGGACGGAGGAGAAGGCCATCGCCAATGTGGTCGAGTAATCCTGACCCTAAGCTGTGCGAGCATTTTGAAGGGAAAGCGGATGTTTCAGTGACGTATGAGACGGTCCGAACACATTTGACGTTCGCATCTGCTAATGTATGTACGCCCCAAAAACGCTTCGCCACGCCTGCGTTTTGTCATCTCCACCCCCGTCAACACCCAAAAACGCCCTGTTCTGTCAATCACATTTGACATGTCACTTCCTGTACGCTATTTTAGGAACGAGAGAAAAAAAGCTCGCAATTTGCCGTACGCGCATGCGCGGTGTAACCCCGACGCATGCGCGGTTAGTCAACATCGGAACGCAACGAGCGTACTGTTGTTAACGTGCGGCTCTGAATGAGGGCCATTATTTGTTTAGGAACAATAGGAACTCAGCCACGAAGCGGAAGACCACGTAAAATCACAGAGCGGGTCAACGACTGCTATGGAGCATGGTGTGTAAAAGTCGCCATCGCTTTGCTGATGTCATAGCTGAAGAGTTCCAAACTTCCACTGGCATTAATGTAAGCACAAAAACTGGGCAGCTAAAGCTAAATGGAATGGGTTTCCGTGGCCGAGCAGCTGCATGCACGTCTCACATCACCAAGTCCAATGCCAAGCATCTGTTAGAGCAGTGGAAACGTGTTCTGTGGAGTGACGAATCACGCCTCTCTGTTTGGCAGTCAGATGGGCAAGTCTGGGTTTGGCGGATACCGGACCTACCTGACTGATTTTGTGCCAACTGTGAAGTTTGCTGGGTGAGGGATAATGGTATAGGGCTGTTTTCAGGGTTTGGGCTAGGCCCCTTACCTCCAGTGAAGGGCAATCTTAATGCTTCAGAATACCAAGACATTTTGGACAATGCTATGCTTCAAACTTTGAGGCAACAGTTTGGGGAAGGCCCTTTTCTATTCCAAAACTAATAATTGTATTATCTGCGCTAACTGGGATGAAGAGAAGACCTGACTGAAAATAAAACAATATAATTTATCAAAATATAAAAGGAAATTTAATATCCTGAAACAACAATATGACCGGTCATAGAATATCACATATAAGACAATAATATTATTAACTACAGAAAATTAATATAAGCTAAATAAATCAATAACATACTACAATGTATTATAAAACCTAAAGGAGGTGGATCCTAAAAAACCTGGTATTAACAGTATAAGGATTGTATTGTGTGATACTCAAAGAATGTAATTTTACATCAATTGATCAATATATTTGAAGTCCAGTAGTTAGTTCAATACAACTCAATCAAGGTTCTGTGGACATCCGTAATAGCAATGCTGGCTTTGAGGTATAATCATACGCTGTGCACACAATATATGGACAAGGGGAGACAAAGGGAGGCACTTCTCCAAACAGAGGTACCAGGCATCACCTCTCTGTCAGATAAGTACAGTCCTGTAACTCACGTGTTGTGCCCAGCCTCAACCTTAACTGCAACAATGTGTCAGCTGTGCAGTACAATGTCTATGTCTCCAGGGCTCCACAATAGTCAGGTGTGGACGATCTTGTAGATCTCCTGATGTGCCCAGTTTCCACTGGGACAGTGGCAGCGTGTCCAGCCGCACAACAAAACAGCCGAATCTCCGGGTCTCCACAGCAAACAGCAAGTGTCAGCGAGTATAGACAGTGAATCCAGTAGTTAGCTCTGACATGTTTCGCACCACAGCATGGGAGCTTTTTCTATTCCAACATGACTCTGCCTCAGTGCACAAAGCAAGCACTATAAAGACATGGTTTGATGGCCCACACAGAGCCCTGACCTCAACCCCATCTAGTACGTTTGGAATGAACTGGAAGGGAGATTGCGAGCCAGGCTTTCTCGTCCAATATCAGTGTCTGACCTCATAAATGTTCTACAGAATGAATGGACACAAAGAAACACTCCAATATCTCGTGGAAAGCCTTCCAAGTAGAGTGGAAGCTGTTATAGCTGCAAAAGGGGGGGCCAGCTCCATATTAAAGTATATGTATTTGAATACAATGTCATTACAGTCGTCCGAATACTTTTGTCCATATATTGTGTATGTGTCAGTTCACTTAAACTTCCTCCTAACAACTTCTAACGGGATGCAATCAGGAAACCAGCTGATGTGATACCGACAGCCGGCTTCCCGATTGCTTTATCACGGCGTGGGTTAAATGACAGACGTCTATATCTAGACGCCTGTCATTTTCCCGACGCCTGGAGACAGGTGCCCGGCATCCCAATCGAAGGGATGCCAGGCGCCGCGAGCGGACAGCCGCGGGAGGGGAGGGTTAGGTTTAGGGCTCCCGGGGGGTACTTAGGGTTAGGTACCCCTCCGGGAGGGTTAGGGTTAGGCTAGGGGGAGGGAGGGTTAGGCACCCCCGGGGGGGACTTAGGGTTAGGCACCCCCCCGGAGGACTTAGGTTTAGGCAGCGGGGAAGGGGGGGGTAGCGATAGGCACTTATAGGGGGGATTAGGTTTAGGCACTTGGGGGGGAGGTTACGGTTAGGCACCCCTAAGGAGGGTTAGGGTTAGGGGGTTAGGTTAGTTTTTACTTACCTATGGACGATCGGGATTTCCAGCGCTGTTGGGCTTCCGCTGCCGGGAACTCTGCTTCTGTCGGCCTGCTACTGCCGGGATGCTATGTCCCCAGAAGCAGTGCCCCATGTAGTTGTGCCCCAGTAGTGCCCCTTATACAGTGCTCCCAGTAATGCCCCTTATAAAGTCCCCCATATGCAGTGCCCCCAGTAGTGGTCCCCCTTATGCAGTGCCCCCAGTAGTTCCCCTGATACAATGCCCCCAGTAGTGCCCCTTATACAGTCCACCCTATGCAGTGCCTCCAGTAGTGGTCCCCCTTATGCAGTGCCCCCAGTATTGCCCCTGATACAGTACCCCCAGTAGTGGTCGCTCTTATGCTGGCACCCAGTAGTGCCCCTTATACAATGCCCACAGTAGTGGTCCCCCCTATACAGTGCCCCTTATACAGTGTCCCCAGTAGTGGTCCCCCCTATTCAGTGCCCCTTATACAGTGACCCTAGTAGTGGTACCCCCTATGCAGTACCTCCAGTAGTGATACAGTGCTGCTATACAGTGCCCCTGGCCAGTAGTGCCCCTTACATATATAACACAATAACATACACACACAAATCACTTACTTGAATACCTGCTCCTGCTGTGCCAGCCGCTGTCCACTCCTTTGTACTTCCGCTCGGTACTATGGTAGAGGCGTCATGCGGGAGCCGGAAGGCGGAGTTCATGAGTGAGCTCCAGCACGGCTCTGGCAGTGGGTGTAGCAGCCAATGAAAGTCTGTCTGACTACCCAGCATTGGCGGCAGGGTGTGTGTTACTGTGTAGTGCGGACCACACTCACTGACTTTACCAGACCTGGACCGTGGGCAGCTGTGCGTCCCCCCTCCCTGCCAGTCCGATGGCCGACCTGCCCTGGTTACACCACTGCTCCTGCATTCCCTCTGCCCTCCGAGTCAGTCTGGCTTGTTAGCTGCCGTTGACAGCTTGATGGGACTGCAGCTCCTGCACACCTCACACAGCCCACGCTGGATCCACCTCAGCCTACTCAGTGCACCACAGCTCCTGCCCACCGGGTCCACTTGCCATCCCCCAGTAAGTGTTTCACAGCAGCCTGTTATCAGCCCGATGTTTATAGCCAGGTGACTGCTCAGGACACAGGGCGTGTGTGCACTTGAAGGAGGCAGGGGCGTATCTACCCATTGGCCAGGATGGGACTCGCCAGGGGTGCCATCCGGTGTTGCCACCCATGGACAAGAGGTAGAATCAGGCCAGGACTGGAGTCCCGGCACCCAGGCATGCCCCTGGCTCCTACCCGGGCAGATGTTTAGGGCCCCGTAGCCGCTGGCGATTGCCGTCGGCTGCCTGGTATGAGCAGATGATTAATAAAGTTTTTTCTACACAAGGCGCGCGTGACGTCATGACGTCACGCGCGCCGCATTGGTGCCCTCACTGAGGAGCCTGCCGCAGCCACACTACAGCAGGAAAGTATGGTAAGTATCTGTGTGGGCTGCGGGGGCTGGATGTGAGGGGAGGAGTAGAAGGGGGATGCCTGGGGACACAGAAAAGAGATGGCTGGGAACACAGAAAGGGGAAGGCTAATGACTAGGGAGACAAGAGGGATGGCTGGGGAGAGAGAAGGGGGAAAGGCTGTGGAGAATGAAGGGGAGTGCCTGGGGACACAGAAGGGGTTGGCAGGGGACAGAGAAAAAGGTGGCTGGGGACACAGAAAGGGGAAGGTTAATGGCTGGGGAGACAGAAGAAGGAGGGGACACTGAAGGGGGATGGCTGGGGAGAAATAAGGGGGGTGGCTGGGGAGACAAAAGGGGGGTGGCTGGGGGGACAGAATGTAATTATTCAGAAAATATGGAGGGAGGGGGGCGCTAGTCCATTATTTTGCCAGGAGCACACAGACCCCTAGATACACCCCTGGAGGGAGGGTACAGCAGATTGCTTGACAGCTGTGCTAACAGCTATTATATACCACTCTCTAACAGGACCCTCTTTCCCTGACAGGATCAAATTACTCTCAGCTGTATCTTCCTCTTTTTGGCACAGGGCACCAAAAAGTCTAGTTACAGCTCTGGATGTAAGGCCAATTTATGGCACGCCTCTTAGATGTAGCAGTACATGTCCACTTTACCGCTCATACAGTAGTTGTAGCTTTCACAATCTCCATGAAATGCTTTTTCAAAAGTAGGCAAGTATGACTGTATCACTACGCCTCCTCCACTATAGTGTATGTGTACCCTATACTCTGGGGCATATTATTACCATAGGAGGGAGTAACATATACACGCATGGATATACAAGAAATATATAATTATAATCATAAACTACCTCATACATAAGATAAATACATGAAATATATATAATTTTGACCTCATGAATTGTACAGAAATGAATTACATTTTATTGTATAGATATATATTATATATATATTGAGTGCACCATAGTCCTTTGAATGCACTATAATGTAACATATTTATATTTATATATATATATATATACATATATATGTATATAAAATATAGAGTATGTAGCACGTATAAAATGAAAGCACATGATAATTACCCTGTCTATATACAGGGGCATTGAGTGGGGAGGGGTGGGTACTTTTACCCGGGCCCAGGTTGGTTATGGGCGGATTGGACTACAGCTCCAGGCCTCCATGTATAAATAAACCAGTCATCATGACAGCATTATGAAGACCAACTACCCAGCTGGCCACATCATTGGCCATAAATCTTAAGTATTACAATTTTATTTATATTTTCCTCACAATTATGTTATTTCCCTTCTTTTATGTATTTAGAGAGGGGGGAGGGGGAGGGGGAGGGGTGTATCAAACCTTGAGAGAGATAAAGTGGAGAGAGTACCAACCAATCAGCTTCTGACACATTTTACAGGCTGTGTTTAAAACATGACAGTTAGGATCTGATTGGTTGGTACTTTAACACTCTTGATTTTATCTTTTTCCAAACTTTGAAAAATCTCTCCGTTAGAGGCCTATTTGTTATTTATAAGTTTTTTTTCCTCCCTGATAAATAAGGGATAGCTTTGCATTAAATAGCGTCTCTTGTTTGGAGCTATTTAAAAATCTTTGCTTTCCGGTACAGCACTTCTGAAAGATGCTGTCCCAGCAAAGCACTTTCCACACCAGAGAAGTCTTTCACTGCAGTTAGTCTAACCTGCTGGATATTGGTCTAAAGAAAGAATTAACTACCGGGTGGCTATACCTAGTTTTATCGCATTTCAGTGTTAGTACATCCTGCCCTATATAGGGATCTACAGTATTTATCAATATGCAGCTATAGTAAATATACTAATAGAGATGTGCGGGTCCGGATTTCAGAAATCCGAACACACCCGAATTTATGAGTTCCAAGTGGAACTGGGTCAAGGTTTGGATTCACTTTTGTGACCCATTTCGAACCGAGTCTCGGTCCGGATCTATTGCCACTTTGGAGCTTGGATTTAAAAACCAAACTCGAGTTTTGGATTCGGACACTTAGCTATTTTTATTGATTTTTATATATTTTTAACTGATTTTTATACATTTTTATCCAAAACCAAAACACTTGAGTGTGGTTTTGCAAAGCTGATGCCACTAGTCATGACATAGATGATGAAATGCCATCAACGTCATCTGCAGACTAAGGACTATATGACTGTGACAGCCCACTGGGTAGATATATCGCCTTACGCAGCAACAACAGCAGCGTCACCAGTAGCAGCATCTCAGAAATGACAGCTCGTTCCAAGACAGGCTACACTGTGTATAACCGGTTTCAGTAAGAGGCACACCGTCGACAACCTCTTAGAGAAACTGAGGGAAATCATCGCCCAATTGCATATCCCACTTAGACTTTCCTGGGGATTTGTGATATCGGACAAAGCCACCAATATTGTGCGGGCATTACATCTGGGCAAATTCCAGCACGTCCCATGTTTTGCTCACACAATAAATTTGGTGGTGCAGAATTTTCTGAAAAACGACAATGGCATGTAGGAGACTCTTTGGGTGGCCCGAAAAATTTCTGGCCACTTTCGCCATTCAGCCACTGCGTGCCAAAGACTCAAGCACCAGCAAACACTCTTGAACCTGCCCTGCCATCACCTGAAGCAAGAGGTTGTGAGGCGGTGGAACTCAACCCTCTATATGCTTCAGAGGTTGGAGGAGCAGCAAAAGGCCATTCAAGCCTATACATCCAGCTATGACATAGGCAAAGGAGGGGGTATGTACCTGAGTCAAGCGCAGTGGAGAATGATTTCCGTGTTGTGCAATGTTCTCTAGCCCTTCGAACTTGCCACATGTGAAGTCAGTTCAATACACTGCCAGCTTGAGTCAGGTTATTCCCCTCATCAGACTTTTGCAGAAGCAGCTGGAGAAAGTGAAGGGGGAGCTAAAAAGGAGCGATTCTGCTTGGTATGTGGGACTTGTGGATGAAGCCCTTCATTCGCTTTGCCAGGATTCGAGGGTGGTCAATCTGTTGATATCAGACCACTACATTTTGGCCTCCGTTCTCGATCATAGGTTTAAAGCCTACGTGGTGTCTCTCTTTCCGGTGGACATAAGCCTGCAGAGGTGCAAAGACCTGCTGCTGAAAACACTGTCAGGTGAAGCGGAACGTGACACCTCAACAGCTCCTTCTTCATTTTCGCCCGCAACTGGGGCTGCCAGGAAACAACTTAGATATCCTAAGCAACCCGCTGGCGCTGATGCAGGGAAGGCAGGACCAAGTTTGGACATCTGGTCCAGACTGAAGGACCTGGCAACAATTTCTGACATGTCTACTGTCACTGCATATGATACTGTCACCATTGACGGAATAGTGGAGGATTACATCGGTGACAGCATCCAAGTAGGCATGTCAGACAGTCCGTACCTGTACTGACAGGAAAAAGAGGCAATTTGGAGGCCTCTGTACAAACTGGCTCTATTTTACCTAAGTTGCTCCCCCCTCCAGTGTGTACTCTGTAAGAGTTTTTAGTGCAGCCGGAAACCTTGTCAGCGAAAGGTGAAGGATGTTACTTCCACAAAATGTGGAGAAGATGATGTTCATCAAAATGGATTATCAATTCTTCCAGGAAGGCCAGCCACCAGAAAGTACAGAGGGACCTGTGGTGGTGGATTCTAGCGGGGACGAATTAATACTCTGTGAGGATGAGGACAACACTGTAGAAGTTGATGAATCGGTGGATGAGGAGGATGAGGATGACATCTTGCCTCTGTAGAGCCAGTTTGTGCAGGGACAGAATTGCCAGCTTGTTTTGTGGGGGCCCACACGAACCAATCATTTCAGCAACAGTCATGTTGCAGACCCTGGCGTTGAAATGTTTGGTTTGTTAAAGTGTGCATGTCCTGTTTATTCAACAAAACTCCCAAGGACAATTCCAGGGCCCAAGGACAATTCCATCTTGCACCTCTTTTTTTTCTTTGCAGTATGTACTCTTTGGGGCCTACTTTTTCAAACTGTCATCCTGTCTGCCACTGCAGTGCCACTCCTAGATGGGCCACGTGTTTCTGCCGCCCACTTGTGTCGCTTTGCATAGTCATCCAGCTACCTCGGTGCAACCTTTTGGCCTAAAAACAATATTGTGAGGTATTCAGAATAAACTGGAAATGAGTGGAAATTAATGCTACTGAGGTTAATAATAGCGTAGGAAAATGAAAAAACCCAAATTCTGTGATTTTAGCTGTTTTTGTGCTTTTTTTAAAAAAAAATACAGATCCAAAACACAAAACCCAGAGCCCAAAACTAGAGATGAGCGGGTTCGGTTTCTCGTCCAATATCAGTGTCTGACCTCATAAATGTTCTACAGAGTGAATGGACACAAATTCCCACAGAAACACTCCAATATCTCGTGGAAAGCCTTCCAAGTAGAGTGGAAGCTGTTATAGCTGCAAAAGGGGGGGCCAGCTCCATATTAAAGTATATGTATTTGAATACAATGTCATTACAGTCGTCCGAATACTTTTGTCCATATAGTGTGTATGTGTCAGTTCACTTAAACTTCCTCCTAACAACTTCTAACGGGATGCAATCAGGAAACCGGCTGATGTGATACCGACAGCCGGCTTCCCGATTGCTTTATCACGGCGTGGGTTAAATGACAGACGTCTATGTCTAGACGCCTGTCATTTTCCCGATGCCTGGAGACAGGTGCCCGGCATCCCAATCGAAGGGATGCCAGGCGCCGCGAGCGGACAGCCGCGGGAGGGGAGGGTTAGGTTTAGGCACCCCCGGGGGGGACTTAGGGTTAGGCACCCCCCCGGAGGACTTAGGTTTAGGCAGCGGGGAAGGGGGGGTAGCGATAGGCACTTATAGGGGGGATTAGGTTTAGGCACTTGGGGGGGAGGTTACGGTTAGGCACCCCTAAGGAGGGTTAGGGGGTTAGGTTAGTTTTTACTTACCTATGGACGATCTGGATTTCCAGCGCTGTTGGGCTTCCGCTGCCGGGAACTCTGCTTCTGTCGGCCTGCTGCTGCCGGGATGCGAACTGTCGGCCAGAGGGCCGGCGGTATTTCATACCGATCACACTTCTAACAGTTCCCAACATTCAGATTTTTATGCCCTGTCAGCTCTTTCCTATGTCTGCGCAAAGTGATATTTCTGTAATATTAATCTTAGAGTATAGGTTCCCAAACTCGGTCCTCAAGGCACCACAACAGTTCAGGTTTTATCCATGTTTGAGCATAGATGGTTAAATCAAATTGGCTGAGGTACTAATTAAGTGACCTGTGGTGAAGCATGAATATCCTAAAGACTTGGACTGTTAGGGTGCCTTAAGGACCGCGTTTGGGAATCTCTGTCCTAGAATGAGAATGGCTTCATTCCATAAGGACTCTGTATTCCTTATTATGTTGCCTCTATGACTAATAGATGTCTGTAGGGAAATTCCATCTGTCAATGGCAGCTACTGCATTCCCTCAGCTGCTAACTAGAATCAGTATGGCTGCAGGGTGGATATATGATAGGGTGCACCCTATCTCCCCTTTCACTTTGTCTCACCACCTCCAGACACCACTAGAGCTCCTCTGCTCTGGCTACTGGCACTGGCTTGACACCACTGTAAGTTACCCATGGCTCCTGCTCTGTGGTGTAACTAGGGTATTTGGAGCCCAGGGCAAGATGAAAAATGGAGCCCACCCCCCTATCTGCACTCGACGAAGGTGCGCATAGAAAAGTGGGCATGGTCACATGTCACAAGGGGCATTGCCACTGGAAAATGGGGGCATGTCAACATGACACACACCCATTTTTCGTCACTCTGGGAACATTCCTTTGCATTCCATATTCACCTTAATGCCCCCAGTAGTAGTGCCCCTCTTGCAATGCCCACTGTAGTAGTGTCCCATATGCAATGTCCCCAGAAGCAGTGCCCCATGTAGTTGTGCCCCAGTAGTGCCCCTTATACAGTGCTCCCAGTAATGCCCCTTATAAAGTCCCCCATATGCAGTGCCCCCAGTAGTGGTCCCCCTTATGCAGTGCCCCCAGTAGTTCCCCTGATACAATGCCCCCAGTAGTGCCCCTTATACAGTCCACCCTATGCAGTGCCTCCAGTAGTGGTCCCCCTTATGCAGTGCCCCCAGTATTGCCCCTGATACAGTACCCCCAGTAGTGGTCGCTCTTATGCTGGCACCCAGTAGTGCCCCTTATACAATGCCCACAGTAGTGGTCACCCCTATACAGTGCCCCTTATACAGTGTCCCCAGTAGTGGTCCCCCCTATTCAGTGCCCCTTATACAGTGACCCTAGTAGTGGTACCCCCTATGCAGTACCTCCAGTAGTGATACAGTGCTGCTATACAGTGCCCCTGGCCAGTAGTGCCCCTTACATATATAACACAATAACATACACACACAAATCACTTACTTGAATACCTGCTCCTGCTGTGCCAGCCGCTGTCCACTCCTTTGTACTTCCGCTCGGTACTATGGTAGAGGTGTCATGCGGGAGCCGGAAGGCGGAGTTCATGAGTGAGCTCCAGCACGGCTCTGGCAGTGGGTGTAGCAGCCAATGAAAGTCTTTCTGACTACCCAGCGTTGGCGGCAGGGTGTGTGTTACTGTGTAGTGCGGACCACACTCACTGACTTTACCAGACCTGGACCGTGGGCAGCTGTGCGTCCCCCCTCCCTGCCAGTCCGATGGCCGACCTGCCCTGGTTACACCACTGCTCCTGCCTTCTCTCTGCCCTCCGAGTCAGTCTGGCTTGTTAGCTGCCGTTGACAGCTTGATGGGACTGCAGCTCCTGCACACCTCACACAGCCCACGCTGGATCCACCTCAGCCTACTCAGTGCACCACAGCTCCTGCCCACCGGGTCCACTTGCCATCCCCCAGTAAGTGTTTCACAGCAGCCTGTTATCAGCCCGATGTTTATAGCCAGGTGACTGCTCAGGACACAGGGCGTGTGTGCACTTGAAGGAGGCAGGGGCGTATCTACCCATTGGCCAGGATGGGACTCGCCAGGGGTGCCATCCGGTGTTGCCACCCATGGACAAGAGGTAGAATCAGGCCAGGACTGGAGTCCCGGCACCCAGGCATGCCCCTGGCTCCTACCCGGGCAGATGTTTAGGGCCCCGTAGCCGCTGGCGATTGCCGTCGGCTGCCTGGTATGAGCAGATGATTAATAAAGTTTTTTCTACACAAGGCGCGCGTGACGTCATGACGTCACGTGCGCCGCATTGGTGCCCTCACTGAGGAGCCTGCCGCAGCCACACTACAGCAGGAAAGTATGGTAAGTATCTGTGTGGGCTGCGGGGGCTGGATGTGAGGGGAGGAGTAGAAGGGGGATGCCTGGGGACACAGAAAAGAGATGGCTGGGAACACAGAAAGGGGAAGGCTAATGACTAGGGAGACAAGAGGGATGGCTGGGGAGAGAGAAGGGGGAAAGGCTGTGGAGAATGAAGGGGAGTGCCTGGGGACACAGAAGGGGTTGGCAGGGGACAGAGAAAAAGGTGGCTGGGGACACAGAAAGGGGAAGGTTAATGGCTGGGGAGACAGAAGGATGGCTGGGGACACTGAAGGGGGATGGCTGGGGAGAAATAAGGGGGGTGGCTGGGGAGACAAAAGGGGGGTGGCTGGGGGGACAGAATGTAATTATTCAGAAAATATGGAGGGAGGGGGGCGCTAGTCCATTATTTTGCCAGGAGCACACAGACCCCTAGATACACCCCTGGAGGGAGGGTACAGCAGATTGCTTGACAGCTGTGCTAACAGCTATTATATACCACTCTCTAACAGGACCCTCTTTCCCTGACAGGATCAAATTACTCTCAGCTGTATCTTCCTCTTTTTGGCACAGGGCACCAAAAAGTCTAGTTACAGCTCTGGATGTAAGGCCAATTTATGGCACGCCTCTTAGATGTAGCAGTACATGTCCACTTTACCGCTCATACAGTAGTTGTAGCTTTCACAATCTCCATGAAATGCTTTTTCAAAAGTAGGCAAGTATGACTGTATCACTACGCCTCCTCCACTATAGTGTATGTGTACCCTATACTCTGGGGCATATTATTACCATAGGAGGGAGTAACATATACACGCATGGATATACAAGAAATATATAATTATAATCATAAACTACCTCATACATAAGATAAATACATGAAATATATATAATTTTGACCTCATGAATTGTACAGAAATGAATTACATTTTATTGTATAGATATATATTATATATATATTGAGTGCACCATAGTCCTTTGAATGCACTATAATGTAACATATTTATATTTATATATATATATATATATATACATATATATGTATATAAAATATAGAGTATGTAGCACGTATAAAATGAAAGCACATGATAATTACCCTGTCTATATACAGGGGCATTGAGTGGGGAGGGGTGGGTACTTTTACCCGGGCCCAGGTTGGTTATGGGCGGATTGGACTACAGCTCCAGGCCTCCATGTATAAATAAACCAGTCATCATGACAGCATTATGAAGACCAACTACCCAGCTGGCCACATCATTGGCCATAAATCTTAAGTATTACAATTTTATTTATATTTTCCTCACAATTATGTTATTTCCCTTCTTTTATGTATTTAGAGAGGGGGGAGGGGGAGGGGGAGGGGTGTATCAAACCTTGAGAGAGATAAAGTGGAGAGAGTACCAACCAATCAGCTTCTGACACATTTTACAGGCTGTGTTTAAAACATGACAGTTAGGATCTGATTGGTTGGTACTTTAACACTCTTGATTTTATCTTTTTCCAAACTTTGAAAAATCTCTCCGTTAGAGGCCTATTTGTTATTTATAAGTTTTTTTTCCTCCCTGATAAATAAGGGATAGCTTTGCATTAAATAGCGTCTCTTGTTTGGAGCTATTTAAAAATCTTTGCTTTCCGGTACAGCACTTCTGAAAGATGCTGTCCCAGCAAAGCACTTTCCACACCAGAGAAGTCTTTCACTGCAGTTAGTCTAACCTGCTGGATATTGGTCTAAAGAAAGAATTAACTACCGGGTGGCTATACCTAGTTTTATCGCATTTCAGTGTTAGTACATCCTGCCCTATATAGGGATCTACAGTATTTATCAATATGCAGCTATAGTAAATATACTAATAGAGATGTGCGGGTCCGGATTTCAGAAATCCGAACACACCCGAATTTATGAGTTCCAAGTGGAACTGGGTCAAGGTTTGGATTCACTTTTGTGACCCATTTCGAACCGAGTCTCGGTCCGGATCTATTGCCACTTTGGAGCTTGGATTTAAAAACCAAACTCGAGTTTTGGATTCGGACACTTAGCTATTTTTATTGATTTTTATATATTTTTAACTGATTTTTATACATTTTTATCCAAAACCAAAACACTTGAGTGTGGTTTTGCAAAGCTGATGCCACTAGTCATGACATAGATGATGAAATGCCATCAACGTCATCTGCAGACTAAGGACTATATGACTGTGACAGCCCACTGGGTAGATATATTGCCTTACGCAGCAACAACAGCAGCGTCACCAGTAGCAGCATCTCAGAAATGACAGCTCGTTCCAAGACAGGCTACACTGTGTATAACCGGTTTCAGTAAGAGGCACACCGTCGACAACCTCTTAGAGAAACTGAGGGAAATCATCGCCCAATTGCATATCCCACTTAGACTTTCCTGGGGATTTGTGATATCGGACAAAGCCACCAATATTGTGCGGGCATTACATCTGGGCAAATTCCAGCACGTCCCATGTTTTGCTCACACAATAAATTTGGTGGTGCAGAATTTTCTGAAAAACGACAAGGGCATGTAGAAGACTCTTTGGGTGGCCCGAAAAATTTCTGGCCACTTTCGCCATTCAGCCACTGCGTGCCGAAGACTCAAGCACCAGCAAACACTCTTGAACCTGCCCTGCCATCACCTGAAGCAAGAGGTTGTGAGGCGGTGGAACTCAACCCTCTATATGCTTCAGAGGATGGAGGAGCAGCAAAAGGCCATTCAAGCCTATACATCCAGCTATGACATAGGCAAAGGAGGGGGTATGTACCTGAGTCAAGCGCAGTGGAGAATGATTTCCGTGTTGTGCAATGTTCTCTAGCCCTTCGAACTTGCCACATGTGAAGTCAGTTCAATACACTGCCAGCTTGAGTCAGGTTATTCCCCTCATCAGACTTTTGCAGAAGCAGCTGGAGAAAGTGAAGGGGGAGCTAAAAAGGAGCAATTCTGCTTGTATGTGGGACTTGTGGATGAAGCCCTTCATTCGCTTTGCCAGGATTCGAGGGTGGTCAATCTGTTGATATCAGACCACTACATTTTGGCCTCCGTTCTCGATCATAGGTTTAAAGCCTACGTGGTGTCTCTCTTTCCGGTGGACATAAGCCTGCAGAGGTGCAAAGACCTGCTGGTGAAAACACTGTCAGGTGAAGCGGAACGTGACACCTCAACAGCTCCTTCTTCATTTTCGCCCGCAACTGGGGCTGCCAGGAAACAACTTAGATATCCTAAGCAACCCGCTGGCGCTGATGCAGGGAAGGCAGGACCAAGTTTGGACATCTGGTCCAGACTGAAGGACCTGGCAACAATTTCTGACATGTCTACTGTCACTGCATATGATACTGTCACCATTGACGGAATAGTGAAGGATTACATCGGTGACAGCATCCAAGTAGGCATGTCAGACAGTCCGTACCTGTACTGACAGGAAAAAGAGGCAATTTGGAGGCCTCTGTACAAACTGGCTCTATTTTACCTAAGTTGCTCCCCCCTCCAGTGTGTACTCTGTAAGAGTTTTTAGTGCAGCCGGGAACCTTGTCAGCGAAAGGTGAAGGATGTTACTTCCACAAAATGTGGAGAAGATGATGTTCATCAAAATGGATTATCAATTCTTCCAGGAAGACCAGCCACCAGAAAGTATAGAGGGACCTGTGGTGGTGGATTCTAGTGGGGACGAATTAATACTCTGTGAGGATGAGGACAACACTGTAGAAGTTGATGAATCGGTGGATGAGGAGGATGAGGATGACATCTTGCCTCTGTAGAGCCAGTTTGTGCAGGGACAGAATTGCCAGCTTGTTTTGTGGGGGCCCACACGAACCAATCATTTCAGCAACAGTCATGTTGCAGACCCTGGCGTTGAAATGTTTGGTTTGTTAAAGTGTGCATGTCCTGTTTATTCAACAAAACTCCCAAGGACAATTCCAGGGCCCAAGGACAATTCCATCTTGCACCTCTTTTTTTCTTTGCAGTATGTACTCTTTGGGGCCTACTTTTTCAAACTGTCATCCTGTCTGCCACTGCAGTGCCACTCCTAGATGGGCCACGTGTTTCTGCCGCCCACTTGTGTCGCTTTGCATAGTCATCCAGCTACCTCGGTGCAACCTTTTGGCCTAAAAACAATATTGTGAGGTATTCAGAATAAACTGGAAATGAGTGGAAATTAATGCTACTGAGGTTAATAATAGCGTAGGAAAATGAAAAAAACCAAATTCTGTGATTTTAGCTGTTTTTGTGTTTTTAAAAAAAAATACAGATCCAAAACACAAAACCCAGATCCCAAAACTAGAGATGAGCGGGTTCGGTTTTCAGAGATCCGAACCCACCCGAATTTTGTAGATCCGAGTCGGATCCAAGCCGGATTGGATGTTCCCGCCTTACTCAGATCTCTCAAATCAAGGCAAAACCATAGAGATGAAATCTCGCGGCTCGCAAGTTTTCGTCTCTATATTTAAGGGACGCGGCGGGCGCCATTTCACTCCGGCTGTGTTGACTGAACAGGGAGGATGGGTAGTGTAGGGCTAGGGAGAGGTGATGTGCTGTTCTGTCTGCTGTGTCCTGGGCTGGTGCTGATCCATTCTGGGCTGGTGTTGTGCTGTCTGCTGTGTCCATCTGGGCTGTTGCTGATCCATCAGGGCTGGTGCTACTGCTGTCACTGTGCTGTCTGCTGTGTCCATCTGGACTGTTGCTGATCCATCTGTGCTGGTGCTGTCTGCTGTGCTGTCTGCTGCGTCCATCTGGGCCCAAGTTCTGGACCCCACCAAAAAAAATAATATTTTTTTTGTGTAATATATATTTGTCTGTGTGTGTGTTAAGGTGCCCACACACATACCGACTTTTCATCCAATTTGGCCGATTTCGCGAATCGTGACGACAGATCATGTAAAAAATGGCCAAATCGTGAGTTTCTACTCTTGATCACGATGCCGATGCGCGTCCCTGCTCGTCGTACCTCGCATCTTCAGATCTGCCATGCTGTAGGGCAGATTAGCCAATCTGGGATACAATGCATTGACTGCAAGATAGATCTTTAGTCAGATTGGACATTTTTAACTCCAAATCGTGACCATGACTGCCTGGGGAGAGTCCAGGGAGAGTTCAGGGGAAATCGTGTACATCGGCTGATTGGGAGCAAGTCGGTATGTGTGTGGGCACCATTAGGCTTAACCGCACAAGATCTACAAGTCGGCAACGCAACTTAGTGCTGCCCGACTCCAGTCGTCATCAAATCTGTGCTTTGGGCCCAAGTTCTGGAGCTGGAAAAAAAATAAAAACATATTGTCTTTTTTTTCAAATAATTGTCTGTGTGTCTGTGCGTGTTAGGCTTAGCCACACAAGATCTAGCAAGTCGGCAACGCAACCTAGTGCTGCCTGACTCCAGTCATCATCAATCTATGCTCTGGGCCCAAGTTTTGGAGCTGGGAAAAAAATAAAAACATATTGTCTTTTTTTTTCAAATAATTGTCTTTGTGTCTGTGCGTGTTAGGCTTAGCTGCACAAGATCTAACAAGTCGGCAATGCAATCTACTGCTGCCTGACTCCATTCATCATCAATCTATGCTCTGGGCCCAAGTTCTGGAGCTGGGAAAAAAATAAAAACATAGTCTTTTTTTTTCAAATAATTGTCTTTGTGTCTGTGCGTGTTAGGCTTAGCTGCACAAGATCTAGCAAGTCGGAAACGCAACCTCGTGCTGCCCGACTCCATTCGTCATCAATCTGTGTTCTGGGCCCAAGTTGTGGACCGGCAAAAAAAAAAAACATAGTGTATGTTTTTGTCGATGTTTTTTCTGTGTGCGCACGACTGCACATGTGTGAATTTTGTAACCGCACCTTGGCTACACTATTAGTGCTTGTGACACTGCTTCAAGACCACAGAAAATATAGAGGGCTGTCACATGACAAGAGAGCAAGGCCAAGAACCACATGTTGTAGCTGCCACCAGCAGTGCAAGGCCATCAACTTCCTCATCCTCTATGAAGGCCCTAGCCCCAGGGCTTAAGTCACGCCATCGATATGGTAAAGCTACTTTTACTGAAGTTAAGAAAACAAAATTGAAAGGAAATTTGCCTTTAGATAAACAAAAAATTGGCAATATGCCATTCACTACACGAGGTGGCAAGGAAAGGATAAGGCCTTGGCCTTTATTTATGATGACTGCTGGTTCTGATTCTGATAGCCTTTCGGAGAAAACAACTGTGTGCCTTGATAAATCGAAATCTCAAATCCCTGAGGAGAGTACAAGTGTGTCCGCGGTTGCCATGTGTGAGCCAGACCTAAATACTAGTGTACTGGAGGTGCTACAAGTTCCAACATTTGTGTGCCCTCTGTAAATGTGGGGAAGGGCAGTCAACATCTTGCAGATGTAGTCAGTGAGGATGCTTCTGTGGAATTGCACATGGAGGAGGAGGATATTTTGGTAGTTGAAGATGATGAAGATGTTGGTGATGAGGATGTTGATGCCGAGGATGTCCTTTGTGTAAGTAAGGCAACAGCTGTTGCCCATGGATTGAAAAAGCCAAAGCCCATTGTAGTCATGGCGGGGCAAAGACAACAAAATCCACTTCTCATGTGTGGAATTATTTCCACCCCAATCCAGACAACAGTTGTCAAGTAATATGTAACCATTGCAAAGCAAGAATGAGTAGAGGGAGGGACCTAAACCACCTAGGAACCTCCTACTTGTTACATCACTTGGAGTGCATTCATCAAATATCAAAGTGTATGTCGCCAAGTTCCAAAACTCAAAACATAACAAGTCCAGTGTCACCTACCTGCTCCCTCTCTATGGGATCCAAGCGCCTTTGATCTCCAACACCAACACCTGCATCATCATCAAAATCCTCATTCGTGATCGGAAGTAATTTAAAAAAACAATTGACTACTAAACAGTCCTTTGATAGAGGAAGTAAGTATAACAGCTGTCACCCAGTTTCACAGCGGATCACTGACACCATGGCAGCTGTGCTAGTATTAGATGGTGAAATAATAAAAAATGAGGATAATAGTGTGGAGGAAGTGAAAAAGGAGGATGAGGGGGAAATTTGTATCCTAACTGACGCTAATGTGGATGTTGATGATAAGGATGTGGTTTGCGTAAATCAGTCACCAGTGGCAGCAGTTCTTGCTAATGATAAAAAGAAAGCCAGAAAAGCCATGTCTTGGGTGTGGAATTATTTTAATCTAAATTCTGACAATAGTTGTGAAGGCATCTGTTCAATTTGTAAAGTCAGAGATAGCAGAGGAAGGGACGTTAACCATCTAGGCTCCTCCTCCCTGTTATGTCATTTGCAGCGAGTTCATGCAATTTGTTTAACAAAATTATAATTTGTAAATTAATTACAAGCAGTCCAATATCAGATACCAGCAATTTGGACCAGCACATGCACTCTCCACCACCAACACCCTCATCATCAACCTCCTCCTTAATAATTGAAGGTAGTCCTTCCAAAAAATGTTTTGTGGGGGTCCAAACAAACCAAGGAGTTCAGCCACGAAAGTGTCAGTCCTAGTGGCTAAAGTGCTTGGTTTGTTAAATTGTGCATGTCCTTTTTAATATCCCACATAAGAGTGGGTGGGTGGGAGGGACAATTCCATATTGCACCTCTTTCCTTTACATTTGGCACAATTTAGGGCATTGCCGACTGACATTATTATAGTTTATTAAACTGACATCCTGTCTGCCACTGCTGTGTGGCAATGTTTCATAGATGTCCTATATTTTTTTAAACTGCCGTGCGTTTGTGCTGCTGCTCTGTTGCTTACTTTAGCCAGCCAGCTCGCTGCAGCCTTTGGCCTGTATTGGTGAAAAATAGTGAAATCAATATTGTGAGCTGTGAGGTGGTTAAAAACGCCTAGAAATGCCTGAAAATTATTGTTATTAAGGTTAATAATACTGTAGGAACAAAAACAGGCCCAAATTATGTGGTTTTAGCTGTTTATATAATTTTTTGGAAAAAATACAGATCCAAAACCAAATCCAAAACCTAAAAACAAAACACCAAGGAAAAAAAATCCAAAACCAGATTCAGATCCAAAACCAGGGGAGACCCAGATCCAAAACCAAAACCAAAACACGGGGGTCGGTGCACATCTCTACCCAAAACCCGGAAGGGTGGTTTTGGCAAAACCATTCCAGATCCAAACACGAAGAAAGATCCAGATTTAAAACCAAATCACAAAACACGAAAAGTGGCCGATGCACACCCCTAATATATATATGTATGTATATATATATATATATATATATATATATATATATACACACACACATTACATTATATATTCACATTATTCACATACGTGGACTGTATCAATCTATCGATCGATCAATCGATCTATCTATCTAGTACACTTAGAATAGTGTTGTAAATCCTGGTACAGGTTGAGTCTCCCGTGTCCAAAATACTTGGGACCAGGTGTATTTTGGATAACGGAATATTCCATGTTTTGGAATATTTGCATATCATAATGAGATATCTTGGGAATGGGACCCAAATATACACACAGAATGCATTTATGTGTTATATGGAACTTATATACACAGCCTGCAGGTAATTTTATACAATATTTTCCAAAATTTTGTGGCTCAAGCAAAGTTTGTGTACAGAAATGAAATTAATTTATTTCATATACACCTTATACACACAGCCTGAAGGTAATTTTATACAATATTTCTAATAATTTGTGCCTTAGACAAAGTTTATGTACATTTAACCATCAAAAATCAAAGGTTTCATTATCTCAGTCATGCCAAAATAATTCTGTATTTCGGAATATTTGGATATGGGGACTCAACCTGTACAGTACATGTACAGTATGTTGGTGAAGCATTAGGAAGTCATAGAGTCATTGGTTGTCTTCTATGTTTTCCCCCTGTGTCCACCCAGAATTTTAATGGTTTGTAATCAAAGAGATACATCAAGACCTTTCTGTTTAAATGTAATATATGAAAATAAGTGTAATTTCATAACATCAAAGCATGGTTCTTCTCTCATTAATAGGTAAAACATTAACCAGGTGATGACACTTTAACCCTTTGAAGATAACAATGAGGGAAATAAAAGATTGCTATAGATGACAAGTTTAAATCAACTGTTTTTTTTTTCCTCTTAACTTAGTGTTATTTATAGTGTCAGTAACTACACAAGAGAGAGCCAGTGCAACCAAGATGTCATCAAGGGGTATAATGCTTTGAAATCAGCCATCTGTTATCTTTAATAGTGTAATTAGGAGGTGCAGCGATACATTGCAAGACAAATGAGTCACAGGACCTCCCGCAGAACACTTGTCCACGAGGCAGGTAATGCATTCAGCATTCCCTTTATAGTAATGGAAGATTAATATTAAAATGAAGACTATTTATACAACAGTTAAAAAGAAAATCTACAGGTCCACTAGTACTTGGTAATGTCATTTTTTGATCAAAAATAATTTTTAAAGCCAGTTTTTTGAGAGTGTCGCTGAGCTCCATCCTTCAAGCACTGGAGCATGGTGACAGATTTAAGAAGTGTGGGTTCCTAGTGCAGGGTGCGGCCGGAGACTACGGCTACCAAAGAAGGCAGAACGCTCCTGCATACTGCTTGCTAGCAAGTACAACTTCATAACCAGCAATAGTGCAAAATTAATTTTGCTGTGTAAAAGGTACAACGTAATCATGGTGAATATATGGATACACTTCAATAACACATGCATGAGAAAAGTTACATTATGGCATGCTAACACTTTTTTCATGATCATGGTTGGAATGGCCCAGTGGTGACCGGGGTGATCCCTGGTCGGCCCCACTGACTCGAAGCCCCACCCTCCATTGTCGAGGGGTAAAGCCAAGCCGATCTGCACGGTGATAGATTACTACCGGGACTACCACTGAGTTTCCAGCCAGAGGCATGTGCTTGTGTGAGCTCCGGAGGTGGGTGGAGCAGGAGCACTGTCTGTGTGTGTGACGTGCTGATGCAGACCTGGACCATATTGCTGGCTCTGGTTGGTGGATAGGGAGCGGGTTTAAGAGCGTCTTGGCTGAGAGGGGTAGATGTATGATTGGGCGGTGAACGAGCAGTAAATATCTGGACCTGCTTCGCCCATTATCATGTTGAAGCAAGTCCAGACATTGTTTGCATGTATTATAATTTGTTTCACCGAAGAGGGAGAGTATAAATTCACCTGTCTGGCGAATTGCTCTCCCACTTTCTGCTGTGTGACCAGCGCTTGCATACATTCTGCGTATGTGCCAGTAATTTATTTCCAGCGGCTTTGTTAAAAAATGTTTTTTATTGTTTTCTTGTATGCACAATTTCTGGCTTTCGGAACAGCCAGGGACAGGGCCTCGTGGTGCGGCAGCGCCCCTGTCATTCTGATCACTTCCCTGCACTTTAATATGAGGGGAAGCATTAACTGCTGCACAAAAGGGGCACAGTTGCCGATTGTACACATATCACCCCTTCATACAGCTCCCCCTCGGGCACCCGAGGGGGAGTGGGGCACACACTTGCCAAACTGTGCGCCAAGAGAAAAGAGTGGTTTGTAAGCTGCCATGGTCAAGAGTAACGACAGCAGACATGCTTGTTAGAGCATTGTTATCTATTCTCTACTGAATATTGTAATAGTTGATCTTTTAGGCCCCTATTTGGAAAAAATACAGTTAGAATGTGTCTGCGCCGGCGTCGCCGGCTGCTGCAATCGCCACCGCGACCTTCTTCCCCCATGTACATGTAGCTTACACTTACCTCAGTGATCAGTGTTCTGGTGAGGTCCCCTCTCTGGGGTTCCGGTCAGCTGGTCTCCGAGCTCCTGTACTGTGACCTCAGTCAGCTGCTCTATACAGCAGCTGACCAGGGTCACAGTGCAGGAGCTCGGAGACCAGCTGACAGGAACCCCAGAGGACCTCACTGGAGCATCGATGTAGGTAAGTGTTTAGTTTTTTTAAACAATTTTTTTTTACAGTAATAAGCTTGTGGTCTATTTAGACCACAAAGCTGATCACAGGGCCTGGCTTCCGACTCTGCTCTCCTGTCAGAGCAGAGCAGGAGTCGGGGGAAATGGGAGAAAGCCTGGATAACACCATCTCCAGGTGGCATTATTATCACAGGGCTTCCCCCGGTATTTATTCACAATATCGGGCCCTATTTACTACAACATTTGAAATGCAGATTGTAGTGTGATATTTCCACCTGAATTCTCATTGTGAATTCAGTCAATATCACAGGGATTTATTAAAATCCCTTGCAGGGACAGAGCTTGCGATTTTTCAGACCCCCCCTCTCGGCCGTCAGTGACCCCCCATTACTTTCACTTACCTCCGGACAGGTCAACACGGCTCCAGTGATGTTCTCCCTCCAGGGTTCCGGTCAGCTAGTCTCCACTCCTGCACTGTGACCCGGTCAGCTATTTAATGCAGCAGCTGACCAGGGTCACAGTGCAGGAGCCGGGAAACCAGCTGACTTGAGTCCCGGAGAGAGGACATTACCGGAGCACCGATCACCGGCCTTGGACTCAGGTATGTTTTGATTTTTTTTTACTATATTTTTTATTTGCAGTGCTTCCCCCGGTATTTTTTCACAATATATTTTTTGTAACTTTGGCCAGATTACATTTCCCATTACAATGATAGGAAATGCGATCTGCTTACTAAAAATATGTGATAAATAGGGCTTGGAGTAGAATTTTACGAATTCTACTCCAATTGCCTTTAGTAAATTTAGGTGATACATACATAATGTTAAAAGGATGTGAAAACACCCTTTTTCACTTTATTTTAGTAAAAATAATGTTAATAAATAAGCCCCTTAAGGTGGTATAATGTGACAGTTGGTGCTAGTGAGTTACCTGTCTCAGGTGATGAACTGGAAACACTGGAGGCCGGCTGGACTGGAACCATGGATAACATGAATAGCTCTTTTAATATAAGAAGTGGGTAGCAGTGAGAACTGCCTTTGGTGATGAGTGACTGGAACTAGAAACTTGAAGCGTTGGAGTGAGACCAGAAGGAACTTGGAGGGACCGGACTGGGACCAGCAGGTAGGCTGACTGAGCTGGTCGGGGTACCAGTAGTTGAGCTTGCAGACGGATGGTAGCGTGGAAGCTACTTGTTGTGGCTTGGGAAGTTGTGGGTAGACGTTGGTAGCTGGGTGGCTACGTGGAGCGGCTATATAGCCGTGGGTAGATGCTGGTAGCTGGGGGGCTACGTGGAGCGGCCGGATAGCCATGGGTAGACGCTGGTAGCTGGGTGGCTACGTGGAGCAGCTGGATAGCCGTGGGTAGACGCTGGTAGCTGGGTGGCTACGTGGAGCACCTGGATAGCCGTGGGTAGACGCTGGTAGCAGGGTGGCTACGCGGAGTGGCTGGATAGCCGTGGGTAGACGCTGGTAGCTGGGTGGCTACGTGGAGCAGCTGGATAGCCGTGGGTAGACGCTGGTAGCTGTGTGGTTACGTGGAGTGGCTGGATAGCCATGTGGAGAAGCTGGCAGCGTGGAAGCTACTTGGAGCGGCCTGGGACCCGTAGGTGAGAGATGGTAGCGTGGAAGCTACTTGGTGCGGCCTGGGAGCCGTGTGGAGAAGCTGGCAGCGTGGAAGCTGCTTGGAGCGGCCTGGGAGCCATAGGTGAGAAATAGTAGCGTGGAAGGTACTTGGTGCGGCCTGGGACCCGTGTGGAGAAGCTGGCAGCGTGGAAGCTACTTGGAGCGGCCTGGGAGCCATAGGTGAGAGATGGTAGCATGGAAGCTACTTGGTGCGGCCTGGGAGCTGTGTGGAGAAGCTGGTAGCGTGGAAGCTACTTGGTGTGGCCTGGGAGCCGTGTGGAGAAGATGGCAGCGTGGAAGCTACTTAGTGTGGCCTGGGAGCCGTGTGGAGAAGCTGGTAACATGGATAGCTGAAAGCAGCAGGCTTACGAATAACACTGGTCTAGGAACCAGCAGGAGCCTGGGACATACTGGTACACAGAGGTACAGCTATATCACAAGTAGTACACCACAGGACGTAACAAGATGTTCAAGCACTGAGTGCTATTAGAGAAGGATCTATATACCTAGAGTCTGGCAGCGATTGGTGGATACAGACAGGTGGTCTGGCAGTGGCATTCAGAGTGGAGCAAGGCACAACATGCAGAGGGAGTAATCATCTCTGCAGCCCTTGAGAATCAGGACCATACCTGTGATTCCAATTAAGACTAGCAATGCTCACAGACAGGACAGAGTCCAGGTGATTAATGGGTGTGAGGAGGAGAGCAGTCTGCACACACAGGGTTGTCACAGCCAGCATGATTAAGCCAGAGCAGATCTCCCAGGGGAATTACAAACACAGATCCATGGAGCAGCTGGCAGAGGTAAGTCTCAAAAGGTAAAAACTAGCCAGGATTGTGACAGTACCCCCCTCTTCATGGGTGGACTCTGAACACCCAAACAAATACATAGGAAAACACGAAAAAGTTAGACACCCTGGAAACTGAAGAACTTTCTTCCAAACATGACATTACAGGAGCTTCAAACATAGGGACACCATCTCTCTTGAAACATCTCTTTAGACGTCTTCTAAATTCTTACATTTATTGGGATACCAGGAGTGGAAATTCTTCAAAGGGGATGATTCAAGACCTTCGTCGATCCTTCTTTCTGCTGCGAGAACGTTTTGTGCCAGCCAACGGACATGGAACCTCTGGTAACTCCCGTGGAAATATATGACTGGGAAGGACAGGGTCAAATGACAGATGGTTTTCAGGGAATGGAGAATTATCATATACAGAATCGAGTTCAGACTCCGAGTCAGTGTCTAAAGGTAAAATGGAAGGTTTAGTAGGACTTGACCAATGATAGGACTCCTGGGAGGAACTAAGCGAAATATAACCATTTTTGATTGTTTTCTGGGAGGTACCGCAGTATGAAGAGGACAAGGAGGTGGACACACATCTCATGTTCAGGGATGCCGATTCTATAGCACCACTCTCCTTGGATGCTTCGAATTCAGCACATTGGCCCTTGAAAACTTGACCTTGTTCGAATTTCAGGGAAGTGGAGGACTCAGCAGGGGATGATTCCTTAGTAGAACCAACAGACTGCTTGGACTGATTTTCAGAACTGAGAATTTCACTAGAATTTCATTTGACAGGTTTAGGAGCAAACTCTTTAATAACAGCTTCACTGAAAGTTTTTATACTTAGAAGCTCAGGATCTTTTGACTCGATGAAAGGGTTGGCCCAGTCCAACGCCTTACCTCTAAAGGAAGCGAAAAGGTATTTAGTAAAGTTGGTAGGAGTGATACCACAAGCTGGATCTGCTTCCATGATTGCAGCATAATGCTTCAGTAATGCAAAGTATTGCGATAAGTCCCCATCGAAGTATATGCATTCTGGAGTATCCGATGAAGTTTGTGTGTTCGAGGATTGTGAAGTTGATAGCTGTTCGGTACTTGGACTAACTAAAGGAACTGGAAGGAGTCCTGAGGAGCCAGAGACAGCAGCTTCAACAATCGAGGCTGAGAACAGACTACAGGAACTGTCATCCTCTGGAACGATATTTTCAGGAGATGCTGAACAGGAGCCATGATCAGGATTAGTAGTACATGACACTTTTCCCTGGGAACTGGAACCTGGAACCCACTCCTGGGGCATGAGACTTGAGACCACCTCCTGGGGTGCGATACTTGAGACTCCCTCCTGGGGTGAGGCACTTGAATTGTCCTCCTGGGCAATAGCACTAGAAACCCCATGATGGGGTGCGAGACTTGAGACCCCCTCCTGGTGTGCGAGACTTGAGACCCCCTCCTGGGGTACGAGACTTGATACCCCCTCCTGGGGTATGAGACTTGAGACCCCCTCCTGGTGTACAAGACTTGAAACCCCGTCCTGGGGTACGAAACTTGAAACCCCCTCCTGGGGTACAAAACTTGAAACCCCCTCCTGGGGTACAAAACTTGAGACCCCTTGCTGGGGTGCGATACTTGAGGCCCCTTGCTGGGGTGCGAGACTTGAAACCCCCTCCTGGGACGCGAGAGCTGAGACCCCCTACTGGGGCGCGAGAGCTGAGACCCCCTCCTGGGGTGCGAGACCTGAGACCCCCTCCTGGGGTGCGAGACTTGAGACCCCCTCCTGGGGTGCGGTACTTGAGACCCCCTCCTGGGGTGTGAGACTTGAGACCCCTTCCTGTGGTGCGAGACTTGAGACTCATTCCTGGGGTGCAAGACTTGAGACCCCTTCCTGGGGTGTGAGACTTGAGACCCCCTCCTGGGGCATAATTCTCATAACCCTCTCCTGGGGTGAGAGACTTAAGGTCCCCTCCTGGAGTACTGAACTTGACACTCCCGGTTGGAGTATGGGACCCAAAATCCCCTTCTGGGGAAGCTGACTCGACTTTTCCTTTTGGGGTATGGAACATGAACCCCCCTTTTGGGATGCGAGGACAGAAACTTCCTCCTGGGGTGAGTGACTCAGAACCCCTTCTTGGGTTACGAGACTTGAGGACCCTCCTGGGGTTGAGACTCTGGAGACCCCTCCTGGGGTTGCCAACTGGAGTCCCCTACTGGAAAAGGCAGAATCCGGGCTGGGACCGGAACAGGCAGAATCCGGGACGGGGCTGGAACATGCAGAATCCGGGCTGGGACCGGAACAGGCAGAATCCGGGCTGGGACCAGAACAGGCAGAATCCGGGACGGGACCGGAACAGGCAGAATCCGGGACGGGACCGGAACAGGCTGAATCCGGGCTGGGACCGGAACAGGCACTGAGACGTTGACACCTGGAACCACTGCTGGAATTGCAAAGAGAACAGTCTTTGATAAAGTGGTCAGAAGCTCCGCAATAGCGACAGAGATGTAAATCTTTACGCCGCTGGCATTCAGCCACAGAGAGCTTGGAGCGCGGGTAACTTCGATGTCTCTCTTTACTTGGCATGGAAGAATCTTTGGTTCTTAGAGATTCCAAGACAGAGTTTTTAGTTGAGACAGAGGTAGCTCTAAGAAATTCAGGAATGATCTGAAAGACTTTGCTGAGTAGAGCCTGTAGCTGTTCCAGCAGTTGATGGAAGATAGTTAGGGGTTCAGGTAAGATTTGAGTATCATCCAGCCGGTTAGTCAGAATTTGCAGAAGCTGTAGTACTTGATGCTGTATCGCCTCCTGTGAATCCAAGTGAGTGATTAGGTTACGGAAAGCACTTGATCCAGGATTAGGTGCTTGATCCGCCACCATCGTTAGGCTTGAATATACTGTCACAGTTGGTGCTAGTGAGATACCTGTCTCAGGAAAACTGGAAACACTGGAGGCCGGCTGGACTGAAACTATGGATAACATGAATAGCTCTTTTAATATAAGAAGTGGGTAGCAGTGAGAACTGCCTTTGGTGATGAGTGACTGGAACTGGAAACTTGAAGCGTTGGAGTGAGACCAGAAGGAACTTGGAGGGACCGGACTGGGACCGGCAGGTAGGCTGACTGAGCTGGTCGGGGTACCAGTAGTTGAGCTTGCAGACGGATGGTAGCGTGGAAGCTACTTGTTGTGGCTTGGGAAGTCGTGGGTAGACTTTGGTAGCTGGGTGGCTACGTGGAGCGGCTGGATAGCTGTGGGTAGATGCTGGTAGCTGGGTGGCTATGTGGAGCGGCCGGATAGCCGTGGGTAGACGCTGGTAGCTGGGTGGCTATGTGGAGTGGCTGGATAGGCGTGGGTAGACGCTGGTAGCTGGGTGGCTACGTGGAGTGGCTGGATAGCCGTGGGTAGACGCTGGTAGGTGGGTGGCTACATGGAGCGGCTGGATTGCCGTGGGTAGACGCTGGTAGCTGGGTGGTTACGTGGAGTGGCTGGATAGCCATGTGGAGAAGCTGGCAGCGTGGAAGCTACTTGGAGCGGCCTGGGAGCCGTAGGTGAGAGATGGTAGCGTGGAAGCTACTTGGTGTGGCCTGGGAGCTGTGTGGAGAAGCTGGTAGCGTGGAAGCTACTTGGTGTGGCCTGGGAGCCGTGTGGAGAAGCTGGCAGCGTGGAAGCTACTTGGTGCAGCCTGGGAGCCGTGTGGAGAAGCTGGCAGTGTGGAAGCTACTTGGTGCGGCCAGGGAGCCGTGTGGAGAAGCTGGTAACATGGATAGCTGAAAGCAGCAGGCTTATGAATAACACTGGTCTAGGAACCAGCAGGAGCCTGGGACATACTGGTACACAGAGGTACAGCTATATCACAAGTAGTATACCACAGGACGTAACAAGATGTTCAAGCACTGAGTGCTATTAGAGGAGGATCTATATACCTAGAGTCTGGCAGCGATTGGTGGATACAGACAGGTGGTCTGGCAGTGGCATTCAGAGTGAAGCAAGGCACAACATGCAGAGGGAGTAATCATCTCTGCAGCCCTTGAGAATCAGGACCACACCTGTGATTCCAATTAAGACTAGCAATGCTCACAGACAGGGCAGAGTCCAGGTGATTAATCGGTGTGAGGAGGAGAGCAGTCTGCACACACAGGGTTGTCACAGCCAGCATGATTCAGCCAGAGCAGATCTCCCAGGGGAATTACAAACACAGATCCATGGGGCAGCTGGCAGAGGTAAGTCTCAAAAGGTAAAAACTAGCCAGGAGTGTGACAGTACCCCCCTCTTCATGGGTGGACTCTGAACACCCAAATAAATACATAGGAGAACACGAAAAAGTTAGACACCCTGGAAACTGAAGAACTTTCTTCCAAACATGACATTACAGGAGCTTCAAACATAGGGACACCATCTCCAGGATTGTGACAGTATAATAATCAAAATTGTGCATTTCCTGCTTGAAAAGCACACTTAGGAGCCACCCTGCAGTGATTACAAATTGAACTGAAAGTGAAATGCTAGTCTCTAGTATATGGGATGATTACTTACTAGATGTACTATCTTGGTGCCGACAATTTCCACTTACCTTTTTTATATGTCCCCAAGGGGCCTATTCATAATCACTAATGGGTCCGCTATACATGTGATAACACTAGTTTATGCATGTTTTCAGGAACAGTCCATTCATTATTAGGGGCCCAATGAGTTTTACAAATATTCAGCAAACTCCGAAAACTGAAAGTTTTTGAGGTTTGCCTGCGTAAACCTTCTCCTTCTTCATTTGGCGTTGATTCCCGAAACATGGCTTTGGCCCATGAGAAGGAACCCCGGGTTGCAAAGAAGGATCCAACTGGATACCTCCCGCTGTGCTGGCCCACTCTGGCGGAATCACGCATTTACATTAACACTGATGAGTTAGCACCGGAAGAATAACGTAATGTCACTGCTAATTAGTGGCAAGTTGTGTGCTTAATTATCACGGGCCAAGAGGCCCCGATAACAAGTAGGCCCCCATGCCTTGTCAACATTGCTATAGCAATGATCCTTTTGGAGAGAAAAGCTATCATTCTGCTTCCAGTTCTTCACCAGGAACTGGCATATTTGAAATTTATTTGTTCATTGTTTGTACTGAATGCAGGAATATGATGCAGAAATAGTATTTAATGTAAGTTCATAAGGTGCACATCCACATGCCAACTAGGGAAGACAGTACGATTACGACATCGTAATCATACCGTCGTTCCTCATCCCCTGCAGTGCCTACACTGAACGATCAGTCGTTCAGTGTAGGCACCCTCCATCATCCCCGAACATGGCCAATCTGTCGTTATCAGCAGATTGACCGGCATGTTCGGGCGATGATTGATGTCGGAAATGACCAGCGGGAGCGCACATCGCTGGTCGTTTCCGACATTAGCATGCATGATTAACGAGCACGAACGATAACGATGTTGTTATTGTTCAATAGCTCTGTTTAGTCGGGTAGTGGATTCCCACCTTTAGAAGAATAATAAATAATATTACACATTGTTAATATATAAAAACCAAAAAGAAGTATAACATTTACGACACATACTGTAGTGGTGCCCCTTATACACAATGCCCACAGTAGCGCCCCTTATACACATAATGCCCAAATACGCTGTTTAGTGTCATTTGTAAAGTCTGTGCTGCTGTCTGTCAAGGGGCTGCTGCCTCTTTCAGGGGTTCATCCCAGTGTTCCAAAAAAATAAACAATTTTTTTGTGTGCGTGTTAGCCATCATCAGCGTAGGTGTGCATGGGGTGCTGTGCTGCTGTCTGTCAAGGGGCTCCTGTCTCTTTCAGGGGGTTCACCCCCAGTGTTCCAAAAAAAATAAACAAATTTTTGTGTCTGGTTGTGTGCGTAGTGTATGCAGGAAGTCACATAACCGGAGAGCAGGATCATGATGACAATGCAAGGCCGTCAACGTCGTCTATGAAGGCCGATATACCAGGGCTTAAGTCAGGCCAAAAAGTCAGGCTAAAAAAAATCAACTTTTACTCTGTTAAAGCTAAAAAAATTTAAAGCTAAGTCAGCTTTAGAGAAACAAAAAATTGGCAATATGCCATTCGCTACACTAAGTGGCAAGGAAAGTATAAGGCATTGACCTGTATTTATAATGACTGATGGTTCTAATGATAATTTAAGCCCCTCTGCTTGTAGGAGAGGTACAAAAAAAATAAAAATTGTTAAGACGAGTAAGACACCAGAAACAATTGCGTGCTCTGAAATATCACAAATCCCTGAGGAGAGTCCAAGTGTGTCTACTATTGCCATGTGTGAGCCTGACCTTTCTAGTAATACTGTTCTTGAAGAGAATCCTCCTTCCACCATTTGTGTGCCTTCTGACATAGACATCTAGGATGCTTCTGTGGAATTGCACGAGGAGGATGAGGAGGATATTTATGTAGTTGGCAATAACAACAAGGATAATGAGGATGTTGATGATGGCGAGGATATTTGTGTAAAGACTGTAAATCAGGCAACAGTTGTTGCCCATGGTGGGAAAAATACCATTGTTGCCATGCATGGGCAAAGGACCAAAAAATCTACTTCCATTGTGTGGAATTATTTCCACTCAAATCCGGACAACTTTTGCCAAGCCATTTGTAACCATTGCCAAGTAACAGTGAGTAGAGGTAAGGACCATAACCATCTTGGAACCTCCTCCCTGTTATGTCACATGCAGCGTATTCATCAAATTGGAAAGGGTATTTCAATTTCTAAAACTTTGGGGACAAAAAAACGAACAACAATCAGTACAGTATCACCTAGCTGCTCCCTTCTATCTGGATCCAAGCTCCTGTAATCTCCACCACCAACACCGGCATCATAATCAACATCCCCATTCATGATCAGAAGTAGTCCTGCATCCAATTTCATAAGCATAACTGACTCCTCTCCTATCTGTGTTTCCTTAGAAGGATCCTTAAGTGCTATGCCTGTTGCTGCTGCTGGGGGTGGATCTTCATCCCAGAAAGGGACCAAGAAGGCTACTACCAGTAATTTAAAAAAACAATTGACTATTAAACAGTCCTTTGATAGAGGAAGTAAGTATAACAGCTGTCACCCAGTTTCACAGCGGATCACTGACGCCATTACGGCTGTGCTAGTATTAGATGGTGAAATAATAGACAATGAGGATGATAGTGTGGAGGAAGTGCAAAAGGAGGATGAGGGGGAAATTTGTGTCCTATCTGACGCTAATGTGGATGTTGATGATAAGGATGTGGTTTGAGTGAATCAGCCACCAGTGGCAGCAGTTCTTGCTCATGATAAAAAGAAAGCCAGAAAAGCCATGTCTTGGGTGCGGAATTATTTTAATCTTAATTCTGACAACAACTGTGAAGGCATCTGTTTCACTTTTGTAAAGCCAAAGTTAGCAGAGGAAGAGACGTTAACCATCTAGGCACCTCCTCCCTGTTACATCATTTGCAGCGAGTTCATGCAATTTCTTTAACAAAATTATAATAATTTGTAATTAATAACAAGCAGTCCAATATCAGCTACCAGCAGATTGGACCAGAACATGCAATCTCCACCACTAATTGAAGGTAGTCCTTATAAAAAATGTTTTGTGGGGGCCCAAACAAAATAAGGAGTTCAGCCACGAAAGTGTCTGTTCTAGTGGCTAAAGTGCTTGGTTTGTTAAACTGTGCATGTCCTTTTTAATATCCCACATAAGCGTGGGTTGGAGGGACAATTCCATCTTGCACCTCTTTCCTTTAAATTTGGCACAATTTGGGGCATTGCCGACTGACATTATTATAGTTTATTAAACTGCCATCCTGTCTGCCACTGCTGTGTGGCAATGTTTAATAGATGTCCTATATTTTTTTAAACTGCCGTGCGTTTGTGCTGCTGCTCTGTTGCTTACATTAGCCAGCCATCTCGCTGCAGCCTTTGGCCTCTATTGGTGAAAGATAGTGAAATCAATATTGTGAGCTGTGAGGTGGTTAAAAATGCCTAGAAATGCCTGAAAATGATTGTTATTAAGATTAATAATACTGTAGGAACAAAAACAGGCCCAAATTATGTTGTTTTAGCTGTTTACATAATTTTTTGGAAAAAATACAGATCCAAAACCAAATCCAAAACCTAAAAACAAAACACCAAGGAAATAAATCCAAAACCAGATTCATATCCAAAACCAGGGGAGATCCAGATCCAAAACCAAAATTAAAACCAAAACACAGGGGTCGGCGCACATCTCTACCCATTTTTCTTTACATTTTGCACAATTTGGGGCATTGCCGACTGACATTATTATAGTTTATTAAACAGCCATCCTGTCTGCCACTGCTGTGTGACAATGTTTCATAGATGTCCTATATTTTTTTAAACTGTCGTGCGTTTGTGCCACTGCTCTGTTGACACTTGATAATTGGTGCCACTGGCTGAAGTAAGAATTAATAGTTGATAGTTGGTGCAGCCACTGGCTGAAGTAAGAATAGTTGATACTTGATAATTGGTGCAGCCACAGGCAGCACCCCTGCGCAGCTACATTGCTGGTAATAAGTGTGGCTAAAGCGCACACACACACAAAAAAACCCCACATTGATTGATTAATTTTTATTTGGCACTTGGGGGGAAAAGCACCCCTTTACGAGGCAGCAGCCCCTTGATAAATGACACAGGCAGTACCCCTGCACAGCTACATTGCTGGTGATATGTGTGGCTAATGCGCACACACACATAGAAAAAACACATTGATTGATTGGATTCATGTTTTGTGGGGCACTTGGGGCGGGAGAGCACTCCTGAACGAGGCAGCAGTCCCTTGATAAACAACACAGGCAGCACCCCTGCGCAGCTACATTGCTCGTGATAAGTGTGGCTAATGCGCACACACAACCAGAAAAAAAAACACATTGATTGATTGGATTCATTTTTTGGGGGGCACTTGTGGGGGAGAGCACCCCTGAATGTGGCAGCAGCCCCTTGATAAACAACACAGGCAGCACCCCTGTGCAGCTATGTTGCTGGTGATAAGGGTGGCTAATGTGCACACACACACAGAAAAAAAAACACATTGATTGATTGGATTAATTTTTGGGGGGGCACTTGGGGATTGCACCCTTGAATGAGGAAGCAGCCCCTTGATAAACGACACAGGCAACACCCATGTGCAGCTATGTTGCTGATAAGTGTGGGTAACGTGCGCACACACACAGAAATAAAACTATTTCTTTATTTTTTGCACACTGGGTTTGAAGAGCACCCCCTGGACAACACAGCAGCACCCCTTATGGACTGCAGTGACACAGGAGCCACTGGAGCCCCCCCCTTCTGTCTGCAGCACAGCTCCTAGTACAGAGTAAATCAGCCCTTATGGACAACAGGCACAGTACAGCCCAGCACAGCAGCCAGTCCTAGTATGGACTAGTGGACAGCAGCCAGCCAGCCCCTATTGACAAGTGACAACACCCAGCCAGCCCCGATGCAGTATGGACATTAAGCAGCCAGCCCCTGACAAGTGACAACAATAGCCAACCCCTATGCACACACAGCAACAGCACAGCGATCACAGCCCCCTCCTTCCTCTTCACTCTCCACAGCTGGAATGAAAATGGCGGTGATCGCGGGACCTTTTATAGATACCAAAACCCGCTATAATCTGACATCGGGATGATGACATTTCACCTCATTTTGAAATCCGAGTCAGGCGGGAAAACCCGAGCCGTCTCGGAACGCTAAGTTTGAGTGTATTCGACTCTCTGAGATCCGAACCCGCTCATCTCTAAACATGAATAAGGGACACT
This sequence comes from Taudactylus pleione, assembly GCA_031769625.1. Classification (NCBI taxonomy): domain Eukaryota; kingdom Metazoa; phylum Chordata; class Amphibia; order Anura; family Myobatrachidae; genus Taudactylus; species Taudactylus pleione. Next base: position 5,393,129 of record JAUIMM010000331.1, on the reverse strand, counting down.
ACTATATGGTGTAATGTGAATTGGGGCCCTATGTTCGGTGCAATGTGAATAAGATTGTACTACTGTGTGGCGCAATTTGTATGGGGGGTACTATTGCATGACCACGCCCCTTTCTTGTGAGACTACATCCATTTTTGTGGTGTACCTATATAGAAAACTGCGAGGGAGGGCGCAAATTTATAATTTGCAGGGGGGCACTGAACACCCTGGCACCGGCCCTGGCCTTGCGCAACATCTCCACTTAATCGCTGTCCAAGGCTTGATTCATCTCCGCCTTTGTGCTGTAAAATACACTATTGTACAAGTATATTGTCCTGTACCTTTATGTTCTACTTTGATTTATCACAAACTGTAGTCTATATACCTGTAAAAAGTCATAAAGGGCTAATTGCATATAATATCTTTTAAAATATTCTACCCCCTGCAGCTAACATGCCAGGACTCTTAAATTTGGGGGAACTTATCCCTGTCAAGGTCTTGTCAAAGTATGGTCTAGGAGGGGGCTACACGCGCTCAACCACCAATGATTGTAAATGAATGAAAAAACCAATACAATCAAACAATAAGGTTATGTCTCAATATAATTTACTTTATATATTAAAACCTTAATTGTACATTCAAATACTAGTGGAATGTATGTGTTAATGAGAATACAAGCACAAATGACAATTGAACAAATAAACAAATGCAAGAAAATAAATGAAAATAAATAGATGAAATGAATCAATAAATGAAAATGAAGTTAAACTAAATATAATCCAAAAACTATATCAAAATAGAACTGGAATAGAAAATAAATATTAATAAATCAATAAATAAATGAAAATTATTAGATGAGGGAACCAAGAGTACTCTGATAGGAAAAAAATAAAAAAATTTTGTCCTTGTGTGAGATATAAGTAGATGTATCAATAGTCACTGCTGGTTAAACCTTAAATTTGAAAAATATGTCTCGATTGCTGTTGGTGATGCGGTATCAGTATTAGCAATAATAATCAAGGTATTCACTTAATAGTATATAGTTCCATTGGTATGTAGGGCCTCAAGGTGCGGCGTCCCGTGACCCCAGGTACCCTACTTACCCACAGTATTCCTCCAATGAGCTATGTTCCAATTCACTCACTTCTCCACGGCCGGAGTTCCGGGGTTCGGAGTGAGGGATGCAGATTGACGCTCGTCCTGGCTTCTCCTTGGTTCCGTATGCCGGAGTGCGTGGACGTGGTGCACTCCGGCGTGGTTCCTTCGGCAGCCTCGTTGGCTACTCTGTGACCGCGATACTTCCGGGTGCGGGTCTCGTGGTATAGGATACAGTGTGTCCTACAGACGGCCGTCTGTGTTTCCTCTCAGCGGAGGTATTGTGCAGCTTAGTGCGGGTCTCGGGGGAATGGTTACAGCTCCGACGCTTAGCGGCCATAAGCCTTCTTCAGGGATGCAGTATGGAATGTCCGGAGGGATTTCTTTTATCCCTGCCTGTTTCGTGACGTCACTTAATTGAAGGGGATCCCGGTTGTCATGGTAGTGTGACATATCGTTGTTCAGGTTGCGTGGAACACTCTTTACAACGGTGTGTTTCTAAATCACATGTTTTCTCAGTTTCATATATGTTTTAACTTCCGAGGGTGAGGTTCACCATCAGCTGCAGTTTAGTTGTATCCGTTTCATGTATGTTTTTAACTTCCAAGGGTAAGGTTCACGATCAGATGCAGTTTGGTTGTATCAAATTAATAAATAAATATATTTATATTTATATATATAAAACACAAGTGAATGAATAATTAAATAAATAAAGAATCAATGAATAAATGATAAATAATAATAAATAATAAATCATAAATAATACATAAATAAATAAAATTATAAATCAAAAATAGGATGTAATTACACACACACATATGTAAACTGAGTGCACACCGACATGTAGTATCACATTTTAGATTGAGCTATATTTGATTATAATTTAGTTGGTGATTACTGTTTTCACTTTATTATCTATATTCAAACCTCCCGGTTCAAATGTCTTTAAATTAAAGATCCATTTCAGTTCTTCCTTACAGATCTGATGCGTGAAATCCCCACCTCTCCAATTTGCTTTTGTTTGCTTGATACCTATCACTTTTAATAGTCGTGGATTGTTGTGTTGATTCCTAAAATGGTTTGAAAGACTGTGGGTTTCGAGACCTTTACGGATGTTGTACATATGTTCTGCCATTCTTGTCTTTAGTTTTCTTATTGTCCTCCCCACGTATTGATATCCGCACGGACACTCTGCCAAATAGATTATTCCTTTGCTTTCACACGTTATATGTTCTTCAATTCTGTATTCTTTTTTTGTAGTGTTCGAAATGAATGTCTTAATGCACTTAGTCGTAGTGTTCATTATTTTGCAACTGGTGCAAATGCCACAATGATAAAAACCATTAGCCGGCTGCATCCCAAATAGTGTGGTTTGTAGGGATTCATTTTTCTTAATGTGATTACTAACTAGTTTCTTTTTCAGATCTGGTGCTTTCTTGTAAGTCACTTGTGGTTTCTCTGGTAATACATCATTTAGTAACTCATCCCCCAATAGTATATGCCAGTGCTTTCTCAGAATAGCCTGTAGTTTGGATGCGTCCCTGCTGTATTCTGTGATAAATCTAATCTTGTCTCTTTTATTTAATTGTTCAGATTTGTTGATGTTAACTCGTAGAAGTGTATCACTCTCCAATCCAGAGGCTTCCTTCAGTGCTCTCTCTACTCGAACTTTGTCGTAATGTTTCTCAATAAATTGTGTCTTTATTCCTAAAGCTTGTTCCTCAAAATCCGACTGTCTGGTGCAGCTTCTCTTGATACTTTGTTCAATTATGACAACAAGGAACACATCTTTGCACAATGAAGGGTTTAAGTTTTGCTAATTAGAAGTGTGTGGTGTTGATAGGGAAAATGTTAGCAGGGTCTCATTATAATATTGCACTGTGGCCATGAAAGGTTGAAGTTTAACGTTTTGAATCATAAAATAAAGAAGTAATTTTCATCAGACAGTGCAGAAATAGATTTATACCTAATCCACAATAAACGCTGGAAAGCCAATAGTCAAACATTTCTAATTCTCTTATTTTACAGTTCAAGGATTGGACCCGCCATAGATTAACCTGTGTAATCTTAGTGTGTATGATTTAAACAAAACCATATTACTAGACAAGTCCTTTGCTTTTTCCCCCCATAAGAATTGCTTTTTCTGCATTTGAAAGAACATTTTATTGTAATTTACTCGTTGCAGTAAATCCTGATAAAATTAATTGGAACAATGGAATTTCAGGAAATAGAGCTAGAGAGAATTACAGTTTGTTTGGGAATATAAACGCGCTTTCTTTTGCCATTTATCTGAGGGCTGTGTTATCTCATGGAAAACACATTGCATTTTGGGGCAACTATAAGTCACTTTGGTCTCTTAGGTAATTTATTATAACGTATTTACTGTAAAGTCTAGACAAGTTGTGAGTAATTGGGAAATATTTTCAAACCACAACCATCTTGAAGGCTGTTTCCCTCTCACTAATACGTAGGGAGATCAAAAGGTCATTACAACTGCAAAAAGTTTGTACCGCTGCTAAAATGGAAGAGGTGTTGTATGCTGATAATAGAAAGGACACCTGTTTTTATGTCTTGAAATTTTGACTTTTTCCATAGTGACTTTAGATATATATTGTTTGTTTAAAAACTAGTGTAAATGAGTAGCTGTCATGCAAAAGTACTCTGTTTTATGTCACTGAAGTATTTTCCCTACAAGAGTAAATAAAAGTAACACACACATTCTCGGTACTCTGAGGCAGTAAGCTAATAATTCTTCCACCATCACTATGGTGCAATGATTACCTCAGAAAATTAAGTTTATGGGTTCGATTCCCACCAAAGCACTATCTGTGTGGAGTTGGTATGTTCTGTGTGTGTGTACGCACTCCAGCTTCCTTACACAAATCAAAAACATACTGGTACGTTAATTGGCTAACACCAAAAAGCTAGCATGTGCACATGCAGTAGGGAATAAAGCTTGTAAGCTCCAATAGGGCAGGGACTGAAGTGAATAGTTAAATATTCTCTGTAAAGTTCTGTGGAATATATGGGTGATACATAAATAAATTGTAATAAGTCACCCATTTGTTTTATTATTCCCTTTTGTTAACTTAACTTAATCCTAAACCTAGAAATAAACACACTGACACATGTATATGGAATTCAAAGAGGTCACAGCCAGAATTTATTGATCAAATTGAAATTCTAGAATAGGTGGCAAGAAGAAAGCAGTGCTCCAAGGCCACAGCCCAGTGGATATCAATACAAATAAAAAGGGGCGGATCCCCGCCCTGCACAGACTGACCTGGGGCAGTACCATCCTTCCCTAATTGGCACAGCATTGTTCCCTCCCTTGGAACAATGACCATGTCCCCCCTTTAGGCGGTGACAAACTGGCCGCTCTCAAAGGAAGAATGCTACCACAGGCACTCCTGCGCTAATAATAGGCCGCCCATGAGCACTGCTTCCTGCCAGGCTGCACCTCTACCTGTTGGAAGCAAACACAGACAAATGCACAAACCAACAACAGAAAAATTTACACAAACCATCTTACACGGTTGGGTGGGTGGGGTTGAAATAAACTGGAACGAGGAAGATGGCTCCCCTCACCAGGCTATTTATATGGAACCTCTAAGCCCTCCCTTAAATCCTACCATAGGCTTATACTCCTCAAGTGACGAATACTAACCACATCCCCCTCCAGCTTTTAACCCTTAACTTACCTAACAAAATTACATATCAAACAAGGTGCTTATCTATCCTCAAACTTATTCAAGTATTCAGATGCATTAAGCCACCCATTTGTTTTATTATTCCCTTTTGTTAACTTAACTTAATCCTAAACCTAGAAATAAACACACTGACACATGTATATGGAATTCAAAGAGGTCACAGCCAGAATTTATTGATCAAATTGAAATTCTAGAATAGGTGGCAAGAAGAAAGCAGTGCTCCAAGGCCACAGCCCAGTGGATATCAATACAAATAAAAAGGGGCGGATCCCCGCCCTGCACAGACTGACCTGGGGCAGAACCATCCTTCCCTAATTGGCACAGCATTGGTCCCTCCCTTGGAACAATGACCATGTCCCCCTTTTAGGTGGTGACAAACTGGCCGCTCTCAAAGGAAGAATGCTACCACAGGCACTCCTGCACTAATAATAGGCCGCCCATGAGCACTGCTTCCCGCCAAAGCCCGGTTCGCAGAACCAGGCCCACCACCAAAACTGTGACCTTCTTAATGAAATTGAAAACTGCAGAGGTCATCGGTCAACCGCTCTAGCCGCGCGCTCGTGAGATGTACCCCGTCGGGCCTATGCAAGCTCTCTGCCCCGTGACATAAACTTGGGTATTGTATGACACGTCCACCAAATGCTAAATGACATGCGTGCAATGGCCATATCTGTTCAATACCCACGAACGCGTCCAAATCATTGCCTCCCAAGTCTGGCCCCAAACTTCTCCTCTGCTGCCCATGGGGCATCTAGCAGGCACTTACAGTGCATTTCTCGTAATCCTAAGCAATGCCACTTACGCACTCACAACCAAAATTGGGCATGTAACTCCAAAGGGTGCTGGCTAGCCCAGTAAATATAGGAATTTTCCCACACCCGACAGTTAGCACTCACGGACAACCCTGTCCGAAAGTTCACCTAGACAGAATTGGCATTTATACAGACAGATATTGGTATTTAATACAAACAGAAATTGCTATGTATAATAACAACAATAATCTAACCACAAGGAAAGGGAAACAAATAGTTGGGTGACCCATCTGAAGATGAAAAACAGCAAAACCTCCTTGAGGGCAAAAGCTGAAAATCCTTTCAGAATCCCTAGCGTCAGTAGGCATAAGGCCCCTGGGTTTCCCAACAAACTCGCAAGGAGCGCAACTACTTAATGCTACTTGTTTTAAATACGACTTCCACTGCCCTAGCTATAATATAATTCTGAAACACCCTCTTAAACTACGACCTGGACAAAAGGGAGTTAGATTAACATGGATAACCACTGCCCGCCACCTGGACGGCAAACCCTATTAAAGTACCCCAAAGAGCAACTGGCCAAATCACTGGATCTGCATGCATCTCAATAGAAATCCCTCGCTCCCTGCCAGTTAATCTGTCTTAGACCCATCTATTCAGCACAAGCTCAATACCGGTTTGATAACCACCTTATTTTAACATTAAACCTGATAGCACAGAAATCTTAGTAGCAGCAACTAGCTCACCCATTCTAAAAGCCCTAAAGTAAGCTAATGAAAATGCTAACCAAAAAGGGGGGGGGGGGGAAGGCGCCTAGCACTTGACCGAAGCCACTCCTTTACTGGCCCAATCAAATCCTGTAATAGGGCTGCGTTGATGGGGCTCCGCGCAACGCCTTTGTTAGGACGCTCCTTTGCCCACCCTATTAAATACCTTTGTTAATACTCTCTTGCCCACCCTATTAAATGCCTTGTTTAATACAAATAATTTGTCAGGATTCGCCAAACGTGCAACTTGGAAAATTATACTGGGTAACGCTGGAGACAAAGCCGCCTTGGAACGACCCCTGTCATAGCAGCTACAGACAAACTCTGCCATACAATCATTAACCATCTGAAACCGCCCGCTCTTGGAAGCTAAACACCTTGCCAATCGCACAAAACTAGCGTGTAGGTCTTAATGTACTTGGTGCCCATGACATCCGTGCTAGTCCCTGGATGCCGGCGTGACGATCCGCCAGGCATGAAAGGGGAAGGAGAAACCATGTAAATTAGCAGGAGGCGCGAGCGAATGAAACATGTCCTACTGAACGATATAAGATGTCCACTATCTTGGTAGCAACGCCCGAAACATGCCGTGCCCTAAACTCAATATTCCTTAAACACATAGATGCCTAACAACTGCGAGGCCGGATCCAAGTCCGTCCTAGATTAGAGCCTTCTTATACCACACCTAAGTTATCACCAAACAGGATTTGCCTAATGCAAGGCTTGCTGGAACGCAGTTCGACCGCCACTACAATTGAAAAATTCTGAAGAATAAGGATGTTCCTGTCTAGGCCCTGAACCCCACAGGAAACCGGCCAAGGCTCAATGCCACACTCCCCTTCAAATGCACCACTTAATGAACAGGATGCATACGTAACGGTCTAAGTTCGGACTTGGCTACGGGTGACGTGTGCAGAACTGTACTCCGTTGAATTTGCGCATAAAAAACAAACAAATGCGCAGCATGTCCCCTCCGCTCCAGAGGGACACATATGAGGTGACGAGGCTTCCTAACCCCTGCTGTGGCTCCTTCTAGCCGTCTACTGAAAAACCGACCCCTATGTATGACTCTAAATGCCAAACTGAGGGGGCCCTATAGCGACTGCAACTGTACTAGCGAAACTTTTTTTTTTTTGCCAAAATGAAATGCTACTAGCAACTCCCCAAAACGCCACGCCTTCGCCCTAGGCAAGCGGCATAATCCTATCAAGGTATCGATTTCTATCCGCAAATAAGATAATGCGCATAACTGAACCTTCTTACCTGTCACGAGCCATCGGGGCTCCCATAACGACTAAACTAAGGAAATTAATTGTATACTGGCAAACTCTGGTATCTACTAGCCCCATAACATGAAAACATCCAGGTAGCGGGACACAACAGTATGTCCCAATACCCGCATGGACAACTACTGCAAAAAGTAACTAAAACCTTCAACTAAAGTACACGAAATGAAAAAGCCAATCGGCCGGCATGTAAAAACAGTCATCTTAACCACAAGGCCATAAGGGCTTTCCCTCTGTGTAACGTAATTGAGCCCTGCAACTCCAAACCCCAAATATTTAAAGGACTCGGGGTGAAAATGGGCAGCAGTCAAAAAGCATATGCGATATCTGCCTTAGCTAGTAGAGCCCTCCCCCCGTTTGTTAAACGGCACAGTGATCTGACAGATATTTTGTGTGATTGCCGAACCCTTCCATTTATGTAAGAGACTCTGTAACAACCCCAATTTACCCAATTCCTTCTACGACACCCCCTTGAAGGCGGTGCACCTAAACCCTACCAAAAGTGGGTGGAGCAAAAGGGGCCACGCATGGGCCCCCACCCGACTTCCGCTTTCAGATTCCTCTCAGAAACCACGGATATTCCTGTGTCAAAGATAAATGCAAACCCACGCCAAAAAACCCCCAAATTAATCAATGACGGTGCTTTTCTGAACACCTCTGCGCTGCTGCTGCAATATTCTCCTTGACCCTGTGCGGCAGACCGACGCGCACACCTTGGCTGGATGAATGCTCCCACAGAGCATGCAGATATAACTGTATCCACAGCCTGCCCCATATGACCCTGCGTGTTATTACACGCGTAGCACTACCAGCGGCTGATGCCCACAGATCTGGGCAGGCCAGAAAGGGCTGCTTCCGACCAACCGAGGATTCCGCAGGCAAGCTAGGCAGTTGGTCGAGCAAGCCAAACCTCAACATCCTTGAAACCTAATTGAAAACACTGCCTGTCCCTCCTGTTGTGTCTGGACTCAAGGTAGCACGCCGCAAAAAACATAACATACCCGAAGGCCCCCGCCATTACTCCTGCTGACTTAGCCTGAACTAAACCTACGTGCGTCAGCCGTAATCGCAAACATATCCACAAATTTACTCTTCACTAACCGCTCCCTACTTTAAAACTTTAAATCTTTAAGGATAGCCGTATTCGCTCAGTGAACCATAACCCGCACTTCATCCGGTACCTCAATTGCTGACACTGTGTTAGATCTCTAAGGGCACCCTTGCTTCCCATTAAATTTGCACTAAGTAACGCATAAGCTTGCGCGGATTTACAAATGAACTGGAAGAATTGCTAGAATCATCAGTGGAAGGGGAATGTGTGCTGCACAAATGGGTTAACACCATGCTCACCTGATCTTGACGTGGAAGGCCCAGCCACTGGCTCCTTTGTGTTCGCCAACAGTCCCTCGCTGCGCGGTGCGCCCACCACGACTTGATTCGACATCAGCACCATCTGTCCGCTGGACTTCGACAATGGTCCTAGACGCTCAAAAAACTGTGACCTGGGGGCTCGAAAAAATATCTGGTGAAACCCACGCAACAAAGTCCCTCCGCAGAAGAAAGAGCAGGAGATGCTGTAGCCAGCGGGGGTACGGGATCAGGTTTTGGGGGGAGGGGTGTGAGGAGGGGGTGGAAACATGTATGGGTTCAGGAAAACAGCTGTAGTGGCATGCGGCTGGATGGGCATAGCTATTGCGCCTTGTAGTGAGGCACCAATCCCTGGGAAAAAATGGGGGGGCCGCGTTAGCAGTGGAGGGGGCGAACTGGAGGAGAGTGGGGGGCAGTGGCTGGCAGTGCATAAGCGGGGCGGATGATAAGGGGCTGAAAAATGCATTGGGCTTATGTGCAGCATCCCGGTGGCAGGGAAATAAGGGGGGGGCAGCCCGGCGGCGCGTCATTGTAGGCTTGAATGGGGCAGGATTATTGTGTTGTGCACCAGCCGCCCCTAAATGCAAGGGGGGGTGTAACCCCCACCCCAGGGTGCGGGGGGCGAAAGGGGACAAGTTGGTGGTGATTGGCGTGCTAGGGGACACCGCACCAAGGGGGTCTCTGGTGCTGGCAGAGCAGGGGGGGGCTGTGCAGGGAGGTGTCCCCCTGTTCTTAAGTAGTGGGGGCATGGGGGGGTCGGAGGGGTGCGGCAGAGCACCATGGGGCGCCTGGCTGCACAAAATGGCCGCCGCAACCCTGTAGGTGGAGCTAGCCACCGGTGCAGGGAGCGGGATGGCTGCGCTTAGCGTGAGGGGAGACGGGGAGTGGGGGCCGTCTACCTAATATTGCTGCCGCTTGAGAGCAGGCAGCCGCGGGGAAGGGGTGGTCGATGTGGGGGGGCGGCAATCGAGAGCCGGCAGCGGGAGTGCAGGCAGGTGGAGCCTTGCACCTGAGCGGACCATGGCCCTCGCCTGGCTGGGGAAGCAGCCACGGAGGTGAGAGGCCTGGCAGCCGGGGGCGGGGGGGACACGGGGCCTGTGTATCTGGAAATGACAGGGAGGGAGGGCACTGGCAGGTAACAGGGACTATATGGAAACACAAGCAGGGGAAGGGGGAAGAAAAGTATGGAACATGTGCAGAAAGGAAAGGACAGGGGGGAAATTAGAAAAAGGAAGGTAGTAAAAGATAAAATTAACAGGAGACAGAGAGGGTGGTAGACCAGGGGAAATAAATGGGGTGTGAAATGTGAAAGAAGAAGAGAAAGACAGACATATAAAATACAATACATATGCCACTTAGCCAGCCTGGTTGAAATAAACTGGAAAGAGGAAGATGGCTCCCCTCACCAGGCTATTTATATGGAACCTCTAAGCCCTCCCTTAAATCCTACCATAGGCTTATACTCCTCAAGTGACGAATACTAACCACATCCCCCTCCAGCTTTTAACCCTTAACTTACCTAACAAAATTACATATCAAACAGGGTGCTTATCTATCCTCAAACTTATTCAAGTATTCGGATGCATTAAATAAGTTATGAAAAAGAATAAAATTGCAAACTACATTCTACAATAGCACTAGAAAGGGAGTGTGGACCAATTAGAATATGCAAGATTTTGGCTTAGTACAGGTGTATACATCACATTCTCTGCAGCAATACGTAGCTCTCACTTTCTAAAGGATGAAAAATGGTGCCCCAGAAAAACAGCTGCAAACATGATAGAGCAACCCCCTGAATATCAGAAAGATAATGAATATGGTGATTTTTTTTTCTCTTGCCTAGTAATACAGCTTTAAGCAGAGATGAGCAGTTCGGTTCTACTTGGTTATGTTTGGATCTGAAAAACAGCTCTTGTGTGTTTAGGATAACCAATAAGATAAATCCGAACTTGTGTTAATTTGATGAAAACAATCAAGTAGAACTGAACAGCTCATCTCTAGTTTTAAGTAGGGCAGTTTGAGCAGAATCAGACTGGCTTACGAGGGTAATGGTGGGATCAGAGTTGGCTTAAGACAAAGGGGGCTCATGTACAGTTCTCGTGTGGGCCCCAATGTTGCACTCTGCCAGAGTCTACTGCGCATGCACGAGTCTCCAGGAAAGTGGCAGCAACTACAATTGTAACACTTGAATACATTTTATGAACTTTTCACTTTTTGTATGTAATGCAGTATTCTCAGCAATTGAATCATAGGGAACTTGCTCTTGAAACTGTAACAACTTTACTGTGTTTGCCTCTAATGCCACAAACAAGAAGTCAAGCTCAGGCGTCAAGTTCTGTAGCATTGCTGTAGAAATCTTTTCATCATCTGCTTGCACTCCAACAGACATTAGTTGTTGAGAGATAAACATCATTTTGTTTATTTAATCACTCATACTGCTGCATTTACACAATTTGGTATTATATAATACACATCTTAAATTTATCATGAGACCTCCATCTTGGTACGCTGCCTGCAGTGCTGGCCATGTGCTTTGATGACACCTTCCTGATATATTATAGAGTATATGTTTTACGCTATACTTAACACTATGATAGCCATTGCTTTCTCTATATCATCTGGGCTTGCATCTTCATCTGGGTCTATAGTGACATTTCAATTGCATCTCCGTAGCAAGCTTCCAGGTTATATAATTTTTCTGCAACTTTCAACTTGATAAACCCCATTAGGGGTGTAACTTCTGTATTCACACTTCTCACAGACATAACTGTGCAGCTTCTGTACTCTAATTAGCTTCGCTGCTGCTATACTGCCATGGAAACACAATTTGCTGTATTTAATCTGCATTCTTATGCAGTCTGCACTACACATGTGCTCAAGATGGCACTGTGTGCTGCTCTGTGTGTCTCAACAGGCTGTGTCTGGGTATCTGGGTTAAATTGACGAAATGTGATTCAAATCAACCTTTATTAAATATACCCTTAACTGTCAGAGCTTTCACAGACTTCATAGACTGCACACACAGCGGTGGATTTTGCAGAGACCGCACAAGCAGTCTAGAGAATTTCTTCCATAAATCAGGCACAATAGGGCCCTACGCAGCTCTGCATGTCAGGGGAGACTTTCCGCAAGGACTAGATGGGCACTTGATATGCATCGATGTTACCGATATTTACGCAGGCAAGCGGTGTCATATGCATGTGAGAAGGCAGAAGTGGGCATCCTTATGCTCGGTGCTCTTTCAAATAGTTAGCATTAAAATCGTTAGAAAATTTAAATTTTCACCTGCAATTGTAAAAATTAAGGGGGTCATTCAGACCCACTCGCGAGCGGCTGTACGCTCGCAAGTGGGTCGATGGTCCCAACTGCGCATGCGCACGACAGAGGGAGCTCTGTCGTGTGCATGCACGAGACCCGGCGAGCGAAGGACTTTCCATCGCTCCGGGTCTCGCACCAAAGGGGGCGTGCTGTCGATGTTGATTGACAGCACGCCCGCTTTGGTGGGCGTTCCGGGGGCGTGCCTGCCAGACGGAGGCGTTCCCATGGGAACGCCTGCCATCTGAAGCCGGCCCCACTGACATCACTAGTGATGTCAGTGGGAGTGATTTTGGCTCTGATAGAGCCAAATTCACTCCTGGCCTTGCGGCAGGGAAACCCGACCGCGGGGTTTCCCTCGCAATTCCGATGGTCGCGATGGTCAAGACCATCGCGACCATCTTTTTGCACGCTCGTATATGCTGTGGGTGGTGACCCACAGCTATACGAGCGTCCAGGAGGACGCTCCATATTAATGGAGGAGGGCCCTGATTCAGAGCGAGCGCTCTGGTCAGAGCGTCCAGCTCTTAATCAGGGCCTAAGTGTTCAAGCCATTCATCACAAAGGTAAAGCAGGAGATATCACAGGGCCATCTCTTCCATTGGGCTTGTTGGGCAGTTGCCCAAGGGCCCGAAGCTTGTAGGGGCCCGCCAACCCGCCCCCCTGCAGCTGCGGCCAGATGGTATATTTGTGATATTTTTATAAGCCAGCCGCCAGTGCACTGTATTGTGGGCCTGATTCAGACCGCTACGGCGCTCCCATCCAAAAGGGGCAGCTGACGATGTTGATCGACAGCTCGCCCCATTTGGTAGGTGGGTCGGGGGGGGGTGGCTGGCCAAACAGAGGCATTTGGGGGCAACCCCACTGACATCACGAGTGATGTCAATGGTGAGCTTCCGGCTCTATTAGAGGTGGAAGCTCACTGGGGCTTGCGGCAGATGAGACCCTACCACAAGGGTCTTGTTGCGACCATCACCTGGCCGCTCGCTAAAGCTGTGGATGGTCACCCACAGCTTAGCGAGTGGCCAAAAGGCCGGTCAAAAAAAAAACGCAGTTCAGACCAGCAGCGAGCGGGTCTGAGTTAGGGCCTCTGATCTAACCTCCTCTAACCCATCCCCCCCCGGTGACGTGTACTCACCTCATTCCCAGTTTCAGTATATTTGCCGGCTTCAGACCAGTCAGAGAGAGTCTCTCTGCATGTGTGGGAGGTCTGATGGGCATGCAGGAGGGTTTAATTTTATTGACCATTTAAATGTTTTTCCCATGAATGGGTGGGTAGGGGCCCCAGTGCATTGCTTTGCCCAGGGCCCATACTGCTGTTAAGACAACCCTGAGATATCACAGTTATCTCCTGCTTACCTTCTTCTGGCGGAATGGCCCGCTGTCCCCATACACTAGTATGGGGACAAACTTCATCAAGCTCCTAAAATACAATATTTTGGAGCTTGAGTGTGGGAGCATTCACAATTGCTCCTGCTTTGGGCTTGCAACCCACTCCTTGCCTATGGGAAGGAGTCCGGGTTGCTAAGAGGGATCCTTTCGGATCCCTCTGCCCCTATCCGACGCCTTCCACCAGACGCCTGGGCTCTTGTGCGCATACACAGTGGCATTCTTACCTGACATTGCACCTGGTGCGGGTCAGGAGGACTGGCACCCTTCACTGTGCACGGCGCAGCCACGCGCCGGAAAATCAGGGGGCGTTGCCTTGTGTGTGGGAGTGGCCTCGCGGTTGGGCGTGGCCCCACAGGCCAAACCCCTGGGGTTTTTTACACCAGGGGTGCTGGAGGTGCAGGCTGCCCTCGGGGACCAGCCTGTTTGAGTGCCTGCTCCCTCACTGTGCTTGGAGCTGAGTGCTGCACGTAATGCAGCACCCGGCTCCTGTCACTGAGGGAGAGCCAGCACTTTGGTGTCACCCCTCAGCTGATGACACCCGGTGCGGCCCAAACCCCTTTGTGATGCCAGTGTGCATACGTGACCCGTAGATCAAGCGTGCGCACTGCCTTTACAGTTCTGAAAGGAGTAGTGAAGCCGCTTGCGGCACCACACCGGAGAAATGCTAATTCCGCGGCGAGTTAGAATGTTAATTATTGGACCCCGATATGTAACATCATGAATAGACCCCTACAACACTGCAAGTATCAAACAAAAGAATGATATTAATAACGGACTCCAATATCTTCAAATAGAATCTCCTATCACAGGCAGTGGGAGCAAAACTGGTTTATATTCATTTTCTATAGAAAGATGAATAATTGTAAACATATTATTTCCCTTGAGAAGTGAAAATGGAAAAATAGTATCTGTGAAAATCTTCCCACAACTGAATTAGAAGAAATAAAATGCTGTCAGCATTGCATTGTAAATCCGTCGTATTACCTCTGTCCATCATGTAATATTCATGAATGTGACTGATTCTTCATTGCAATAAAAGTTTATTATGTATAGGTTATATTATATATATATATTAAAAAAACAACAATTTCAGGGTTTATGAAAAATGAGGATTTCTGGAAATAAAGTCCAGCTTGTTTTCAAGATTTATTGCATGCTGCACATTGTGCTTGTTCCTGTAGATCTGTTATAAAAAGTCTACAGCTCTGACCCCGCAGGCAAAGTAATATAGAAACGTGCCCATAAATTTACTCAATGCGCCGCTCAAGTGCTTGTCTGGGTCTTTATTATGCAAACTTTCCCAAACAGCAGCTTTATAAAACAAAGTTAGCACAAATGAGTTATGCTACAATGCAATGAATTCGGCAGCAGCTAATTCTTTCATTGCCGGCTTTTCAAAACTAAGCAAAATATAGTTCATTCCAAATACAGATTAACTGAGTAAAGAAGATGAAGACTGTTTAATTGTAAGTGCCAGATGGTTCTAGCAGAGGATAGACGTGCAGAAGGCTCCTCATTGTTGCATTAAAATTTCTAAAGTAAAACAGGGGTAATATATTTCTCCTGCTTTTGAGAACCTGATAGCTGTGAAGCAGGTGCCGAACACATCTTGCCCTTCAATTGAGACCTCATTTCCATCTTCAGCGAGGTTGTAATGACAAGTGGCAGTTCACTTGAAACTCATTGAGAAGCGACTTTCCTGTAAAAGTGCAATGAATGAAGGTGCTAGGCATCAGCCAGCTCCCCTGATATGACAAGGAGAAGAGTAGATTAAGTTGTCATACAGCAGTTCCTGCAAAGGCTCCTGGGTTGCAAGCGCTGCTATTTATTGTGGGACATGATTTAGTGTTATTGGCCACTGGCCAGCAAATTAAAATGAAACAATTAAAGGGCAGAGAAGCATTTTACTTAACAGAATATTGGAAAAGAAAAAAACCCCTTAACTTTTAACACATTCCTAGATGGACACATCCACTGCCGCCTTTCTGTCCGCCCTCGGCAGACTACTTACTTCCCTATACTAATGCGAGAATCCGCTCATGCATGCTGAACATCCATGTGTCTGCATGTGGAAGCCTATCCCGACCACTGCTCTTACATCCTCGGCCATCAACATTAGTATATGGACTTGCCCCCACCCCGTGCTGGGTGCAAAAGATCCTTTTGAAGCAGGCATCCTATCTCCATTCGCACGCTATGATCATGCAGACTCTGCTTACACACCCACACTAAGTAGCCCATTTATTATTAATCCCCAAAAAGCCCTTGCTCTGGCGAAAACAGCTTTTCACTGGAATTTGCTACTCATTAAGGGCTACTGCCGACCTAATTTTGTATTGTTTAAAAAAATACAAAAATAAAATCTTATTTGATGTTTTAGTTCTGCACCTGGAATCCTGAGACCAGGGCTTCCCTTGCATTGTGCATGTACAGTATGGCCCAGCAATGCCAGGTTACACAGCCACAGCAGTGACCCCGACTAGTGGGCAGCCAGCCAGTATCGCCTATCCGGCTATGGATTAATGATAGGCGTTCCAATAGTAAGGCACCCTGAGACCATTCATGTGTGGGGTTGCTTCTCAGCCAAGGGAGTGGGCTCACTCACAATTTTGCCGAAGAACACAGCCATGAATAAAGAAAGGTACCAATACATCCTCCAAAAGCAACTTCTCCCAATTATACAAGAACAGTTTGGTGAAGAACATGCCTTTTCCAGCATGATGGAGCACCTTGCCATAAGGCAAAAGTTATAACTAAGTGGCTCGGGGAACAAAACATCGAAATTTTGAGTCCATGGCCAGGAAACTCCCCAGACCTTAATCCCATTGAGAACTCGTGGTCAATCCTCAAGAGGCGGGTGGTCAAACATAACCCCACAAATTCTGACAAACTCCAAGCATTGATTAGGCAAGAATGGGCGACCATCAGTCAGTATGTGGCCCAGAAGTTGATTGACAGCATGCCAGGGCGTATTGCTGAGGTCTAGAAAAAGAAGGGTCAACACTGCAAATATTGACTCTTTGCATAAATGTAATGTAATTATCAATAAAAGCCTTTGACACTTATGAAATGTTTGTAATTTTACTTCAGTAACCATAGTAACATCTGCCAAAAAGGTCTAAAAACACTGAAGCAGCAAACTTTGTGGAAACCAATACTTGTGTCATTCTCATAACTTTTGGCCACGGCTGTATATATACATATAATATACATGTATATATGTATATATATATTTACGATGTGCATATTATATTTATGAAGAAATTATAAATCTCTTTCAGAAGCAGGAAGTGCTGCACCAGTGTCACTCACAGAGTCTTCCCTCAAACTCCGCTCCGACGACTTGAGCCTTGCCCCTGACTGCTGCTGCACTACAGCACATCCCTCCCAGTCCCTGAGAGATGATGAAGAGATGATGTTGTCATCATCTTGTGAGATTAGTCAGTAGCTCTTCAGCGGTGCGGCTGGTGGAAGCATAAATCAATAAGTGACCACACAGTCCCGGTGAGCCCTCCCCCTATATACCATGCCCGCCCACTGTCCGCTGCTGCCTGGAAGCCATTAAGTTTTACTAAAGGATAACAGAAAATGAAAAAAATGTAATTTAAAAAAGTCTACACGGTGCAGTGGGTTGATTGCTGGCCCGGCGGGCCCCCTAAGCCACTGGGCCCCATAGCAAGCGCACACCTTGCACCTTCTATAGTTACGCCAGTGATATCAATACTTCTATGCAAAGGATTTGCTTAACAATAAAATAGTTTTCTTTATCTGAACATAAACTCTATATATACTAGAGATGAGTGGTTCAGTTTTACAGAAAGCCGAACACACCTGAAATTGAGGTTTCCAAGTGTATCCAAGTCCCGGCTCAGATCTTCACTCCAAGCTCGGCCCTCAGAACAAGGCAAAACTTCATTTTCCCAGACATGTCGGATCTTGCATGCATGTTTTGGATTGCAGAGTCTGTCCCTCATGATCAGGTGCCATTTCACACAGAAGAGTGTAGGGAGAGGGTATAGGCTTTACTTGGTCTTGCCAGTGATAAGAAGAAGGCCATTGTCATGACTTGACATGAGACCAAAAAATCCATCTCTTTTGTGTGGACATATTTTTACCCAATTCGTGACAATATTTAAGACATCTGTAGCTTTTGTGATGCAAAAGAAAGTAGAAGTAGGGACGTTAACCATCTAGGCACCTTCTCTCTGTTACGTCATTTGCAGCGGGTTCATGCAAATTTTTTTTTAACAAAATCTGAAAACTCATGAAAAATAATAACAAGCAGCCCAGCATCAGTTACCAGCAGCATGGATAGATGCCAGCACATGCAATCTCCAACACCTTTATCATCAAAATCCTCATTAGCAATCAGTGGTAGTCCTGCATCCAATCTGCAAAGGCAAACTGACTCCTCCCCTATCTGGGATTCCCCAAAAGAATCCTTAAACGCTAGAGCAGCAGAAACGGGGGTGAATCTTCATCACAGAAGGAGACCAAGAAGACTAGTTGTTTCAAACAACAATTGACTGTGAAACAATTATTTGCAGAAGAAACTAAGGCCTGTATTCAATTTGGAGCAAAAAGCCTAGGTCGGCAAAAAAGTTTTGCCGATGACGTGATTTCGCCAGGCGGAAAGTATCGCTGTATTCAATTTGAAAGACTTTCCGCCTAGGCGGAAAGTCAATGCAATGTAATAGGTGAAAAAGTTTCACTTACGAATAGCAGGCGGAAAAAAGTGCAGAATTGGGGTTTTGGGTGCAACGTTGTGGAACCCCCGTGCAGCCTTCAGACAGTCCCCCAAAGATAAACTGAGTAAAAAAAATCTTAAAAAAGACTTAAGAACACCCCAAAAAATTACTTTAATTTTGGGGGCGAAAAAAAAAACAGTTGGGGGACAAAGTTAAAACTAGCGCAATAGACTCCTGGAGGGTCCCCAAGTATGCCCCAGGTGTTTTTTTGATTGCAGGTGTTTGCGGCAGGTGGATTTTTTACGTATATTTTAAAGCGATAATTTAGAAACTTTAAAATATGCTACCCCCAATTTTCAGGTACCCAAAATTTGCAGGGACTAGTCATTTTCTCCAGAAAATAAAACAAAATGCTATTCTTCATCACTTATGCAAATACGCAAAACAGCGCCTATTGAGACCATTTAAAAACACCAAATACCTTCAGCAGGCCAATTCGGGGGTATCCATAGTTATCCCCCATGTCAGTGCAACTTTTGGGGGGTGCCAGGCTAATTTTCCCATTTTGTAGGGGACTTTCTGCCTGTTCAAATATCGCCGGGTGCCGTTTTTTTGTGGACTTTCATATTGAATATGGAGAATCGCGGCGATGCGCGCAAAAAGTTTCCGCACCCAAAACACGCGATGTAGGCAAAAAGTCCACCAGGCGAAAAAGTTTCGCAGGTTCGATTCATATTGTAAGTATGACAGCCAGGGTTCTCTTGTACAGAGCATCACTGAAGCCATGATGACTATGTAAGCATTAAATCTGAATCCAATATCTGCCATCAATGCATCTGGTTTTAGACAATTAGCTGAGGTCATGTGTCCACGATACCAAATTCCATCTCAATTCCATTTTACCAGAACAGCACTTCCTCACCTCACAGGGACATTAAAAAAACAGTTATTCTTTGCGTAGAAAATGTCATTGTACTGACTAGCCTCTTGACTACATATACAATATGTGGACAAGAGGCATTGGTGACTGTGATGACAGGCCACTGGTTGGGTGTATTGCCTTCAGCAGCAGTATCTAACACACAATGTGCAGCTCATTTATAGACAGGCTACTCACTGTATTACCTGCCTCACTAAGAGGCATACCGGTGTCAATCTGTTGGAAAAACTCAGGATGTGGTAGCAATATGGCTTACCCCACTAAGACTCTCCTCAGGATTTGTCATTTCTGAAAACCCATTTTTGGCATTTAGCAACAGCATATAGAAGATTGCGGCAGCTGCAACACCAGTATAAGTTGCCATGCCACCATCTGAAGCAATAGAGAGTAACAAGGTAGAATTCCACCCTTTATATGCTTCAGTGACTGGATGAACAGCCACAAGTTATCCAGACATACATATCAAGACATGAGATAGGGAGAGGGTGGAGGCATTTTACCTTAGTCCAGTGCAGTGGACAATACTCTCGATTTTATGCAAGTTACTGAAACCATATGAAATTGTAACCAATGAAGTGAATTCAGACACTGCCAGAAAGATGAGATGAAACTAAGCGGTCTGCAAAAATGTTGGACTTGTTGATCAAGTTCTTGTTTTCCTTCGCCAGGACCAATGGGTTTGCAATATCTCGTAATTGGATCAGTACATTTTAGCAACCATGCTTGACTCTAGGTTTACATTGTATCTAATGTCTTTTTTTCCAACTGACACAGATCTTAAGAGATGCAAAGAGTTCCTTGCAAGCAGGTTGTCAGCCCAAGTGGAACATGACACATAGGGCCTGATTCAGAGCCGGACGCTATTTGCGCTCGCTCGTTCAGAAAATAGGGGTGGCTATTCAAATGAACCGTTCGCTCTTTGCGGTCTGTTCACGCCTCTATGTCTGAATGAGCGAACAAAACTTGCGGACGTTTTTTGTAAAACTACGCCCCCTGGCCGCTCGCATCCTACGTCATGTCCGCTATTTATTAGATTAATCGAGTACATCGACCAGGGTATGAACTGCTGCTATTCTTGTGGTTGGTTTCTGCTACAACAATTTTGCAAGCAGTTCTGGCTATAAAATAACCCAGTTACGTGGTCAATGACGCTGCTGTTTTAATTATGCACACCCATAAAACGCCCGTTTTGACCTTTAAGCACGCCTGCTTTCGGATCTCCACTCCCCGTTTTCAAGCACCTTCCCCTGTTACCACCCACATACGCCTCTTTCTGTCACTCAAATTATCAGGCATTCGCTATTTTGCGAGCACATTAATTTCGACCGCACTGACTGGTTCACGCATGCGTATAACGATCCATACGCATGCGCAGTTGGGCAAACATCACTCGGAGCGAACGAGCGGCCGCTTACGAGCGGCTCTGAATCAGGCCCATTGTATTCTGCTTCAGTTTCTACTGCAAATGCTTCTGCCAGGAAAATACTGACCTTTTCCAAGAGCCTCACTGGTGATAATGTTGACTTAACTCAGCACACCAGAGTAGAACATTCTGACATCTGGTCAGGCTTAAAATAATTTACCACATTTATTGGCACCTCTACCATTAATCAATCTGATATAGTAAGCA
Source organism: Taudactylus pleione (assembly GCA_031769625.1). Classification (NCBI taxonomy): domain Eukaryota; kingdom Metazoa; phylum Chordata; class Amphibia; order Anura; family Myobatrachidae; genus Taudactylus; species Taudactylus pleione. The sequence goes on along the minus strand of JAUIMM010000331.1, from coordinate 5,372,207 downwards.
TCAGTAGAATGGTGGAGGATTACTTTAATGATAATATACAAATTAGCATGTCACACAGTCCCTTTGAAAACTGAGAGAACAAAATTGCAATTTGGAGCCCCTTGTACAAACTAGCTTTGCTTTACTTAATCTTCCCACCTTCCAGCGTGTACTCAGAAAGAGTGTTTAGCACAGCAGGGAATCGTGTGAGTGAGCAGCTTAGTTAACTACTCCCAAAAAATTTGGAAAAACATCAAAATGAACTACAATTTATACAAATTCTACCACAAAAATGTTTTCTTTTGTGGGGATGTACTGCATCTTCCAGGAGAGCAAGTAACTATGGTGTAGGTACAACCCCACAGGATTCTCTATTTACTGATTTGTTTGTTTTTAATAACTATTGTATCTTTGTGGAATTGCCAACACACTTTGTATTTTCAAACAACTGTTTCCTGGAATATTCCTGGCTTAAATTGTTTCCATTATTGCATCAATTTATGGTTCAGCTTCCGATGGATTATTTGTAATATATTGTACTCTTAACATTTGGAAAACAAATTAATCCCCTCCTTAATGCCTTTGGGTGGTGACTATTGGTTTGCAATAAGGTATTAATGTGTAAACTTTACCAGACTAATTTATTGATAACCTCTGATAGTGTCACAAAAGTTTGCTTATCACTTTTCCAAAAAAATGTTTAGATGACCTATATATTGTTTATAGAAAAGATGTCATTAAATGCTTCTGGTTTACTAACACCAATGGATTTGCATAGGAAGTGTCATGTGTAATAATGTAGCATGATCTGACAGTTGCAGGCAGAAAACCTCATCAAACCAGAAAAACATTCCTAGTTATAGTAACCTGTAAGAGTTGCCCAAGAAGATACAGCTATAAGCCATGGTAGTACTCATTGCCACCCAAGAGTTTTCTCAATTACTTCTTTTACAGTGCGCCGCGATCCTGCAGTGTTTTATAGTTAGATACCACTTGGGTCACACAATGGACGCTTGGTGACTGCAATGATGTTTTGTTATTTCCAAAAGGGTAGATTCAATTATCCACAAATTCAAATTGGAACCTTATGTGATGTTCGGCAATGTGCACATCAGGGTATTACAGTAGGTGAAATATTGCTTACTTTCGCTAGCACCTCTGACATACCTCCCAACATGACCCTTTCCAGGAGGGACACAATGCTCTGGTCCTGGACTTCCCTGGCAATTTATGATTGGTGGCGGCTCTAGGGTGGGGCATGCAGTACAGTCCAAAATTCAAATAGGGGAGTCACAACAACTGCCAGTGAGTCCCAGCCAGTGATGTGTGGCAGTGTGTGAAATGGCAGTTGGTGTGGCTCCCCTATTTGAATTTTGAACTGCGCTGCAGCCCCACCTCTTACCAGGGAAGTCCAGGACCAGAGCATTGTGTCCCTCCTGGAGAGGGTCATGTTGGGAGGTATGCCTCTAATGCCCTAAAATGGTGTGGAGTGTCGTTGCATCCAGCAGAACTTTGCAGCTAAAAGTGTCATTACTATCACTTCTGCAGTATGCAATGCTTGGAGCATATAAGGTCAGTGTTTATTTATACATTATTATTATAATTACATTATTATTCAGAATCCCATTAGAAAAATATAAATCTTAACGGGTGTTTTCACGGAAAGGATTGACAGTAAATGGCTGACTGAAAAAAAAAGAAACAGGCGCTATTAAATAAAAATAATATTTATGGCAATAGTACAGGCAGGCATAATATTCTAGCAATTGATGTCAGACTATTTTCGGATGTACATTTTCGACCTTTTCATTTGGCAGTAAATATGAATTAATGAGCCGTTTCCAGGACAACAAACTCCATTTCTGAGACAAAAGTGACTAGACAGAGACAGAATGGAACCATAATAATAATAATGTCTGTTTGCTATGTACATAATCAATGTACTTTAATGCTATGCTGCTATGCTAATTTCTTAGTCAGCGAATGGTGTTTGGGTAAAGTTAATGCCTCTATTTAGGCTAATATTTGTTTTGCTGAAATACAATCTGCATAGATTTGTTTGCTGTGAAATTGCTTTGTAATATAATTTGTTTTACAGTCATCAAACCGTTAGGGCAGGAAATGTGATCACATGATCCAATAATCCCCTCACGTGACTACATGGCTAAGAATTTTATATATCAGTCTTCCTCGGTGCATGCTGAAATATGTCCCACACAGCTTGCACACTTAATTGTGTTATGTTTTTCAAAGTTTATGTTCTTGAAATGTAAAATGCCGCCAACTATATATAAGACCCATTGGGCTCTATTTACTACAATCCGCATAGGGAATGCAGATTGTAGTGTGATATTACCGACTGAATTCGCATTGCCAATTCAGCCAATATCACAGGGATTTACTAAAAATCCCTTGTAGGGACAGAGGGCCTCATTCAGACCCACTCGCGAGTGGCTGTCCGCTCGCAAGTGGGTCGATGGTGCGCATGCGCGAGACGCGACGAGCGAAGGACTTTCCTTCGCTCGTTGTGTCTGATCAAAGGGGGCGTGCTGTCGATGCCTACCGTCAGAAGCCGGCCCCACTGACATCACTAGTGATGTCAGTGGGAGTGATTTTGGCTCTGATAAAGCCAAAATCACTCCTGGCCTTGCGGTTGAAAAACTCAACCGCAGGCTTCTGCTCGCAGTGGCGATGGTCGCGATGGTCAAGACCATCGCGACCATCATCCTGCACGCTCGTATAGGCTGTGGGTGGTGACCCACAGCTATACGAGAGTCCAGGAGGACGCTCCATATTAATGGAGGTGGGCCCTGATTCAGAGTGAGCGCTCTGGTCAGAGCATCTGGCTCTGAATCAGGGCCAGAGTTTACGATAAAGCTCTGTCCCTGTGAATCCCCTCCGCACACTTATCATAGTATTCTTGCAAAAAATACTGTGACCAGTGCCCGCACATGCGCCTACCGGCTGTTGCTAAGCCCCGCCCCCCATGCTAAGCCCCGCCCCCACAATCGCGGACCCCCTGTGACTCCCCCTCCCTTAATTACACTTACCTGCAGTGATCAGTGCTCCGGTTATGTCCTCCGTGGCTCCGACACCCATCTTGCACTGGGACCCGGTCAGGTGATGACTAGGCCCCAGTGCAAGATGGGAGACCAGCTGACCGGAGGCAGGACATCACCGGAGCTCTGATGTCCGGTTCCTGGACTCAGGTAAGTTTTTTCTTTACTATTTTTTTTTCTTTTTTTTGGCAGTGATCAGCGTGTGGTCTGTTTAGACCACACAGCTGATCACTGGGGCCGGCTCCGGGCTCTGCTCTGCCCGTTAGAGCAGAGCAGGAGTCTTGTAACCGGGGGAGACCCTTGATAACGCCACCTCCAAGTGGCGTTATTATCACAGGCTTTCCTGGGTATTTTTTCACAATTTATTTTTAGTAACTTTGGCCAGATCACATTTCCCATTACAATTATGGGAAATGCGATCTGCTTACTAAAAATAAGTGATAATTAGGGCTTGGAGAAGAATTTTACAAATTCTACTCCAATTGCCCTTTAGTAACTTTAGGTGATACTAAAATAATGTGAAAAGGGTGTGAAAACACCCTTTTTCACTTTATTTTAGTAAAAATAATGTTAATAAATAGAGCACATTGAGTGAAGATATATGCAATCCTAGGATTTGCTAAACTCTCTGGTTTACTGCGTGTTTTTGGGTGGGCAATACATTGCTGGGTTTATTAAAGGCAAACCCACTAGAAATTAGCTTCAAACTCAACACATTACCAATTGCCAGGCCGAAAATTTTACATGTATAGAATACAAATTGTCAGATTTATTAGGCTTAACAAATCGCCAGGAGAAAACAAATGACAGAAAAGAGGTGGTTGGGAGTGGTGAGATTGCTCAGACTTTGTGCAGGTTATGTTACTGTGTAGGTTAGATGTATCAAACCTTGGAGAGAGATAAAGTAGAGAGAGATAACGTACCAGCCAATCAGCTCCTAGCTGTCTTTTTTCAAACACATCCTATAAAGTGACAGCTATGGTATGTATGGTATCTGGTTTTTCACAACATACAGTAAGAAAGAGACACAGTGAATTTATGAGTTATGCTGGCAATGATTATTTCTTAATTAGGAGGTCTAAAACACGCAATAATTTTGCTTATGAGTCAAATTGATTTTAGCATTATATTGTGGTGGGCCAAATTACTGGATAGTTATAGTGAGAAAACTATTATTTTGACACTATGTTAGGGTGGCTTTATCATTTTATTTTACTGAAATTACAGCAGCAATAATACTTGACTGTTATTGGAGGCAATTTTAATCTATTAATTATGGGAAAAAAACATTTATTTTCATGATGTCGGCACCATTTGTAGTGCACACTTTTGGCACTACAAGTACCAGCATGCACAAGGAAACTATGGAATAAACTGTAAGTAAACATCTACTGGAGAGCAATTATATTGCTCTTAGTTCTCAAAAAATAGTTTTAAAAGTATCTAAAAATTGATGGTTCGGTATTCCCAACATTTCCCATATCACAAACATAGTGGCCACCATCTATGACAGGAGAGACCACACCGTACACCCTATATCCATGTTCTTTAATACTTACCTCATCGGAGTCCTGTTTCAGCAGCGCAGCGTAAATCACTGGAAAAATGGCTTGCAGCCATTTTCCCAGCGGTTTGCACATGTGCAATTAGAAAAATTGCAGGGAAAATGGCCACCACTCCATTATACTGGAGACCTGCACATGGGCAGCAGACTCTGGCACAGCTCTGGAATCTACTCTGTGTGTTGCTGGCTAGAGAGGAGGGGGCCCGGATGGAGACTGCACATGGAGCCTCCCTGTCTTAATATGTCCCTGATGGTCACGCAAAGATATGGAAGCCACAGGCAGGCACACAAGGGACACACATGCAACACACAGACACAGTTACAGTACATCTCTCTGTGAGGCAGTATTGCAAAAGGCTCCCGATTTTTCGGGTAACCACCTGCACCCAAAGGAAGGGTAGGCATTTCTCCCGCACTTTGCTCACTTCCCAGTAAAGTGGGCAGAATGAGGAAAATTCACGCGGCGATCGCAGGTCTCCGTGTACGGGGCGGGGCTAAAGACGTGATTCTACATGAATCACATAATTTGGCCCCGACCCCTATGCAAATTATATCCAATTGCGTAAATTTTACCATGGGGGCGGGGCTTAATGTCGTGAATCGTCAGGCCCCACCCCCGTCGCCACCCTCCTGCTTCTCTTACCCGGGTTTCTCTCGGGAAGAGATATTAGAAAGTAGGCAAGTATGCTGTAATGCTAACCATTTCTCCAGCTGTGTTGCCTGTACAAAATATAGGTGGTATTGCTGAAACAAGATGTTTGCTACACTAGAACATAATAGTTATGTTGTAGGTTACTATAGGAATGCTATGCTTTCTTTGTTTAACTGTAATTGGTCCCCATAAAAATTTCAGTATCTGAAGACTATAATAACTCTGGCAATTCCCAAATGTGCCCATTTGATAACTTTATTTATTGTTATTATTATATGAAGGATTCATCTGCAAAATGAGCGCATATGTAATAAAAAGAACAAGTAGCTATAAAAGCAAAATAAAGAACTAACAACAATATTCTTCCCCTCTAGCAATCTAATTGCTGTTTTTGAAAATGATTGGGCTGCAGATGATTTTATATGGGAGGGAGGGAGGGCATTGTCTTGGGGAAAGGTGTAGGTGTTACATGATGGGTCTAACTACACAATGCTGGCTTTCCCATCAGGCATCATGCTCTGCACTAACATTTAAACCATACATGCCTACTTTTGAAAAAGCTTTTCAGGGAGATTGTGAAAGCAACACCTGTGAGTGCGGCAGTAAAGTGGGCGTGTACTGCTACATCTGAGAGGCGTGTCATAATACTGACTTACATCCAAATGTAAATGAGCCCCAAAGCAGTTAGTAAGATCTACATGCTGATGAAACTGATGCTTTCCAGGGGTTTTTCATGTACAGGTTGAGACTCCCATATCCAAATATTCCGAAATACGAAATATTTTTAGAATGACTGAGAAAGTGAATCCTTTCTGATGGTTCAATGTACACAAACTTTGTTAAAAGCACAAAATTATTAAAATACAGTATAAATTAATCTTCAGGCTCTGTGTATAAGGTGTATATGAAACAAATGAATTTCATGTATGTACACAAACTTTTTTTTATGCACAAAATTACTAAATATATTGTATAAAATGACATGCAGGTTGTGTGTATAAGGTGTATATAACACAAATGCATTCTGTGTTTAGATTTGTGTCCCTTTCTCAAGATATCTAATTATGGTATGAAAATATTCCAAAATACGGAATATTCCGATATCCAAAATACCCCTGGTCCCAAGCATTTTGGATATGGGAGACTCAACCTGTATTGTGTATTGCAAAAGGTTCCATATACTGTAAGTGGCCGCAAGAAACCTTATATGAAAATGCATGTAGCCATAGGGATCATTGTGTCTTATAACCAATGCAGGGAAATGGCTCTGATGATCTTATTTAAATGTATATAACTCTGATTTCTTGTCTTTTTTTCAAGTATATAACAGCTACATAATGGGGGAAAGGTGCAATGAGGGAGATTATGTAAATAGGTTGTCACCATCATTGCTGTTTTATGCACCATTCCAGACCCTGGAAACCTCTAACTAAACCTGATTGCCAGCATTCAATTTAAAAATCAATATTGCTGGAGCCTGGTCTGTCTAGTTGTCCCTTCTGTATAGTTCAGTCCTGCATCTCCTTGAATTCTATTAAATTACCTGCTTTATCTTTAATATCTCTATAATTTCCATTCTCCTCATTTTCCCTTTTAACTTTTTTTTAATTTCTCCCCATCGCTACTTATCATACTTTTCACCTGTGCCCCCCTTTGTGCTATATATCAGAAGGTGGTTCAATAAATATGGTAACAAGACCTCTCACTGAGTAAATTTATTTAACTCGTATACGAATAATTATTATGCCCTTGGTGCAGATTATTTTTCCACATAGTCCCTATACTTGTCTAAGCAGTTGTTCCAACGAGACACCAAGGCATTATCCCGGCATAGAAGAAATCAGTGTCAAGAGCCTGAAGCCAGGACATAACGGCTTGCTGAACTTCACCACCGGTTGCGAATTGGCTTCTACCCAGGTGCTTCTTCAATGGTCCAAAGAGATGGAAATCATTCGGTGCCAGGTCATGGTTGTAGGGAGGATGCAATGATAGTGCCATAAAAACTCACGCGTGCAGTTGGCTCAGGGGGGCCCTGTCATTATCGTGCAGCAATACGACACCTGTTCGTAGCACCCTAGGTCGTTTTCGATAAATTGCCCTCTGCAACTGGCTCAATGGGGAGTGGCAAGGCCAGGGACTGCATCGATGGATGTAGTTTCCTGGCCTCGCAAGCCTGGCGCCATCCATCATCAGGACCATCGGCCACCGATGGTCTCGATGGTGATCCCAGCCAGCGACCTTCGTCGCCTGCTGCTGCATTTGCATATTTCCAAAGCTGCCTGCGTGCATATATCATATACTGTATCTATAACCAGTGTGCAGCTTTGTAATTCCATCCGATGCTGAATCACCCCCAATGTGCCACAATAGCGGCAGCTGGCCTGATTCAGAGCCGGACGCTATTTGCGCTCGCTCGTTCAGTAAAAGGGGCCGGATATTTTAATAGAGTGCTCGCTCTTTGCGGTCTGTTGACGCCTCTATGTCTGAGCGAGCGAACGAAAAATATGCGCTCGCTATTTTGTAAAGACGCCCCCTGGCCGTTCGCATCATACGTCATCTCCGCTATTTATTAGATTAATCGAGTACATTGAAAGGCGTCTGAACTGCTCGCAGTGCTTGTGGTTGGATTTTCCTACCGCAATCATGCGAACAGTTCAGGCTAAGAGACAACCAAGTGACGTGGCCGATGACGCTGCTTTGTTAATTATGCACACCCTTAAAATGCCCGTTTTGACCGTTTGGAACGCCTGCGTTCGGATCTCCACTCCCCGTTTTCAAGCACCTTCCCCTGTTACCACCCACAAGCGCCTCATCCTGTCACTCAAATTAGCAGGCACTCGCTATTTTGCGAACACACGATTTCCGACCGCAATGACTGGTTGGCACATGCGCATTACGACCCATACGCATGCGCAGATGTGCGAACATCGCTCGGAGCGAACGAGCGGCCGCTTACGAGCGGCTCTGAATCAGGCCCAGCATTCACAGTATCTCCCTTGATGAGGAAATTAACAAGAAGCACGCCCTTGTGTTAGCAAACCACAGTTGCCATGACTTTCTTTGCTGATGGAGTTGTTTTTAATTTTTTAGAGGTGGGGACGATGCATGTTTCCATGTCATGGATGCTTGCTTCATCTCCGCTGTCACATGATGCACTCATGTTTTATCGCCTGTAACATTACGCTGCAGGAACTTCACTCCCTCCTCATGGTACTGTGTAAAGTGCATGAGGGACAATCCCATCCTATTGATTTTATGAACTTCTGTGAGTTGCTTTTGGCACCCAGCATGACCACTTTTTCCTGTACCCCAGTTGCTCATGAACGATGTTGTGCACAGTACCCTGCTCTTCTTAAACATCTGTCTTGCCAATGTCAAAGGCTGTGCACCAAAACCAAACCTGTTTCTGTGACATGATGTTATCACCATACACCTCGACATGTTGGCGCTAAATGTCAGCTGCTGATGTGTCTTTTAGATGCCGAAATCTGATCACACTACGCACCTCAATGTTTGACCATGTTTCCGCCAGCCCCGCCATCTTACAAATGATGTTGGGACAGTATGGCGCAGTCTAATGGCAGTGAGGGGAAGCAGTGGTCTACCTGCTCTGGCCTGGTGGGAAATTAGAATGAAATAGAGAACATTACACTTATGACAGGTCTGGTACCTTACTTATTAAACCATCTTCTTATATGTGGATGTGAAGGGACGAAGCAGTAGTAAAGATCAAGAGGAGGACATAGAGGGATCAGAGCTGGAGATGTACAGCAAGTGCAGTCTTTCTTTTGTACCGCACTGTCTGCAGCCAAAGCAGTATGGCATAGCCTATACACTTGCTGCTCACAACAGGCAGTTTGGACCAATTGCCTGTCAGGTTGGAGTTGAAGCCAGGAGCCATAGAGGGGGCAGACTGGAGTTGAGGAGTCAGTCGGGAGCTGAAGCATGACAGGGAGTTGGAACGATGCATATCTTGAGGGGTCGGCCTGACTGTGGCTGCGCACTTCCAGGGTACAGCGCTCTGGGCACGACTATGTCAGCCTGCCCCTTAAGGCCACCTTTGTCCACAAAGTATATGTATAAATTAGAATAGCAAGTACCTCAAAATGCATGTCTACGGCACGCACCGAAACCTGTGAAACAGTTACCTTTAATGGCTGGATTTCTTCCAATTTCATCTCCTACATGTGTGGCCAATATGGACACTGATTCTGACAGCCCAATTGGAGGCTGGCATAATGTTTCAGCATAGGGTATCTAATATTTTGCTTTTTCAACTGTAACGTCAAATAATATTTGCTGCATTGAGATGTTTGAAATAACCGAAACAGAAAAGTGTGCATGACATTTTTTAAAATATTTTTTTGTGGCCAGTATCGACGTATACCCCCACCATCACTGGGCCCATGGCATCCGTATGGGCTGATCCGCTGATAGTTATGCCACTGTGAACTAAAGCTGAGTTTGTTGACTAAAAAACTACAAAGGTCCATCATTGCTGTAAATAGAGTTTAAATTATTAACTAACACGAGTATAAATATGTTAATTCTATCTTTAGAGGCAAGAGAGGTGTCACTATTAAATTCACACTGCAGATGTTAAAGTCTATTTGCCTCTTCCTTAAAAAGTTGACATTACATTGAAGCACAAGCTTATACTATTAATGTATATCAATCACAACTACCAGGAAAAGCCATTGCAGGTATGTCAGTTCAATAGGTATTTTTTTGTTATAGTTTAGCTTATGAATGAGAATATATTGATGAAGAAAATGTGATAAAATATCTTGTTTGATTATTGTAATGAGTTACACTTTCTATTTTTAGAGTTTCCATGCTGTATTAGTTTCTAACAATTGCTTTAAGCATTAGATACATAGGGTTGTGCACTTTGGCAAATCGACTAATGTCAAATTCAGTTATTTTTCTTTGTGTGCTCTTTTTCAACCCTCGTTTTGTCAAATGAATGACGCTCAAGTAATTAAATCACTGTTAGAGGTATAAAACATTCTGGTAGTACTAGTAATTATTTTATTCCTAGCATCTGTTTCCAACATTGCGCTGTGTAAATTGGCAACAAAAATCAATACAGGATTACTAAACTAAATAAAAGCAAAGTTCATCAGTTTAAGCAGTAATTACAAACATAAATTTATTCTAATGAAAGATTGATGGCCGTGGAGATAATTTAATAGTCATGATCATAGATTGCGTTATGTGTACTTTATAAGTCTACCAGGTTTGACCTAAAGGTATTATTAACATGTGTGTATAGTAATAAGGTTTATTTTGCTTGGTTTTTTTCTCTTTCTAATGTCATCTGTTACTTACTTGGCAAGCATCACTAGAGAGTGGAAGAGACTGTCATATTCTCAGGTTGATGCCAGTGTTATGTGTGATACTCCATCAAAGGGCACCCAGCTGATCATTGTGTATTTAATGAGATATGCCCAATTATGCACAGCTGCCACCAGGCCACTTGCAAAATGTTATGACGGTTCCTATATGGAACATTAAGCAATTACAGTAGCATCTGACACCACGTTTGCCAGTCATGCACTGACCGTGCCAAGCTAGAGGACAAATAAAATGTGAGTCAAACAGATGGTAATAGCATGTAACTGGCTGAGAAAAGGATTCTGTAGAAACCTAATCAAATTTGTTGAATTAATCACAAGCAACGTAGCTGTATGTTTCTTTATAGACAAAATTAGCTTGCAAATGAGGTGTTTGCATATACTGTATGTATTTTTAATGCATAAAACAGTATATATACACACACATACTACTTTATGACTTAAAATAAATATATTAGAGATGTGCGCGGACCCAGGTGTTTTGTTTTTGGATCTGGATTAACATTTGTGTTTTTTTTTTGGTTTTGCAAAACCACCCTCAGGTGTTTTTGGTATTGGATCTGGAATTTTTTTTAAAAAATTGATAAAAACTGCTAAAATCACATAATCTGGGCTTGTTTGTTCCTATAGTATTATTAACTTCAACAGCATTAATTTCCACTCATTTCCAGTCAATTTTGACCACCTCACAGCTCACAATATTGTTTTCATATAGTTTAGGCCAAAACGTTCCACTAAGCTAGCTGGCTGACTAAGCCAAACGGCAGCAGTGGGCAGCACAAACACGTGGCAGTTCAACTTCCAACATGGCACATCAGGAACAAATGTTTTCATTACTCAAGAGGCCTGAGGGAGATGAAGTATGTATGTAGTTGAAGGCAGGGAAAGGAAGATTTGATTAGTAGTAAATTTATTTTAACTATTTTATTCCATAGCAAATTTATGAGGGAGGAGAGGCATTTGCAGTTTAATAAACTATAACAATAATGTTTGTCATCTACACAAAAAGACAGTCAGCAACACCGACAGGAGTAATGCTGGTGTTGCACCTGCCCATTTTGATACTTGAACGGGTGGAAGAACTATTAATGTGGCAGCACACAAAACGGAAGCTCTGAACAGGAAGGGGGCAGAGGGATTAATTAAAGTCTGGTACTAAACATCTCTGCTTCTGGAATTTTATATGGGAAGGCTGGGAGGGGAGGAGGGAGAACATCTCCAGAAACCATCACAAAATAGTCTTTCCATTTGATGCTTGAGTTGCATCTGACCAAACATGACTGTTTTGATCTAGGAAAGCCAAGCCCACAAGGTCGGTATCTACAAATCAAGGTTGAAAAAGGCATAAGAGTATTTTGCAATTGTACCTATTTGTGATTTTTAGTTAAAATAAATACAGTTTGAAACTAAACAAAAAGGTAAGCATCAGAGCAGAGACACAAATGCACGGCAGTTTAAAAAAATATAGGACATCTCTGAAACATTTGCCACACAGCAGTGGCAGAGAGGATGGCAGTATAAAAAACTATAAAATCATAATGCAAAGAAAAGAAATGCAAGATGGAATTGTCCTTGGACCCTCCCACCCACTTTTATGTTGTATATATTAAACAGGAGATGCAGTTTAACAAACCTATCACTTCAGCGACATGGACTGCCACCTAAGGGTATTTAAGTCTGACTCCAGGAACAGGAAACTGCTGTTCAACTTTGCTGTTCCAGTGACTGTGATACTCACCAGTGTTTCTACATGTAGAATCCTCAGTGTGTTGCTCCAGCCTTCTCATTGTCCTCCAGTGTTATTTATATCAACTCCCATGCTGACTCCCAGTGTGTCATTTCAGCTCTCTCACTGAACTCCAGGTCTTTACATTACAGCTCTTGTGTTTTTATTATTGTGCTGGTCAGTTTCCCAGCTGCCTCCCTGTGTTACTGTGGTATCAGCTTTCATGCTAATTAAATAGTGCCCCCAGTAGTAAGCTCCCTGTAATATTGCCCCCAGTAGTAAGCCTCTTGTAAAAGTGCCCCCAGTAGTAATCACCCTGTAATAGTGCCCCCAGTAGTAAGCCCCCTGTAATAGTGCCCCCAGTAGTAAGCCCCTTGTAAAAGTGCCCCCAGTAGTAAGCCCCCTATAATAGTGCCCCCAGTAGTAAGCCCCTTGTAAAAGTCCCCCCAGTAGTAAGCCCCTTGTAAAAGTGCCCCCAGTAGTAAGCCCCTTGTAATAGTGCCCCCAGTAGTAATCCCCCTGTAATAGTTCCCCCAGTAGTAAGCCCCCTGTAAGAGTCCCCCCAGTAGTAAGCCCCCTGTAATAGTGCTGCACGAACACACACACACACAAAAAAAAAAACTGAATTCTTACCTTAAGCCCCGACGCTGCATCCGCTGCCATCTGCCGCTCTTTGGAACTATGGGAGAGACGTCATGGGTGAAATCCGGCTGCGGCTGTGGGGAATCGGGCGCCCGCTGGTAAAATTTCAGTGGGTGCCCAGCAAATGGAGCCTCTCTGCGGCGGCGTGGGGGCTTGGAAAACTCAGTCGCCAGGACTAAAATCTTAGTCGCCATGGCGCCCTGGATTTGTCGAGCCATGCACTATACAATGTATCATATGATATAAAATTCTGAAGTGGATTAAAATGCTGTATCATACACATCCCATAGTGTGTAAAGTGCTATCCATCGTTCCCGGCCATTGTTCATTTCATTGTTCCATCTGCTGTACGGCACGTCATATGGGACGATGCAATGAAAGACGTGGTATAGTTACATGCAGTATGTAATGATACATTGCGACGTCATACACCAAGTCATGCAGTGTGTACAGCATGCTTACCGTATTACTGGGTCACACCATTGTATGGTGTGTACCCAGAGAATCTAATTCTTATATACCCCAAAAATATATATACAGGGCATATATATAATAAAATATATTTATTTTCACACACATAATCAACAAATACAGACCAAATGAAAATACAGCCCGGTGGATATATACTATACAGCATAATTCCAGAAATAGCTAACAAAACCTTGAATCTCTCGGTGGGCTTGTGCTAATTATTATGATTATTATTATTATTATCGTTTATTTATATGGCACCACAAGTGTTACGCAGCGTCTTACAAAGTACATAAACAAATAGGTCAATTTACAGTGACTTACAGTACAGTACAATACAATACAGGACATGGATAATATACATTGCTACATTCGTGACCATAACACCCAGAGAAGCAACAATGCAAAGCAACCAAGCGTTAGGTGCCCTGGTAGAGAGTAAGAAGTAGATGAAGGTAGAGTAAGGAGAAGCACAAGAGGGTAGAGGGCCCTGCTCATAGAAGCTTACATTCTAAAGGGGAGGGACAGACAAACAGGGCTGACACAGATGGGGTGGGCAGGGAGGAAGGAGTATGTAGCAGCAAGTTAAGATGAGAGCTGGAAGGCTTTGATGAAATAGTGGGTCTTGAGAGCCCGTTTGAAGGATTGAAGAGAGGTGGAGAGTCTGATGGGAAGTGGGAGAGAGTTCCAAAGGTGGGGGGCAGCACGGGCAAAATCTTGGAGGCGGAAGTGGGAGGAAGTAATCAATTTGCATGAGAGGCGGCGTGCATTTGTTGAACAAAGAAGGTGGACAGGAGAGTAAATGGAGATGAAATCAGAGATGTAAATGGGAGAGGAATGCCTGAGGGCTTTGTAAGTGAGTGTGAGAACCTTAAATTGAGTTCTAAAAGGGAAGGGGAGCCAGTTGAGAGCTTGTAGGAGAGGGGAGGTAGATGCAGAGCATTTTGAGAGGAAGATGAGCCGAGCAGCAGCATTTAGGACAGACTGGAGAGGGGAGAGAAGGGAGTTGGGTAGGCCAGATAGGAGGAGGTTACAGTAGTCCAATCTGGAGCTGACCAATGAGTGTATGAGGGTTTTAATGGTATCCTGGGTGAGAAAGGGTCTAATCTTGGAAGTATTTTTAAGATGAAAACAACAGGACTGTGAGAGATTCTGGATATGTGGATTGAAGGAGAGGGAGGAGTCCAGGATTACTCCAAGACAGCACACTTTGGGGCTAGAGGAGATAGTTGTGCCATCAATTGATAAAGAAATGGTGGGAAGTGTGGTTATGTAGGGGGGTGGGAAGATGATTAGCTCAGTCTTAGACATATTAAGTTTAAGAAATCGCTGGGATATCCAGGGAGAAATGGCAGAGAGACAGTTGTTGACAAGAGTGAGGAGAGAGGGAGAGAGGTCAGGGGAGGAAAGGTAGATCTGAGTATCATCAGCATAGAGATGATATTGGAGGTCAAAACAGCTGATGAGTTCACCTAGTGAGGATGTATAGAGTGAGAAAAGGAGAGGTCCAAGAACAGAACCTTGGGGAACACCTACTGCAAGAGGCTGTGGGGGAGAAGAGGAGTCATGAGAATGCAATAAGGTCCCGGGCCCTAAGCTTGGTACTACCACAGTATGCTTTTCAAAGTCAGGTTACGGCAATCAGTGCTGGTTCCTTCCACCTTCTGGGCATGCTTCTCTGTACGATTATGCATTCCATTATTTTTCAAGGGAGAAGGTGTTGCTCCATGTATATTTGTAATGGCTGCTTTGCAAAGAATTTTTTATAGCGCTAAGAGTATCACCCACCCATCTTTTATTTAGAGATTATCAGCCATTTGCTTCCAAACACCGGACAAAAGCTGTTGTTCAATCAACCTTTTTTGTGTTTTCTGGTGTTTGGGAGCAAATTGCTGAATATCATTTGCTCCCATACATTACCGGATTTTCATTCCAACCAACCAATTAATTGGAGGAAAGTTGGTTTGGTGTATTGCCAGCTTTAGTTACAACACATGTGATTAGCGGTAATCAGTGGCATATACAGGGGGTTTGGGCAGGGCACATGCCCTGGGCACCAATGCAGGCCTGACGGAAGGGGGGTGCTGCATAGTGGATTGGAGTGTCTGCTACTGAACATCCTGCCAGGTGGTTATGAAATTGCTCTCACCAATCTGCTCTCCTCCACTGATTTGTCAGTGAATGTTAGGCTTCTTATATGTCACATTATATCATAAACATTTCTAATGAGAGCGATTATATAATTTTTCTTTTCTAATATATCTCTTCCACCACATACCAATCACCACCCACTGATTCCCATATGTCAACCATGCAGGAAAAGAGTTCAAACACCACATCAATCACAATGCACTATACATATAGATTATTTAGCCCACAATGCTTCATGCCAGCAACTGATACAATGTTTGCAGTCCCCCCTGCGCAGCTGTCACACAAGAACCAACAAATAGTGACCAACATATACCAAGTATACAAAAAAGAAAAAATACATTGGATAAAAAAATTAAATACATTTCCTTTGTCCGACTGGTGTGTGATTTAAACTACCCCAAGTATAATTTTGGTATATTCAAATTCTCCCAACAGGGAAAATTGGGTAAGATGATCCATCAGGGCTGTTTTTTCTCCAAAGCTTCATACACATGCTATGATATCATTAACGACAATTTGCAGACAATGAACGACCAATGATGCGCGTTCCCGCATGAATGATATCATTGGTCGGCCATGCATGTAGGCCAACCTGGACGATATCGTTCATTTTCAATAGGGATTTGTGATCATTGGTCGTTCATTGTTGCTGATATCTTTTGTGTGTGGATGAACGATACCGACACTGGGAAATTCAAGGGAGATCGCGAACAGATCGTCCCATATGTCCGCACCATAAGTCAATCTTTACAAGAATATGGTGACAATGAGTGGTGCAGTAGAATGCAAAAATAACATCAGTTATTAAAATCATAATGCATTATAGATAAGATAATTTGCATATATGTTAATTATTTTACCCGCAATGCATTTTGTTTGTAATTGACGCAATGTGTGCACTCTTCCTGTGTTGTTGATATAAAGAAATTATAAACAGTGAATTGCATATAGTAAGTGTTGTAAATGAAAATTATATTAGAAAGAAAAATAAAAAAAAATTAGTCTCCCTATTTCTACAGGTGTGTGATTTAAATGACCCCCAGTGCAATTTTAATGATTTGAAACTAACCCAATGTGGTGAGTAGAGTAAGGTCCTTATAGATTATTCTCTCTTCAAGTCAATGCACAGGTGAAGAAATCTTATATGGCGTGGGTGACTGCAGATGATGCAGGTGGCTTTTGATGAGGTGGGATGCAACATGTTATGGCCAGCATTTTTCAAGGTGTATTTAAAATTGAATTTTTTAAGTGTTACCACTGTAGACTAATGATAAGCACCTATATATTATACTCACAGTGTTGGTGCTTCACAAATCACTGGGAAAATGTGGTATCTATTTTCAAAGAGATTTGTACATGCGCAGTAGAGAAGTCACCAGGAACATGGTATTGGCCAGAGTCTACTGCACCACGAGAGAGGCCATCACGGAGACTGCACATGGGCCCCCTTGTCTCTTAAACCACCTCTGCCTACAGGGCTACTTAATGTATAAGGGTAAAATATATTTAACTCCATGCTAATAAATAATATATTTACTGTACTGTCTCCTAAAATCATGCATATGCACCCATTTGATAATAACATGAAATGGAGGCAACCCCCGCCCCGCCCCCCCCAACAACCTGTACAGTAGATGGTGCAACAGCCCGGCAACCTTTATCTTGCGGGTAACACCAGAATTCTTCTGACCTGGTATGGATCATCGGCTGGACAGCCACCTGTAACTAGATAGGAAAACTATTGGTGCAGCACTGTACACCAACTAGTGTAGCATACTTTATAAAGTTAATAGACATCAATGTAGAAATTAATATTTACAGTACACTACATCATGAAACTACCATGTTGGTACATATATATAGTGATACATTTACACACATAAAATTCCAAACTCAGTTTATAAATTTGAAAACAATTGATATGGTCCATTTAATAATCTCAAGTAAACAGCTACAGTATTTAGTGCAATAGTTTGTAAAAATTTTTTATATTGCCTGGCAATATTAGTGATAGGTCTGCATCCAGACCAGCACCTTTTGTTGAAGTTAACATACACTCTAGGCCAGAGGTTCCCAAACTTGGTCCTCAAGGCACCCTAATGGTCCAGCTTTAAGGATATCCATGTTTGAGCAAAGATAGTTAAATTAAAAGACTGAGGTACCAATTAAGTCACCTGTGACCAAGCATGCTTATCCTTAAAACCTGGACCTTTAGAGTGCCTTGAAGGGTTGAGTTTGAGAACCTCTGCTCTAGGCCATACATGTACACATTAAGGGACCTGTTTATTGGTAATTGCACTATAGACCAGAAAATTAGAGTTTCTTCCTTATTAAATTTGATGACAATTTGGAATGCTTTTCAGGGCTATTTATTAAACGACAGTGTTGGGGCACAAACTCTGTAAATCCTGACAAAGGCTAAAAGTAAATTGATAGCTGAAGTTATCACTTTACTTTCATGTTCAGCCCCAGCTTACAGTATGAAATGCGAGTGTGAGAGCGGTAGCTACCAGGGAGGTAGCCTTTGGATGCCTCTCAGAAAAAAATTGTGATGAAGTAGCCTATAGATAACAGTGGCGTTACCTTATATGGCCCAGCTCTGAAAACTAAGCCCGAAGTCTGGGAAAAGACAGAGTCATGGCTGTAATAGCGTGCACCTCTGAAGCATGCCCAGTATTGGGTTAATGCTGTAGTAACAGTAACTGATTTTGCCACCACATAAGTGAAACGCTATTTGTCAGAGATTGACAACATGGATATAGTGGAAATAAAAAACGTAATTACTAGATGCTTTATCCAGAGCTCATTTATTATTATTACTATTATTATTAATAAAAATTATTTATGTAGAATTTTTGCCATCTACATTATTAGTGGGAGATAAAATAATTAAATACAACATGTACGTACAATTCCCTGCAACTTTGTGGTTTATTAAAGTCTTAATACTGTTTGTGCAGAGAAGGAAATGTCAGAACCTTAGCATTTGGCTCATGCTGGGTGTATAATGAAATGAGGGAGTTGGGTACTGAACCTTCTAACGAAGTCAGGTGACAGCATAATTTTCCTCCACTCTGATTATACAGTCTGAGTTAATGAGCTTAGCATACTGTTTGACAGAAGGGAGTGATTTGTGCCTCTCACAGAAGTGATATCTGTGGACCTGCATTTGATAGCAGAAGCTTTTGTTATAGTTAATTATGTTTATGCTCAGGGCCTGATTCAGAGCCAGACGCTATTTGCGCTCGCTCGTTCAGAAAAAGGGGCCGGCTATTTAAATTGAGCGCTCGCTCTTTGCGGTCTGTTGACGCCTCTATGTCTGAGCGAGCGAACAAAACATGCACTCGCTATTTTGTAAAGACGCCCCCTGGCCGCTCGCATCCTACATAATCTCCGCCATTTTTTTTTATTAATCGAGTACATCGAAAGGCATCTGAACTGCTCGCAGTGCTTGTGGTAGGTTTATCCTACCGCAATCATGCGAACAGTTCAGGCTAAGAAACAACCAAGTGACATGGTCGATGACGCTGCTTTGTTAATTATGCACACCCTTAAAACGCCCGTTTTGACCGTTTGTCACGCCTGCGTTCGGATCACCACTCCCCGTTTTCAAGCACCTTCCCCTGTTACCACCCACAAACGCCTCATCCTGTCACTCAAATTAGCAGGCACTCGCTATTTTGCGACCGCTCGATTTCCGACCACAATGACTGGATGGCGCATGCGCATTACGACCCATACGCATGCGCAGATGCGCGAACATCGCTCGGAGCGAACGAGCGGCCGCTTACGAGCGGCTCTGAATCAGGCCCTCAGTACAATCTGAGGAAAAAAAGTGGAAGCCATTGAAGAAGCACAAAATGGTCAAGATGCTGAGCAAAATCCTTTTTGGTTACTGCGTGATGTGATTAGCACAGGTGTACCTAGATTTCCGGCACAGAAACAGACAAATCTCAGGTGCACAACTCCAAATTATTAATTATATATATATAAATGCAATAAAATTTTGCAATCAATAGAGGTTTTTAGCATAATCATGGCCAAGCTTATGGGCCTACCCACCATATCCAGGTAACCTCTTTCGGGTAGGTCCCTAACATACTAGGGTTCAAATCCAGAGCGCAGGACCCCCCAAAACTGGACCAGCCAAGCTGCCCCAGGGCACCACCATAGTAAGAAAAGTGCAGTGTAAAGAGATAGTTAGGAGCAGCTGCTGCTGCATATAAAGAATGAAAATAAAAAAAGTGAAGTACATATATATTAAACACACAGTGAAGGGTTAAAATGTGTTATAAAGGAAAATGTGTTACAATGCAGTGCCCTGAGACAGCTCAACCAACACAATCCAGGGGGACCCACGCCCCAAAAATTAACCAAAGTTGCACTACAGTATATAACTTGTAGGACTTACCTAGAATTGTGCCTAATACAGTGTGCATATACATTACCATACTCCATGCTTCTAAACCAATAAGGAAGGGTGCTAATCCACAATGAGGGCGTCTCCTTTCCCTCAGAAGTGCAATAAAGCACATTAAATGGAGTATATGGGAAAGATTTCAGGACTGCACAACCTGACTATATAAATAATGGGAGGTGCTACCTGATGAGACTAATTGCAGGCACAGAAACAGACAAATCTCAGGTGCACTTGTAGGTAAGTCCTACAAGTTATATACTGTAGTGCAACTTTGGTTCATTTTTGGGGCGTGGGTCCCCCTGGATTGTGTTGGTTGAGCTGTCTCGGGGCACTGCCCCTCTATTGATTGCAAAATTTTATTGCATTTATATATATTATTAATAATTTGGAGTTGTGCACCTGAAATTTGTCTGTTTCTGTGCCTGCAATTAGTCTCATCAGGTAGCACCTCCCATTATTTATATAGTCAGGTTGTGCAGTCCAGAAATCTTTCCCATGTACCTAGATTTCCACCAATGTGAGGAGGTTGGTGCAGTTTGTGGAGGTCCATTATACAGGAGCCACTGGGGTCTCAATCTTTGTAATTACCGAGATCCCAAAACCCAGGCAGGTCAGGAAGACGGCCATTGCTTTTCATTGTGGATTTTATTGGCAGAACCTGTAGTGTTGATATAGGGACTGCTCGACCAATGCGGTTGAACAGCGGCGCCACCCCATAGAGGGTACACCCCTCACAACAGCCCAATTTCAGTAGGACAGCACTGTCCTGCTGTTCCACCCGTGGGTTGAAGTGTCCCGCGGCTGGTCTGGTTGGGAGGTTGGGCACCCACACCGCCGCAGCTCTGCGGCAGTGCCAGACCCCGTAGTAGCTAAATGGATGCTGTGCGCAGCATCCATTCAGTGCCCGGAGAGGACTGGGGGAAACCCGACTAGTGATGGATGCTGGGCTCACCCCCTTAGTGACATTACACGGGATGTGTGCCATGTGGGTATGCCACCAAATAACGTCACTTGGGGGCATGGCAGTGCAGTGAGACACTCAAAGGCATGTCCTGTCTCAATGGAGGATGGAAGATGCATATATAGCCAGTGCAATAGCAGCAGTACACTTGATTGGGAGGTTGCGCTGTGACATCAGCACACCTCCATCTAGGTACAGAGTCATGGACCCTGCAACAGAGGGAAATACAGAACAGAGTGCACTCCCCACTTACATTTTGTAGTTTATGCACGTGTACACACTTTTTGCACCCCCCATTATAGGGCACTAGCCTTGTGCAGAGCAGCCAAAGGAAGGTTTGAACCATTGTAACCTACCTCTGGGGTCATTACTAATAAAAAATATAGAGATACTTGCCTAAGGCTTATCTCTCATTGTGTTTGCTTGGGGAACTCTTGCCTCTCTGCCAAGGCATGTTCTGAGCTGAGAGTTGCCTCTGAAGGAAAATGTGAGAAGCTGACCTTACAACACAGATAACTCTGGCTTATGCCCGCGCCACACCGTCTGTATCCTCACCTGTATGGGGTTTTACACTTATATTTAAAACTGTGTGCTGAGGATTCAGATCTCCACTTCTCAGTTATCTTCTATTTTTCACTCGTTGACCCAACCATATGGGAAATTAGTTTGTCTAGACATGTACAAGGGCTCTGCCCCACACACACATAAAAAGTTAAGAAAATTTTTATACATACCTAAATTACATGTGACTCCTCACACACAGACACATGAAGACCAAATAAATACCTAATAATCTTTATACCCAAATGTCTCTATTTAGCGTTGCAAGTCGCACAAAAATATTTGCTTTCCAGACTTTGAGTGTGGTTCCAAAGCACAAAAAAGTTATTATTCACATTAAAAAGAATTAGTTACATGCCTTGATCTAAATACAATTTAGCGCAAAAGATTATACATTCAAAGGTACAGTCGATACATACGCTAGCGATCTGGATCCATATTTCCCAGCATCAAACATGAAGCCTCCGTCAAAAGAAAGAATATGATGACTGACTACTGGACATAGGGCCAGATTCAGAGCCGGACGCTCTGACTAGAGCGCTCGCTCTGAATCAGTGCCCTCCTACCTGAAAATGGAGCGGCCTCCTGGCCGCTCGTATAGCTGTGGGTTACCACCCACAGCATATGCGAGTGGCCAAAAAGATGGTCGCGATGGTCAAGACCATCGCGACCATCGGGCTTGCGACGAGACCCTGCGGTAGGGTCTCGGTGACCGCAAGCCCTGGAGTGATTTTGGCTCTATCAGAGCCAAAATCACTCCCACTGACATCACTAGTGACTCCCATCGGAATGCCTCTGTCTGGCAGCCACGCCCCCGGCACGCCCACCAAAGGGGGCATGCTGTCAGTCACCATCGACAGCACGCCCCCTTTGGTGCGAGACCCGGAGCGACAGCTTGGCTGTCGCTGTCTGGGTCTCGCGCATAGGCACGACGGAGCTCCCTCCATCGTGCGCATGCGCATTGGGGTAACATCGACCCGCTTGCGAGCATCCTGCGCTCGCGAGCGGGTCTGAATGACCCCCATAGAGCACTTGAATATATACACTACAGAGAGTGAACAGTACAATAGAAACGAGTAGGCATAATCCCATTGGTTCTTGCTCTTGATTCTTCTGTTACGATACAGTTCATAGGTCAGTTTGTACAGTGATAGTTCAGCCCTCCAACGGCTTTTTGTGTGTGTTTTAACTAATCAATAGACACTACATCCAAAGTACATTCTAACACCTAATTCTCTATAATCCATAACTTGCAGACACATGTTGCAATCTCCTTGCTGAAGGAACCGGAGATCTGCAAATAGATAGTGGTTTAGAATGGTACCAAACATGGTCTGCTTGTCATGTACTAAACCTTAGATATCAAATACATACATTTGACATCATAATTAATAACTTTAATATAAACCATTATGTGCAGGAACCTTTTATGAGTGCGTGTATATTTATAATTATATGTAAGTATGCGTTGTGTGTCTTCATGCAGTGTAAAAGGTGCGCTGTATGCAGGGGTTGTGTACAGTGCAAAACATGCGCTGTGTGCGTATTTTTATTTACAATAGCAACTGTGTATATGTGTGCACGCATTGTGGATACACATGCGATGATACATATATATATATAGCTTTAAACAGTAACTGGTTTTATTATTACGTCTGTCTGAACTAAGGCCCTGATTCAGAGCCGGACGCTCTGACAGAGCGCTCGCTCTGAAGCAGGGCCGTCCCTGCTCATTTTTGTAGCGGCCTCCTGGCCGCTTGCATAGCTGTGGATGACCACTCACAGCTATAGCGAGCGCCAGAAATGATGGTCGCGATGGTCTTGACCATCGCGTCCATCGGGTTTGCAATGAGACCCTGCGGTAGGGTCTCGCTGCCGCAAACCCAGGAGTGCTTTTGGCTCTATCAGAGCCAAAAGCACTCCCACTGACATCACTAGTGATGTCAGTGGGGCCGGACCCAGACGGTAGGCATTCCCATGGGAACGCCTCCGTCTGGGCAGCCATGCCCCCGGCACGCCCACCAAAGGGGGCGTGCTGTCAATCACCATCGACAGCACGCCCCCTTTGGTGCGAGACCCTTAACGACGGCTTGGCCGTCGTTATTCGGGTCTCGCGCATGTGCACGATGGAGCCGCCTCCGTCGTGTGCATGCGCACTTGGGCACCATCGACCTGCTTGCGAGCGCTCAGCGCTCGCGAGCGGGTCAGAATCAGGCCCTAAGTTATCAGAGATGGCAAGCAGACACTTTATGGAATCACAATGTAATCAAAGGCCTCTCCAGCCTACTTGGAAATGCAAGTTTGTTTAGGCATACAATGTTAGTCAGACTTAAAGACAATGGTTCAGTTAAAACACTCGTTTGCACGTCACTGTATCTTTATGTATTCCAATTACTAGTCCCAGACATGTCCACAAGACTTGTCTATCAGCACTGAATATATAGTCTTTAAATATATGTGTATTCATGATTATGTAAAGACTTTAACAGTGTGCAGTAACATGGCAGATGTACACAACGCTAAAATAGCGCTGTGCACAATAATATTATACTGACTATGCCAGATGGCGTCGTGCAGACAACGCAAACTGGCGTCGTGCAAATATTATTTTTACAATTTAGGTCTCAGTCAACCATCCGGCTTCGACAGTCCACCTTTGATAGCAAACAATACGCTATCACACTCTGGTCTTAAAGTTTATTCAGTCTTACACAAAGAAATATTATTTAAAGTTATGTTTTGGGATGGCACAATGTGGTCATTAAACCATCAATAATGTGTTCCAGGGAGGTACATAAAACTACCCTTATACACACACCGCAGATCTTGGAAGATCATGGGAAAGATGTGGGTATGCACCTAACCTATAAAGGATGTCTTGAAGGGGATAGGGACTTACATTATTTAGGATGTTTAAAATAACATTTAGTAATACATTTCATGCATGGCTAAATCTATACATCATCTGATGGTACATTCTAGTTCAGGATTGTAATACAGTTCTTCATTTACCTTGGTATTCATGCTATCATTGCTTACCACCATCATAATTTCATTCCTTTGATTTACCTTATCTTTACATTTTCCATATTTCAACACAGTAGGAACACATTTGACACATAAGCCAATTACTATGATGACAACCAATATGAGGATCAGGAGTTTACCTATACAAGCAATCATTTCCTGGACCCACTCTCCTAGACCGGAGAACCATTTCACTGGGTTCAACCATGAAACCCATTCCTCTACCTTCTCCTCTACTTCAGCCATTGAAGCATTATGGTTCTTCCGAAATTCCCATTTCAGCTGCAGAATTTCATCCATCTTCCGGTCTATCACCTCCTTGGGGTCATTAGTATCATTTGTAATATATGTGCAACACTTTACACCAAATTGGGTGGCCAAAGTTACACAATACCCTCCAGTGACAGCTGTTAAATAATTTAACACTAGCCTATGTTGCACCAGTTCTTTCTTATAAGCTTGTAACTCCCTACCTGTATACCTGAAAGTGTCATCATACATCTTGGTGATACTATCTATTAATTTAGCAAGACCTTGGATGTATCTAAAATTTAAAGTACCCCGAGTGATCCTGGTGGGTTCTACTGCTATAAAATTTGTAAACCAGTTGTTTCACTAATCAACTGTGTAGCTGCATGTATGTCACCAGGGATCATGTTTCTTTTGTCACAGAGTTCATAATGCGTATGAAGGTATGGAGTTGGTGTGTTTTTATGGATACCAAGCATTTCATCATGTGTAAGGGTCATAACCTCTGGAAGTACCCTTCCCAGATAATATAAACCTTCGGGACTCGGAGAGAGCCACTTATACGCTTTCCTTCCACATATAAAATACACATCATCTGGGAGTACATAAGGAATAGAATGCATTATTATCATAGGACACAATTCTTTGACAAATAATCCTACCCCTGATTTTCCCATTTGAATAATACATGTTTTAGGTTGTACAATAACTGCACAGAACCCTTCTGGTTCTCTGTCAACCATCACCTTGGTGGAACTAAGCGTATACTTATACCGGAAGTGTCTTCCACTGGTAATGTTGCAAATAAATCCACCATCTACTTGTTCATTATCAACTCTGTGTGAGAAGGTCATTGACTGATTGTTCCCGGACACTTCCCAATTTCCTGGTTTATTGGAATTGGTGATGTTTAAACATAACAGGGATCTATCCACCTGGTACTGGTGGAGCTTAAAATTTGGAGGCTTGGACATAATATATTTCCCATCCAGCATCTTCCCATGTTGCAATTCTAAAACTTCAGAGACATTTAATGGAAATGGCATTAACCCTACATTATGTTGTCCCTGAGGCACATGACAGCACACTCAACAGTCAGTCTGGTTTAAAACTTTGCCCACCATGGTATGATAATCCTCTAAAGGATACCCACCCCAATACTGGTTATACTTAGGTTGGCACCGTTGGGTGCATCTCTCATCAACTAGGGACACACAAAACTCACAAATACAATATTCCTCAGACAATAACCCTTCACACTGTCTCCGAGTTACCAAAATAACAGATCTCTTAGCAATTGTTCTGGGTTTGCTCAGATACTCCCCCGATTGTTTTAGCACTCCTTCTCCCGACTCCACTCCATCTATATCACCATCAGCTCCCCTCTCCGTCATCTGTCCTCTGTCACAGAAACCAGAAATCCCGAAACAAGCTAAGATGATGAAAACTCTGGAAGAAGACACAAACATAACCCCAGCACAATCAAGGTTTGGTTAAGGTGCACTGCTCTATGTGTGGGGGAATGGGTGGTGGTGGTGTGTGTGTAGTGTATTGTGGAACAGAGAGACTGAGGCAGTGGTGTGGGTCAAAGGTTTAATGGTAGACACAGTGTTGTTGTAACATTCGACCCAGGGATGGGTGGTGTGGATCAGGGTGGTAGCTGGGGGGGAAAGTAGGTGGACCCTTTTAGGGGGCTCCTTTCCGTGTGGTTCAGGACCAGCACGTTGTCCCTGCTGGACCTTTGGTGTACAGTCTTATCGCCCGGCAAAGGTGTGGTGGAAGTCTCTGGGGGTAAGTGGTGGCGGCGTCCCGCAGTGGTGCAACTTACCTACCGGTAGGGTGCCTGAGATGGGGGAATGGAGATGGTGGTAGGCAGTTTGTAGATGGGAATACAAGTTGGAAGCTGCTCAATCACTTCAGTAATATCACTCAGGTGCATGTAAGGGAGGGGTTAGTCTATACAAGAAACAACAAAAAGTATTCCCCCGAGCACACTAAATGAAATCAGCAATAAGATTTGAAAAACTACATGGTGGTAGATAATTCAGAGATCTTAGTTGCATATATTTGCAAAGATATGGCTAAGCCTCCGGGCCGCGTCACGGCGTCTCTGAATCCGGAGGTCCCTATCACTTGGTTAGAATCTGGGGTGCAGAACCCCAAAAAAGCTGGCGATAGCCAGCCACCCCAGCGAAGCACACCAGTGAGAGACTAAAGTGTTAGTATAGGATTAAATGAAAAACTATGTGTTAATAAGTGAAGGTGTAATTAAAAGGCTAAGAAAAATATATATATATATATACACAAAATATATTGGAAAGTGTAAAAGTGCTAAATAAAGTGTTAATGTGTGCCTCACCAGAGCAGCCCAGCCACACCAACCCCAAGGGGCACCGCACCCCAAACTCATCCCAAAAACTGATAACTATATCCAATTTGGGTAATAATTGTCCAATATAAGGCCACATGATAATGGCACATACAAATATACCTGAATTGAGAGCTAGCTTACCTTGGAGTCACCCCTAAGTCCTCCTAATGGCACTACAAGAGGAGCTGCCAGCACCCCCGGCGAGCGGCATCCCCACCTTGAGACCGCAGCACTCCAGGCCTCTCTCCTGCTGGTTCTGCCCACTTCCGGTCAGCACACACAGCGGTCCAGGGAGCCACCAGCACCATCAGCGAGCGGCACCCCCACCCTGGACACGCAGCCTTCCCAACATCCCGCCATTCCATGAGGCATCAAGAGCCGACCCACGGCACGCAGCCACAGCCCACGCCAACAGCAGCCAGTAATACTTACAGCCACCCGACGCACAGAACGAACCCGGGGTAGTCTGCATCACCGGTCAAGACACCACCAGTCTGACCGCTACCACCACTGAGTGCTACCAGCATTGTATCCACGATCAACTCCACCACAGGAGCCAGAGGCACCAGCAAGTGGCCAGCAATCACAGACACAAGGCGTCCAGAGCCCATCTACAAACTGCCTACCACCATCTCCATTCCCCCATATCGCAACGCCATCTCAGGCACCCTACCGGTAGGTAAGTTGCACCACTGCGGGACGCCGCCACCACTTACCCCCAGAGACTTCCACCACACCTTTGCCGGGCGATAAGACTGTTGACCAAAGGTCCAGCAGGGACAACGTGCTGGTCCCGAACTGCATGGCAAGGAGCCCCCTAAAAGGGTCCACCTACTTTCCCCCCCGAGCTACCACCCTGATCCAGACCACTCATCCCTGGGTCGAATGTTACAACAGCACTGTGTCTACCATTAAACCTTTGACCCACACCACTGCCTCAGTCTCTCTGTTCCACAATACACTACACACACACCACCACCACCCATTCCCCCACACATAGAGCAGTGCACCTTAACCAAACCTTGATCGTCTTAACGCCAGGTAGGAACAGGTACTCCTACCACAAGGTGCAGCACTCTCCCAACCCTCACCCCCAGCCCTCCATATACACAGACCCAACCGCACCCATACATTCTCCTTCCCCCCACCTTTACCCCATCACCACCACCCCTTCTCTCCCTCCCCAGATACACCATTGAGCACAGTTCACCCAGATTATAACCCCAGCACACCACTCCATTGCTGGAACAGTGGTCTACAAATTTCTTTAGCTCCGATGTCTCACTGCAACTTATAACTCTCCCAAACAGGCTCGCAATTGACAGGTCTACGTTATCTGCCTTGACTCCGCCTTGTATCTCCACTGGTTGGTTGACCTTTCTGCAGTGAGTGGAATGGACCCAGGTATCTCTCTCTGCCACTTTCAAGAAAGTTGTACCCGTCAGTAACACTTGATATGGACCTTCCCACCAATATGTCAGATACCTGAACGTAAGAAATTTATGATCATAACAAATTCTCCAGGTTCAACATCATGACATTTTGTTTCTGGCATATCAGGTGACAACAATTTATTATTTCTGCTGCTGTTTCAACTGTTTACTCATTGTTATAAGATACTGTACAGTAACCTCGTTGCTACTCTTCAAATCTTCCTGCGGACTTATAATCAAATGAGGTTGTCTCCCAAACAATATCTCAAAGGGAGACAGATTAAGAGGGGGTATAGGAGTTGTCCTGATGCTATGAAGGACTAGCGGTAAGGCTTCTGGCCATCCTAGTCCAGTTTCTGCCATGTTTATTCTTAATAGTACCGTTTACCTTCTCCACCTTGGCACTGGCCTGTGGTCGATAGGGGTGTGTGAAGTTTTCTATTAATACCCATCAACTTACACATGCCTGGAAGACATCACCTGTGAAATGAGTACCCCTATCATTATATGATTCTAGGGATACCGTACCTGCATACAAATTCCTGAACAATCTTTTTAGCAGTAAACGCGGCAGTATTAGTGGCAGCTGGATATGCCTCTAACCAATTAGAAAACACATCTGTACAAACTAATACATACTTGAGATTCCTGCAGAATGGTAATTGGATGAAATCAATTTGTATTACCTGAAAGGGTCCGTCTGTCGGAGGGATGTGGGATGGCTCAGTTGGTATTGCTTTTCCAACGTTCTTCCTCAAGCATGTCAAGCAGGACATTGCCCTCTTTTCAGTTTGGGAAGAGAAACCTGGTGCACACCAATACACCCTGACCAACTTGCACATACCTTGCTTTCCCAGGAGAGCCAGACCGTGCGCTGCCTCAGCCAAGCTTGGGTAGTATGCTTTGGGTGCCACTGGCTTACCTTGTCCATCTCTCCAGAGTCCGCAGGACTCTTGTCCACATCCCTTTGATCTCCAGACTGCCTTTTCCTGAATGGAACACAAATTTTGCATCTCAATTAATTTCTGCATATCAATTGCATGAAAAAACATAATTTTATTAACTGGCATGTTAATTCTTAACCCTGCTGCCCACTTCGCAGCTTCATCTGCCCTGCTATTGCCCAGTGACTCGGGGTCTTCTTCACATGTATGAGCTTTACATTTGATGATGGCTACATCTTTTGGTAGCTGAATTGCTGTCAACAGTCCTTTTACGTGGTGTGAGTGTGCGACTGGTGTACCTGCTGCCGTCATAAAATTTCTAAGATGCCAGCGAGCCCCAAAATCATGTACTACCCCGAAGGCGTACATGGAGTTAGTGTAGATGTTAGCTGACTTACCTTCTGCCAGTTCACACGCTCTCTTTAGTACCACCAGTTCAGCCACCTGCGCTGAGTGAGGTGGACCAAGTGGTTCGGCTTCTACGACATCATAATCATTTACAACGGCATAACCTGTGCATAATTCTCCTGTGTCAGTTTGTCTAAGACAACTCCAATCCATGTAGAACGTCAAATCTGCATTTGCTAGTGGTGTATCACGTATATCTGGTCTAGCAGTAAAGGTCTGATTTAAATACTCCATACAATCATGTGTGTCACTATACCTGCAAAACTCACCTTCAATCAGCAACTCACCTCTCTCCACCCTTTGTGCATCTCTAGGCACACATGGCAAGTATGTTGCTGGATTTAACGTATCGCACCATGTAATGGTAATATTTGCAGGTGTCATTAGAGCTAGTTCCCATTTTCGTGAACCTAGCTGAGGAAACATGTCGCGTTTGGGCAGAATTCAGCAGTGCAGATAGAGCATGTGGTGTATAAACAATCATATCATGACCTAATATTACGTCCCCACTCTTATCAACCAGAAGAGCAGTTGCTGCTACACTTCTTAAACACGTTGGGAGTGATCTTGCCACAGTGTCCAACTGGGCACTGTAGTATGCTCCATGTCTGCTAGCATCACCATGTTTTTGTGTGAGGACACCTGCTACGCAGCCTTCAGCTTCCATACAAAATAACTGAAAAGGTTTTTCATAATCTGGTATCCCCAGGGCAGGTGCTCTTGTCAGACTATCCTTAAGGTTAAGGAAAGCCTGCTCTGTTTCCTCAATATGTGTGAAGCGGTCAGGTTTTGAGGATGACACCAATTCCTGTAATGGTAATGCCAAAATAGAAAAACCTGAGATCCATGATCTACAGTATCCACACATGCCCAAAAAGGTACGGATTTGCTGCTGGTTCTGCGGCAGTGTCACAGTCTGTATGGCCTGAAATTTGTCCTTTGCACCCTTGTGCCCTGTTTGTGAGAAATGAAGCAACAGTAGTTTAGTATCATTTAAACATGACATACAACACGTATTTAGCAAACCTTCAAATCATACATACAAAACTCCAGACAGAAAATTCTCATATGCAGCATGTACAAACTTATACATAGAGAACCTTGCTGTGAATTTTCCAGTGCTTTAAAATCATGCCCTGTATAGTTTCACTGCAGATATACTGCAGGGGTTAGTGTGCTTCAGTTCTTAATCTCAATGTTTACTGTAAGCAAGGACACTTGATTTAACCAAAATACATAATGACTTAAGGCTTACACACACTTATTAAATTTCCTTAGAGGTGCAATGTCCTAGAGGTGATTTAAAACACATCATTTTTTTTTTTAAATTGCTGGACTTACTCTTTCAGTGCTAATAATATTCCCCCTCCTGCCACGCTCTCTACTACTCTTACCGGTTTCAACTGCTGCCCCTGCTGGTTGCAAATTAACAGCTTGGGCAATGGCTGAATTTACGGTGGCTTCATCATCATCTATAAGTAGGTGACTTAAATCAGGATATAAGTTACTTATTACGATTTTTTTAAATCATTTTTGCCATCGACTGTACCATCGCCTGCCACCACATAAGGTGGTGGAGGCACACATGTGCTAACAGCAAGACCTTGGGCAATGCTACCTTGTGGTGCGTGCCCGTTCCCTGATTGCGCGCACCCAATGCTAACTTGTAGCGCAGATGCGCTCCCTGGTGGTGCCTGCGCAATGCTGTTTTGCATCGCGTGCACACTCTTTTGCGCCGCACGCCACTTAACCATGAGTTCCCCTCATGCTGCCATAGTTTCAAGCAGTCATTAAACTTTACATGTTTCTTTAGGGATTTCACCATACAGATACCATCCCTAACATTATTCAGTACCTCCGAATCAAAGCTACCAATCTTAGGAAAAAGTTTTCTA
The DNA here is from genome assembly GCA_031769625.1 of Taudactylus pleione. NCBI lineage: Eukaryota > Metazoa > Chordata > Amphibia > Anura > Myobatrachidae > Taudactylus > Taudactylus pleione. The sequence continues at coordinate 5,340,334 of JAUIMM010000331.1, read as the reverse complement.
CATTTCTTGGTCATCTTGACCAGGGCTGGATTAATAATGGGGCTGATGGAGCTACAGCTCCAGGCCCACCATCAGAATAGGCCCACAGCCATCTGGTGTATGTGCGCCGCTGTAGACAGGATTTAGTTTTTTCCTGCTACAGCAGCCTGAGGGCCCACTTCCTCCCCCCCCTGGCCGTGCACCCTCCCCACTCAGCCGCGCACCTCTCCCTCCTCCCTAACTGTGGCTCCAGTGCATAAACATTATTGCAGTGCATTGGAGGGCTGGGGTTCACTAGTCTGCCCAGCGCCGCTAGCAATCAGAGACTCGTTGGTATTGGCGCCGCCTCCACCTCCACATCACTTGACGTCACTGATAGTGACGTCACATATGTGTAGCAGCTGCCGACACCACTGCACCCTCACGCAGCCCGTCCCTGCACCGACGACCGACCTCCAGCAGCATAGGCTTAGCTTCAGACACAGCACCTCTGTGAAGGCGATCTGGTGACAGCAGCAGCACTGCGGGGTGTGAACCTCTGAGTCCCCCAGGGTGAGGTGCTTATATATGTATTATATTTGTATGTATATATATATATATTATATATATATATATATATATATATATTATATACACACATATGTGTGTGTATATATATATATATATAACTATATATATATATATATATATATATATTTGGTACACATAATGCCTCAAAAATTATCTAAATATTAGTATATATTAGACCATATGCATCTCAGTACATGGTTAAAATAAAAACATTTTCTAAACTAAATAATTCATAAAACATTGGATCATACTTATAAACACCAAAGTAGCTAAATTTGATAAAACACCACTGGCACTATTGATTTAAAAGTACATATATTAATAGATTCAACAATTTTTAACTAAATAACCGTTACATTTCCTCATTAGGCAGAATTCTCATGTCGCTGTCAATATTCTACTGTATGGACACAGGGCCTGATTCAGAGCCGGACGCTATTTGCGCTCGCTCGTTCAGAAAAGGGGGCCGGATATTTTAATAGAGCGCTCGCTCTTTGCGGTCTGTTACGCCTCTATGTCTGAGCGAGTGAACGAAAAATGCGCTCGCTATTTTGTATAGACGCCCCCTGGCTGTTCGCATCATACGTCATCTCCGCTATTTATTAGATTAATCGAGTACATTGAAAGGCGTCTGAACTGCTCGCAGTGCTTGTGGTTGGATTTTCCTACCGCAATCATGCGAACAGTTCAGGCTAAGAGACAACCAAGTGACGTGGCCGATGACGCTGCTTTGTTAATTATGCACACCCTTAAAACGCCCGTTTTGACCGTTTGGCACGCCTGCGTTCGGATCTCCACTCCCCGTTTTCAAGCACCTTCCCCTGTTACCACCCACAAACGCCTCATCCTGTCACTCAAATTAGCAGGCACTCGCTATTTTGCGACCGCTCGATTTCCGACCGCACTGACTGGTTGGCGCATGTGCATTATGATCCATACGCATGCACAGATGTGCGAACATCGCTCGGAGCGAACGAGCGGCCGCTTACGAGCGGCTCTGAATCAGGCCCATAATTCATGTGTAGCGGTATCGGTGATACCAGCAATAGTGGACAGATCCTGATGTGCTTGATAGTCTTGTTGCAGCTTTTGAGACTATCCAGATTTTCTTAATAAAGTGTAAGTGCTTATGGGAGGTGCTGTGTGGTGGCTGTTTCCTTCCTTGTCCATGTGCTGGCTAATTAAATCAAGCGGTATGTGCAGTAATAGTATGTAAATACCTTTTCATGGATGGAGTGCCGGGCACCGGTGCTGTATTGTGAAGCGCTTCCGGTTCTTACCTATATCACCACAGGTTGAGCTCTTGTCAGCGGCATCTGGCAGCAGCTGTCAAAGTGCTGTGCGTGTCTCCGGAGGTCTGTGCACTTCCTGATTGCAGGTGGGGATGTGTGTTCAACACATTTCACTTGGCATGTGACGCTGTGCAGGGCCGTAGGGAGGGCGGTGCGGTCGGTGCTCCGCACAGGGCGGAATCCTCGAAGGTCACCGGCCGCAGACTGCCTGGCTCCAGAGATCTCAATAAAGAGACTTCCTGCAGTGCTGAGCAAAATACCTGCCCTCCACCAACCCCTGGCGGAAATGGTATCAGGGAGAGGGGAGGGGCGGGGGGAGTGAGAGCGGCGGGAGTGCAGCACAGGACGAACTGCCGTCCTGATACGGCACTGACGCTGTGCTTCATCAGGGACTGTTGTGTATATGTGTGTATGTGTATATGTGTGTGTGTGTGTATATGTGTATATGTGTATATGTGTGTATGTGTGTGTGTGTGTGTGTGTGTAAATTGCTGTTTCCGCAATGTTCAAGGACAGTATTAAGTATTTCTCAGATGTACCGAGGAGAGCATGAGATATCTCTGGACCTCATTCAGAGCCGGACGCTATTTGCGCTCGCTCGTTCAGTAAAAAGGGGTGGCTATTCAAATGGACCGTTCGCTCTTTGCGGTCTGTTCACGCCTCTAGGTCTGAACGAGCGAACAAAACATGCGGTAGCTTTTTGGAAAAATACGCCCCCTGGCTGCTCGCATCCTACGTCATGTCCGCTATTTATTAGATTAATCGAGTACATCGACCAGCGTATGAACTGCTCGCTATTTTTGTGGTTGGTTTTTCCTACCGCAATCATGCGAGCAGTTCTGACTATAAAATAACCCAGTGACGTGGTCAATGACACTGCTGTATTAATTATGCACACCCATAAAATGCCCGTTTTGACCTTTAAGCACGCCTGCGTTCGGATCTCTACTCCCCGTTTTCAAGCACCTTCCCCTGTTACCACCCACATACGCCTCCTCCGGTCACTCAAAATAGCAGGCATTCGCTATTTAGCGAACAAACGATTTTTGACCGCACTGACTGGTTTGCGCATGCGTATTACGATCCGTACGCATGCGCAGTTGGGCAAACATCGCTCGGAACGAACGAGCGGCCGCTTACGAGCGGCTCTGATTCAGGCCCTCTGTTCACCAGCTCCCGCAGTAGCCATCCCCACCTACTATGAGGCTTCGCTGCCATAGAGGGATCTCGTAATCCCTCTCTGGTGGGCTACAGGATGTTCAAAAAATGGTTTGTGGCTTTTGCCAAATGAGGAAAGCAGGAGATACAGTGACAGAGATGTATCCTGCTTTCTGTCCACCTGCTCACGCAGCATCAATCTACATAGTTTTCTATGGGGACACTATATAACAAGATCTGTAAAGCACTGCTTTGTGGATGTTGCCTGCTTGGGCTAACGCCATATTCACCTGCTATTGGGCTGCCCTGCCAGAGAGGGATTTTGCAAACCCTCTCTGGTGGGCTGAAGGATGTCCCAAAGAGCTTCACATACACAACTTACTTCTATCTTCTGCACCCTTACAGCTACTGCGCATGTGCAGCTTTCCAGTAGCCGCAAGTGGGTCCGTAGATAGAGGTAAAGTGATTGCAGATAAGTTCACTTTATTTCTTCCTGATAGCCGGGACAGGCTCTTATCGAAGGACAGGCCATATATTTTAACAGATATGCCCCTATAGCTATTAGGGGTCTATGCACTAAGCAGTGATAAGTGACAGAGAGAAAAATGATAAGTGATAAGTGCCAGCCAATAAGCTTCCAACTGTCATCTCACAGGCTGTGTTTGAAAAATGACAGTTGGGAGCTGATTGGATGGCATTTATCACAGACTTATAACTTTTCACTCTGTCACTTATCACTGCTTAGTACATAGACCCTTAGTCTTTTTTGGCATATTACAGTACAGTCACATTAACAATGGGTGTTTCCCTTTGTTCATTTGTAGGCTATCACATTAGAGAAGAGGGGAGGAAGATTGTGTTTTTAAAGGTAGGCGCTAGTCACCCCTTTGGCACAGGACACACCCCCCCCCGCAACAGTGGTCACACACACCATTAAACTAGTCACACCTTCATGGTGCTGGTCACAAACCTTGCAGCGGAACACAATAGGCCCTTCATAAATTTCAGCTCCAGGCCCATGTGGACCTTAATCTGGCACTGATCTTGACCGATATGTCACAGTACGCCGTAGTGTACGCACCATACTTTTTAGACATGATATACCTGGCCGAACCAGTCAGCCCTTCCACCAGCAGCAGCAGCACATCATCGACCATTTCCAGAGATTGCTTCGCTCCCATCTGGGAAAACGCTTAGCAATTTCTAGAGAATTTTGATTGGTGAACAATTTTCAGTGAGCTACGTTCACGCACTCCCTCACGTTATGCACAGCCGGCCTGTTAAGCGTTTCAGTCAGCTTGCACAACGAGAAACAGAATAACCACCTATGTAAATTATTCTACCTGCGGCAAATTCAACCCAAGCTTCGGCCGCTTGCTTCCCTTTATGCACCACCTTCCTGATAAGCGATATGGTCAGTGTGCATAAACGAGGAGTAAAATAACCGCCTAGCTGATTATTTTACTTGTGGTGAATTTATCTCAAGCTTCACCACTCGCTTCCTACTTTGAGTTTACTCCCAGCTGGTAGCATTTAGGAGTTCCAATTACTCCTAACCTTGCCAGCAGTTTCACTCCCACAACAACCCACTTCACAATCACAGTTTATATAACCATGAGGCATTGCCCAAAGAACCTAACTGCTCAATGGACTTTGCAATTAATGGGTGTCGGACCGAGAAACCCCTTAGTTTCTTGATAATCACAATGTACCTGCTTTGTACACTGGCCCAGTAGTTTGTACGGCCCCGTCAGGCACCTACTGAGTTTCAACCTAGGCTTAACAGACAGTAGCCTCCACTTTACAATCACACGTTTCAATTACATACACCTTTTCTGCGCAGAAAAAATTAAACCTTTTCCCTAAATATAGTAGTGTAATTCAGAGGTTTAACAAGCAATCACACTATGAATACAATGACTGTTTGAACACATGGCAGCAGTACAGGAAATATGCATACGTTATTGTGCGAATTACCCTCTAACACAAAACTTTAACAATGAAAGAAAACAAACTTTTCCTTCCTTGTCCCTAGATTCTAATCAGTGCTCCTTGAACTCACACAATAACGGATATCGGTTTCTCAACATTGACTGGTAGCAGGTTTTCGAACACAGGGCCTGATTCAGAGCCGGACGCTGTTTGTGGATGGTCGTTCCAAAAAAGGGGCCGTCTATTTAAATTGAGCGCTCGCTCATTGTGGTTTGTTGACGCCTCTATGTCTGAGCGAGCGTATGAAAAATGCGCTCGCTATTTTGTAAAGACGCCCCTTTGCCGTTCGCATCACACGTCATCTCCGGTATTTATTTGATTAATCGGGTACATCGAAAGGCATCTGAACTGCTCGCAGTGCTTGTGGTAGGTTTTTCCTACCGCAATCACTGTGAGCAGTTCAGGCTATAAGACAACCAAGTGACGTGGTCGATGACGCTCCTTTACTAATTATGCACTCCCATTAAATGCCCTTTTTACCGTTTGGCACGCCTGTGTTCAGATCTCCACTCCCCCGTTTTCAAGCACCTTCCCCTGTTACCACCCACAAACGGTACATTCTGTCAATCAAATTAGCAGCCCCTCGCTGTTTTGCGAGTGCACGATTTCCGACCGCAATGACTGGTTTGAGCATGCGCATTACGACCCATGTGCAGTTGTGCGAACATCGCTCATAGCGAACGTGCAGTCGCTTACGAGCGGCTCTGAATCAGGCCCACAGTGCATTCTTTCCTACATATGGCGCCTTCCAGCCTTTGTTGAGAGATCGATAACCGTGTGTTACCATGTAAATTGCAGTAGCTTGACCTCACTATGAGCCCCCAACTATGAATACCTAATAATCTTTATACCCAAATGTCGCTATTTAGCGTTGCAAGTCGCACAAGAAATATTTGCTTTCCAGACTTTGAGTGTGGTTCCAAAGCACAAAAAAGTTATTATTCACATTAAAAATAATTAGTTACACGCCTTGATCTAAATACAATTTAGCGCAAAAGATTATACGTTCAAAGGTACAGTCGATACATACGCAAGCGCTCTGGATCCAGATTTCCCAGCATCAAACGTGAAGCCTCCGTCAATAGAAAGAATATGATGACTGACTACTGGACATAGGCCCTGATTCAGAGCCGGACGCTCTGACCAGAGTGCTCGCTCTGAATCAGGGCCCACCTCCATTAAAATGGAGCGTCCTCCTGGACGCTCGTATAGCTGTGGGTCACCACCCACAGCATATACGAGCGTCCAACAAGATGGTCGCGATGGTATTGACCATCGCGACCATCGGACTTGCGAGTGAAACCATGTGGTCGGGTTTCTCAACCTCAAGCCCTGGTGTGATTTTGGCTCTATCACAGCCAAAATCACTGTCAGTGGGGCCGGCTTCAGACGGTAGGCGTTCCCATGGGAATGCCTCCGTCTGGCAGGCACGCCCCTGGCACGCCCACCAAAGGGGGCATGCTGTCAGTCACCATCGACAGCACGCCCCCTTTGGTGAGACACTCCGAGCGAAGGAAAGTCCTTCGCTCGCCGGGTCTCGCGCATGCGCACGACGGAGCTCCCTCCGTCGTGCGCATGCGCAGTGGGGAACATCGACCCACTTGCGAGCATACTGCCGCTCGTGAGTGGGTCTGAATGACCCCCATAGAGTGCTTGAATATATACCCTACAGAGAGTGAACAGTACAATAGAAACGAGTTGGCATAATCCCATTGGTTCTTGCTCTTGGTTCTTCTGCTACGATACAGTTCATAGGACAGTTGTACAGTGGTAGTACAGCCCTCCAATGGCACTTTGTGTGTGTTTTAACTAATCAATAGACACTACATACAAAGTACATTCTAACACCTAATTCTCTATAATCCATAACTTGCAGACGCATGTTGCGATCTCCTTGCCGAGGAAACCGGAGATCTGCATATAGACAGTGGTTAGAATGGTACCAAACATGGTCTGCTTGTCATGTACTAAACCTTAGATATCAAATACATACATTTTACATCATAATTAATAACTTTAATATAAACCATTATGTGCAGGAACCTTTTATGAGTGCGTGTATATTTATAATTATATGTAAGTATGCGTTGTGTGTCTTCATGCAGCGTAAAAGGTAGGGGTTGTGTACAGCGCAAAACATGTGCTGTGTGTGTGTGTTTTTATTTACAATAGCAACTGTGTATATGTGTGAACGCATTCTGGATAAACCAAGCACTGCGAGCAGTTCATATGCCTTTCGATGTACTCGATTAATCTAATAAATAGCGGAGATGACGTAGGATGCGAGCGGCCAGGGGGCGTTTTTTAAAAAATAGCGAGCGCATGTTTCGTTCACTCGTTCAGACATAGAGTCATCAACAGACTGCAAAGAGCCAGCGCTCTATTTAAATATCCGGACCCTTTTTCTGAACGAGCGAGCGCAAATAGCGTCCGGCTCTGAATCAGGCCCTAAGTTATCAGAGATGGCCAGCAGACACTTGATGGAATCACAATGTAATCAAAGGCCTCTCCAGCCTACTTATAAATGCAAGTTCGTTTAGGCATACAATGATAGTCAGACTTAGGCCCTGATTCAGACCCACTCGCAAGCGGCTGTCCGCTCGCAAGTGGGTCGATGTTGTGCACTGCGCATGCGCACAACGGCGGGAGCTCCGTCGTGCGCATGCGCCAGACGCGACGAGCGAAGGAATTTCCTTCGCTCGTTGTGTCTGATCAAAGGGGGCGTGCTGTCGATGTTGATTGACAGCACACCCCCTTTGGTGGGCGTGCCGGGGGCGTGCCTCCCTGACGGAGGCGTTCCCAAGGGAACGCCTACCGTCAGAAGCCGGCCCACTGACATCACTAGTGATGTCAGTGGGAGTGATTTTGGCTCTGATAGAGCCAAAATCACTCCGGGCCTTGCGGTTGAAAACCTCAACCGCAGGCTCCGGCTCGCAGTGGCGATGGTCGCGATGGTCAAGACCATCGCGGCCATCAAACTCGTATAGGCTGTGGGTGGTGACCCACAGCTATACGAGCGTCCAGGAGGACGCTCCATTATTATGGAGGGCGGCCCTCATTCAGAGCGTGCGCTCTGCTCAGAGCGTACGGCTCTGAATGAGGGCCTTAAAGACAATGGTTCAGTTAAAACACTCGTCTGCACCTCACAGTAACTTTGTGTATTCCAATTACTAGTCCCAGACATATCCACAAGACTTGTCTGTCAGCACTGAATATATAAAGTCTTTAAATATATGTGTATTCAAGATTATGTAAAGACTTTAACAGTGTGCAGTAACACAGCAGATGTACACAATGCTAAAATAGTGCCGTGCACAATAATATTATACTGACTATGCCAGATGGCGTCGTGCAGACAATGCAAACTAGCGTCGTGCAAATATTATTTTTACAATATAGGTCTCAGCCAACCATCCGGCTTCGACAACCATAATACTAGTCTTTATTACTAGCCAATATACCATTAATATTAGGACCTGGAAATCCTCCTTGGGCCCAGAAAATCTAAAAAAAAATTATAGGTATTGTATCAACATTCTAGACTTGGTGAATGTAAAAATAAAAAAAAATCATTAGTATTGCATATACGTGTCCACAATCTTGACCATTATGGGAAATCACTTCTGCCAAAATTTTTATTATTTGAGGATCTAGAACAGTTGTATTGCTTTGTATAAGGGCCACTTGGCAGGAGTGGCCCACGTGACAAGCAGTGCTATAGAGACTGGTAGCATCACTCACACCTAAAACACTGTGTGCCCTGTGCACGGACTGCTATGTAGCCTATCCTACGCGAGTGAATGCGGACCCAAAACACCTCTCCACCCCAATGTTACAACTCTGTGAATTTTTCATCCAAATCTATCCAGTAGAAGGCTCAAAACAGGCTCCCTGGGTTCTGCCAAGCGTACACCAACAGGAGGTCTGACTGGGACCCTAACCCCGTAAAGCCTGGCCAGGATCCAACTGGACCACTTTACATTGGTTTCACCTCTGTGAAGTTATCATCCAAATCCTTCCAGTGGAAGGCCCATTACAGGCTCCCCGGATCAAAGTTCTGCCCAGAGTATACCAACGGGATGTCCGACCGGGACCTAATCTTCAAGTTATTATGTTATGCATCCCAGACCAATTGCCAGGCATCCCAGACCAAATGCCACCCCTCTGTGAAGTTTTCATCCAAATCCATCAATTGGAAGGCCCAGAACAGGCTCCCCAGGTCAAAGTTCTGCCCAGTGTACACCAACAGGAGGTCTGAATGGAACCTCAATCAAACCTAGTATGTCTTCTGGGATCCAATGTTACCATTCTGTGAAGTTTTTGTCCAAATCCATCCAGTGGAAGGCTCAGAACAGGCTCCCTGGATCAAAGTTCTGCCCAGCATACACCAGCGGTAGGTCCAACTGGGACCCTTACTCCTCTAAAACCTGGCCAGGATCCAACTGGACCAACTTGCGTTGGTTTCATCCCAATCGGTGCAGGGGTGTCCGAATGCATAACCTGTCGAAGCTGAGTAATTGGCTGAGACAAGTTCAGTTTAAAATTGAATCGCGGCGACGCCATCTTGCAACTGGCCGCAAGACGCAAACTTGAAAATGAGATCGCAAGACGCCATTTTGCGAATGGCCGCCTAAGCGCCATTTTAGATAAACTCACATTTTAGTACATGTGGCGATAATACTATTAGCACCATGCGATTGCATCTCCCATAATTTCTCATATACATGATAATACGCATAATAGCGCTGTTAACTAGTCGCATATTAGCGAATGCACAAGACCCCAAATGAAAACACCGTTTAGTATCTAAATGCGCTTGCATCCGCACCAAATTAACTCGCGTCTTCATATCAAACCCCGTACACTCACACATTACATATTCACTTACAAGGTTCCATTAGCTTTAAGATATAAGATTTAAGTTTGTTTGGTTAATATAAATGTTGTGAAATAAAGATATTTGGTAACTAAGGTTTTATACATGCTAAGAAAGCCGTGTTTGGTTTTGTACTGATGCGTACTCTTTCCACAGTATTCTGGTGTAATCGGTGGGGAGATCGCATCATGCATTCTCGAGTTATGGATCGCAGAGACTTCAAGCAACAAACTGTATATTTCGTGAACAACTGTTAGGATGTTACAGGGGCCGGGAAGGGAGAGATCCCCAGCTGTTAGAGGCAGGGAGAGTCTATTTGTACCAGCCTGTTAAATGCTCCGTAACAGATGGATCCCACTTGGGAACCAATAGCATCAGCAACAAACATCTCTATTGTTTTACCTATTCCTGGGGGGTATAAATATGTGTGCTCCAACACTGGGTTTTAGTCTTCGTGCCGAATGCTGATAGACGAGGGGTTTCTTGCTGATGCCTAGCACCTGGTACCGGAAGCGCTGCGTATGTATACTGTACTTGGGTCTGTATAATTCCTTTTGCACCTAAATTGTGTCTGGATCAATTGTGTGTAACTGTCTGAACTTTTACTTGAATAATACTTGTGCTTTGGAACCACAGATTCCAGGTGTAAGTCTTTATTTACTGTTTGACTGCGTACACAAATTAGCATTATCCTTAGAAGGTATAGGCAGGTGTGTATAGAGGTTCTGATCCAGTATCGTTAGTTGGGGGCTCGTAGTGAAGTCACTTACCTGCTCACACGGTACATACGGCTATCGATATTTCAGCAAAGGGTGGAGTGGCCACATGCAGGGTTTGCCTGCAACCGCTTTGTGCTGAAAGATCGCTATCCGTCTCCGTGTGACTCAAGGAAGCTGACTAGAATCCAGGGACAAGAGAGGAAAAAGTTTGTTTTCCTCTGTTGATAGAACCTTACGTTTAGAGGGGTGCCGCAGTACTGAGTATGCGGCTAAGTCGCAGGTTTGCGCACAGCAAAGACGCACTTTTGTGTACGCAGCTAAAGGTTGTCATACGGTTGTGTGGTATTCGCATTATTGTGTATGCGACTGGTCACACAATAGCGTATACGTACTTCCAGTTGTGCTGCCACGTGTTTTGGATAAAGCCGTTGAGGTTTACATTTTTCAATTATCACCAATATCTGGGTTAATGTGTATTTTTCTGCGCAGGAAAAAGTGTGTAACAGTGAGTGTTTTGTTGGTAGGGGTAACTTGTTCCCTACAGTTAAAGGTACCGTATGACCTTTAAAGGCTAAGTGCTAGTCGCTCGGTAAGCAGCTTTACCATTCTATACACAGTAGCAGGTGTACATGTTGTCTTTGTTGTAGAGAGGTGCGTGGAAGTGGCCGACATATAAACTACCATAGGTGTGGAAGTTGCCTTACTAAATCTTATCCGGGTGTGGAAGTTGCCTTTTTCAAATCTTGTCCAGGTGTGTGGGCGCCGCCGAATTAAATCGTCCACAGGTAAGTGAAAGTATCTTGATTGTCTTTCACCAGTTTAAATCTTTATTGAAAAGCGGAGGAGTTGTCTCAGAATGGGAGCCGCCCAAACAGTAGAGATGTTAGACCATGATGTGCTGCTAATGGAGGCGCCGATCAGATCGGCTTGTCGTATTATGCATACTAAGTACGGTACTTATGCGATAAGGTATTGTGATGTATGGTTTAAAATGACGATGAAGAGTGTTAGACCGTTTCCCAGAATTGGTAGTTTTGATAAAAATATGTTAGATAATGTCCGGGATCACATCAGTCTGATGCGCTCCCGAGAGAAAAATGTTAAATATATTGAATGTTTAAAACTGTGGCAGCATCCCCCATGCATGGCTTAAAAATGTGCAAATGATGCAAACTAGCATTGCGAACACATTGCCAGAAAATACGTCCGTGATGCTGAGTTGCAATACGGGCGAGCCGCAAAATGGCGCACCCGTGCGGCAAGGTAGCGTCGTGGAGAGTATTGTCAGCAGTTCACGCTCACCTCCCCCACCTTATGTGGATGGAGGTGCAAGTACAGTTACCAAAAATACCCATAAAACTGTAACAAGCAACTTGTACCCTCTCTTAAGCAACTATAAAGAAAATGTTCATGATGTGGATAATGAGCCTATTGTAATGTCTGCCATTTCCCATGCTGTGCAGATGATAGATGCTGCATCACCACAATCACGAATGGTGACGACATCTCCATCGGTAACAGCAAGGGAAGTGTTAACGCCCTCTGCACCCATAGAGGAAGTTGTTCATACCATACGTAGCAGCAGCAGACTAAACCCCCAGCCAGGTAATCAGGTCAAAGGTAGCAGCGCTACCGGTCTGCATCCCATTCGGACAATAACTGTTCCAAATGGAAATGCAGATGCAAAGGGTATAGTGCCCACGAGGGAAGTAGTAATGCATTGTCCTTGGACAAGAGCAGAACTAAATTCCATCATAAATGATTTCCCCGATCCCAAAAAGGAATTAGCCAAATGTCAAAGATTTTTGAGAAATTTGGGTAGTTCACATGAACCCACTAATAAAGATTGGCGTGTGGTGTTAAGGGCCTGTATACCACGCAATACCGACGTGACAAAATTTATCACGGATTGTGTATTGGATGGTGACGTTCCCTTAACAGACCAAGTAAACCAAGGTAACATTTCCTGTATTGTAACTCAATTGGGTATATATTTTCTAGGGATGTGCAGGCTCGGATAGGTTCGAGTTTGCACGTTGAGTTCGGAACTCAACGTGCAAACTCGAACCTATCCGAGCCTGCACATCCCTAATATTTTCCAGTAGTAGTTAACTGGAACAAAATTTTCACCATTAAGCAGAAGGAGAGTGAATCTGCAGAAGATTATTGCGACCGGGCTCTGCAGGCTATCACCCAGTACACTGGGATAGAAGATATTAAAGATAGCACTAACCACAGGGGAATGATAGTCACGATACTCGTGGAAGGTCTGAAGGAGAGTTTAAAAACCCGGGTTCAGACCTCACAGCCTGGCTGGCGGGGACTCACAATAGAAACCGCCATAGAACATGATAAAAACATCTCCAAGAAGAGAGAAGCCCAGAGCGAAAAACTAATGGCTGTCAGTATACAAGCTCTGGAGGGATTGACGGTAACATCATACCCTCCCTATCCTTACCCATATCCAACACGTTTACCCTCTGCGCAAACCTCACAACTCCACATGTCTTCACCCGATACACGAACATGTTTTAACTGTAATCAAGCAGGACACTTAAGTAGAAACTGTACAGTAAAAAGAGTAGGGACCCCACATCAGGGAAGACCTGGATATCCCCATAAGGGATATGCACAGAGGCCAGCAAATGTTCAGCAGGCACCAGCTCCAATTGTAGCCGTAAATGCTTTAGTGGAGAATGGTAGCCAACGCTTGGGGTCAGGTCATACCTGTAGTCAGGTTAACAGGAAGTACTAGGGAAGAACCGGTCATGATGGTTGATATAGCTGGTACTGAATATCCTTTTCTTGTAGACACAGGGGCGACCAGGTCAGTGATAAAATCTCCCGTTAATTTACAGGTGACCAACGAGACAGTACCAACAATGGGGGTAACAGGTAAAGTGAAACATTATCCTTTCACAAAGTCTACAGAGGTTACTATTGGGCCGTTGCATACCAGGCATTCTTTTCTCCTGGCTTCTGCGGCTCCTACTAACCTTCTGGGTAGAGACTTGTTATGTAAGATGGGATGTGTCATATATTGCACCCCTGATGGTGTATTTTTAGACATCCCAGAGAGAGTGGCACACGAGGTGCGGGATATGTTGGACACTCCCCAAAGGATAATGTATCACTCTACAAGTTTAAATGAAAATCCATCTCAGATAAATGAAATGTTGTCCCTAATTCCAGACTTCCTTTGCACTAAAGACGGACAGGACACTGGATTAATGGCAAACGTAAGCCCAGTAATGGTAAATTTAAAAAGAGGAAGGCAAGCTCCAAACATTCCCCAGTACCCACTAAAACAGGAGGTAGAATTAGGGGTTTTTCCAATAATTGAGCGATTATTGCAACAGGGAATTTTAGTTCGTACAGCTAGTGTAGCCAACAGTCCCATCTTCCCGGTGAAGAAGAGTGGTGGGAGGGGTTATAGGCTGGTACAAGACCTTAGAGGTGTTAATAAGGTAGTAGAGAGCCAATTCCCTGTAGTGCCAAATCCAGCTGTCATTTTGATGCAGATCCCACCAAATGCAATCCATTTCACTGTCATTGACCTCTGTTCTGCTTTCTTCTCTGTGCCTCTCCATCCATACTGTCAGTATCTATTCGCATTTACATACAGAGGTTTACAATACACATGGACACGGTTACCCCAAGGTTTCATAGACAGCCCCAGTATCTTCTCCCAGGCATTGCACGACTGTTTACAATCTTTTCAACCTGCCAATGGATCTGTTCTAATTCAATATGTGGACAATTTATTGCTATGTTCTGACTCGTTTATGTCATGTTTGAATGATACTAAACTTTTGTTACTTCATCTCTCGCATACAGAACACAAGGTGGCTAAGGACAAACTACAGCTGTGCCAATCCAGAGTAAAATATTTGGGACACTGCCTAACCCAGGGGTTACGACATCTTACAACAGATAGAATCCAGGCCATACAAAACATGACACTGCCGCAGAATCAACAGCAAATTCGTACCTTCTTGGGAATGTGGATACTGTAGAATGTGGATACCAGGTTTTTCTATTTTGGCCTTACCTTTACAGGAATTAGTCTCTTCCTCAGAGCATGATCGTGTCATACACACAGAGGAATCAGAACAGGCTTTCCTTAATCTTAAGGATAGTCTGACAAGAGCTCCTGCATTGGGAATACCTGATTATGAAAAACCTTTTGATTTGTATTGTACGGAAGCCGATGGTTGTGCTGCAGGTGTCCTTACACAAAAACATGGTGATGCCAGTAGGCCCGTAGCATACTACAGTGCCCAATTGGATATGGTAGCAAGATCACTCCCCACCTGTTTGAGAAGTGTAGCAGCTACCGCTCTATTGGTGAGTAAAAGTGAGGACGTAGTATTGGGCCATGATATGATTGTCTACACTCCCCATGCTGTATCTGCTCTGTTGAACTCAGCTCAAACCAGACACGTCTCCTCGGCTAGGTTCACCAAATGGGAACTAGCTCTAATCGCTCCTGCAAATATTACTGTTAAACGTTGCAGTACGCTGAATCCAGCAACATACCTACCATATGTACAACATGATGTACAAAGGGTGGAAGGAGAGGAGTTGCTGGCAGGAGGTGAGTTCGGCAGACATTATGATACGCACGATTGTATGACATATCTGAAACAGACCTTTACTGCTAGACCTGACATACATGACACACCTTTAGAGAATGTGGATGTGACCTTTTATACGGATGTGAGTTGTCATAGACAAACAGACACAGGTGAATTATGTACAGGTTATGCTGTTGTAAATGACACAGACATCATAGAAGCTAAACCTCTTGGTCCTCCTCACTCAGCCCAGGTAGCAGAGTTAGTAGCACTAACTAGAGCGTGTGAATTAGCAGCAGATAAATCTGCTAACATTTACACTGACTCGAGGTACGCGTTCGGGGTGGTGCACGATTTCGGGGCTCTATGGCGTCTGAGAAATTTTATGACAGCAGCAGGCACACCAGTTGCACATTCCTGACACATAAAACATCTTTTAGGAGCAATCCAACTGCCCAAAGCGGTGGCAGTAATTGAATGCAAAGCCCATACATGTGATGATGACCCGGTGTCACTGGGCAACAACAGAGCTGATGAAGCTGCAAAATGGGCAGCAGGGTTAAAAATGTTTTCTCCAACTGAAACAATTATGTCATTCCAAACAATTGATATGCTGAAATTATTTGAGATGCAAAATTTGGGTTCAATTCAGGAAAAATCCATTTGGAAGTCCAAGGGATGTGGGCAAGAGTCCTCTGGGCTCTGGAGGGACGGACATGGTAAGCCAGTAGCCCCCAAGGCATATTACCCCAGCCTGGCTGAGGCAGCACACGGCCTGACTCATCTGGGTAAACAGGGTATGTGCAAGTTGGTGAGGGCCTACTGGTGCGCACCAAGTTTTTCTTCACAAGCAGAAAAGATAGCAATATCCTGTCTGACCTGCTTGAGAAAGAACATAGGGAAAGTGATCCCTACCAAACCGTCCAACATTCCACCGACTGATGGACCTTTCCAGGTGATACAAATTGATATCATCCAATTACCACCCTGCAGGAACCTTAAGTATGTATTAGTGTGCACAGATGTATTTTCTAACTAGGTTGAGGCCTACCCAGCGGCCACTAATACTGCTGCGTTTACTGCCAAGAAAATAGTTCAGTAATTTGTATGCAGGTACGGTATCCCTAAAATCATAGAGAGTGATAGGGGTACTCATTTCACAGGTGATGTTTTTCAAAATATGTGTAAGCTGATGGGTATTAATAGCCGACTTCATACCCCCTACCGACCGCAAGCCAGTGCCAAGGTAGAGAGGATGAATGGGACTATTAGAAATAAGTTAAGTAAAATCATGGCAGAGACTAGACTAGGCTGGCCAGAAGCATTACCTTTGGTCCTACATAGCATAAGGACCACTCCTAGACCTCCTCTGAATCTGTCCCCATTTGAAATATTGTTCGGTAGACAACCTCATTTGATTATAAGTCC
Organism: Taudactylus pleione; assembly: GCA_031769625.1. Classification (NCBI taxonomy): domain Eukaryota; kingdom Metazoa; phylum Chordata; class Amphibia; order Anura; family Myobatrachidae; genus Taudactylus; species Taudactylus pleione. The sequence continues at coordinate 5,323,743 of JAUIMM010000331.1, read as the reverse complement.
ACAGGAAGACCTGAAGGGTAACAACGAGGTAACTGTAAAGTATCTTATATCAATGAGTAAGCAGTTAAAGCAACAGCAGCAGAAACTGAAATTGTTGACTAATGATATGCCTGAAACTAACTGTCATGATTTTGAACCAGGAGAATATGTAATGATCAGAAATTTCTTGCGTTCAGGTTGTTTGACTGATAGGTGGGAAGGTCCGTACCAGGTGCTGCTGACGAGTACTACATCTTTGAAGGTGGCCGAGAGAGATACCTGGGTCCATTCCACTCACTGCAAAAAGGTCAATCAACCAGTGGAGAAACAATTCGGAGACAATGCTGATAGTGTGGACCTGTCGCTCGTGAGCTTGTTCCGGGGGATTGAACAGGTTGTAGTGAGATACCTGAACAAAAAAATGAAATCTGCAGGTCTTGTTGTGACAATGGAAGGGCCTGCTGTGTTCAGTTTCATATTCTCTTTTAGAGTGTTCACCATCTTGGTCGGTTTGGGAGTATCCAGTTTCTGTGATGGGAGACCGATCGAGGAAATGGGAGCTGATGGCAGTGCTGATGGAGTGGAGTCAGGAGGAGTGCAATGCCAATCAGGGGAGTGTCTGACTAACCTTAGTACTGTTATTGTTAAGAGAGCTATCATTCCGGATACTCGGGGAAGGTGTGGAGGGTTATCGTCTGAAGATTCCTGTATTTTTGAGCTTTGTGGGTCCCTAGTTGATGAGAACTGTATCCAACGGTGCCAACCTAAATATAGCCCGTACTGGGGTGGGTATCCTTTAGAGGATTATCATAGCATGGTAGGCAAAGTGTTCAATCAAACTGATTGCTGGTTGTGTTCACATGTGCCACAGGGACAGCATAACGTAGGGTTGGTGCCATTTCCACTAAATACCACGGAAATTTTAGAATTGCAAAAAGGGAAAACCTTGGATGGAAAATTTCTCTCCTCCAAACCACCTCATTTCAAACTCCATCAATTCCAAGTAGATAGATCACTTTTGTGCTTAAACATAACCAACCCCAATAGACCCAGGAGTTGGGAAGTGACGGGGAATAATCAGATGATGACCTTCTCACAAAGAGCTGATAATGAGTCCATAAACCATGATCTGTTACGCTCCATTAAGTCAGGTGGGAAACATTTTAGGTATCGGTATACATTGAGTTCCACCAAAGAAATTATTGGTAAGGTGCCAAATGGTTATTGTGCTAAAATAATACAGCCAGAAACTTACATGTACCAGATGGAAGACCCAGAAATAGGATTGTTTGCAAGGGAAATGTGCTTAATGATAATGATGCATACCATTCCTTATGTTCACCCTGATAATGTATATTTCATCTGTGGAAGAAAAGCGTATAAATGGCTCTCCCCGAGTTCCGAAGGTTTGTGTTACCTGGGAAGAGTAGTCCCAGAAGTTATGACCCTCACACATGTTGAAATGCTGGGTATACATAAAAGCACACCATCACCATATCTTCACACACAAGATGAACACAGAGGCAAAAGAAATATGATACCTGGTGACGTACATAAAGCCACTCAGTTAATCAGTGAGACAACTGGCTTTCAAGTTTTAGTCGCATTGGATCCCACCAGGATTGCTCAGGGTACATAAAATTTTAGATATATCCAGGAACTTGCTAAATTGATAGATAATATCACTGAGATGTACGATGACACATTCAGGTATACAGGGAGAGAATTGCAAGCGTACAAGAAAGAACTGGTGCAACACAGGCTAGTGCTGAATTATTTAACTGCTGTTACTGGAGGGTATTGCGTAACATTGGCCACCCAATTTGGAGTAAAATGTTGCACCTATGTCACCAATTATACCAGCGACCCCAAGGAGGTGATAGACCGAAAGATGGATGAAATTCTGCAGCTAAAATGGGAGTTTCGTAAGAACCATAAACGCTTCAGTGGCTGAAGTAGGGGAGAAGATAGAAGGATGGGTTTCATGGCTGAACCCAGTGAAATGGTTCTCAGGTCTAGGGGAATGGGTCCAGGAAGTGATCGCCAGCATAGGTAAATTCTTGATTCTTATACTAATTGTCATCATAATAATTGGCATATGCGTCCGGTGTGTTCCTATTGTGTTGAAGTGTGGAAAATGTAAAAATAGAGTAAAACGCAAGAACGAAACTATGATGGTGGTCAGTAATGACAATATGAATACTGAGGTAAATATAGAACTGCATTACAACCCTGAACTAGGAAATACCATCATTTAATGTATTATATTTAGACATGCATAGAATGTATTATTGAAATGTTATTTTTAAAACACCTCAGTCTAAATTCCCCTTCAAGACTGCTTTTATAAGACTGGTGCATTCCCACACCATTCACATGATCTTCCAAGATCCGCAGTGTGCGTATAATAGTAGTTTAATGTCCCCATCCAGAGACACATTATTGATGGATTAAGAACCACCTTGTGCCATCCCACAATAACACTAAATAATATGTAAATGTAAGCCTAAATTAAATTCTAATAGCAGATTGTGATAGCATGTTGTTTGCTATCAAAGGGTGGACTGTCGAAGCTGAGTAATTGAGACAAGTTCAGTTTAAAATTGAATCGCGGCGACGCCATCTTGCGACTGGCCACAAGATGCCATCTTGAAAATGAGATTGCAAGCCACCTAAGCGCCATTTTAGATAAACTCACATTTTAGTACATGTGGCGATAATACTATTAGCACCATGCGATTGCATCTCCCATCATTTCTCATATACACGATAATACGCATAATAGCGCTGTTAACTAGTCGCATATTAGCGAATGCACAAGACCCCTAATGAAAACACCGTTTAGTAGCTAAATGCGCTCGCATCCGCACCAAGTTAACTAGCGTCTTCATATCAAACCCCGTACACTCACACATTACATATTCACTTACAGGGTTCCATTAGCTTTAAGATATAAGATTTAAGTTTGTTTGGTTAATATAAATGTTGTGAAATAAAGATATTTGGTAACTAAGGTTTTATACATGCTAAGAAAGCCGTGTTTGGTTTTGTACTGATGCGTACTCTTTCCACAGTATTCCGGTGTAATCGGTGGGGAGATCGCATCATGCATTCTCGAGTTATGGATCGCAGAGACTTCAAGCAACAAAATGTATTAACTGTTAGGATGTTACAGGGGGCGGGAAGGGAGAGATCCCCAGCTGTTAGAGGCAGGGAGAGTCTATTTGAACCAGCCTGTTAAATGCTCCGTAACAGATGGATCACCCTTGGGAACCAATAGCATCAGCAACAAACATCTCTATTGTTTTACCTATTCCTGGGGGGTATAAATATGTGTGCTCCAACACTGGGTTTTAGTCTTCGTGCCGAATGCTGATAGACGAGGGGTTTCTTGCTGATGCCTAGCACCTGGTACCGGAAGCGCTGCATATGTATACTGTACTTGGGTCTGTATAATTCCTTTTGCGCCTAAATTGTGTCTGGATCAATTGCGTGTAACTGTCTGAACTTTTACTTGAATAATACTTGTGCTTTGGAACCACAGATTCCAGGTCTAAGTCTTTATTACTGTATGACTGCGTACGCAAATTAGCGTTATCCTTAGAAGGTATAGGCAGGTGTGTATAGAGGTTCTGATCCAGTATTGTTAAACCGAACAGACAAACAAACAGACCAATGAATTTTATATATAAGATATATATATATATATATATATTAAAATAAGACACAGCAAAAGAAGATATAATTATATATGAAGAATGTACGAAAGGCTATACAATTCTATAAAAGGCAGTATCTAAAAAATAATTAATAAAGAAAAAAGTCCATTATATACTGTATAAATAGTACAAAACAAAAAATTAGAAGCTTTTTTCCCACTAAAAGATGATATTTCTAGGGCCATATATTGATGGGATTAAAAAAACAGACTTATTACTGTATTACTGTAAATATGTTATTATCATTTGTGTTTACAAAGAAGAAAACAATGCTAGGAAACATCTTGTGCCGCAATAACTCATGCACACCATTAGATATTATTGGTTTAGGTCAAGAGAAAGTACATTTATGACTAAACTAGATTAAGATGGATAAAGCACCTGGCCCAGATGGTATCCACCCACGTGTGCTGATGGAAAGACTAAAGGACCTCAATATGTTCTGCTTGGAACAGAGAGAGGATATAATAGAAGCTTTCAAATACATCAAGGGTTTTAACAATGTGCAGTAGGAAAACATAACAGGCTACATAAGAGAGATGTACAGTATTAGATGTACAGTAATAGAAGAACATGAGGACACGCACAAAGACTGGAGATTGGCAGACAAGGGCGTATCTATAATGGTTACAGGGTGTGCGGTGCACGCGGGCCCATGGGTCCCTTGCACCCATGTTTTTTATACTTACCTTTCCCCGCATCAGCTGTAGCAGCGCTACACAAAACCCTTGGAAAATAGCAGCGGCGGCCATTTTTCCAGCGTTTTGTGCTTGCGCAGTAGGAAAATCCCCACAAAAATGGCTGCTGCACCATTTGTGACTTGCGCATACTCTGGGCACAGACTAGTGCCCATAGTCTACTGTTTCGTCATTGCGCTGCTGGCTGCTGGGGAGAGAGGAGGGGGCACCGGATGGGAAATGAATATGGGCCCCCTCCTCTCAATATGCCCCTGGTGGCAGGTTTAGGGGAAATATGCAGAAGAATTACTATTAAATTGTTAGTAAATGCTGTAGATGGTGTAGACCGAACATCCAACAGAGGTGGTACATGCTAATGCAATAGGGAAATGTACATGTGACAGGTATGGGGCAATCCTAAACCTGAATGTGTAAAATGAGGATGGCAAATAGGGTCTGAGAAAAGTTTTTAGGAATAAAAATAAGCAGACCAGATGGTTCTTATCTGCCATCAAATATTATGTTTCTATGTTCAGTTATTTCTTATGTGTATAGACTCCTACATAATTGGATCATTATCACAAGACTGGCAGATGGCAGATGTGGGACTAATATGCACAAAGGTAGCACAATCAAACCCAGGGAGGGACAGTCCTGTAAGCCGGCACCCAGAGATAACATACAGAAATGTATCACTGCAAATAAATTAACAATAGCAAGTTTTTATTGAATAGCAACATTTTATCAAGGGGCCAGTCATGCTATACTAATCTGATCAGGGTTTATGAGGGGGTAAGGAAAGCGAGTCTTGGCAATGCAGCTGATTTATTTGGATTTTTCATGTACAGTTCTAAATAAGAGAATGGTGCATAAGATAAAAGCACTGGGATTAGCATAAGTCCATAAGTCGTAGGAAGCAGAGGGGTGTTATAAATCAGCACTGTAAATGCTATTCTGCACCCTGTGCCTCCCACGCCCACTGATGTCATTCAGAGGCAGCACCGGGAATTACAGCTCTGCCCGTAGCATCCTGAGGACGGCACTGCAACAGCGGTTCTGGTGCCAGGATCCATTCCCGGCACCCTGCTAGCCAGATACAGGGGCCATGGGTGAGCAGCAGTGATGCCCACTGGGCTCTGCACTCTGTTCACTCTGGGCCTGATTCAGTACGGATCGCAACTGCGATCGCAGCTGTGTAATCGCATGCAATGCATCTGCGAAAATATGCTAGTGTCTGCCACTGCTCAGCTGGCATAGAGATGCCCACTACCGCTTTCTCACATCCGTAAGACCTCGCAGTCCTGCATATACATCGGTAACATCGGCTACTCATGCACAATTACAGCAGGTCTGACCTGTATCGGAATCTGCAAGCCTCGTCGCACACAGTTAGTACTCAAGCTGCGTAGGCAATCGCAGTGGCTAATTTATGCATGCCCATGCAACGGCGTTCAAGCAGACAGACACGCCTGCGTTTCTGTAACCACTCCCCCGTCACCACCCCCAAACGCTCACGGCCTGTCACTCACTATGCAATGGAATCCACAATGCGTCCGTAATCGTAGTGCAGTTGCTTCGCATGTGCACTTCGGTGAATACGCATGCACAGGTCGCAACAATCAGCCAACCTGCGTATGTGGTTGCAATTGCGATCCATTCTGAATCAGGCCCTCTGTGTGACCGCACCGCTTGCACACCCCCAGTTTTGGCTCTGAAACATATTCTGATTAGTATAAAGTCAATATGAGCCTATTCAATACTAATATCTGTTGGCCCCACGTTCTGTAAATGATGTGTCTAACTCACCGCAAGTTGCAGCAGCAGACAAATCCACTGGAGAAGTTCAGTATTGCTAAGGGTATTGCTAAGGGTGCTGGGACAGCTGCTTTGAAAAACGCAGCTGTCCAATGATTCCTAACAGCCACACTTTCACCAGTAATAGTAGCAGTAAATATTTACACTGCCGGGCAGTGTTACTGCGCATACATGAATTTAGTTCATGCATTCGCACAGTAAGGGCCAGAGGAGGCGAAAGGATCAGAGTGGTTCCGTACCTTACCCGCCTCTTGCTAAATATAGCCCCTGAGGTTCATGGACAGACCATTGAAAGGAACTAAGGGGTTACATTGTAATATACTGTAACTGAAGTTGTTTAATTAAAAAAAGGCACCTTAGAGTTGTCCTTATTATGGTCAACAAATAAATTCAAGCACAATACAGAGAGGTGTCTGACAAGCTTTTTATAACCAAGCACAGGAACAAAGGAGTAACTGAAGGGTTTATAACTGCGAGCGTAGACAGTGTGATGAATTCTATGCTGTGAGATGTAGTAATTGCAGAATCACTGGATGGATTTAGAAATGGATCGCACACCTTTCTTACACTGAATGGAATCAATACTTGTAATAAGCAAATTAAACCAATGGAGCTATATATCTAATAAATTAATCTGATTGCCAAAAATTGGGGAATTCCTTCTGGATCAATACTGTACAAGTAGAATTTAGAAAAATGATGAATTTGATAGTCTGCACCAGCAGCGTCTATTGGCGGTAACTTGTCTGCGAGTTTATGCAAATACTGCTACAAACTCCTTCCTTCTTGTACATCTGTGCGGCCGCATGTGCAAGGACTGAGACGCCCACTTTTAGCGCCTGTGCACACTATAAAACTAACTGGTGTATCTTTATATGCCACCATCAGTCACACCAAACCTGTCCCAGACCAGGTCTTACAGCCCCGTCCCTGCACCAGTCCCTGCTTCCCACCGTACCCATACTGATATGCTATAGAGGCCGGCCAGTACTGTCACCTCAGCTTCCATGGCGCCCTCTGAGCTCAGGTAGACAGATAATACTGTGCCAAGTTTTTATTTATAGCAGACACTGAGCTACTCATTGCCGGTCTCCCAATGATGGAAACCCCATCGTGCTGATGCTTTCCACTACATGCACACATTGGGCCTGATTCAGAACCGCTTGCTAAGATGCATTGTGCTCATGTGCATACCTTAGCGAAAGTTCACAATGCAGTCGCTCGCTGCGCATAGACAGCCCAGTAGAGTGAGTGACAGGGGAAGCCGTTTGTAGGTGGTAACGGGCTGGCCATTAAAAACGGGGGACTGGAGGTGCAAGCGCAGACGTTCCTGAGCATCTCAACGGCAGTTTAGAGGTGTGCATAATTATAAGACAGCATCATAGTACACGTCACCTAGCTTGTTTTTACACTGAAGTGCTCGCTGTAGAGTATGGTCAAACTCAAGCACTGCGATCACATCCGATGTACCAATGGTTGCATACACTTCCTGGACATGACGTGCACAAGTGGGCGTCTTAAAACAGGCTGTGGGTGTCTGCATACACTATGTGATCGCTCTCTAAGAAATACTGGGCGTGCTAATGCATTGCTGTGCGGTAGCACTGCCTACGCAATTTGCATACACATTGTGCAAGCGATCGCATCTAGCGAGCGGCACTGAATCAGGCCCATTGTCCACTACATCCATATTTTTCTAATGGATAGCGCGGAATCGGGAGCGCCCATATCCACATTAATCAAAGAATGGTCGCGATACCACAAAATCTCGCACCTACAGTAATTTGCATGTGCCCCATTATTTGGTGTCTGCATTTTGGAAAAATTAAATTTTTTTTTTTACATTTTGGCCAGAGATGGAGAGTTGTAATAGAGAGATACTGTAGCACTATGTGGAATGGAGGGCAGGGGAAATATGGGATGAAGGGCAGGGGAAAGCACTATGCAGGGGAGAGAAAAGCACTATGTGGGAGGGCAGGGGAAAGCACTATGTGGGATATGGGGGAGGAGAAAGCACTATGGGCCTCATTCAGAGGCGGTCGGAGGATGCAAGCGGTCGCTCAGAAACTGGGCGGCCACTTGCATCCTGACCGCCCGCCTCTATTGCGGTTGTTAGGCTGTGGGTTTACACCCACAGCTCTAACGACCACTCGGGTGATGGTCGCGATGGTCAGAGACCATCGCGACCATCGGGGCTTCCGATCGAGACCCTAGGGTAGGGGTGTCAGTGGGCCTCCCCCAAACGGTAGGCGTTCCCATGGGAACGCTTCCGTTTGGGCTGCCACCCCCTGGCCCGCCTTCCAAACGGGGCGAGCTGTCAATCAACATCGACAGCTCGCCCCCTTTGGAAAGAGACCTGCTACGACCAGATCTGTCGGTCGTAGCGGGTCTCACGCATGCGCACGAGGGAGCCGGCGTATGTGGGTGGTAACAGGGGAAGGTGCTTGAAAACGAGGAGGGGCGATCCGAACACAGGCGTGCTTAAAGGTCAAAACGGGCGTTTTAAGGGTGTGCATAATTAATACAGGAGCGTCATTGACCACGTCACTGGGTTATTTTATAGCCAGAACTGCTCGCAAGATTGTGGTAGCAAAAACCAACCACAAGAATAGCGAGCAGTTCATACGCTGGTCGATGTACTCGATTAATCTAATAAATAGCGGACATGACGTAGGATGCGAGCGGCCAGGGGGCGTATTTTTCCCAAAAAATGACCGCAAGTTTTGTTCGCTCGTTAAGACCTAGAGGCGTGAACAGACCGCAAAGAGCGAACGGTTCATTTGAATAGCCACCCCTATTTTCTGGGCGAGCGAGCGCTAATTGCGTCCGGCTCTGAATCAGGCCCAATGTGTAATGGAGAAGCACTATGTGGGATATGGGGGAGGAGAAAGCACCATGGCCCTGATTCAGAGCCGGACGCTCTGACCAGAGCGCTCGCTCTGAATCAGGGCCCACCTCCATAATTATGGAGCGTCCTCCTGGATGCTCGTATAGCTGTGGGTCACCACCCACAGCATATACGAGCGTGCAGGATGATGGTCGCGATGGTCTTGACCATCGCGACCATCGCCACTGCGAGCTGAAGCCTGCGGTTGAGTTTCTCAACCGCAAGGCCCGGAGTGATTTTGGCTCTATCAGAGCCAAAATCACTCCCACTGACATCACTAGTGATGTCAGTGGGGCCGGCTTCTGACGGTAGGCGTTCCCTTGGGAACGACCCTGTCTGGGAGGCACTCCCCCGGCACGCCCACCAAAGGGGGCGTGCTGTCAATCAACATCGACAGCACGCCCCCTTTGATCAGACACAACGAGCGAAGGAAAGTCCTTCGCTCGTCGCGTCTCGCGCATGCGCACGACGGAGCTCCCTCCGTCGTGCGCATGCGCAGTGCAGACCATTGACCCACTTGCGAGCGGACAGCCGCTCGCGAGTAGGTCTGAATCAGGCCCTATGTTATTATTATTATTATAACCATTATTATGCTAATGTGTTCAATGGTTCTTGATGTTACCGATGTTTCTGCTGTCTTGCGTGGTATAACAGGACGCACGTTAAGGGAAGTGGAAGGTATTGTACTAGGTGTCTGCTTGGTCTGCATGCGTATGCATTTATCAGCATATACTATGTGGGATGTGGGAGTGGAGAAAGCACTATGTGTAATGGGGAAGCACTATGTGGGATGTGGTGGAGGGGAAATGTGGGATGGAGGACAGGGAAATCACTATGCAGGGGAGGGGTAAGCACTATGTGGGATGTGGGGGAGGAGAAAGCACTATGTGTAATGGGGAAGCACTATGTGGGATGTGGGGGAGGAGAAAACACTATGGGGGTCATTTAGACCCAGACGTTAGCGCCGATGCGCTCGGACCGGGTCGATGGCCCCCCACAGAGCATGCGCATGACGGCGCCGGCGTGCGCATGCGTGAGCCCCCTACGACCGACAGCGCCGGTCGTAGCGGGTCTCGATCCAAAGGGGGCGAGCTGAGGCCCTATGTGTAATGGGGAAGCACTATGTGGGATGTGAGGGAGGGGAAATGTGGGATGGAGGGCAGGGGAAATCACTATGCAGGGGAGGGTTAAGCACTATGTGGGATGTGGGAGAGGAGAAAGCTCTATGTGTAATGGGGAAGCACTATGTGGGATGTGGGGGAGGGGAAATGTGGGATGGAGGGCAGGGGATATCACTATGCAGGGGAGGGGTAAGCACTATGTGGGATGTGGGAGAGGAGAAAGCTCTATGGGCCTCATTCAGAGGCGGTCGGAGGATGCAAGCGGTCGCTCAGAAACTGGGCAGCCACTTGCATACTGACCGCCCGCCTCTGTTGCGGTCGTTAGGCTGTGGGTTAACACCCACAGCTCTAATGACCGCTCGGGTGATGGTCATGATGGTCAGAGACCATCGCGACCATCGGGGCTTACGACGAGACCCTAGGGTAGAGTCTCACTTGTCGTAAGCCCCGGAGAGCTTCTGGCTCTGTCTGAGCCGGAAGCTCTCCACTGACATCACTAGTGATGTCAGTGGGGCCTCCCCCAAATGGCAGGCGTTCCCATGGGAATGCTTCCGTTTGGGCTGCCACCCCCCCAGCCCGCCTTCCAAATGGGGCGAGCTGTCAATCAACATCGACAGCTCGCCCCCTTTGGAAAGAGACCCGCTACGACCAGCGCTGTCGGTCGTAGCGGGTCTCACGCATTCGCACGAAGGAGCCGGCTCCCTCGTGCGCATGCGCACTGGCAAAACATCGAGGCGGCCGTGCGGTCGTAGACCATATGGCCGCCTCTGAAAAAGCTCCTATGTGTAATGGGGAAGCACTATGTGGGATGTGGGAGAGGAGAAAGCACTATGGACCGCATTCAGAGTCGGTCGTTGCGGCCGCACGGTCGTACGCCACCGATGTTCGCTATACTGCGCATGCGTAAAGTTCGCAATGCGCATGCGCAAACTAGCCGCTACGATCAGAAATTTCTCTCTCCTTTAACATAGCCAGGTCGGTAGTTTGAGTGACAGAATGAGGCGTTTGTGGGTGGTAACAGGGGAAGGTGCTTGAAAACGGGGGAGTGGAGATCCGAACGCAGGCGTGCCTAATTATGCGAACGGCGTTTTATGGGCGTGCATACGGTTTATGGGAGTGCATAATTAACAAAGTAGCGTCATGGCACATGTGACATGGGAGGTTTTTACACTGACATGATCGTAGAGCTTGAGAGGGTATGGTCAACCTTAAGCTCTGCGACCAGTTCCGATGGTTCCCGATGGTCTCGATTAATCTTTATATGCCCGGAGATGACGTGCAATGTGTACGAGAAGGGGGCGTATTTTTTTGAATTCCGACCGCTTCCTCCCCTTGGTCGGCCAGCTACCGATCCGAACTTAGGGATGCAATTTGCGAGGGAATCATTTGAATATCTGGCACCTTTTCCCGTATGACCGTGCGGCCGCTTCGACCGACTCTGAATGAGGTCCTATGTGTAATGGGGAAGCACTATGTGGGATGTGGGAGAGGATAAAGCACTATGTGTAATGGGGAAGCACTATGTGGGATGTGGGAGAGGAGAAAGCACTATGGCCCTCATTCAGAGCCGTACGCTCTGAGCAGAGCGCACGCTCTGAATGAGGGCTGGGCTCCATTTTCATGGAGCGTCCTCCAGGACGCTCGTATAGCTGTGGGTCACCACCCACAGGCTATACGAGCGTGCATTGTGATGGTCGCGATGGTCGAGACCATCGCGACCATCGAATTTGCGAGCCGGAGCCTGCGGTTGAGGTTTTCAACCGCAAGCTCCGGAGTGATTTTGGCTCTATCAGAGCCAAAATCACTCCCACTGACATCACTAGTGATGTCAGTGGGCCGGCTTCTGACGGGAGGCGTTCCCGTGGGAATGCCCCCGTCAGGGAGGCACGCCCCCGGCACGCCCACCAAAGGGGGCGTGCTGTCAATCAACATTGACAGCACGCCCCCTTTGATCGGACACAACGAGCGAAGGACTTTCCTTCGCTCGTCGCGTCTGGCGCATGCGCACGACGGAGCTCCCTCCGTCGTGCGCATGCTCAGTCCATAACATCGACCCACTTGCGAGCGGACAGCCGCTCGCGAGTGGGTCTGAATCAGGCCCTATGGCCCTCATTCAGAGGCGGTCGGAGGATGCAAGCGGTCGCTCAGAAACTGGGTGGCCGCTTGCATCCTGAGTGGCCGCCTCTGTATCGGTCGTTAGGCTGTGGGTTTACACCCACAGCTCTAACGACCGCTAGGGTGATGGTCGTGATGGTCATAGACCATCGCGACCATCGGGGCTTACGACGAGACCCTAGGGTAGGGTCTCACTTGTCGTAAGCCCCGGAGAGCTTCTGGCTCTGTCAGAGCCTGAAGCTCTCCACTGACATCACTAGTGATGTCAGTGGGGCCTCCCCCAAACGCCAGGCGTTCCCATGGGAATGCCTCCGTTTGGGCTGCCACCCCCCCGGCCTGCCTTCCAAACGGGGCGAGCTGTCAATCAACATCTCGCCCCCTTTGGAAAGAGACCCGCTATGACCGGCACTGTCGGTCGTAGCGGGTCTCACTCATGCGCACGAAGGAGCCGGCTCCCTCGTGCGCATGCGCACTGGACAAACATCGAGGCGGCCGCGCGGACCGCCTCTGAATGAAGCCCAATGTGTAATGGGGAAGCACTATGTGGGAGGAAAAAGCACTATGTGTAATGGGGAAGCACTATGTGGGATGTGGGGGAGGAGAAAGCACTATGGGTGTCATTCAGACCCGGTCGTTAGCGCCGATGCGCTCGGACCGGGTCGATGGCCCCCCACAGAGCATGCGCATGAAGGCGCCGGCGCCATCATGCGCATGCGTGACACCCGCTACGACCGACAGCGCCGGTCGTAGCGGGTCTCGATCCAAAGGGGGCGAGCTATCGATGTTGATTGACAGCTCTCCCCATTTGGAAGGCGGGCCGGGGGGGGGTGGCAGCCCAAACGGAGGCGTTCCCATGGGAACGCCTACCGTTTGGGGACGGCCCCACTGACATCACTAGTGATGTCAGTGGAGAGCTTCCGGCTCAGACAGAGCCAGAAGCTCTCTGGGGCTTACGACAAGGGAGACCCTACCCTAGGGTCTCGTCGTAAGCCCCGATGGTCGCGATGGTCTCTGACCATTGCGACCATCACTGGAGCGGTCGTAAGGCTGTGGGTGTTGACCCACAACCTAACGACCGCAACAGAGGCGGGCGGTCAGGATGCAAGTGGCCGCCAAGTTTTTGAGTGACCGCTTGCATCCTCCGACCGCCTATGAATGAGGCCCTATGTGTAATGGGGAAGCACTTTGTGGGATGTGGGGGAGGAGAAAGCACTATGGGCTTGATTCAGCAAAGAACACACGGATGCAGACGCACGCGGTTGGCCGATTGTTGCTTATTGCGCATGTGTATGCATCACATTGTGCGTGTGCAAACTAGCTTCAGCGATGGGAACTGCGTTTGCAGAGTCTACACAGACCCAGGGCACAGAGATTGACAGGAAGTGCCGTTTGTGGGTGGTGATGGGGGGTGGTCGGGCGAACGCAGGCGTGCCTGTGCGTTTGGATGGCTTTTTAGGGACGTGCATATTTAAGCCTTTGCGGTGATGGACGAAGCCTGAGGTCTAGTTGCACGCAGTGGTAGAGATCCTGGTCAACCATTATTATGCTAAGGTGTTCAATGGTTCTCGATGTTACCGATGTTTCTGCTGTCTTGCGTGGTATAACAGGACGCACGTTAAGGGAAGTGGGAGGTATTGTACTCTGCTAGGCGTCTGCTTGGTCTGCATGCGTATGCATTTATTAGCATATACTCGCAGCGGACGGGTGCGTGCATTTGCATCCGTGCGTTCCTTGCTGAATCAGACCCTATGTAGGATGGGGGCAGGGGAAAGAACTGGGGGAAGCACTATGTGGGAATGAGGGCAGGGGAAAGCACTATGTGGAATGGGGGCAGGGGAAACCACTATGTGGAATGGGGCAGGGGAAAGCACTATGGCCTTCATTCTGAGGCGGCCGTACGGTCTATGCCCAACAGCGCCGGTCGTAGCGGGTCTCTTTCCAAAGGGGGCGAGCTGTCGATGTTGATTGACAGCTCGCCCCGTTTGGAAGGCGGGCCGGGGGTGTGCCAGCCCAAATGGAGGCATTCCCATGGGAACGCCTACCGTTTGGGAGAGGCCCCACTGACATCACTAGTGATGTCAGTGGAGAGCTTCCGGCTGACAGAGCCAGAAGCTCTCCGGGGCTTACGACAAGTGAGACTCTACCGTAGGGTCTCGTCGTAAGCCCCGATGGTCGCGATGGTCTCTGACCATCGCGACCATCACCCTAGCGATCGTGAGAGCTGTGGGTGTAAACCCACAGCCTAACGACTGAAACAGAGGCGGGCGGTCAGTATGCAAGCGGCCGCCCAGTTTCTGAGCGACCGCTTGCATCCTCCGACCGCCTCTGAATGAGGCCCTATGTGTGGGAGAGGAAAGCACTATGTGGAATGGGGCAGGGGAAAGCACTATGTGGAATGGGGGCAGGGGAAAGCACTATGGCACCCATTTAGTAACGAGTTTTATCACCAAAACGAGTGAAAAATTTCACTGTTTATGATAAATGGTGCTCCAGCCAATCAGCTCCCAACTGTCATTTTTCTAACAGTTGACAGTTGGGAGCTAATTGGCTAGATCATCATTATCATACACAGTGACATTTGTTTTGGTGATAAAACTCGTTACTAAATGAAGCACTATGTGGGACGGGGAAGCACTATGTGGGAGGGCAGGGGAAAGTACTATGTGGGATGGGGAAGCACTATGTGGGAGGGCAGGGGAAAGTACTTGATTGTGAGTCTCAGGCTGCTGAGAGCGCTTTGCATTTGTGATCGTAGTGGAATCTGTGACTTTTTTCAGTTGGTAGTATCAGCCATTTCCCTGGTGTACAAGTATGTGTATGACTGTGCACGGACTGAGACGCCCACTTTGAGCACCTATATATGCTGTAATACCGTTGGTGGTTGGTGCGCATTTAGAAGCCACCATCGAAAATTGCATCAGCCCTATGGCAGGTGCAGTTTCTCAGTCTGGCTATGGCTGGAACACAGCAGCTGTCACTGACACACCTTCAACCAGGGGCATTTCTATAATGGTTGCACCCATATTTTTAATACTTACCACTCCAGGGTCCCGCATCGGCGACGGTATCAGCGCTGTCAAAATCGCGGGCTGGTTGCAGGCATGAAGGTCTATTTTTTTAAACATGGGTGCTGCTTTTTTTTAACATTGGTGCTGTTTTGGGGGAGGGAGCCCTACAGTGTTCACTCCTTGCTAGACTTTCCATATTTCGCATATTTATTCATTTTCCTAAACAGAGCCCCAACATTTCTGTGATCCAGGCAAGCAACAGCAGGTAGTGAAAACTGCAGGTACAGGTAGGGGAGAGATGGATAGTCTGCCATTGTCCTAATTGTGACGAGGACTGTCCCCATTTTCTCATTTCCTCCCAGTCCTCAAATCCCCAGCGTCTCTTCACCACCTTCAACTCCCTCCTCTGTCCAACCCCTCCCCACTCACTGCCATTGACTTTGCTACCTACTTTACATCCAAAATCGATTCCATACGTCAGGACATCACATCCCCCTGCTCTACACCTCCTTGTTTCCCTGATCACCCATCTCCATCCATTTCACTGACTCTGACAGCCTTCTCCCCTGTATCTGCAGAGGAAATCATGGCTCTAATCCGGTCCTCCCCTCTTTCTACCTCCCCCTTGACCCTATCCCTTCACGTCTCCTCCGCTAACTCTGTCCTTGTGCCTGTTCCCATCTTGCCCACCTCCTCAATCTCTCCCTCTCACCTGGCACTGTCCCTTCTGCATTCAAACATGCGATAGTCTCCTCCATTCTTAGAAACCTACGCTTGATCCCAACACTCTTTTCAACTACCGTCCCATCTCTCTCCTCCCTTTTGCCTTCAAGCTCCTTGAGCGTGTTGTTTACAATTGCCTTACCACCTTTCTTTCCTCCCACTTCCTCCTTGCTGCCAAATCCAAGGGCCACTACTCTCTGCTTATTCTTCTTGACCTCTCTGCTGCCTTCAACACTGTTGACCACCCTCTCCTGCTGCAAATCCTTCACTCCCTTGGATATGTGACACTGCTCTCTCCAGGCTGTCATCCTACCTCTCAGACCGGTCCTTCTCTGTCTCTTCTCATGACTCCTCTTCCCCACCACAGCCTCTTACAGTAGGTGTTCCCCAAGGTTCCGTTCTTGGACCTCTACTATTCTCCCTCTATATGTCCTCTCTAGGTGAACTCATCAGCTCTTTTGACCTCCATTATCATCTCTACACTGATGATACTCAGATCTATCTTTCCTCCCCCTGACCTCTCCCCCTCTCTCCTCACTCGTATCTCCAACTGTTTCTCTGCTATTTCTTCCTGGATGTCCCAGCGATTTCTTAAACTTAATATGTCTAAGACTGAGTTGATCATTTTTCCACCCTCCAACACAACCTCACTTCCCACTGTTTCTTTAACAATTGATGACACAACTAACTCTTCTAGCCCCAAAGTGCACTGTCTTGGAGTTATCCTGGACTCCTCCCTCTCCTACAAACTACATATCCAGAGCCTCTCACAGTCCTGTCATTTCCATCTCAAAAATATTTCCAAGATTAGACCCTTTCTCACCCAGGATGCCACCAAAACCCTCATACACTCACTGGTCATATCCAGATTGGACTACTATAACCTTCTCCTATCTGGATTCCCCAACTCCCATCTCACTCCTCTCCAGTCTGTCCTCATTGCTGCTGCTCGACTCATCTTCCTCTCCAAATGCTCTAAATCTGCCTCCCCTCTCCTACAAGCTCTCCACTGGCTCCCCTTCCCTTTTAGAACCCAATTCAAGGTTCTCACACTTGCTTACAAAGCCCTCACCCATTCCTCTTCCATTTACATCTTTGACCTCATCTCCCTCCACTCTCCTGGCCGCCCCCTTCGCTCAACCAATGCACGCCGCCTTTCATGCCAACTCCACTCCCGCCTCCAAGATTTTGCCCGTGCTGCTCCCGACCTTTGGAACTCTTTCCCTCTCCCTATCAGACTATACTCCTCTTTACAATCCTTCAAACGGGCTCTCAAGACCCATTACTTCATCAAAGCCTTCCAGCTCCCTTCCTAACTTGCTGCAACATGCTCCTTCGTCCATTTACCCCATCTGTGTCACACCTGCTTGTCTGCCCCTCCCCTTTAGAATGTAAGGTCTTACGAGCAGGGCCTCTACCCTCTTGTGCTTCTCCTTACTTTACCTTCACCTACTTCTTATGCCCCACCAGGGCACCTAACACTTGGTTGCTTACGCTCTGTTGCATATCTAGGTGTTATGGTCACTAATGTATCAATGTATATTATCCATGTCCTTGTCCTATTTTGTACTGTAAGTCAGTTGTCAAATTATTTGTTTGTGTACTTTGTAAGGCGCTGCGGAGCACTTTTGGCGCCATATAAATAAAGGATAATAATAATTTTCAGTAACTGCTCTGCTTAGTCAGGACTTTAGGCCTGATTCAGACCTGCTCGCAAGCACATAGCGCTCCCAAGCGGGTCAATGGTGGCTCAGTGCGCATGTGTGGCATGCGCACTACGCGTGCGGGAGCCCCGTAGTGAGCGCAAAAAGCACTCGCTCCGTGGCTCACTACAAAAGGGGCAGCTGTCGATGTTGATTGACAGCTCGCCCCGTTTTGAGGCGGGGGGTGGCTTCAGAAAAAGAGATGTTCACATGCGAACACCTGCCATTTGTGGGCGGCCCACTGACATCACCAATGAAGTCAGTGGGAGAGCTTCTGGCTCTGTTAGAGCCAGAATCTCTCTGGGGCTTGTGGCCACGAGACCCTACCACAAGGGTCTCGTCGCAAGCCCAATGGTCGCGATGGTCAAGACCATCGCGACCATCATCCTGGCCACTCGCAATAGCTGTGGGTGGCCACCCACAGCTATGCGAGCGGCCAGGAGGCCACTCCAAAAAAAAAACCAACGCCCTCTCCACCAGCTCGACCAACTGGTCCGCGGACTTAGGGTCTGCATGGCTCACCCACTTGCGCAGAGTCGCAGGTAACGATCGCAGGTACTGGTCCATCATGACCCTTTCCACGATCTGTGGTCCCGTCAGCATCTCGGGCTGTAGCCATTTTGAGGACAGATGGACGAGGTCATGCATCTGTAAACGTGGAGGCTTGTCCATATGGAACTCCCAGCGGTGGACCCGTTGGGCACGAACAAAGGTGGTGACTCCCAAGCGAGTTAGGATCTCCTGTTTTAGTTTTTTATAGTCCTTGGCATCAGCCAGGCATAAGTCGAAATAGGCCTTTTGTGGCTCCCCAGACAAAAAAGGTGCCACCAGACTTGCCCACTGCTCCTGGGGCCAACTCTCCCTTTCGGCTGTTCTTTCAAATGCGGCGAGATAGGCCTCCACATCATCGCCCGAAGTCATCTTTTGGAGGAAGTGACTGGCTCGTACGGAGTGAGTGGTGGTGGGAGGACCAGTAGTAACATCTCTGGGCCGGGCGACCAGGTGCTGTACCACCTCTCTTATGGCCTGGCTGTTTTCCGCGAAGGCGACCTGTTGTTGCCTCTGGGCTGTCTCCAAGGCCAACAGTTGCACCCTGGTGGATTCCTGCTGAGCCCTGGTAGATTCCTGCTGAGCTGCTGTAGCTTCCTGCTGAGCCCTGGTATATTCCTGCTGAAGTTGGTTCGTCTCCTGCTGAAGTTTGTTCGTCTCCTGCAGAGCTCCTGTAGCTTGGAGCAAGGCCTTAATAATTTCCTCCATTTTGTTCTGGGGTGTAGGTTGGAAGCTGAACCTTGCCTCTCTGAGCATTGGCTGACGCCTCCTCTATGGGACTTCAAGGACACAGTGTTATTTCCACACTCACAAATTATCAGTTAATTCATGAATCATTATACAGGAACATATTATATATTAGAAATGCCTAATAAATATAAGCAAATCACCATTTAGATATATGCTCTTTAGTATTCCAAAGTATAGATAGTTCCTAAAATTAAGCAGTTAAAATTTTCCTCAAATAAACTCAAATGTAAATTGTCTATATGTTAAAGTGGACCAGCTGGACATAAAACAGTTTAACCTCCAATTAGGAACCAAGCTTAAGTCCTAAAATAAAATCAACTTTTGACACTACAAGCATAAGCACTATAATAAATCCTGCATTCAAAATAAACCCAGCTGACCACTGAGAATAAAAATAAATTATTTCTTGGAAGAGCTCTATCAGAGCCTGTAATACTGACCCCAATGTGACTGAGGACTTTGCAGTTGTAGTACCATACTCCGAAGAGAGGTTCTTCTGTATCTTGGACATCTAATCTAAAATGCAGCAGTTAGTCATGTGTTGAGGTCTTCTGTCTATAATAACCGCCCTTTTTCCCTTAGAGAACGATACTCACACTGGTACTGAGGTGCAGCCAGGACTTAAACTCAGAGTAGTAGAGGTTTATATAAAATTACAGGTGATCAGATAATAATAAAGGTTGGAGTAGTAGAAAACCACTTGCAATACCAAAGGACTGAATGGTTCAAATAAATGCATAAATAGTTACAGCAGGAACTAATTAACAGACTGCTACAGATGATAGCAAACAACAATATCATGTTTCCAAAGTTAAGGCTGGTGATACTTAGCAATAGATGTTCTGCAGGAACCATGACACCATAGGTCAGGCTGGCTAGGTACACAGCAATAGAGGAATCCAACAGGACTGAATAGACACCAGGATCAGCAATGTAGCTCTAGCAAGAAGCTATGAGGTGCATGGCTGGCTGCCTTTTAACAGAGAGAGTGACAAATGAGAGGCAGCCAGAGAGCCTAGCCCCCGTAATTAAAAACCTAATGCAGCTGAGCAGCTGCATGTCTTAAACTGCTAGGTAACAGCAGGGACCAAGAACCCCTGCAGCTGTCAGTCACCATTGCCTAGTGACCATCTGGATCATCATCCTGTTCGGCCTGTGACATGGCATCCTGGTTGATTGGTAACAGCCGGAACCCGTGGAGGAGATGAGATGAACCAATCCGACTGTTTGCACCCAGGGTTGCAGAGGGGGGGGTTTGCTACGGATTACCTAGGCCAGTGCTCATTGAATATGACTAGTCAGGGCCTGGGTCAGTTGCTGAGGGGGTCAAATGTCTCTCTTTGCAGTGCCGCGCACAGTATTTTTTAATTTGGTTTTCTCAAAGGGATGCAGCCACGCATCTCTAATTTGGCCACGCACCCAAGTACTAGGGCCCCGTTCAGCTCTCTACACCTCAGGCTACCTGTGAAAGCTGCAAAGCATCAGCTTTCCTGGTACTTGATTAAACTGCTTTATATTTGTACTCAAGAATAAACGTTTCAAGAGATCACTCGCATTTCATCACTAATAACAGGGTTTTTATCAGGCTCTAAGTTAAATTACTGTCCTTATGGATCGTGTGACAATGTAGAGGCTAAATTATTATTATCAGCAGAGAGGATCTTACACCCTACATGCTATAATTTTGCAACTTCACTTAATGCTTGTCCTATAAATGTGGATAAGATCAGCTCAAGTATATAATGAATATGCTTTGTATGTATGAACATCTCTTTCTAAACTCTCTAAGCAAAGTATGGACTTTGTTATCATTACTGAACATCACCAATTTAAGCTGCCATACCGTGTATATATATTTGTGCTGCATAAAATAAGAACACTTGAGAAGTGCTCTTTACAAAGGTTAGAGCTTAGCAAAGCTAAGGCCTCATACAGTATTTTTTAAAGCTGTTATTTGTCCAAATATAATGTGGTCAAATGGACAGTATGGGGCATATTCAATTAGCAGCGGGATTTCACCTGCGGCTAATTGACTGGTTAAAGTCCCACGACGCGGGTTTAGCTATTTCCCCGCGTCATTAGACCGGGACTCTCGCGCGAGAACACACTGATTCTGCGAGAACTGCGGAATCAGTGTGTAATAACCTCTCGCGCAAGGCCTCACGCTGATTTTACCTCGCACCTACATGAGGTGCGAGGTAAAGTCAAACAGCGGGGACTTGCGTGCGGGGTCTCAGGGACACCCGCACGTGGAATCCCCGCTAATTGAATCCCATCCAGCGCGATAATTAGCCTGCGGCTAATTGCATATGCCCCTATGCACACAATCTGTACCTATTGCTTTTTTTTTGGTATGTGAGCATTAGGAATGACAGATCTTTTTTTTTCTTTATTCTATTTGCTTTATAAGTCTAAGGGTAGTTGATAAATCATAGGAAATGCATGGTCAAATTGGTTGTTTTCTACACATGTTTTTACAGCATTTATCTTTTCCATTTAAAATAGAGATTAAGGGGTATATTTACTACAGTGCGGGTTTTTAGAAGTGGAGATGTTGCACATAGCAACCAATCAGATTTTAGCTATTATCGTCTAGAAGGTGCTAGATAGATGTTAAGTAGAATCTGATTGGTTGCTATGGGTAACATCTCCACTTCTATAAACCTGCACTTTAGTAAATATACCCCTAAATCTCTATTTTAAATGAAAAAGATAAATGCTGTAAAAACATTTGTAGTAAATATACTCTTTACAGATCCTTAAAAACACAAGGTTATTGATTTTGCTTCTAGTACCCTGGGGTAGTAAAAATCTTCCAAATAAATGCTTTACATAAGCTTTCACACCTCGTAACATTTGGACATGATCTGTCAGGAAAAAGCACAGACTTTTGGGTGAAATGCCCCCTCTTCCGAGGTCCGTGAATTGGGACCATCCCACCGAAAGCAGGACACTTGGGGCGTATGCATTATGAACATAAAGATGCATCATAGTAACAAGGGAATTGTGCCATTGTGCACAGATCAATATGATTAGTGGAATATCTATCATGCCAACAAATCCATATTTGCATGGTCAATTCTTATTTTTCTTTTGTGAGAATGTCTAATGGTGACCAATGATTCCTGGTGAGATGCAGTGCTCTACTTCAGCCAGCCTGCATCCTGTCACTCCTATAAGATACTCTCACCTAAGCTTCAGGTACCTAACATGACAGCACAATGTACTTTTCTCCCAAAAAGACATGTGGGAGAGATGTCTCAAAGCTCAGAGAGAGATAAAATATCAACCAATCAGCTCCTAATCCCCTCGTCTCTGACAGCGCAGTAGATTCTGGCTTGGGAAAATGGCGCCTGTGCCTTATTCCCGGGGACATTTCTATTGCGTATGCGCAAGTCACCGCCATTTTCCCAGTGATTTATGCTGCTCTGCAGACTGCGGGGAGGTAAGTATGACTTCATATGGGTGTGTGGTGTGCGGTGTGGGCCAGGGGCCTGCACCCATTATTGATACACCATTATACATGCCCATGACACTCCCATGAAACCACTCAGAGTGGTTATGTGTGATTACATTGTCACCACCCAGTCCCCGAAATACACTATTCCACGGAAAGACAGATACGGCCAAGTTATATACCACTCAGAATAGTACCGACATAGTCAAAGATACATAAATTTGCATCTGCACATGTGCTGTATAGACACAATCACCATTTATATCTATGAACAGAGATCCGTCTGACTCAGAGTCAGCACCAAGGGCAATCATTTTGCGGAGGAGCGTACAACTCTACATACAGAGGAAAATACCCGTTTCACTCCCTGCACCCATACAGGAAACATCACACCCGAACTGCTGTCAACTCTACATCAACCCCCTAAGGTCCTACTTCCTTGCCTTCATTAATATATACCCCCACCCATTTAGTATTTCAAAAAGTATATGTGTGTCCATCATTCTAAACCTACAAGGATTTTCCTAGATGAAATGCAATAGCTTGCTGTAGGCTGTCTGTGGCTGATTGATGAGCCGTTCCTATGAGCCTACTCCCTAGAAAACACTATACATCTCTTACATTCAGTTCAAATAATGTATGATGGTGGCAACACTGTACCTAAAATATATAGGTATTAAATAAGATGATTAAAAATGATAGTATCAGACATTAATTGATATGTATATAATATATACAGTATAATTAATTTTGATTCCTTTATTATTATATAAACAAAAAGCCTTCATGGGGAATTCCCCTGGCTAATGGCGTTTATTCCTGCTTCCTAATAAGTGACCTTTGTTTATAAAACGTGTTCTGCTCCCTATTAAAAGGATTAGGATTTCTCCCATAGGGAAACAGCGCACCATTAACGTCACCTCATTTCATGTGGATACAGCACACATTTTCTGCATGGCACAAAAACGTATTGACAAGCAGCCTACGTTTTTATTGGTCCCTTTCCTTTGTCCCCACTTTTCCTTTCCCCATGGAAAGCCTGCACCTGGTTGAAATAAAATAAAACACAATATATTGGCATCAACTATATTTCTGCTTTGTTCCCCCCCATCAGCCTCACTTGTCTTATTCTGCCTGGAACAATATATATATATAAATATAGCGCACAAGCAGCTGCAAGTAAAAATTGGATGCATCTGTTTACAATTGATATAGCTACAAACCATTAATAATTAACAATTTCATCCCCGTCAAATCCACCTTATCAGACAGTTCTAACCTTGTAACCAGTCTCATACTTCATTTCTTGATCCAAAGCTTAAGGTAAATTATTTAAAAAGTCCCTAGAGATTTGTTGCTTTATGAAGTTAAGATCGGTACCCATATGCTGTGAATTAGGCTATAGAACTGAAAGGTAATCTTGAATATGTTATTGGGTAAAAAAATACACAACAAAAACATATGGACAATATAATAAAACATTAAGGACTAAGTCACAATAACAGGACCTCATAAAACAAGCAGAACCCTTCGTATGGCTCATTTATAATATGTCCCTTAAGGAATGCAGTCCTGCTGAGTTTCCATCAGAGAAACTGAATGTTTTGGAACCTGCTTACCAGGCACATAGATATGTTACGTGTGCATGTATACAAAGTCAATTTGTTTACCATACATACAACATTGTCTCTTTTTGTTGTATCATAACAGTGCTTAGACTTCTCTACAGGATGCTCACAGTCAGCAGACCTCACACTGGTAGGCTACTTGGCACCCAACACAAAATAACCCTAGTGTGTATGTGTGTTAGCATGTGATAAAGACAATAGATTGTAAGCTCCACTGGGGCAGGGACAGATGTGAATGGTAAGCTATTCTCTGTAGAGCGCTGCAGAATATGTGTGCACTATATAAATAACTGGTAATAAATAATAATAAATAAATATTAAAATAAAATAACACTTGCCCTACTGAGCATGTGCAGAGTAGACACTAAAGGCTAACAGTGGGTACACACGCAAATCTGAATGACATATTGTTACATTGCATTGCCGCCTCGCTGTGTCGCGCCATCGTATGGTATGTACTCCAGTACAAGTGCAGCAAGGTAAAAGGTCAATGCTGGAAAATAGGTTCTCGAAAGAAAAGCAAGCCAAGGCTGGGCAACTACAATTCTTGAGAGGTTAGGTCCTGAAACCAAAAAGTCAGTCAAGCTAAGGAAGATATTGGTTTATCCAGAGCGCGGGAACTGTCTTCTTGGCTCAGGGAGCAGATGCCAATTGTGACGCTAAATAGGGATCTCTAATGACATCACTGTGGAAAGACAATATAACTTGCTAAAGTACTTATTGAATTTGAGTGAATTGCCTTATATAGTTATATGTACTATGTAGTATGTATTCGGTTTATCAACAGTACATTTTGGCTATATATTATTTTTATGAATAAAGCAAATTGTAATAACCTGCATTTGGTACACACATCCCATAACAACAATTTTGTTACTAAATTTGAAGATGGGCTGCAATATCCATTCACAAAAGCAGTAAATGTAGTACAACAAAACTGGCAAAAAAAATAAATTTTTGGATAATTTTACTATAATGTCTTTTTCTTTTGGATATTTGCAAGTGACCATAAATAGCCAATGGTGCAGGCAATTGCTGCTATGTATCTAAAAAGGCCCAAACCCTCCCATACTGTATTCCAATAAAATGTGTGCCCCCAGTATAGTAAAAATATAATCATATTGCTTCCCAATATATTAAAAATCATTATCATGGTCCCCCATATGGTTAAGTTATTTTTTATCATGGCCCTCCATTTTTTTAAAGTGGCCCCTATAATTATTTTATAATTTTGCTGACTTACAGAATTGGGGGCAAGTCAATTAGAAGTGATGGCTGCAAAGTGTGTGGAATTAAGGCACAATGTGACAACCAACATTGCACATTTTCGTTCACACCCTCTATAGAGGTGCACAGGTAATATGCGATGTTCTACAGCTTATGGGCTCACAGTCTCACACATGCCCATTATGGAGACTAGTGCTGCAGTTACTGTAATTGTGCATGAGCGAGATCTCCTGTCCACGTACTGTATGCACTATACTGGAAGCCGGTCTGCGATTGGAGAAAAAGCCCTACTAAGTGCTCGTTATATGTTCATCATTTTGTTCTGCTCAACTGTTTATGTACTATGGCCCTCATTCAGAGCCACTCGCTATTTGCGGTCGTTCGTTCTAAAACAAGGGGTGGCTATTCAAATGAACCGTTCGCTGTTTGCGGTCTGTTCACGCCACTAGGTCTGAACGAGCGAACAAAACTTGCGTTCGTTTTTTGGAAAAATACGCCCCCTGGCCGCTCGCATCCTACCTCATGTCCGCTATTTATTAGATTAATCGAGTACATCGACCAGGGTATGAACTGCTCGCTATTCTTGTGGTTGGTTTTTGCTACCACAATTTTGCGGGCAGTTCTGGCTATAAACGAACCCAGTGACGTGGTCAATGACGCTGCTGTTTTAAATATGCACACCCATAAAACGCCCGTTTTGACCTTTAAGCACGCCTGCGATCGGATCTCCACTCCCCGTTTTCAAGCACCTTCCCCTGTTACCACCCACATACGCCTCTTTCTGTCACTCAAATTGTCAGGCATTCGCTATTTTGCGAGCACATGAATTTCGGCCGCACTGAGTGGTTCGCGCATGCGTATTACTATCCGTACGCATGCGCAGTTGGGCAAACATCGCTCGGAGCGAACGAGCAGCCACTTGCGTCCGGCTCTGAATCAGGGCCTATGTTTGTATACTATGTTTATGTACGGCGCTGAGGAACCCTTGTGGCGCCATATAAATAAAGGATAATAATAATAATAATAATAATAAATTATAATAATCTCAATGTCTTCACAACCACTGTCTGAATGTGTCCCAAGTGCATTTGTTACACTCATAGAGTGTGTTCAATTACAACACAAGGCCTGATTCAGAGATGGACGTACTGCCGATGTTTATGGAGTTGATTGATTATCGGCGTTCTGCGCATGGATATGAGTCACACTGCGCATGCGTCAAGTTTTATTAATGATGTCTCTCGCAGTGAGGATTTATTCGCAAAGTGATTGACAGGCAGGGCCCGTTTATGGACAGCAATGGGGGCAGCGATGTTAACACAGGTATGTTGCAACCGTTTTCGGGGCATTTTCTCTACCTGCGACTTTGATCCCGTTCACCGTAAAATGTCTCTGGCGTCACAGTTCCAGCACCCATTCTGCGTGACCATAGTGTTTCTCAGAAGGCCAATAAATGTTCTGCGACCGATGCTGCATCTTTGTACGCAGTCGCTTGGATTTGCAAAGCCACCGGCGGGCGTCTCAATGCAAATCCAGGCGGCTGTGACATTTGCATATTTTGCCGCAGTGTCTGCATACAAATTCGCAGCTGCAGTGGCACTAGACCACATTTCTCATTCAGGCCCATAGTGTGCAAGATGTTTTACCTCTTATGGCATGGTGTAGTGTGCACTATAATGTGCTTTTCTTTTGGCTCCATAATGCAATGCAATGAAAGAGCACTGGACCTGGCTATAACAAACTAATTCCTTTATTGTGTACAAAGTGGGTGCCAGGGAACCCTCCCTTTCTTAACAATTAAAATATGTATCATTAATCTCTTGTGGGCTATTACTTAATGTTCTCTTTACTAGAACGAGCATGTGTTTAGGCACAAGCAGTGTGAATTTAAACTGGTCACTAATTTTTTTATAGACCTACTTTTATTCTTATATAGGGTCACCAGATGGAAATAAATACATATATATTATATAGTTCTTAGCCTACACCGTGCCATAAAATAACATCTCCTCAGAAGAGATAAATAACATAACATCTGGACACGACGTTTTGTTTGTGCTACATCCTGCAGCTGTTGTTATATGCTAATGTCTATATGGCATTTCATATTCTCTATTAATATTCTATTGCACATTTTCATACACTGCATATAAATGAACTATTGATAAGAACATGTGTGTTAACAAATGTAGAAAATCAGCAATTGGTCTCAACAATTTAGAGAAAGTAACGGAAGAAAATATCCGATTGGTAGTTGTCGGTTTTTGTACCTTTGCACTTTGCTAGCAAACAACCTCCAACAGAATTATATCTACTCACTATCATAGACACATTTGCGCAATAACAAAGATGGCGGCTATGAAACCAAGAGCGTGAGTAGCAGTGATGCTAATTCATACATGTGTACATCTCTCCATAGCCATAAGGGCAAATATCCACATTCAGAGGCGCAGAGCGGGCCCAGCACATAGTATAGTTTTTTTTGGGAGGGATTGTGGCCACACCTGCCAGATTTGGCCACACCCACAGCTCCCAGGCCTGTTGATCTCTCATTGGCTCTATCCACATTCAGAGCCTCATTTACAGTATCACCGAGTTTTACCACTCAAAACGAGTGATAAAACTTGCTGTGTATGATAATGGTGCTCCAGCCAATCAGCTCCCAACTATTATTTTTCAAACAGATGACAGTTGGGAGCTGATTGGCTAGAGCACCATTTATCATACACTGAGAGATTTATCACTTGTTTTGAATGATAAAACTCGTTGATAAATGAGGCTCTCAGTTCCATGCACTCATTGTGAGCGTAACTTATGTACAACTCTGCATTGGCCCAATGGTTTTAAATTATTTGAGTACAGGGAGTAAACAAAAACTGACATCAAAGCTGCCATTATTAAAAGTAATGTTTCTACCATGTATGTATCTGTAGGAGTCGTGCGCATCTGGATGTAATTTGTCTTGATATTCCCCACACTGTATAATCACTTTGCTTTTATGAAGTACAACCATCTGGTGACCTGTGTCTGTGACCAAGGCTTGTGTTCCAACTTCTATTGAGCTGCTTAATATAGGCATCATGTCTGATATACTAATCCCAAAGGCTACAGTTCTTTATATTTGGGTTAATGAGCACTAGATGGACTGAACTGTCTTAGTTAAGTATTTATATAAATAAAACAAATCTTTATGCTCCGCAAAGGTAATGTATACCTGCAAGTAAGTCAGTTCTTATTTGGTGTCTCAGTGATTTTATTGCATAAGATAAACAGTATATTAAACTCAAACCTTAATGTTACCACATTGTTTCTAGTTTGTCATGCTCTAAAATAATAATAAGCACCAGGCTATTGTAATATTGTCTGGTCCAACTCCCTCTGCTGATTTTGGTAGTATACATGGAAACTGACAACTAGAAAAGACAATACCATGTGCCAGGATAACCAAACCCACAGCCCTTAGGCTGCTTGTGTAGGCATGTATTAAATTCTATCATTCTGAAAAACTGTTTCCTTTAATAAATATTAGAAACTGAGGACCTGATTCAGAGGTGGACACAGTGGCGATTTTTCCGGCGTTCACCAAATATTTTTGTATTGTACATGCGAATGAGTCGCACTTCGCATGCACCAAGTTTCATTGGTGGTGGCAGCGAGGACTGGACGCAGTAAATGTTTGTGGGAGGTAATGGGGGTGTGCTGACTCAAACTCAGGCACGTTATGTCTGTTTCGAGGGCCTGCTGTACCTGCGACTGTGAATTCTTATTCAGTAGGTAAGGCCCCGGTACCTTACTCCTGATGGATATTCTTGGAGACCATAGAGTTGCTTAAAACATCGATGATGTGACTAATGTGTGACTGATGGTGGATTTGTGTACGCAATGGGCCCGCTACGGGGCGTCTCAATTGAAATCCCAGCGGCTGCAACATTTGCATATTTTCACAAAATGATGCACCATCATAGCCCCTTCCCCCATTTAATCAGTGGTACCAGTAAAGATCTGAAGTGTTTGATCACACGGAATGGAGATATACCCCAACATGAATCAATCCGTATTCAATGCATCTGTGAAAGCTTAGAGCAGAGAGTTTCAGAGCTTGCTACTATCTGACTAAGGGATAATTTAGATATGTATGTAAACCTGTTGTTTCCGAACATCTCTGCTGTTTATAGATCTGCACATGCGCAGAAGCCGCACTGCCCGTGTGCAGATTTGGGGCTGCGATGTCGCTCGCAGTGCCTCAAATGCTGCAGCATGATTGACAAGCTACTGGCGATTGGGGACGGCGACACGGACCGTTCCAGAAAAAGGGGGAGTGTCTGCTTCCTTGGACGTAGCATCACTGGCCCGGCAGCATGATTTCCATGAGGGAAACTCAGTTGTCCTATGGTCACCGATTTCATCCAATGGCTGCATCTTTGGACGCAGCACTGGATTAGAGAAGCTGGCAGTGGGCATTTTGCATATTTTAGCACAGGCGCTGCGTCTGTGTTACTGCATCTATCTCTGAATCAGACCCTAAGTGATTGAGAGAGGCAACTCTTCATTTATTAAATATAAAAATTTTAAAATTGTATACACTATTTCAAAGTAATATAATTCTTAAAAATAATACTTTACTGAATACTAATTTTAATTACTGCAGAAACCTAAAATTACAAATACAGTGCATCTGAAAAGTATTCACAACACATCACTTTTTCCACATTTTGTTATGTTACAGCCTTATTCCAAAATGAAATAAATTCATTTTTGCTCTCAAAATTCTACACACAAAACCCCATAATGACAACATGTAAAAAGTTTTTTTGCGATTTTTGCAAATTTAATAAAAAAAAAAAATGAAGAAATTACATGTACATAAGTATTCACAACCCTTGCACAATACTTCGATGATGCACCTTTGGCAGCAATCACAACCTCAAGTATTTTTGAATATGATGCCACAAGCTTGGGAGACCTATCTTTGAGCAGTTTCGCCCATTCCTCTTTGCAGCATCTCTCAAGCTCCATCAGGTTGGATGGGAAGCGTCGGTGTACAGCCATTTTCAGATCTCTCCAGAGATGTTCAATTGGATTCTAGTCTGGGCTCTGGCTGGGTCACTCATGGACATTCACAGAGTTGTCCTGAAGCCACTCATTTGATATCCTGGCTGTGTGCTTAGGGTCATTGTCCTGCTGAAAGATGAACCGTCGCCCCAGTCTGAGGTCAAGAGTACAGGATGTCTCTGTACATTGCTACATTCATCTTTCCTTCTATCCTGACTAGTCTCCCAGTTCCTGCTGCTGAAAAACATCCCCACAGAATGATGCCACCACCATGCTTCACTGTAGGGATGGTATTGGCCAGGTGATGAGCAGTGCCTGGTTTCCTCCAAACCTAACGCCTAGTATTCACACCAAACAGTTCAATCTTTGTCTCACCATGGTCTGAGAGTCCTTCAGGTGCATTTTGGAAAACTCCAGGCGGGCTGCCATGTGCTTTTTACTAAGGAATGGCTTCCGTCTGGCCACTCTACCATACAGGCCTGATTGGTGTATTGCTGCAGAGATGGGTGTCCTTCTGGAAGGTTCTCCTCTCTCTACAGAGGAATGCTGTAGCTCTGACAGTGACTATCAGGTTCTTGGTCACCTCTCTGACTAGGGCCCTTCTCCCCCGATCACTCAGTTTAGACGGCCGGCCAACTCTAGGAAGAGCCCTGGTGGTTCCGAACTTCTTCCATTTATGGATTATGGAGGCCACTGTGCTCATTGGGACCTTCAAAGCAGCAGATATTTGTGCCTCGAGACAATCCTGTCTCGGAGGTCTACAGACAATTCCTTGGACTTCATGCTTGGTTTGTGCCCTGACATGCACTGTCAAGTGTGGGACCTTATGTAGACAGGTGTATGCCTTTCAAAGTCATATCCAATCAACTGAATTTACCACAGGTGGACTCCAATTAAGCTGTAGAAACAGCTCAAGGATGGTCAGTGGAAACAGGATGCACCTGAGCTCAATTTTGAGCTTCATGGCAAAGGCCGTGAATACTTATGTACATGTGATTTCTTCTTTTTTTTTTTTATTACATTTGCAAACATCTCAAAAAAA
Source organism: Taudactylus pleione (assembly GCA_031769625.1). Lineage (NCBI taxonomy): Eukaryota > Metazoa > Chordata > Amphibia > Anura > Myobatrachidae > Taudactylus > Taudactylus pleione. Next base: position 5,292,291 of record JAUIMM010000331.1, on the reverse strand, counting down.
CTTTTACACGTTGTCATTAGGGGGTATTGTGTGTAGAATTTTGAGGACAAAAATGAATTTGGAATAAGGCTATAACATAACAAAATGTGGAAAAAGTGAAGCGCTGTGAATACTTTCCGGATGCACTTTAGAGAAATGCCATATGCAAATGCAGAAAAAAATGGCTTTTGTATTATATCCACTGATGTGTTAGAATCCGGCTCCAAAGGAATCATCAGAAACAAAGAAAACACATAGTATATTATTCAGATCCCAGTTTAACCATGTAAATCATATTGGAAATTGGTTCATAAGTCATATAATAATAATAATAATAATAATAATAATAATAATAATAATAATAATAATAATATATATAATAATTTCCATAGCTGATATAAAGGTAATTATTCATTCAAATTATTCATACATAGATAAATGATATGTCAAATGGGAAAGAAGAACACATATATTTTCCCAACATTTCGTTATACAACTCAAGGCATACATTATGGGAACATTTTGTATTACAACAGAAACCTGTTTTTATTCTATGCTAAGCTATATAAAAAATTAATAAGAAGGGAAACTAATATATCTTGTCAGAATACCAGAATCTTGGGACTTAAGGACATACAGTAGAGGGAAGTTTAATTTAAGAGATATAAAATTATTTATAACAATTTAATTAAAATAAGTTGTGAAATAAATAGTAAATAATCCAATATAATTACTGCTGTTTAAGTATAATAATTAACTTTTAATAATCAGATACAATATATTTTTTTTAATTGTTTTCTTAAAAGAAGCAAACAGTATTATTTAAAATGTATGGTGATTGTCATGGATCTACACACATTCTTTTTTAACAAGCAATTTGCTGATTTGCACAATGAAAAGAAAGACAATCATGCACCAGTCATGCAAACAACAGGAGATGCAGAGGTGCTACAGTATGTTAAAAACTTCAACTGTATTTGTAAATGCAACAAAATATGCAAGGTATAATATACACTACAGGAGCTGATGATCAGTTAGCAGCAAAACAAAAAAGGAACAAGTTTGCACAAATCTATGTTACAATGAGCTGAGAGATTTAGTTTTGGGAAGCAGTGTTTCCTGCTCAATTCTAAATTTCAGTGTAAAAATAAAGACAGTATTTGTGCACTACATGTAAAATCTAGCTGCATAAATAAATGCATTTGCACCTCTGGCATAATAATATGGTTTGACCAGGGGCAAATTACTCTGTTTTTGTTTCCATTTTTTTTTTTGCTTTGCTCCTGACATTGCATCAAACCTACAGTGTGGAATAGCCATAAAGAGAATTAGACTATAAATAACGGTGTGATAGAGCTCTCTGGTAGGCTTGGCTAGTAGTCTAGGCTGTACATAAATGATGGGGCTACTAATGAGCTGAACTAAACACAACTCCTAAGACAAGTTCCACTGTAAAATCATGCAAAGTTCAATGCCAAATGCAGAATGAGGGAGTCTGACTGGGGCGATACACTTGTCAAACTGTAACGCAAGTGTTTTAAGGTGAGTTCAGCGAGGACAGAAACCTACCATGGAGCAGAAGGGCTCCATTTCTAGCTCATAGTAACAAACTATTTCCTGGAGAAGAAATAAAAAACAGAAACCACAGGTCGAGTAAGACACACAGTGGAGCCTGACCTGTGAGCTGAATTACTGCAGTAAAAACCCACAGCATGTTCAGAAGTGGCCCACCTCTGACAAAGTGGGTCTAAGTGTGTTTGTGTGATTATATATATATATATATATATATTAGGGATGAGCCCCCCCAATCCGAGCCGGGAACCGAGTCAGGCTCTGGTTTTCCCGCCTGACTCAGACCTGAAATCGAGGCAAAACGTCATCATCCCGCTGTCGGATCTCGCGGGTTTTGGGTTCTGTAAAAGTTCCCCGCGTCGGCGCCATTTTTCACTCCGGCTGTGGACAGTGAAGAGGGAGGGTGGGAGTTGTGCTGCCACCATAGGGGCTGTGTCCACTCCACAGTCCATAGGGGCTGGCTGGGCTGTGTTGTGCTGCTGTTGTCCATAGGGGCTGTGTCCACTCCAAAGTCCATAGGGGCCGGCTGGGCTGTGTTGTGTAGTGTCCTATGTCGAAGCCGGATGATTGGCTGAGGCAGAATCTGTTTACAAATGGAATCTGCAAGACACCATATTGCGACTGATCTCCCAGTGCCATTTTAAGTTACAACTCACGAGCTAAGTACAGATGGTAATGTTTTTGGTAATCCTTTTAGAAGCCATGACAAGCCTATTCTGGGGACAACCTTGCATAGAAAAAAAATACCAAAACAAACACAGTATCAGTTAGTAACTAGAAAAACAGCTTCCTGAGAAAAGTAATTAGAAAAAACAATACACCAGGAACTGTGGGTGTTTTTGCATGTAAATTAAGAAACCTCACATGTAGGCAGGTATAGCTATGGCAATTGAAATATAACCCAGACAATGATCTGCACAATTGAATTTGTAAATAGGCAGAAGAAAACCTTTAGTTTCACTGTCAGACAGTTTGGCACCAGCAAACAGCTGGGGGTCTCCACCCTATTTGGGTGTGAAACTCATTACCAATAACACATTGCATTGCAGTTTAAAAATGTTAGTAAGGGATGATATATATATATGTGTGTGTATATATATATATATTTATATTAAATCCATCATAAATAGACTCACATGCATAAACACCGCACATTACACACAGTTGTGCTGTTTCACTCTACAAATAAACGCACCACGCATATTAGCAACTTTATGCAATATTCTCTTACACATACACAAATTACATGAAAGGTTCCCTAATATTAAAGTGTAATATTCAAGGTTTACTCAAGTGATTATTAATGTTGTGAAATAAAGATTATTTGATATCTAAGGTTTAGCACATGATAAGCTAACCATGTTTGGTAGCGTACTGATCTACTCTGTCTGAACAGCTTTCCGGTGTCATCGGTGAGAAGATCGCAACATGCATTCTCAACTTATGGACTGTAGAGAGTTAAAACACCAAAATGTACTTTGTAATGTTAGCAGTTGCATGTAGGGGGAATAGAGGAGACAATAGGCTGTCGGAGGCTGACCTGTATCCATCTGAATCAACCTGTTAAATATCCTGTAACAGATGCACCCACACTGGGAACCAATGAGACCATGCCAAACTTTTCTATTGTATTGCTTATCCCTGTAAGGGTATTAATGTGCTTACAGACTCCAATCTGGAGTCTTCATGCTGAGCATCAGTTGATGGAGGTTTCTTATGGATGCCGGTAACTGGTCTCAGTGCGCGTGCGTATGTATAACTGTACCTTGGGTCTGTATAATTTCTTTGCGCTAAATTGTCTTTAGATCACAGCATGTAACCTACTGTTTTTATGTTGAATAATATACTTTGTGCTTTGTAAACACATTTTCAAGGTCTGAAGGCTTTTATTTTACTGTATGACTGCGTATGCCAATTTTAGAAGGTATAGGCAGGACTTAGAAGGTATAGGAAGGATTGTACTCATTACTAATAACTAGGGACGAGCGGGTTTGGATTTCTGAAATCCGAACCCCCTCGAGATCCCCCGATCCGAGTCGTATCTGAGTCAGGCTCGACTTTTCCCGCCTGGCTCGGAACTGAAATCGAGGCAAAACGTCATCATCCCACCTTCCGGATCTCATGGGTTTTGGATTCTATAAAAAGGTCTCCGCGTCAGCGCCATTTCTCACTCCGACTGTGGACAGTGAAGAGGGAGGGTGGGAGCTAGGGTCGGCTGGGCTGTGTTGTGCTGCTGTTGTCCATAGGAGCTGTGACCACTCAGTCCATAGGGGCTGACTGGGCTGTGTTGTGCTGCTGTCATAGGGGCTGGCTGGGCTGTGTTGTGCTGCTGTTGTCCATAGGGGCTGGCTGGGCTGTGTTGTGCTGCTGTCATAGGGGCTGGCTGGGCTGTGTTGTGCAGTCAGTTGTCCATAGGGGCTGTGTCCACTCCAAAGTCTATAGGGACTGATTGGACTGTGTTGTGCAGTGTCCCATAAAGGCTGTAGTCCTAGAGGGGTGCTGTAGTGTTGTCCAGGGGGTGATCTGTGCATCAGGGGTGCTCCCCCAAAGTGCACTCCAAACAAAATAAAAAATTATATTCTGTGTTTGTGAATTGTGTGCACTGTGGCAGCACGTGCATCAACAAAGGAGCAGCGCCAAGTGTGCGCCTGTGTCCCATAAGTAAAGGGCCGGCTGGCTTGTCCGTTAAAGGGTGCTTTAACCCCCAAAGTGCACTCCAAACAAAATAAAAAATTATTTTCTGTGTTTGTGAATTGTGTGCACTGTGGCCGCACGTGCATCAACAAAGTAATGCCAAGCGTGCGCCTGTGCCATAAGTAAAGGGCCGGCTGGATCGTATGTTAAAGGATGGTGTAACCCCCAAAGTGCACTCCAAACAAAATAAAAAAATATTTGCTGTGTTTGTGAATTGTGTGCACTGTGGCTGCATGTGCATCAACAAAGGAGCAGCGCCAAGCGTGCACCTGTGTCCCATAAGTCTGTTAAAGGGTGGTGTAACCCCCAAAGTGCACTCCACAAAAAATAAACATTTCTTTTTTTCTGTGTTTGTGTGTGAAATGTATGCGCAGTAGCCGCACGTGCATCAACACAGCAGCGCCAAGCGTGCGCCTGTGTCATAAGTCAAGGGCCGGTTTGGACATCTGGTCCGGACTGAAGGACGTGCCAACAATGTCAATTTCTGACATGTCTACTGTCACTGCATATGATACTGTCACCACTGACAGAATGGTGGAGGAATTATTTTCTGTGTTTGTGAATTGTGTGCACTGTGGCTGCACGTGCATCAATAAAGGAGCAGCGCCGAGCATGCGCCTGTGTCATAAGTAAAGGGCCGGATGGCTTGTCTGTTAAAGGGTGCTGTAACCCCCAAAGTGCACTGCAAAAAAAAATTCTTCTTTTTTTTCTATCTTTGTGAATTGTGTGGGCTGTAGCCGCACCTGCATCCTCAAAGTAGCAGCGACAAGCGTGCATCTGTCTGTTAAAGGGTGGTGTAACCCCCAAAGTGCGCTCCAAGCAAATAAAATAATCTTCGTTTTTTCTGTGTTTGTGTGTGAAATGTATGTGCAGTAGCCGCACCTGCATCCTCAAAGCAGCAACGACAAGCGTGCGTTCTGTTAAAGGGTGGTGTAAGCCTCAAAGTGAGCTCCAGAAAAAATAAAAAATTCTCCTTTTTTTCTGTCTTTGTGAATTGTGTGGGCTGTAGCCACACCTGCATCCTCAAAGCAGCAGCGACAAGCGTGTGTCTGTCTGTTAAAGGGTGGTGTAACCCCCAAAGTGCGCTCCAAGCAAAATAAAATAATCTTCTTTTTTTCTGTGTTTGTGTGTTAAATGTATGCGCAGTAGCCGCACCTGCATCCTCAAAGCAGCAGCAACAAGCGTGTGTCTGTCTGTTAAAGGGTGGTGTAACCCCCAAAGTGCGCTCCAACCAAAATAAAATAATCTTTTTTTCTGTGTATGTGTGTGAAATGTATGCGCAGTAGCCGCACCTGCATCCTCAAAGCAGCAGCGACAAGCGTGTGTCTGTCTGTTAAAGGGTGGTGTAACCCTCAAAGTGGGCTCCACAAAAAATAAAAAATTCTCCTTTTTTTTCTGTGTTTGTGAATTGTGTGGGCTGTAGCCGCACCTGCATCCTCAAAGCAGCAGCAACAAGCGTGCATCTGTCTGTTAAAGGGTGGTGTACCCCTCAAAGTGCGATCCACAAAAAATAAAAAATTCTTCTTTTTCTTTCTATGTGAATTGTATGCGCTGTAGCTGCACCTGCATCCTCAAAGCAGCAGCGACAAGTGTGCATCTGTCTGTTAAAGGGTGGTGTAACCCCCAAAGTGAGCTCCAACCAAAATAAAATAATCTTCTTTTTTTCTGTGTTTGTGTGTGAAATGTATGTGCAGTAGCTGCACCTGCATCCTCAAAGCAGCAGCGACAAGCATGCGTCTGTCTGTTAAAGGGTGGTGTAACCCTCAAAGTGCGCTCCACAAAAAATAAAAAAATTCTTCTTTTTTTTCTGTCTTTGTGAATTGTGTGGGCTGTAGCCGCACCTGCATCCTCAAAGCAGCAGCGACAAGCATGCGTCTGTCTGTTAAAGGGTTGTGTAACCCTCAAAGTGCGCTCCACAAAAAATAAAAAAATATTTTTTTATCTGTCTTTGTGAATTGTGTGGGCTGTAGCCGCACCTGCATCCTCAAAGCAGCAGTGACAAGCGTGCGTCTGTCTGTTAAAGGGTGATGTAACCCCGAAAGTGCAGTCCACAAAAAATAAACCTTTTTTTTCTGTGTTTGTGTGCGAAATGTATGCGCAGTAGCCGCACGTGCATCAACACAGCAGCAGTGCCAAGCGTGTGCCTGTGTCATAAGTCAAGGGCCGGTTTGGACATCTGGTCCGGACTGAAGGACGTGCCAACAATTTCTGACATGTCTACTGTCACTGCATATGATACTGTCACCATTGACAGAATGGTGGAGGATGACATCGGTGACAGCATCCAAGTAGGCATGTCAGACAGTCCGTACCTGTACTGGCAGGAAAAAGAGGCAATTTGGAGGCCCCTGTACAAACTGGCTCTAATTTACCTGAGTTGCCCCCCTCCAGTGTGTACTCCGAAAGAGTGTTTAGTTCAGCCGGGAACCTTGTCATCGAAAGGCGTAGGAGGTTGCTTCCATAAAATGTGGAGAAGATGATGTTCATAAAAATGAATTATCTACTCTTCCAGGGAAACCAGCCTCCAGAACGTACAGAGGGACCTGTTGTGGTGGATACCAGTGGGGACAAATTAATACTCTGTGAGGATGAGGATGTACACAACACTGAAGAGGGTGAGGAATCGGTGGATGAGGAGGATGAGGGACGACATCTTGCCTCCGTAGAGCCAGTTTGTGCAGGGACAGATTAATTGCCAGCTTGTTTTGTGGGGGCCCAAACGAACCAATCATTTCAGCCACAGTCGTGTGGCAGACCCTGGCGCTGTACAATTGTATATAAGGGTGGGTGGGAGGGCCCAAGGACAATTCCATCTTGCATCTCTTTTTTTTCTTTGCAGTATGTACTCTTTGGGGGTCTAGTTTTTCAAACTGCCATCCTGTCTGCCACTACAGTGTCACTCCTAGATGGGCCATGTGTTTGTGCCGCCCACTCGTGTCGCTTAGCATAGTCATCCAGCTACTGTACCTTGGTGCAACCTTTTTGCCTAAAAACAATATTGTGAGGTGTGAGGTGTTCAGAATAGACTGGAAATGAGTGGAAATTAATGTTATTGAGGTTACTAAAAGAGTAGGAAAAAAAAATACCCAAATTCTGTGATTTTAGCTGTGTTTATACTTTTTTCCAAAAAAATACAGATCCAAAACCCATAACCCAAAACACGGAAGTGTGGTATTGGCAAAACCAATCCAGATCCAAAACACAAAGAAAGATCCAGATCCAAAACCAAAACCAAAACACAATACTGTATATATATATATATATATATATATATATATATATATATTCAACGTATACACGGCATTCATTATTAAATCCTTGTAAAAAAACTGGCGACTATCACTCCAATGTCACTGCCAGCGTTTCAGAGATTTAATCTCTTTTATCAAGACATTTCTTGATAAAAGAGATTAAATCTCTGAAACGTTGGCAGTCTCCGTTTATTTACAAGGATTCAATAGCGAGTGCCGTCTGTACGTTGCATCTTTCTTCAATACCTCAGGAAGGGCACCATTCAAAGTTGTTTTCCTTTTTGGAGTGCCGAGCAATTGGAGTGTTATTTATTTATATATTTTTTTGCAGGGGTACTATAGGTGCCAGCAGGCCCTTAATACCCCGCCTGCTGGTACTTGTGGTTCTCCAAGTACCAGCATGCGGGGGATGCCTGCTGGGACCTGTAGTACTATTGCAAAAGCCAATATTTAACCTGGAACCCACCGCCCAGGGGTGGCACGGATAGCCCCGGGCTATCAGCCTGAGCCTGGGGTGCCCTGAGGAGGGGGACCCCTTTATTGGGGGGTCCCCAACTTCCCAGGGATCCCCGGCCTGGGCTGACTAGCGGTCAGGGGTGATGCTGCGGCTGGGGGGCCCGGTGAAGGGCTGGCTGTGCCATCACGGAGTCCGGTGCTGGTTTTGGGAAGTACAGGGGATCCCTATGCATTTTTTCCCCCCTGTATTTCCAGAACCAGGACCGGCTCAGAGCCCTGTGCTGGTTGCACCAAATACGGGGGACCCCTACGTCATTTGTCAGCCATATTTTGACAGCCAGGACAGGTTCTCAAAAGCCTGGTGCTGGTAATGCTTAATACAGGGGACAGTTGGGAGGTATGCAAACCAACCTCCTGTGTGCGGTCCCATCTTCCACCCTCTGTCGCCCACTGATGCCCCCTTTGCACTGCACCGCTGCCATTGCTCTGCACCACTGCTGCTGCCACTACCTACAGCCGTCTCACACTCTGCACCTCCCAAACCAACCTCCTGTGTGCTGTCCCCTCTTCCACCTGCATTACTGTACCATTTTGTTGCCCTTCTCCCCTGCAGGTAGCCCGGTTTGCTCATCCAAACCCTGATACTTAATACATTTTAAAAAAGCTATGAAATTCCATAGACAAAAAACCTTACGGTTTCATATGTCCCATTGAGGCTGCTTAGACATGATCTGAAAATTCAGAAAACCTATTGATTTTCTGCCACTCAAACTTCAAAAAGCAATGAAATTACGATCATTAAGGCTGACGCCTTAATGGACGTGTTCCTTGTGCAATACAGATATGGTATGCCATCACACCCTGTGGTTAATGGCAGATTCAGAACTCTCACAGAATGAGATTGCTGTCACTCACAAAATGGTGGAGCTGCTAATTAACAGAATTGTGTGCTCATTGGAATACACACATGCAGTCTATACAACTGAGGTCTGAGCAGTTATGTGGCTCCCACATCCCACTCAGTGCCCACAATCTTCCCATTTGATTACCAAAACAATCTTACTGGCTTCCAACATCCTTCTCACCGCCTACATTTATCTAATTTAGAATACAACTTCAGCTCCCTTATTTTTAAAAATATACTCTGTCTAAGCATGTACACTTTTTTCACCTATATGCCTCCATGCTGCTATATATTCCCCAATCCCTACTGCTGTGTGGTCTCCCAACTGTGATAGTCTGTGTTCCCTCATCTGCACCAATGTTTTTCCCCAGCTGCACCGCCCTGCATCCGTGCCTTCTCCACAGCCACGCTGCTGTCTTTCTCTCATCTGTGGCACTCTTTCTTCCTCCATCTGCACTACTCCACTCCCGCCTCCACTCCCAGAGAGTCTCGCGCGGCTGTCAGTGCTCGAGCCTGTAAGTGCGGCCAACAGCCTGCACGCGGCATGAAGTAAGCGTATGCATCTGTGCAAACAGCACAGGGTGACTCACCGGGGACCCGCCGCCCAGCTGATATATCCTCATCCAGCTAGCCCCGCCGTGACCCACCCCAGCAACCACTCTGCCAGCCTTCCAGGCCCTCAGCAGCCCACCAGCAGCAAACAGCATCAGTGCTGCACCCAAGGCCAGACAGGTAGGGACCTGTATTACCCTGACGAGGCATGAGCTGCCATATACACACTATATATATATATATATATATATATATTCATATATGTATATATATATATGTGTATGTATATATATATATATGTCTGTATATATGTATATATATGTATATGTATATATGTATATGTATGTATATACAGTCAGGTCCATAAATATTGGGACATTGACAGAATTTTCAGATTTTGGCCTCTATTCACCACCACAATGGTTTTGAAATGAAACAAACAAGATGTGCTTTAACTGCAGACTTTCAGATTTAATTTGAGGGTAATTACATCCAAATCGGGTGAACGGTGTAGGAATTATTTCATGGACAGGTGTGGGCTATTCCCTCATTATTTAATTATAAATTAAGCAGGTAAAAGGTCTGGAGTTGATTCTAGGTGTGACATTTGCATTTGGAATCAGTTGCTGTCAACTCTCAATATGAGATCCAAAGAGCTGTCACTATCAGTTAAGCAAGCCATCATTAGGCTGAAAAATCAAAACAAACCCATCAGAGAGATAGCAAAAACATTAGGTGTGGCCAAATCAACTGTTTGGAACATTCTTAAAAAGAAAGAACGCACCGGAGAGCTCAGCAACACCAAAAGACCCGGAAGACCACGGAAAACAACTGTGGCGGATGACAAAGGAATTATTTCCCTGGTGAAGAAAAACCCCTTCACAACAGTTGGCCAAGTCAAGAACACTCTCCAGGAGGTAGATGTATATGTGTCAAAGTCAACAATCAAGAGAAGACTTCACAAGAGTGAATATAGAGGGTTCACCACAAGATGCAAACCATTGGTGAGCCACAAAAACAGGAAGACCAGATTAGAGTTTGCCAAACAACATCTAAAAGAGCCATTACAGTTCTGGAACAACATCTTATTGACAGATGAGACAAAGATCAACTTGTACCAGAGTGATGGGAAGAGAAGAGAAGGAAAGGAACTGCTCATGATCCAAAACATACCACCTCATCAGTGAAGCATGGTGGTGGTAGTGTCATGGCGTGGGCATGTATGGCTGCCAATGGAACTGGTTCCCTTGTATTTATTGATGATGTGACTGCTAACAAAAGCAGCAGAATGAATTCTGAAGTGTTTCGGGCAATATTATATGCTCATATTCAAATGCTTCAGAACTCATTGGACAGCGCTTCACAGTGCAGATGGACAATGACCCGAAGCATACTGCAAAAGCAACCAAAGAGTTTTTAAGGCTAAAAAGTGGAATGTTATGCAATGGCCAAGTCAATCCCCTGACCTGAATCCGATTGAGCATGCATTTCACTTGATGAAGACAAAACTGAAGGGAAAATGCTTCAAGAACAAGCAGGAACTGAAGACATTTGCAGTAGAGGCCTGGAGAGCATCACCAGGGATGAAACCCAGCATCTGGTGATGTCTATGCGTTCCAGACTTCAGGCTGTAATTGCCTGCAAAGGATTTGCAACAAAGTATTAAAAAGTGAAAGTTAGATTTAGGATTGTTTAGTTTGTCCCATTACTTTTGGCCCCTTAAAAAGTGGGAGGCACATATAGAAACAGTTGTAATTCCTACACCGTTCACCTGATTTGGATGTAATTACCCTCAAATTAAATCTGAAAGTCTGCAGTTAAAGCACATCTTGTTTGTTTCATTTCAAAGCCATTGTGGTGGTGAATAGAGGCCAAAATTTGAAAATTCTGTCAATGTCCCAATATTTATGCACCTGACTGTATATATATATATATATATATGTATGTATGTATATATATATTTATACAGACGGATGGTGCAGCACTCTATGCACTTAAAAAAATCCATTAGCGCATGGAGTGCTGCACCATCCGTCTGTATTTGTGAGTAACATGTGCGGGTACCCTGCCACTTAGAAGTTCATTCAGGAGAGCTGGACCACACGATTATGTGTAATATATATATATATATATATATATATATATATATATATATATATATATTAGGGATGTGCAGGCTCGGATAGGTTCGAGTTTGCACGTGGAGTTCGGATTTTTCCCTCCAAAAAAACGGAACTCAGAACGAGGCAAAACGTCATCTTACATGGACGAACATCATCATTCCTGGACAAAAGACCAGGAATGATGATGTTCGTCCATGTAAGATGACGTTTTGCCTCGTTCTGAGTTCCGTTTTTTTGGAGGGAAAAATCCGAACTCCACGTGCAAACTCGAACCTATCCGAGCCTGCACATCCCTAATATATATATATATATGTATGTATGTGTGTATGTATGTCTATAATTACATATATGTATATGTATGTATGTATATATATACAGTATATATAAAGTTTTTTATATATACTGTATATATATATATATATATATATATATATATATATATATATATATAAAATATATTTTCTAATCCAGTGACTTTGAAAAAACACTTGACCTAGTGACACCTACTGGATATATGTGCAGTTTTACAATGTCTATGGATGAGAAAAAAAATAATAATATATATATATATACATATATATATACACACACAGTATATATAAAAAAGATTTTATATATATATATATATATATATACTGTGTGTGTATATATATATATATATATATATATATCTATATAAATGAAATGGATCATTCCCATTGAGATATATATATATATATATATATATATATATATACACACACACACATATTATATATGTACATTATTTTTGCACTGTGTTTTCATTTTCCATTTTAATGTTTTAATGTCCGTAACGTTCAAAGCTTTAAAAAGTGGAATATAAAGAGGAAAAACAAAAAAAATTATGTAAGGGCATGAATCAGGAACTCAAATATAGGGCTATGGATTGTTTGAGGGAGGGGGCCCCAAACTAAGTCTTGCCTAGGGCCCCATGAGGTCTAAATCCGGCTCTGCCTGGGGATGGGGGGATATATAAAGGCCCCCATACATCAGTAATCTGAAAACCACAATTGAACAATCTGAAGATATGTTGCCCGATTTAAGGATTTACCAATCTAGCAATCTGCGCCCATACATTACAGATCTTTTTCAGTGATTCGCAGATCATTTTCAGCAAACACAGATCTGCCAATCTTGAAATGCCCATCATTTTACTAGTAAAGGTCTGCAAATCTGCTGATCATCACCATCAGGGCCGCAACAAGACAGGGGGGAGGGGTGGTGGGGGCAAGGGGGCACGTGACCCAGGACTTGAGGGGGTGCCGGGGAGAGGCTGCGGGGAGGCTAGGTTTCTGCTCTTGTGGGTTTGGAGCTGCATCCCGGCCTTGAGAGGCACAGTGGCACCGTCAATCTAATGTGGTCCGGTCACAAGGCAATCTGCTCGCTGACCGGCAGCCAATCAGCAGAGGCTGCCGGCCCGTGAGCTCCAATTGGTTCACAAACGGCACCACATTACAATGATGGCAGTACTGACAGTTCCCCAGTGTGTAGCAGTCCCGTCCCGTGCCACCCCGTGCTCACCCACCGCACGGCCTTCAATAATTGCTGGTATTAGGTGGTCGTGCTTTATCCACCTTTATGCCAGTGTTCAGTCTCCGGTGCCTCAGGTAATCCCTTTCTTTGGGCAATGTTGTCGTAACACTATTGATGTGACAGTGGAGTTATCAGCTGTGCCTGTGATATGGCAACCATCCAATGATGATTGATGGCAAAGCTTCCACATTCTGTTCCCTATTCCCAGAAAATTCTGGCTGCGCATGCACAATTGTGCGTCATTGTGATGCTAAACTATGCAATGTGAAGACTTTGTGGACCACAGCCAAGGTCGCAATGCACAGCCGAATATGTTTAAAAATGAAAACCAACAACTGTCTGCAATTTCTTTCCTACTGCTCCCAAATATAGGGGTCACTGATCACCCAAACAGTATATACCGATAAAGGGAAACTCAAAATAAATGTGTACCACAAGTAGATATTAACTTAAATAAGCAATTTATTTATAAGTGAGACTCACAGAGTAATAAAAATCAATATAAATAAAATATTTATTTATTAGTTAATATTAAGTAAATAATAACTATAACTGGATTGTAAGAATACAGCATATGCCAATAATATCTTCTATGATCAGTATAGAGTCAGGAGCTCTTGTCCCTTAATTTTACCAGGTTTTTAAATCATAAGTGTTGCAGCATAAATCAATTATATATTTATATGTATTTTTATTAATATGAATGAATTAATTGGTTTTCAAACGATTAAAAAAAAAAAAAAGATACCGGACATCAAGACCTCATGGGTGGAGCTAGGCACGCTCATTTGGTAGAGGAGGACACACCCCCTAGGAAGCACTGTACATTCATCTTACAACAGCCATCTGCTGAAATTATTTTCATTATGTTTTATATTATTTTTAAGTGGGCAGGTTTGATATGTATATAGAGAATTAATTAAATGTCGCTGTTCCATCTTTATTCATACTAAGGACTCTTCAAAATGCACCTTTACAATATGCCATTTTCACAGCAAGCAGAAATTAGATTTTGTATATATCTCCCTCGTCTGTGCTGCAGTATAAACTCCTAGTGAAATCATACATGGAAGGCAAACCGCTGTGACAGCTAATTAGACACTTCCCATAGACACACAGTAGAACTGCCAGGACAGATTTTGCAATATTTCTTTTTAATATGTAGATATGTGACATGTTGGTTTTTTTTCACCTAAATTGATTTGTGTGAGAAATGAGCAGACATCCGACACACATCATTTGAATGGCTTGTGCATGATCTCCCATGTACTGTATAGCTTTTTATTTTGTTCATGTATTTGTGCAAATTGCTAGCTACTATCTCATGCAGCGCAAAATAGCCTATTCCACTCAGTTAATGAGTTTCCAGAAAGCATTTATGTGACTTACTGACACAGAAATATCTAATTCTCTGCATTCTTACCTTTTATAGGAAATCTGTGGATTTCCATTATAATTGGGCACCCAGCATTCGGCTCCAGGTGAAATTGGATCTGAATTGAATAGTACTAACAATAGGGGGGTGAGGTGAGTTCTAGTCTATTGAAAGACTCCCTAATTAATTGTGGAGCAATACTTAGGTCTATCTAGTTCAGGACATCAACATCAGGATGTATGTCTGGAATATCCTATTCATTAGTCTTTGTGTCTTGTCTTCTATTGAACTTTGTATAAGTCATCTCAATAAATCCATGAAAAAACGAGTACTGTAAGTAGTCCGAGGAAATTATACTAATGTATTAGTTTGTTAGTGAATTTACACAGCATGAGCACTGGAGCTGTAAGCCAACATTTTCCCTTATGTACGGCATACATAGAAATACATTGTGCATTTTCTCATTTTCAGTAGCGCTCCTAATATTATTATGAGCAGCTTTAAATTTTTAAGTTTCCCATAAGGAATCCAAGAAATGAAAGCTAAACGATGTATGAAAGCGCTAAGGTGTAGGTTGTTGTAGATGTGAGTAAACAGCTATATAATAATTAATAATAAATAAAATATACAATAAAGCGCTATAAACATTTTGCCAAATTATCTTTAGTATTGTTGCTTTGAAGTGATATAATTAAAGGCGGTCTAATGTTTTATTGTTATTTGAAAAACAAGTGTAAGATCATGTGCTGAGCGGAGATAACGCGACAGGTTCAGAGTTGTAGTTCAGGGTGTTGTAGATATGAGTAGACAGCTATATAAAAATAAATAATAATAATAAAAAAATATATAAAATAAAGCGTTATGAAAATGTTGCCAAATTATCTTTAGTATTGTTGCTTTGAAGTGATATAATTAAAGGCGGTCTAATGTTTTATTGTTATTTGAAAAACAAGTGTAAGATCATGTGCTGAGCGGAGATAACGCGACAGGTTCAGAGTTGTAGTTCAGGGTGTTGTAGATATGAGTAGACAGCTATATAAAAATAAATAATAATAATAAAAAAATATATAAAATAAAGCGTTATGAAAATGTTGCCAAATTATCTTTAGTATTGTTGCTTTGAAGTGATAAAATTAAAGGTGGTCTAATGTTTTATTGTAATTTGAAAAACAAGCGTAAGATCATGTGATGATCAGGTTCAGAGTTGTGCAGAAGTCAATGGCAACTACAATTGCACTTTGCTCATGTAACTGAGGGCCTGATTCAGCAAGGATCGCAATGAGAGAAACCACGCACTCGAACGATATTTTAGCTCTGCGCATGCGTATGCATCGTAGTGCGCGAACTAGCTATTGCGATGGTAAATGCATTTGCAGAGACTACGCAGACCCCAAGCACATTGATTGACAGGAAGTGCCGTTTGTGGGTGGTGACGAGGGGGGTGGTCAGGAGAACGCAGCCTGAGGCCTCAGAGCGTGTGCTGAAGTTAGCAGTTCCTGAGTGATGTCTGACCTGCCTTGACTATGCGTATAGGTCCGATGTTACTCAATGTTACCGATTATTTCGCTATGTTGCCCAAGGATACGAATGTGTGTAAAGGGGAAGTGGGCGTCCTTATGGTAAGCTGGGATCGCAATGCGTTTGCAAACATTTGCATTTTCCCACTAATTTTAGCAACTGCGGTGCTTGCGTATTAGCAGAATAGCGATCCTTGCTGAATCAGGCCCTGAATGCGGATATTTTCCATGTATGTCAAGTTGCAGGCATCTATGGGACCGCGCCACCCCTACCTGCACCAGCCCCAGCATCAATTGTGACAGCGCTATAGCTGGTGCACAAGTCTGTTCACGTAACTCTGCCTACACACCCATAACATTCTCTACCTTAAAATGGGTACATACTATATGATATGCTTGGGTCTCAGCAACAGTGACACCCAAGCAATGCAACAATGCGATGTAACAATACATTGTGGTCGCCCTACACAGTGCACTATCCAGTTTATGACAACGTGATGTGTTGTTGATAAATACTGTATGTAACTGCATCTCATTGTTCATTGTTCATTGTATCATCCTATCTGCTGTGCAATAAACAACCGTCGCTAACGAGAGATCGGACGAACACACTCTACAAAGTGTACGATATATTGTTCCGCATCGGAACGATATATTGTACAATACATTGTGCTGACATGCAAACTCCTTGTTACCACCAAGTTATGTACAGAAAACCTCAAGTGGGGTTGCGAATAACATATGTATAACTTGAAATCACCCGTAGATGTATGGGCTCAGCTTCGGAGCATACACAGTGTTAAAAAAAAACAAAAAAAACGTAAGATTCGGACGCACAAATAAATGAATGCAACTCTGAATCGGCCTCAAACTGTAGGGTTAGAGTAACCTGTAGCTAATTAAAGCATTACAATGATAAACACAGCACAAAGTATTTCAGCTCCTCTTAATCCTACATGTGAAGGCAAGTTTAAAGTGGGAGAGGCAAGGTCAACATATAGACATTCTGAGCACTGTGGCAATATCAAACTAGGTGGCGATAGTGAGCCACAGATTCTGTGTGAGTCTAGAGGGATCCGCCCACACAGGGAAGAAAAAGGAGGAGTAATTACACCTAATGGTTGTGGAGTGAACTCAGTAAATGGAGGCAAACAAGTGTGTATACAACCCAGTTGAGGTTGTGGAAGCCAGTCAGGCAGCCTTGTGTACAGAACCCAGAGTGGGCTGGAAAGTGCAAACAGTTTGGGAGATACTATTAAAGCCGAGTGAGACTGCAGGGTGGAGGCAGTCCAGGTGGGACTGTAGAATCAAGAGCCCAGTGTGCCAGGAGGCGAGTGGGGGTGAGAAATCCAGGCCAGTGGGCCTTGAAGCTGTGAAGGCCCGGAGGCTGGCGTACCGACCTGCAAGAGAGACTTTGTATTACAATGTGGCTGGCAAGCCAGGCCAGGAGGCTGTGACTATACCTGTAAGAGACAGGACTACAAGAGACTGTGTTACATTTTCAGACTAGCTGCCCTGTAAGATAGGAATCGAGCAGTGAGCTAGTGCCCTGACTGAGGGCTAGGTTGAAAAACGTTTTCTATTTCACGCTGTAAACTGACAGTAAAGCTCCATTTATTTTTACCATGGAAGCTGTGTGTGGACCCTTATTAAGCACCTAGACACTGCACCACTGCACCCTCTACCGAGTTAATTATCCCAGTTTATTATAGCACATAAACAATAGCTACAGTTCTGTATGATGATGTTAGTACAGCCCCTTCTATATTACTGTCACTGAGTAGTTGCTTCTCACATACTGTATGCACCTAGCTCTTGGTTTGGTTCAGCTTGTGCGAGCTCAGCTCTCATTTCCTCTCTTGATCACTGAGTTTGGGTCGGACGCAGTAGTATTTGGAAGTGCGTCTTTTGCCTGGGATGTCCACTTCATGCTTCCTTAGATGCAACATTTCCGCCTAGTGCGTTTTAAGAAGCAACCACCAGACACCATGGAAACTTGCACCAGGCCCATGCTAGGTGCAAAATCTCAATCAGCACACAGCCTCTAATGTGAGTGATGAAACACCTGAGTTCTCAACCAGGTTTGCTACATGCCAGCGACACTACCTTAACACGCCCATAAGACAGTGCATCTCCGTGCATCTAAATAGCCATCTCCCAGGAACACCCAGCATATTTCCTATACATTTCTGAGACCATGTGTCTCAATCAGTCATGTGACTATGTATGCTCACCATGTGGATGCATGCGCTGTGTGACTTTTTAGCAACAAATGTATATGCAGTTGAAAAACATCAACCATTTGCATGAATATCAGCAAAACATTCAACAGAAAATCTGATCTTCAGACTCTATAGCTTTTAAAGTACAAAAAAACCCATAAGTTTGATAAGCAGTATAGCAATTGAAATGACACAGGTGTAGTATTGACACAGATGTTAGGAGAATGTGGAACAGATCATGAGCCTTTATGTACACCTCCAGATTTTGTTTTGGTTGACAAATTATTAATAATATTAACCCGGCGTCAGGCTCAGCTGGCCTGACAGGCGCCACAAAGCTGTTCTCGCTCACCTCTCCGCCGCAAGGGGGCGCAGGGACCTACCCCTCCTAGTACCTTCCTATCTCTAGGTGCTGTTTGAAACCCCCCTAGTCAGTTTTCCCACCGCCTGTGTATAGTGCAGTAGTGACTTTCCTGGCCTCTCAGGCTCATTGCGCCCAAACTCGTCCGACTTTTGAAGGTACGTATTTAACAGACCGCAAAGAGCGAACGGTTGATTTGAATAGCCACCCCTATTTTCTGGACGAGCGAGCGCTAATTGCGTCCGGCTCTGAATCAGGCCCACTGTCACATAATCCCTAAAAATGGGGGCACGCTTAAATTACACAGGTTCCAGGACTGACTCAAATGGAAATTGGCAGTCTGCCAAAAACATGTGTGAAAGCTACAAAAGTATCCATTTAACCTCACAGTCTGCGCAAGTGCCATATATATTAGTCAAGCCTCTGTGTTTGCATGCAAGGGCATAACTAGAACTTTGGGGGCCGCTTAGCAAGATCATAAAAAGTCCCCCTTCCCCCAGCGGTAAAAAAAACACACATTTGCCCCCACATAGAGCCCATTCAGGTTATGCCACACAGTAGTACTCCTTATACACAGTATGCCACGCAGTAGTAGTGCCCCTTATACATTATGCCACACAGTAATGCCCCTTATACTGCACAGTAATGCCCCTTATACATTTATATCTCTCAATAAAGCCCTTTACAGAGTGCCCCATAAAACACATTATTTCACACAATAGTAGTGCCCCTTACACATTATGCCACAAAGTAATGTCCCTTATAACATTATGCCACACAGTAATGCCCCCCCAGCAACTCACCTCCCCATCTACCTCCAGCAGCCTCTAGTCTCCCACTGTGTGTCATCAGCAGCCAGCAGGTGTGGATTTGGGGCCGGGCTGCCAGCTAATTACAGCTGGCGCACCAGCAGGCAGCAGCAGACATGGACAGACAGCGCTGGCGCAATTTGAATCTGGCTCCAGTCTCAAGCCAATCAGTGCTTGCGGACCAGCAGTCAATCAGGAGCTGCCACTGTTGATTTGCTGCTGGTTCGCAAGCTCTGATTGCCTCGCAGCTGACGGCGCTGTCTCTCCATGTCTTCCTGCTGGTGCACCAGCTGTAGTCAGCTGGTGGGCCGGCACCAAATCAACATTGGTGCCCCCCTCGGCAGGCCTGACTGGACTGGCCCAACTTGTGTATGTGACTGTGTGCAGGGGGAGCAGTGGGCCACAGAAGCAGCTTGGTCACCATAGTAGCTGCACCACTTGCACCCACGGTAGTTACGCCATTATTTGCATGCATGTTAGCAAACAGTGGGGTCCTTTTCAGAATCAATGGTTATAGTAGAGGACAATGTAAACTAGAGATGAGCGGTTCGGATTTTGTGGAATCTGAACCGCTCCGAACATAAGGGATCCAAGTCCACCCGAACCCTGTTCGGGTGTTCCCCGCCTGACTCGGATCCCCGTTCGGGGCCGAACGACGGCCGTCTGATGTCAGATTCTGGGTAGAGAATCCGACATCAGGGCTCCTCGAGTGTAGGGCAGACCATTGTGATAATGGTCTGCCCTACACAGAACAAACACACAGCCGCCAGCGGCAGCTGTGTGTTTGTTACAGAAGCCAATGAGAGTCACACAGACTCTCATTGGCTGCTGCATGGAGGGAGCCGGCTGGAGCTAACTCAGGAGCTCCGTCTTCCGGCTCCCTCCTCGTCGCGTGGCAGCAGAGCGGACGGCGTCTGGAGCGGGGATACAGGTAAGTTGTTGTTTTTTTTTTATGTGTGTATGGGGGCCTGCTAATGGAGGGGCATACTACAGGGAGCCTGCTACTGGGAGGCCTACTACTGGGGGGGCATACTACAGGGGGCCTGCTAATGGGGGCCATACTACTGGGGGGGCATACTACTGGGGGGGCATACTACTGAGGGCCTGCTTATGGGGGCATACTACTGGGGGGGGCATACTACTGGGGGCCAGCTAATGGGGGGCATACTACTGGGGGGGCATACTACTGGGGGCCTGCTAATGGGGCGCATACTACTGAGGGCATACTACTACTGGGGGCACTGCATAAGGGGCCCTACTACTAAGGGGACTGCACAGGGGGCACCACTACTGGGGGCATTGTGTAAGGGACACCACTGCTGGGGGCATTGTGTAAGGGACACTATTGCTGTGGGCATTGTATAAGTGGCACTACTACTGTGAGCATTGTATAAGGGGCATTACTACTGTAGGCTTTGTGTATAAGGGTCTCTACTGTGGGCATTGTGTAAAAGAGTCACTACTGTGGGCATTGTGTAAAAGGGTCACTACTGTGGGCATTGTGTAAAAGGGGCACTACTGTGTGTCGTAACATAAATAAGAGACACTACTTTATGGTGTAATGTGAATCAGGGGCACTATGTGCGGTGTAATGTGAATAAGACTGTGCACTGTGACTCCTTGGGCCGTAGCCCACTTTGTAAACAAGTACTGTGATTCTGCTGGCCGTACCCCCCCTGGGTGGGTGCACTACTTTTCATTTCTGCCACTACTGTGTGGCAATGTGTCATAGATGTGCTTTAAATTGTGGTGTCTGTGCTGCTGCGCCGCTGCTTTGTCGCTTGGTAACCAGTCAGCTCACTGCAACCTTTGGCCAATAATGTTGAAAACAATATTATAAGCTGTGAGGTGTTCTAAATTGACTGGAAATTAATGTTATTGAGGTTAATAATACTCTAGGAAGAAAAAAAAGACCAATTTATGTGATTTTAGCTTTTTTTGTCAATTTTTGTAAAAAAAATCCAAATCCAAATCCAGTCACCACAGTTTGGCAAATCCAAATCCGAAGCAGGACGACGAATTAGAACCAAATCCAAATCTGGCAAAAAATTTCCGGCGCACATCCCTAATGTAAACAAATAAAGGCTGCAGGTGCACTTCAGGGTCCAGTCTTCAACCCGGGCAATGCCGGGCAACCCTACCTAATATATATATATATAATTTATTTCTTAATATTTTTTTATTTCTTTGTAAATCAACTTTAGAAATTCTGATCATGGCAGATATTTTTAATTGACCTGTCTAAATCTGTCTGGATAGTTAATAATATGCCTACAAAAATGCAAATACTATAACTTGCAAATGCTGCAAAAAATGCAAATACTATAACAATACGACTTTTTCCCAAAGTTATGTCTATATAACCGACCCAATGCTGGAAAGCCTGCAATGTTAAAATTTCCCAATTTAAAATGAGCTATGGTGTATATAAATTCTTACTGCAGTAGTACAGTAAATATATAGTTTCAACAAATAGGCACACTGTAGTTTAATTGCACAATTTAAATAAGACCTTTAAGTACTTTGGCTGCAATAAAACGGAATATATATGAAGTTATTAAACCCAGGACACAATATTTATGTCTGCGTGGAAAAGACACACAATATTTATTACAAGGGTTCTATTCCAAATTGTATCTCCAGATTTAATGGTCAACACTTATCTGGCTGGAGACCAATGAGTAGTTTTACTTTGGCTCTGGAGTATAAATTAGTCACATGGAAGCCGGGAGCTGTATGCTGCGCCTGCTGTGATACTATACACCGAGGCTCCACAAAGCTGAAGAATGCAGCGCAGTGATTAAAGTTACTTTCTTTTCTATAGATGTGAACAATATTCCTCTTGAATATTATAAAGTTAATATAAACTAACTTGTTCTTTTTATCCTATACCTGCATGCAGGGACGGACTGGCCCACAGGGGTACAGGGGAAACACTCAGTGGGCCCCACTGCCTGAGGGCCCACCCCCTCCTCATACTTGCCTACTTCTGAAATCTAGTTTCAGGGAGATTACAGACTTTAGTAGAATACGCAGAGCGGCGGGGGGGCATCGAGGGGGCGTGGCCAGCTCCAACCAAAGGGTGTGTCTAACTTCACTTAAGGGGGTATCTATTCCCACTAAGGGGGGTGTACTGCAGTGGCAGGTGTGACCTGCTTGTGAGAGAGCTCACAATTTAATGGGAAACAGAACTGGAACAAGAGGAGTGTAACTTTTGCTGCACTATGGGGACAGTAACAAGGGTGCACCAGTGTCAGTATAGGTGGGAGTATTGTAGATTGTTGTAAAAGGGTGGGATAGTGAATGTGAGAGAGTTCAGTGTGAGGCTGGGGCTATCTGTACTAACTGAAGTGCGTTATCTTGCAGGGATATGATCTCATTAGACAGCTCTCTGGAATGACAGGCAGTCTGCCCTTGCAGAGTGCAGACTGCCTGTCATTCCAGAGAACTGTCCACAGAGATCACAACCTTGCAATATAAGGTAATCCCAACCTTATCTTATCCCTCGATCCACCCACAACCATGTGCGCAGAGCAAAGCATGTAAACAAAGCTGCTTAGTGAAGCTCTGTCATATAGTAAACACAAGTCCCGAGTCCCTGGCTCCCTGCTACTCACAGTTACCTTTTTCTAAGACAGCAGTTTAGAGCTACCAGGGGAAGGATGAACTGCTGCTGCCTCCAGTCACTGCCATGAGACTCCGGGTGGGAAGACTCTGCAGAGTCTGTCTGATTATGAGCTAGGCAGCCACCGCTGCGCTGCTCACAAACCCCGCAGTGGCCAGCCTGTAGCACTGCAGCAACAAAGACATGCTGTTACTTCCTCCAGCCCTGGCCCCGTCCCATCCGGGCTCGCGCATGCGCAGTCGGGATTTTCAACTACACAGTGAGGAAACCGGGAGGTTCTCATCACTGTCCGGGGTAGCGGGAGCTCCCATCATAAAACGGGAGGCTCCCGCGGAAATCGGGAGGGTAGGCAAGTCTGCCCCTCCTTTAGGGATCAGGTTCCAGACTGTGCACTTGAAATATACATTATACACATGTTACATTATACTACACAATACTATGGTGTTTGTTTCTACAATGCATTGCTGTTTTTAATCTGGCACATTATCATGCATGCTATAGCAGTACTTGCTATATATTTATTTTTAAAGGGGCCCAGACCATGCACACTATAATGGTTAGCCCATCTCCTGTGGAGGCTGGCCACACCCCCTCTGAAGGCTGGTCACACGCCTAAGCATGGGCCCTTACCACTACAATGCCCTGGTGGGTCCTTCATGGCCCAGTCTGACACTGCCTGCATGTCTGTTCCAGTCCTGGAATTAAGTCTCATTGGTTAGATGTATTATGTTGCAAAATTCATGCACCCCAAATTGTTAGGGTGGTTACCGATGAAGCGGTCCCAAAATTAAGGATCTTACATGTGTACATTTGTATGTTTTTATTGTATTGGTGTTTGCAGACATGAACGTGCTTTTTCCCATTGAAAGTACACCTGGCTGGTGTGGAACCACTAGCAGCACAGATCACTCTTGCTACTACAATATTACTGCTATTGTACAAGCGCTGATTGAAAAATAATAAGACTGATTTGTTTATTCAGAATTAGATGACCCTACAGGATGTGACCATTTTCTTTTTCAAAGTAGCGTCCTTCATATTAAATACATTTTTTGCAGCATTCAAAGACGTGCAGTAGACTGTTTTGTGACATCACTTTTAGAGTTGCAGCTGCAGCATTTTTCACTTCATCTGTTGAGAACTTCTTTCCGTGCAGTTGTTTTTTCAGGGTTAGGAATACCCAGAAATCACAGGGCGCTAAGTCCGGGCTATATGGAGGTTGTTCCAGTGCTGTCCCTTTAATTTCAGTCAGTGCTGCCAATGCAACAGCAGCAACATGTGGTCGGACATGTCCTGGAGCAAAAAACACTGTTTCTTCAGCAAATGTGATCTTTTCTTTCTCATGGCTCCACGCAAATGGGTTTTCAGGGTGTTTGCATAGTAGTCACCATTAATTGTCTGTCCACGGGGAACCCAGTGCTGTAGGCTCATACCGTGCACATCAAGGAACAGCAGAACCATGACTTTACATACCGAAGGAATCACAAAGAAGTTTTTGTGCGGAGGTAAATTTACGTGTTTCCATA
The DNA here is from genome assembly GCA_031769625.1 of Taudactylus pleione. Lineage (NCBI taxonomy): Eukaryota > Metazoa > Chordata > Amphibia > Anura > Myobatrachidae > Taudactylus > Taudactylus pleione. Next base: position 5,267,771 of record JAUIMM010000331.1, on the reverse strand, counting down.
CAGTAGACTGTTGTTTGAACAATCAATGCCAGAAAATTGGGTATCCTCTCTGACATTCGAACAGTGTTTTTGCACAATTCAACTCATTGTCGCATCTGCTCTTCTGTGAGATTTCTGGGTACCCACCTGGCACATACACGATGCATTTTCAGTTCCTGTGTCACAATATGCTGAACCCGTTCGAATGAGATGCCAAGTGAAGCCGAAAGTTTGCGTCAAGTTAACATTCTGTTATTTTGCAACATCTCCGCAGGCAGTCTCATTACTTTTCAATATGTTATTTCTAAACTGTACGATAAATAATTTCCATTTGTGCCTAATTATAATACTGGTTCAGGGGGTTGGGTACAGTACAGGATCCCGGCGGTCGATATGCTGGAGGTCAGAATACTAACAGTGGCATCCCGACAGTTAGTATCCCAATGCATGCAGGTAAGTACCCTAACCCACCATTCCTGAAGCCTAACCCAGGGGTTGGGTTACAACCCCTAGTGCCTAACCCTAACCCCTAACCTTTACCCTAAGCCTAATACTTACCTTCAGGATGTCAGGTTAGGATTCTGGAGCCTGGATTCCGACCTCCGGCATCCAGACCATCGGGATGCCGACTACATCCTGGTTCAAGCCATATCTATTACAGTATGACATTTTATATGATATGTTTTATTCCCCACTTAAGCAAACCCAAAGATAACCTATACATAGGAAATCTTTTTCCCTTTATTTAACATACTATCATTAGACAAAAGAGAGAGAGAGAGAGACAGAGAGAGAGAGAGACAGAGACAGAGAGAGAGAGAGAGACTGACGTAGCTGTGAAACAAGTGGTCGTCCTCTTCTCGTCAAAACAAATGATTGTTTGCAATGTACTCAAGTGTCCTTCTGCACTCACCAGGCACAACAGCTGTACTTATACTGCATATAAAGCTAAGAAAGAGGCACCAATATAGTGGAATTTTTATAAACAGATTTATATATTATAGTTGCAAATGAGAAGCGGCCACATAGCAGGAGATAAGAAAAGTATAGTCTTATTTGTAATATTTTGATGCTGTGCCTCCTTGTTGTGTAAATGTCACAGATATATATTTATTATAGGACTTACAATAGATAATGGTTAGCACAGCACTATATTAAGAAATATCCTTCATTTTAATATCTAATATGTACTGTCTATACGCTGTAACACATGGCTTTGCAGTTAGATTTTAGGTGTGACGTATGCGCGAGCCCTGTAGTGAGTGAATTTTCACTCGCTGTGGGACTCATTACAAGACGGGGCGGCTGTCGATTGTGATTGACAGCTCGCCCCTTTTTGTAGGCATGCAGGGGGGGTGGCTGGACAAAGGGAGGCGTTCCTGAAGGAACACCTGCCGTTAGTGGGCGGCCCTACTGACATCACCAGTGATGTCTATTAGATCAGATCACTGGGGCTTGCGGTGGACGAGACCCTACCACAAGGGTCTCGTCGATAGCCTGATGGTCGCGATAATCGTGACCATCGCCAGGCCGCCCGCTAAAGTCACCCACAGCTTAGCGAGCGGCCTGGAGGCCGGGAGGAAAAATAATGGCCCGCCCTGATTCAGAGCAAGCGCTCGCATATAGCGAGCGCCTCTGAATCAGGGCATAAGTTTTCTGACTTTTTCAGCAGAATAAGACTGCCCAAGCTGAATGTACAGATATTACATCTGCTGACTAACAACCAACGTAAGAACAGATGGCTTATGGTGATGTACAGTACAGCTACAGTACCAGTCACCTTATTAGATGTGTGGGTACACATCATGTAATACCTATTGAAGATATAAGTGTTGAAAAAACATTTTCAGATTGTCTTAAGGATGTTTGGAATTCTTTGTATTTGAAGGAATTGATTGCTTGTTTTCTATTGAGAAGTAATTAGTCATGTATTTTGCTTGTTAAGCCTTTCAGGTGGCTGATTCTGTATAACTTCAGTTATTGTGATCTGTACATATATTCAAATAGTTGGTAGTTTCAGGTATGAGAGAGAGAGAAAGATTAGAAGAACAGACCCACTTCAGACTTAGGGCCTGACTCAGAGCCGCTCGCAATGTTTTCAATGTTTTCCCCCCGCGCATGCGCCGAGCGACTACTGAATTACCGTCGCTGCGGGGCTCGCTACAAGTCGGGGCGGCTGTCGATGGTGACAGCTCACCCGATTTGTAGGCGGGGAGGGGGGGGGGTGGCTGCACAAACGTATCAGTAGTGATGTCATAGTTATGTCAGTAGTGGACTTCCTGCTCCATTAGAGCAGGAAGTCCACTGGGCCTTGCGGTAGCCGAGACCCTACCACAGGGTCTTGTCGCAAGACCCTGTGGTAGGGTCTCGGCTCCCACAGCTTAGTGAGCAGCCAGAGAAAAAAAAAAAAAGCACGCCCATCCGGCAGCGAGCGGGTCTGAATCAGGGTCTTAGGTCCATATTCAATTAGCCGCGAAAAGTCGGAATCCGCGAAAAAGTATCGCCGATTGCAACTTTGCCGATTGCAGGCGGAAACTTATCTCTGTATTCAATTGCAAACACTTTGCATACGCAAAATGCAATGTAATAGGCGGAAAAGACTTGCCTCTTAATAGACGGAGAAAAAAAGTGCAAATTTGCTATTTTGGGGTGCAAAGGTGGGGAAACCACTCAGCACCCTTGGGACAGCCCCCCAAAGGATAACTGCATAAAAAAAAAAAAAAATGAGGAACACCCCAAAAAAGCACTTTGAAAATGGGGGCGAAAAAGTGCAAAATGGGGGTACAAACTTAAAAAGTAGCGAAATAGACTTTTGGGGGGTCTGCAAGTATGGGTGAGGTGTTTTTTGGATTACAGGTGCTTGCTTCAGGTGCGTTTTTTCAGTTTTTTAAAACTTTACTTTAGCAACTTTAAACCATGCTTCCACGTTTTCAAATACCCCAAATTTGACAGGACTACCCATTTTAACCAAAAAAACCTGCTTAATGCTAATCTTCACTACTTGTGCAAAGACGCTAATTATCAGATCTTGACACACCTTAAGTACCTCAAATAGCTTTATTAGGGCTAATCGGGGGCATGTACATTGATCCCCAATGTTACTGCATCTTTTAGGGGGTGTCAGGCTGATTTCCACAATTCTGACAGTACTTTTTGCTTGTTTTGCATTCGCCGGGTTGCGTTTTTGCGTCTTTTGAAATTGAATTCGGTGAATCACGGGGACGCGCGCAATTACTTTCCACGGCTAAAATACGCAATGTAGGTGAAAAGTCCGACATGCGAAAAAGTATCGCGGGTGCGAAACTAATTGAATACGGCACTTAGGGGGAGATGTACTAAGCCTTGGAGAGGGAAAATGTGGAGAGAGATAAAGTACCAACCAATCAGCTCCTAACTGTTGTTTTACATGCTGTGTTTGGAGGATTACAGGAGTTAAATGGTACTTTATCTCTCTCCACTTTATCACTGTCCAAGGCTTAGTAAGGAATCGGTATGAAATACTGACAGTGGGGATTCTGGCAGTCAGAATACTGACGCCAGGATCCTGACAGGGTTAACATACCAACACTTGTTGGTCGGTATGCTAACGCTCCCCCTCTCCCTACCATAAAACTCCCTCTTCTGTGCCTAACCTCCACCCCTAGCGCCTGAACCTAACCTCCTCATCCCAACACACTAAACCCCCCTTAGTACCTAACCCTATCCCTCCCTCCCACCCCGTTACTTACCTTCTGCATGCCGGCAGTTGGTATCGGTAATGTAAGCGTCGGCAACCCGACCGCCGGGATGTCGACCGCATACCCTTGGTACATCTCTTCCTAAACCCTATATTATACTTCATATACCTTTCGGTACTCTATCTTGGAAGTAATGAAATCTGCAGGAAAGAATGTCACAGTGCTACCCTGTCACTATGCTCTAGGTGACATTTAAAGCCCATTGTTACAATAATATAGGTCACTATAAGCTTTGTAAATTAAATAATGATTCTCTCTAAATGCTCAGGGTGGCAGCCATATTTTTGGTGCCCTGGCTACCATGAACCAGTATAGCATTTTGGCAATCTTATGGGTAGGGGCCCCCCACAAACATTAATCCAGCCCTGCCACGCACCCTTATTTGTTTGGATTGTGGCTCTCTCTCGTGTCATCTGAAACCAACATAGGTGATTACTTGTCACATTAGTATCCAGCCTGGAACATGTCTCTTTCTTTGTGTTGCAGTGCTTTCAAAGGGTGATTTCATGTGAGGTAAGCATAGCTGATGCCTTATGATGTTACTATTCACCTGGAACATGTCTCTAGAGTTTTTTTCTTGATTTCCTTGCTTGTCCCAAAGACATTTCAGGTGCAGCTTAGTGAAGTGGATGATTCCAGAGACCACGTGTCCCATCAGTCGCACATTATTTGTTCTCTCCCAACTATAGGTAAGGTCATGCTGCCCAGCTCAGGTAGGCAGAACAGAATAGCTGGTCAGTGTCAAGGGATGGCCATAAGCTAAATTTGTAAAAACAAGAATATGTATATTTTTTGATTACCGTGTTAGGTTCCCACTAGCAGGGGTTCTACTTTGATATATATATATCTGACGTGGAAATCCAGACGGCCGGCATCCTGAACGAAGGTAAGCGGGGAATCGTATCATGTAGCCAATGAGGAAGGGTAGGGTTAGGTTTAGGCACCCCCGGGTAGACTCTCAGTGGGCGGGGGGTGTGTCCCGCCCCAGTCCTCGCAGCTCCCGTCTATCTCCAGGTACTTATTAACTGATATCCCTGGGTATAGTCCTGTTTCTTAAAGCAAGGATCCATATTCATGTTTAAAATGCATGCAAGCTTGAGCCAAAGATGGCAGACCAAGATCATATATCTGAGAATCAGTGTAGGAACTGGCCAGATGGGAATGACCGCGAAGTAGTGGTCATCTTAAAAATTTATTGCAATATTTTGGAACCAACATTCCCTGTATTCAAAAGAGTTGCAAAGCAAGTGAGTGCCAAGTTTGTATGATATTTTTCATGTAGATGGTCTGGTCACATACCAAGGGCACCCCAAATGGTTGAGTGCCGTGGATTAAGCCTGTTATACTGTATATATATGCAGTTTAATTACCGGCGTCCGAAATGCCAGCTGACGGAATCCCGACGCTGGAAGCCCAATCTGGTACTAAAGATGGGCATCTAAATCCTGATACCTAACTTTAGCCAGATGCCGAAATCCATCGTATTGTGTAGCCACAAAGGAAGGGGAGGTTTAGGCACCCCCGGGGAGACTCCCAGTGGGCGGGGGGCGTGTCCCACCCCATCCTCGCGGCTGTCCCTGTGTGTGTATGGGCGGTCTGCCGACCGCCCGCACACACCTGCCGATGGACAGATATGTCTGCAGACATATCTGTCCATCGGCTGTGCAGCACAGCCAATGCAATATGTCAGTATTGCATTAGGCACCCCCCTGGAGGGTTAGGTTTAGACGCCACTAAGGGAGGGTTAGGAGGGGAGAGGGGAGGGTTATGGTACTTACCTGCCCTAGTCAGGATCCTAATGCTTCGGCCTTCCGGCATTGGTATTTCATCTGCCGGGAATAGATCCGGCGGCATTATATACTCCCCTCAAAAAAAACACACGGAGCCCAAGAACAAAATGGAAAGTTTCAGTACTAAGTACTATCTTCAACCATACAAATACATAAACAAACATCTCACCTTAAATAACACCCTCTGCCCAATGTGTGTAAAGCACGCCAGCCGGATCACACAAGGCGGCTGACAGCGCATCCCAATGACGTCAGCAAGTAAGCGCATCATCGCTACAAGACCCCAATACATCACCATAGTAACAGACAAACAAAAACAAAAAAAGAACAGGTGTAGGAGCAGCACAGCGCTCAGTTGCATAGCAACCACAATAGTATGTCACACTAGAAGCACAGGGGAATCTCCATCAGACTCATAATCACATAAAAGAATCACAGGTACATGATACAAAATCACAGGTACATGATACAAAAATCAATTAAATTGCACATATAAACAGACATAGGGCTCTATTTACTACAATCCGCATATTGAATGCAGATTGTAGTGTGATATCACAGGGATTTACTACAAATCCCCTGCAGGGACCGAGCTTGCAATAAAGCTCTGCCCTTGCGAATCCCCTTTGGAGCCTTTTCACAGTATTTTCGCAAAAAATACAGTGACTAAGTGCCCGTGCATGCGCCGACCGGTCGCCGCTGCTATCCCCGGCGCTAAGCCCCGCCCCCCGCGATTGCGGACCCCCCGCGATCCCCCCTCCCCCCGCAACCCCCCTCTCCCTTAATTACAGGTGATCTCCCATACTGCACTGGAACCCGATCACCTGATGACCGGGCACTAGTGCACTATGGGAGACCAGCTGACCAGAGAGGAGTCATCACCGGAGGCCCTATCACTGGTCCCTGGAGTCAGGTAAGTAAATTTTTTATTTACAATTTTTTTTTCTTTTTTTTACAGTAATCAGCTTGCGGTCTATTTAGACCACACAACTGATTACTGGGACCGACTCCCGGCTCTGTCTCCCCGTTAGAGCAGAGCAGGAGTCCGGTAACCGAGGGAGACCCTGGATAACGCCACCTCCTTCACATTTTATTTTTAGTAACTGGTCGGATCACATTTCTCATTACAATTATGGGAAATGCGATCTGATTACTAAAAATAAGTGATACTTAGGGGTTGGAGCAGAATTTTACGAATTCTACTCCAATTGCCCTGTAATAACTATAGGTAATACTAAAATAATGTGAAAAGGGTGTGAAAACACCCTCTTTCACTTTATTTTAGTCAAAATAATGTTAATAAATAGAGCCCATAGTGACATAATCACAGGCATCATAGCAATAGTATTACAAATATATACGGAAGCTACAAGGTATATATGAAGAATATACATGGAAAGTGTGCATAGAGAATTCTAATATATACAGAAAACAGAAAAAAGTACTCCTTACAGACAGGAGCACACCTCAATAAAAGCTTCCTTGACAATGCCCCTGGCGAAACGCAAGTCGGCACCGCTCGTGGGTCCCCCTGTGCGCACAGAGGACCCTTGCATCCTCTAACCAATCCTCCACAGGGAATCCTGACCTGTTACTTTGATTCACAAATATTTATCTCTCTCCAATGCTCTCTCACCAGCCATGACACAGCCGATGCTCTGCAATACTTTGTAAAAGAGTAGAGCTTTGAGTCTGAGGCTGGCAGCAGAAGCAACATAGGCAAACGCAGGGGGGGTTTCCATCTGCCTAGAAACCCCTCCAAGCACACACCATGACCACAATAGAAATAGTATTATAATAGAATGTTAGTAGTGCTGCATGCTCTTCTCACCACAAATGAAATGATTAGCACCACCTATGGATCTTTTAATATGTGTCAGCCAGCAATAAATAAATTTAACTGTGCACCAACTAGGAGATGTGGAAAACATGCACTGTTAGGGGTGCACTGCTATAGGCCATCAATAGGTTTAATTATTAATACTGTATAATAATACACTATCAAGTACATAAGGAGACCGATATGTACATATACTGTATGTCCAGGGCAGTGCTAAGTTCTTCTGCTGCTCCTTCAGACTCCCGGACTTGCTCCAATGCTCAGGAATGGTGCCCACATGTGAAAAAAAACATTCTGCTCAGACAGGATGGACCTATTGCAGCATCTAATGGCTTACTGTGATTGCTGGTCCTGTATATGCTGGAATTATGCAACACAATATATTTTGTATGTAACATATTAAAGCTGTAAAAGTGCTTGTTATGCCCTCTTCATGGACTGGCCACACTCACTCTAAAATCAAGCATTTGGAAACCCCCCTCTAGAAATCCTGCGTTTGCCACTGAGCAGGACTATTGTTCTTTCACTGTGCTGTTGCACGGGACTCTCATTCCCAGTTAGATGCACAGCAGGACTGGAAACAGCAGATCCCAGTGCATAGAAATACACAGTCTAATCTTCTCCTTATCCAGCACCATTGACCTATGTTAATCTCATAGTGAGCTGGATACATACTCATTCCCAGGTGTATGAGGGATGCCACAGATTGTATGATTTTCATGTCTGCATTTATGTAATTACAGGCACATGTTATTGGTCATGATGTTATTTTAAATGTAATGTATGTTTTTTTCACTTTATTTATTCACATTCTTCAATATTTCGCCGTGATTTCTTAGGTGGTTATATTGATTTAACCACTAACATCACTCTTATGTACACTGTGTGTGATGTTTTGTGGTATTTTCACAAATTTTAATTTTATCTGTTGCTCTATTCATATTATGTATTGCCAGACCCATAAGGCTAGGTTTTTAAGACCCACATATGTGTTTGTTCAGATATTGTGTTATTTAGACCCATCATTATATTATTAATTTTATATTCTGTACTTATTAAAAGTTATATTTTATTGAGGTGTACCCTTGTATGTAAGGAGTACTTTTTCTGTTTTCTGTATATATTTGCCTAGGTGTTTGCTCCTAGTGTCACCCTCTCAATATTTTGATCACTACAAGCTCATATACTCATCACAGTTCTTTCATAACAAATATACCTTCTCTTCTTTTCCCATTCCCTTATTATCCTGACGACTGGTTGCTATGGGCAACATCTCTTCTAAAACTCACTTCTAAAAACTCTCACTTTAGTAAATTTACCCCCAAGAGTGTATTGATCTGGAACAATTCATTATATGGGCCACTTGTTATATTTGAGGTGATTCAATTAACAAAAATGTTCAGAAGCATGAAAAACATTGTCTGCGTGCAGAATAAGACATTGATTATTATTTTGGATGAGTTAAGCTACTTTTTACTTCTCACAAGATAAATAAAATAGATTCATTATAAAAGTATGAAATACTGTATCTCCTTACTCTTCAACATTACTGTGCTACAGTTATCATTTTTATTTATTTTTTACTTTATATTTTTGTTATTTTTACCACTATGTGAGACCTTTTTGAAGCTTAGTTGGCCAATATGGTTAGGAAGTAAAGGAAATAGATAGGTAAGTGTATTTGGAATAAAGCAAACATTGAATCCAAGTACAGTATTTATATCTACCTGAGGAGAAATACAAGATATTTGTCAATAGAATGATAAAAATTACTAATACATTGCAGTCTATAGAGTTATAGTGGATGTCTGTGCTGGAGGTGATGGTGACACTAACCGTCCCCATGCCTACAGTAGTTCTACAGATACAGCTGCTGGCAGCTTCTCCAATCTGTTCATGATTTGGAGACCATATACTATGATGAATAGCAGATGACTTTCGCTAACAGTATTAATTTGAGAGAAATGGTTTTGTGTAAACCTCTCTAATGTTTAAATTCACATTAACCTCATTGTAGCCAATTTTAGCATAAAAACAAGTAACAATGTCTTGAATTAGAGGAAGGACGTAAATACTAACTGCTTGGTCACTCCATAATGCTACCATATCATTATACAGTAATAACGTTCTAGATGGAGACCATTAGTACTTATTATTCATGCAGTATAGATTACTTTCCAACATGGAAAAACACAGAATTTTATTCCACCAGTTAAGACATGTTTCCGGACCACCACATATTTGTATCTCATCAGTTTATGTTTTATGTTTTCAGAGTGAATTTAAGACGTTTTGTAAATGTAGCTGCAAATGGACTCAATTTAAAAAAAATAATAATTTTTTTTTTTACATTTTGCATTATGTTTCCAAAAATCCAGCACTTTCGGGAACTCCTGTAGTGTATAACAGATCCCAGTTCTTTTCAGTTGCTTAAACATCTGATTAAGCCAAAATGCCATTTAACATTCCCTGATTTACATTTCTCTGTAATTTACACTTTTGTTATGGTCCCTTCTTTTTCTGAGGTTTTTTAGTAAGTCAATATCTCAAATTTTCCACATGATGAACTACAAAATTCACCTAAACACATTTTTTTCCACTGTCCTTTTTCAGTATATTGGTTTTGCTGTGAATTTCTGCAAGAGTATAATACTTTACTTATGTTCATTTATTAGTAATAGCTGAAGTATTGCCGGGTTTAAATCTTCAAGTTATTAAGTTTTATTATGTGATGTTGTCCAAATCCATGCTGTGGAGGGGCCCAGAAAGGCTCCGTCACTCCACCGTGAGGTCCGACCGGGACCTCAACCACTCCATTAGGCATCCCAGACCAATTGCCACCCCTCTGTAAGGTTTTTATCCAAATCCATCCAGTGGAAGGCCCAGAACAGACTCCCTAGGCCAAAGTTCTGCCCAGCGTCTCCGGGTCAAAGTTCTGCCCAGTGTACACCAACAAGAGGTCCGACCGGGACCTCAACCCCCTAGAATGTCTTCTGGGATCCAATGTTACCACTCTGTGAAGTTTTCATCCAAACCCATAAAGTGGAAGGCATAGAAAAGGCTCCCCAGCGTACACCAACGTGAGGTCCAACCAGCACCCTAACATTTGTTTTACAGTCGATTTGATGTTCGATTTAGCTTACCTAAAATCGAATCAAGTCAAATGTAAAAATCCCTGTCAAATCCCACAATTACTAAAATTCGATATTAGAAGGCTTTTCTAAAGCGAATTAGATTTGGTTCGATTTTGAAAAGTGATTTTATGTTCGATTTTGCATGCCCATGTGCAAATCGAACAACCAAATTCCACTTAAAATCGAACCCCCAAATTGACACAGATGCATGCACAGATCAGTGAGATTCGTGTATGCATCTGTGTTTAACTAACTTTGAAAGAGTTAAATAAAAAAATGTTTTACTTGGGGTCCCCCTCTTTAAAGCACAACCAGCCCCGGACTTTTTAGAGCCAGTCCCATCCACCTACTGATCCTGTAGGCAGCAGAGGCTGGGGCCAGCTGCGAGCGTCAGTTGGGACATGGCCACGCCAGGCACATACAGTTAGAGGTGGGCTGCTGAGACGAGTCAACTATCAGCCCAGGCACTCGGCTGGCCAGAGAAGTAAGTGGAGTGACATGGGATTTGTAGTTTTTCTTTTACTTCTAAGACTCTGTGGTGTAAAAAATAAACTACAAATCCCATGATTCATTGTGTCCCTTGCAAAAATGCTCTCCGCTAGAGCAAACCAGCATGTGGATTGGGAGAATAAAGTGAGACTGAGTGGTACACATTGCAGAGTCAGACCACTTAGATTTGAAGAGGGAGGGACCCTCTTCCATCAGGTAGGACCATCCAGTGGCTGAACCAAGGTGGGGGGGGGGAGTTCAAGTCTGCAAACAGACTCTGGATAGACTGTGTACAAGAAAACAGTGAGAGGGTTTGGTAACTGAATTATGATGTTTGTGTTTTTTTTTTTTAAATTACCAGTCTAATTAACCCCTCTGATGCCCTAAGACTTATGGTCAGCAATGCATATATCACTTTGCTTAGTGGTATCAGCATTGGTGCAATATGCATATGTGTATATCAGATACCATAGGTGATGCTAAAGTAAAAGGCTCTTGTTTTAAAATATTCTATCAGTTTTGTTTTTTGTGTGTGCGTGTATGTATGTGTGTGTGTGTGTGGGGGGAGGGGGGATCCTTTAGTGTGGCGGTTGCTGGAAATGAGCGCAATGTATACTTTTCGTGACACAATGTACAACACGGATAACTATATGGGCTGTCACTGTGTTTGGGGGATCAGGGGGCTGTGTGTTGTATGGGGCTCCTGTGACATATTAGGTTGTATATGCAGTTTGTAATATGTATTGCTGAGAGTTGTTATTGTTAGGCTGGCAGTACTGGTATCTGAGTAGAGGAAATTTGCAATGTACAGAAACAGAGCAATAGTGTACAATCATGTTTTCTGTGTCAATTAATGTTGCAGTAGTTCTCAGGTCAAGCTTACTTGGGTTGCCAGAGTTCCCACTGGTAGACCAAAACTGTTGAAATAACAGTCTAAAGTCTGCAAATGAGCTTTGGACGATTCAAATGTTTTTCAAGCTCCCTGCACAGCAATTCAATTGTTGCTCTAATCAAATACGCATGCCATGGATGCCCATTATTTCTGCTCACCCCCACCTGATAAGCACAAAAAATAATGGGAGTCCAGTGCCAGAACAAACATTTACATATTCCCCTGTCTAAAGGGAACCGGCATGAAATACCGCCGGCAGCGGCAGCCCGACAGATGGACAGATCCTGGCAGCGGCAGCCCGACACCGCTGAAAATCCTGATCGTCCTCAGGTAAGTATATACTAACCTAACCTAACCTAACCCCCCTAATCCTAAGCCTCCTTAGGGGTGCCTAACCCTAACCTCCCCCCCAAGTGCCTAACCCTAATCCCCCCTGTAAGTGCCTAACCCTAACCCCCCCCTTCCCCGCTGCCTAAACCTAAGTCCCCCGGGGGTTGCCTAACCCTAAGTCTCCCCCGGGAGCCCTAAACCTAACCCTCCCCCCCTGCGGCTGTCCGCTTGTGGCGCCCGGCATCCCTTCGATCGGGATGCCGGACGCCTGTCTCCCAGCGTCGGGAACATGACAGGTGTCTAGATATAGAAGCCTGTCATTTAGCCCATGCCGGGATAAAGCAATCGGGAATCTGGCTGTCGGGATCACATAAGCCGGTTTCCCGATTGCATCCCATCTAAAGTGACGTGCGATATGCAAATATGGGCGCTGAAAAAACATTTGAATTATCCCCTTTGTGTATTATAATTTCAGGCACCACAGAAACTCACTTTGTGGGCAGGACTGCAAGTGGGAGGAGCAATGAGTAAAAAGGGGAGGAGTCCGTATTAATTCTTAAACTGCCCCCCCCCTAAAAGTAAAGTCTAGATCCGCCACTGACCCCTATGTCTTTTGTCCCCTGTATTTTCACAACAGGACTGGCTCTGAAAAATCTGAGGCTGGTTGTGCTTTTAGGGAGGGACCCCACGTCATTTTTTTTCACATTTCAACACTTTTGAAGCATTTTACACACAGATGCATGCATGGATCTCACTGATATATGCCTGCATCTGTGTCAATCAAACCTGCTCATGCTAAAATCGAAACAGGTCTATTCATTTGGGGATTTGAAGTCTGATTTGAATTCAAATTGAATATTAGTAAATAAGGGATTTCTGTGTTGGTCTATGTAAAATTACCAATGTTTTTCCGATGTTCGATTTTGAGTGGGATTTGAGTGAAATTTGGTTTTATGTTCGATTTGACATTCAATTTTGCCTTTAGTAAATTTCCAAATGCAAAATCAAATGAAAATGGAATGAAAATTGAATGTCAACTCACACTAAAATCAAAATCAAACATTAGTAAATATACCCTTTTACCTCGGATCATTATGTCGATATTCACAATGTCGACACCACAAGACAACATGGTAAAAATGTTGACATTGACAGAATGTCGACAATTCCATTAGGTTTAGAGTTAGTGTTTGGGTTAGTGTTAGGGTTATGGTTAGCATTAGGATTAGTATTAAAGTTACTGTTATAGTTAGCATTAAGGGCAGGGTTACCAGTACGGTTACCGTTACAGTTAGGGTTACAGTGAGAATTACACAAAAAACACATTGTTGACATTTCAACAATGTCGACATTAGAACCATGTCAGCTTTCTTATGTCGACCTCCTAAACGTCAACTAAAATGCCACACCCCTTAATATAAAGGCTCTGAGCATTTATATGACAGCACTCATATAATAGCAATAATATATATAGAATTGTCACTGAAGACCAACCACAAATGCGTCATACAAGGAACGTGAATATCTTCCTTTGCTTCATTCCCTCTATTATCTCTTTGTTCTGTATATAGTTTGTAATTATGTAGCTCTATGGGTGGTTTAGTTGTATCTTTCTAATCATGGAATTACTTTGTGCTCTTTTCTGTTTACTATAGTACTCATATTTATGTGTGATGATACAATCTCACAATGTGTGTTCGCGATGAGTATACAGTATATTGCGCCACACAATTACAACACTAAATAAAATGTGAAGTACGGGGCTCGTATTCCCCTGCACTGGGATTCCAAACCAGCAGAAGATGCCACTGCAGATGGAGAGTGTTTTCTCAATATTCACATATTTTACTTACCACTGAGCAATTTATGTAGTCACCAAATTACGTTTCTGCTCTTCTTGAAACAGTGATAATAATAATTAGTCCTATGCTGGAGACAATAATACACTGTGTGAGTGATACATTGTTATATGTTTCATTATCCAGAGCTCCGGCATCATGGACTGCTCTGTTTTGTATAATAATTATTTTACTGACAAATACTGATAGGATTTTATTGCAGTTCTTTCCAACAAGTTTTTTCCTCATTCACAGGGAATGTGTTTTCTGGTAGGATTATAACACAGTAAGTGTCACATTCAAACTTATCTAATAACGCAAGCTCCATGATTTATTCCCACAAAGAGACAGGCAATAAATCTTTTCATTTTGCCCTCTCTCATGTTTCACAAAAACTTGCTTAAATGCATATATAGTCTGTTTGAAATGTGGCCATTACTTTGGCATTACACTTCAATTACAGTATTCTACAGCACTGTACAGGTCATGCACAAAGCATATATAAGCACATTGCAACAGAACTTTTGTCTTACACAGGTTCTCCCTGACGCTCTGTCGAGCATATAATAAGGTGCAAGCTTCTTCACTGCAAAGAGAAGTAGAAGGATCGTCAGCAGGTGCACGCCGCAAAAATGATCTCAAAGTCTGACCTCCTAGCACTTTAGTACCATCCCTTCCAATTAAATAAAATTTTCTCCTTCAACACTGCTTGGTATTTGGTTATTCATGGCATAAATAAATCATTAGTAACAGGGAACATACAGTGCCAGATTAAGGCCCTCTTGGGCCTGGAGCTGAAATTTATGAAGGGCCTATTGCAGTGTTGGCTAACCTTGACACTCCAGCTGTTGTGAAACTATATATCCCAGCATGCCCTGCCACAGTTTTAGCATGCCCTAATAGCAAAACTGTAGCAGTGCATGCTGGGTTATGTAGTTCCATAACAGCTGGAGTGTCAAGGTTAGCCAACGCTGGCCTATTGTGTGCTGCTGCAGGGGGTGTGATTACTGATATGGGGGTGTGGCCAGTGGTGTGGGGGTGTAGTCTATGACATGGGGTGTGGCTAGCACCATGAAGCATAGCTACCCGCCTACATTCAACCATCTCAATCTCCCTCCCCTCACCACCTGTTCTTAAAAAAAAACAAAACAAAAAAACAAACTATGGTTTATTAATAAAATGTAACAAATTTTATTAATAAAGTGCTGTAACAGAAACATACCTGAAAATTGCTAGTTTTTCAATATTTACTGTTGGACAAAGTAAAAGATGCAGAACATGAAAACATAAATAAACTAAATAAATATTAAATAAAGCTAAAATATGTGATCTGAATATTAATATATATTAAATTAAATATGTTAACTGTGACTGCAACAAATGGCTCCATAAGACTGGGGCCAAACTGTAAAAACGTACGCTCTTTGGAATTTGGTACATAGGGGTCAGACCGTAGTCCCCATTGGGGACTGCAGTCTCATAGATAGATAGATAGATAGATAGATAGATAGATAGATAGATAGATAGATAGATACAGTTACAAGATCCAAGTTTTCAGCAGGATGCATACAGACATAATACTTAATACCCACACCGGACCTACCATGGTGCTACTTCATCGCGCATTAATGACGTCAAAGGTCTCACGAGATTCAGGCGACACAGAGCATCCACACTACAAATGAACTGTAAACAAAGAGTGTGATTGGGATCCTGCTGCACAATTGTCAGTGACACGTGTCAGTGATTCAACTGCCAAACCAGGGGTGTTTCTACAGAGGAGGGGGCCCGTGTACAGTGTCCGACACTGTGGCCGGCAGCGCACTGAGCTATGCGCGGCCAGCGCCGGAGTTATAGACTCTGGGCACTAGACTGTGCCCAGAGTCTATAGTGTATGCACAGGTCACCGGGAAAATGGCCGCGGTGGCCATTTTCCCTGTACTGCGCATGCGCAAATGACGGCTGCCGCAGCCATTTTCCAGTCATTTTACAGCGCCGGACCCCCCCCCTGCTGACGTGGGACTTCAGAGAGGTAAGTAATATTAAGGGTGCAGCATGTGCCCCCAGGACCCAGGGGCCAGTGTTCTCCGCTCCCATTATAGATACGCCCCTGAGCCAAACCACCGCGATCACAATGCAAACTCAGCACTACATAAGGACGCCCACTTTACCATACGCACATCTGTAATACTTAGCAGAATAGCGAAACCAATCGTTACAACTGAGTACCATCACAGCCTCACACAGTTGCACAAGCCCTAACCTTACTCATAAATTGCTAACAGCCATGCACACTATGACACTTCATACTGTGGCGTGTGAACGCGTCGGCACGCAAGCGTTTCCCCAACCACCCCCCCGCGCCACCACCCACAAATGGCACTTCCTGTCAATCACTCTACGATGGATCTGCAAAGCCTCTGAGATGACAGTCCCAATCGCAGTGGCCTCTTTGCGCACTGTGATGTGTACACATGCGCAGAACGCAACAATTGCCCTATTGCGTAGTTGTGATCAATAATGAATCAGGCCCTATGTTTGTATGCAACCTGACAAAATGTTAATCTTGCACATACCCCTTCCTATCTCAGTCAAATATTGCACTTTTATTTTCCATTGTTTCACACATGCAAAAATCAAACATGCTCTCTATATATTTATAATATATACACACACATATATTATATATATATTTATAAATACATAACACATTTTTATTTTATATATATATATGAATACACACATATATATAGATAAGATATGTATGTATATATTTTATATATATATATATATATATATATATATATATACATACAAATATATATACACATACATACACACACAATATATTTATATATACACATACACAGCCTATATATACATACATATATATGTGCACAGTATTTATATACAGTGTTTATATATATATATATATATATATATATACACACACATACAGCTTATGCACATATATAAAATATAAATGTGTGTGTGTATATATTTTAAATATTTGGACTATACTCAAAATATGTATTTATATATAATTAAGCTTTATAACAAACTCTCACCCTGCATTATGTATAAATGTATACTACTATACACAGCAGTAGCCAGGCAGCAGGACCGACATGCAGCTTACCTCAGGACTGCTGCTGCCAGCTGCTGAGTCTGCTCGTGCTTGTGTATGGTGGACATACTCATAGACAGAGCCAGGCTGCTTCAGGCTGTCGGTGCGGTGGTGGCGGGTGGCATCAATGTGATGTCACATGCAGTGCGTCACGTGGCGTGGAGGCGGCGGCACCGCCGCCGAGTGACTGTGAGCTAGTGGCGCTTGGAGGGCAACTGAAGCCCTCCATGCGCCGCAATCATGTTTTTACTTTCGGCTTTCGAGCCATCGGTGCCGCGGGTGGGGGAAAGGGGGTGTGTGGTGCGCGGCTGGGGGGCGGGGCCTCGGACAGCCACTGGCAGGCTGTGCAAGGGGAAAAAAGATCCTGTCTAGCGCACACAGCACAGATCTTTCTGTGTGGGCCTATTCTGATCGTGGGCCTGGAGCTGTAGCTCCATCAGCCCCATTATTAATCCGGCCCTGGGAACATAGTGACTGTTGTTTCACGTGTGTTACTTTTATGTATCTGAGACTGTTCATGACATACTGTAGCTTGGAGGGCACCTAGACATACATTTCCCTACTAAAGGTTGGCGAGAGCTAGTATCATTCTGAAGTACAATTGTAAACAAACTCCAACTGATATAAAACACCACACAAAACTGCCATCTTTACTAAAGCAGTATTATTTATTAACAGTTATTTATACAGTAACACACACATATTCCACAGCACTTTACAGAGAATATTTGTCCATTCACATCAGTCCCTGCCATAGTGGAGCTTACCATGGGATCGGATCGGTATGAATGACCGCCAGAGCTCAGTCCGGCGGTTCAAATCCTGATGCCGGAAGACCGGCAGCAGTGAAGATCCCGACAGGTAAGTAAACTAATTATACCTAACCATCTCCCCCACTAACCCTCCCTTAGGGGTACCTAACCCTAACCTCCGCCACTAGTGCCTAACCCTAACCTCCACCACTAGTGCCTAACCCTAACCTCTGCCACTAGTACCTAACCCTAACCCCACTGTAAGTGCCTAAACCTAACCCCCCCGTCCCCGCAGCTTAAACCTAACCCCCCGTCCCCACAGCCTAAACCTAAACCTCCTGGGGGGGTGCCTAACCCTAACCTCTCCCCGGGGGTGCCTAACCCTCTCGGGAGGGGGGTGCCTAACCCTAAGTCCACCCTCGTCGGAGCCCCTATCCTAACCCTCCCTCTGCCCCGGCTTACCTTCATTTGGTATGCCGGGCGTCGGGCTCCCAGCATAGGGATAATATTAGGCGTTGGGATTTTGATGCCTATCATTAGTCCCCTGTCGGGATTGCACAGTCGGGAAGCCGGCGGTCGGCATTTCGACCATTGGCTTCCTGACTGCATAACCTTACTGCATGTACACACATATACACAGGAGGGTTAATTTTGTCGGGAGCCAATTACCCTGCCAGTATACTTTTGGATTGTGGGAGGAAACTGTAGCACCCGGAGGAAACCGACACAAGCTCAGGGAGATTATACAAACTCCACACAGTTAGTGCCGTGGTGAAAATCAAATCCAAGACCTCATTGCTGTGAGACAGTAATGGTAACCATTACACAGTACGTGCTGCCCATTATCCATGTACAGTGCACAGTGAAAATGTAAAGATTTGTAGTCTGACCCTATCCTCAAAACAGCCTGGGATGGTTTCTACTATAACAGGGAAATCTGGGTCTACAGTGGTCAGTGCAGTCTTTGTGCCGCTATAGTGAGGGGTTGACATAAAAACAGAATGTTGACCCTCCCAGCCATACTCCGAAAAGTTCTTCCTGAACCCGGAGCTCTGGGAGCTGGGATAATTTACAATTTATAACAGCGGTTCACTAACTTTCTCAGATCATGGTGCTCTAGTGTCTTCCCTGCCATCCGTAAGATCCATATGTTTCAGTTGTGAAGATGGTTGTGTTTGGCAGCCACAGCACATTGAGCAGAAGAGGAGGAAAGTAAGATGAAAAGAGAGAAGAAAGCGAGGGGGGAGTGGTTTATGGGAGCATATTGGAGAAAAAGAATGGGGAACAGAACAGATGAGATTAGTACAATGGATGACATACACACAAAGGGGGCAGAGAGGCAGGATCAGATTAACCACAAGATGGTATATGTGGCCGACAAGGGCATTGTGGGTCCTATGGGGCCTATCTGCCACCGCAGCTGTTATGTATTTAAATCTATGCTTATTCATGTAATTCTAGGCTCCACAGAGCCAGTGAAGGTGATGTGCGGTGCTATCGGCCACTGGTGCACAAGGAAAACATCTCATGGAGGGGGGGTTGTAGCATGGAGTGGGAGCTCCGGCTGTGGAAGATGGAAGCTAGAAGAGGAATATTGCTTATCATTTCCCAAAGCAATCAATTGATGGTGCAGAGATGAAGGATGGATCCTAATTCATCCTAACCCACAACTAGTAACATTCTACATACAGACAAATATATACTTTATGGCATAGCCGTAACCAAAGTTTTTGGTGCCCTGTGCCAGAACGAGTATTGGCGCCCCCCCCCCATTTTTTCAAATAGAGACATAAGATGGTGCACCCGAAAAAGGGCCATGTCCTCATGGGAAAATGCCAGGGAAGAGATAGGAGAGGCCAGGAGATGCTGGGGATAAAAGAAGAGGAAGCTACAAGTGAGAATGATAATAAACAGGAAAATTTACAGGCTCAAACAGCGCCCTCTGCCCTGCGGTGCCCTGTGCCATGGCACAGATCGCACCACCCTAGTTAGGCCCTGCTGTATGGTGCCTGCTGTATGGTGCCTGCTGTATGGTGCCTGTTTCCATAGGGAGCGCAGCCCTACCTGTGTGCACATGCTGTACCCACTGACATATTCTCTTCCCCCTGACCTGGACTCTCTCCTCTTCCACTGGCTTCTCATTACCTGAGCACGCCTGCTCTGCCATGTGGTCTGCTTCCTTTAGTTCTCTGTTTGCATCACCCCTGCCTTTCCCAGTGCTCAGTGTATCATCATTATGTGAGTATGATCTTTCTGTATTCCTCCTTTTGCAAGTAGCTCCATTTACCCTTCTACTCATCCCACTACCTACTACCTCCCACTACCTATTTCTACTATTTGCTTCCTCCACCCACCTTTTCCCTTGGAGGAGATTGTGTCCTGGTTTTGGGGGATGGGGCAAGGATTCAGATATCTGCCTACTGTACCGCAAAGCTCACATGGACGGCAGGAGACAACACTTGTGATTACTTGGGTAGGGAAGAGGAGTTCCAGGTAATCTTGTGGAGTTTCTTAATCATTTTTTCATTAGTTTTGGAACGGGCTCTATTCTGTGCTTAGATTTGTGAGCTTGCAGCTCCATCTGAAGATGCATAAAGTACTGTATAGTGGAAAGAGCCACTTGCATTTAGGACTATCGCCTTCATTTATTTACATTTAATATTTTTCTCTTAAAATACTTCTCAGTTAACGTTTATTCCTTACATTAATCATGAGAGAAATAACATTAGCGCTAACTTTTTTACATGTCACTTTTGTGTATCTTGTGTTTTATGTTTTTAAAACGTTTGTCTTGGAAATGTGCTTTTCTGCTGCTACAATGCAACTAGAAGATATCCCCTTAAATTTATAAGAATTTAAGGGAATATAAGGGAATTTAAAGGCCTGTTCAGTATGGGTTGCAAATTAATTGCTGTACACCTGGCTGTCACATAATTCAAGTTCAGCTTTTTTAAGACTTTAGATGATAAGGAGTTAATATAGGTGTTAAGATCCTAAAATGCAACATATACTGTATAATGGCAATTTTGAATGTTTTCAAATCTATAGATCCTCAAACCCTTGGTGAATATACAACTACTAAGCTATGGTTTTCTGACTCTCACCAGTAGCCTAACGCTGCCAGCAGGGAGTTCGAGCAATATGCACATGCATGGTAGCCGGGCTGCACATGTGCAAGCGTAGGCTTCTCCTCTCTCCGGGGGTGCCATGGCGCAGCACTGACGTAAATTTTGGCTTAGTGCCAGAATTTACTGCGCATGCACGGGTCTCCGGGAAAATGGTGCCCATGCCGTTTTCCTGGGGACAGCGGCACTGCGCGAGTCTCCCCGGGAAAATGGGCTCTGCCATTTTACCTGTGATTTTGCTGCTCTGCAGCACTGGCTGATATATCGTCCGGGTGCAGATTGTAAGTATGTATGTATGCCCAATCTGACGTTGGCTGCCGTTGTTCATTGAATCGTCCCATCTGCTGTTCTGCACATCAGATAACACGATCCGACGTGGTGTTGTTACATGCAGCATGTAACGTTACATTGCGCCACCTTGCTTTGGATCGTGTAGTGTGTTCGGTGATGCAATGTATTGTTACATCACACCAAGGTGTCGCACTGTTTATAGTGTGTACCTAGCTTAAATCTGCATACACACTTGTCGATACAACCAGCGACGAACGTTGGCGGGGGAGGGGAAAGCATGGGCCATGCTGCATTCAACAGCATGGCAACGCTCACGATATACCCAGATTGGGCTGCATGTACAGACGACTAGGGATATCGTTAATGACCTGCAGGAGTGCGCAACGTTGGTCGTTCGGACCATACACACAATATAAACGATATATCGTTGAACGATAACGTTATCATTCATATCGTTCAGTTTTATTGTCTAGTGTGTATGCCCCATTAGACTGCAACAAACATTCAATAAAAATAATTCTGCATTCCATAGCTGAATGCAAGAAATATCTGTATGTCCTACGTTCAGCGCTTAGCATATTGCAGTCACAAATAAATCATACGTAAACTGCTGCTTATACATGCTTTGTGGGGGTGGAGACCTTTAATATATAGATCTCTAGAACACTTTCAATTTCTGCCTACCAAAACTTTTGAACCATCGCTTTAAATACTTACACGTTTTCTTTTTTATCTGCAATCATGCTTGTTGAAGCCTATGTGTTAACCCATTCACTGCTTAGCCTATTTTGGCACTTTTTGGGCTGGTCACATTCCAACATCAATATCTTTTTTGTTTTTCATTAGACTTTGAATTCCCTGAAAATAACGTCAGAGTGCATTTTCTGCATTAGGTTGCAGTTTCTCCTCACATGGCAAAACCAAGTGCAAGAAAGAGAACTAGAAGCAAATGTTTGTATTTTTTATGTCTAAGTATCACCAAGAAAAACTTTGTGGTTCCTGCTTCGGCATTAATCCAAATTTACAAAACACAAAAAGCCAAATTCTACACTTAGGTCAAATGATAATGATTTTTTTCTCTATTTTTATATGTTTGAATGAAATGCATAAAGGGCCTCATTCTGAGTCAGACGCAAACAGCGAATTTATGCATACAGCACACATATGTCCATCCTATGTCAATGTGATCGCATGTAACCCCTTTGACTTGTGAGAGTGTCATGGATGTGTATCAAAAGCTCTGTGTTATTCCGAGTTGTGGGTAAGGGGGAGGGAAGGAAGGGAAGCCTGTTTCCAACAGCTCTGCACCTAGCATAAGGCAAGTGCAGATGGTAATGATGGTGTTTGCAGAGACCAGCATGAAATCAATGGGTGGCATGGTTTCCGCTTACACATGCACGAAACCCTGCTTTAGTTGAACGTAATCTCGCATTAGCATAAAGTAGTTAATCTTGCTTCCACAGTTTTGTATAAAGGAAACCAGCGCTTTAAAAACCATTAAATGCAATAATAAATAGGTATAGAGAAGAGGATGTATAAAATATCAAGAATCACATTTATTACAAATACATGGATCAATTAAATAAAATCTCTCACAGGAGCAAAGATATGGGTCTTTCAGTTCATTCAGCTGCTATGGGGATCCCTAATGGATTAATGGTTGGAATACTAATATATGCTGGCAGGACTTCAATGAAAAGTTGATATGATTTCAAGCACAGCAAAGTGGAGTCACTTAGGATGGCAGTCCAATCAGCAGATCACTGCAATGGGAAGTATAAATCATTAAGTCCACTTATAGCTGTATCCTCGGTCCAATAGAGATGAAGTAAATCCAAATTACGTAGGTATTGTATTCAAGGTCCACCGGATCCACCACTATAGGAGACACCCCAAAGTCAATGCAGCATCAGAGGAATAATGTAGTTTCTTAACGCGTTTTGCTGGATATTGAGGCTCCAGCTACATCAGAAGCATACCTGTACTGTCTCTGAAAAGCTCCTTATATACCCCTTTGCTCAAAATAATAAAGAACACCTGTGTGTTAATCACTTGTTTTTGATTAGACATCCTCTTCTCATAAAATTTCTAAAAAAAAATCACTAATAGTTTAAAGGCAATCCTATTTCAAAATCATCTACGTACCTAAATATGAACATCAATACAATATAAACAATATAAAAAAGTGTCAGATACCTTAATTTCCCTACATGATGTGTCTACGTATCCATTGTAGATCTCTGGCCCTTATTCAGAGCCGGACGCTCTGACAGAGCGCTCGCTCTGAATCAGGGCTGTCCCTCTGTTTTTTTTTAGCGGCCTCCTGGCCACTCGCATAGCTGTGGGTGACCACCCACAGCTATAGCAAGCGGCCAAAAAGATGGTCGTGATGGTCTTGACCATCGCGACCATCGGGCTTGTGATGAGACCCTTGTGGTAGGGTCTCGTTGCCACAAGCCCTGGAGTGCTTTTGGCTCTATCAGAGCTGAGAGCACTCCCACTGACATCACTTGTGATGTCAGTGGGGCCGGCCCCAGACGGTAGGCGTTCCCATGGGAACGCTTCCATCTGGCCAACCACGCCCCTGGCACGCCCACCAAAGGGGGCGTGCTGTCACTCACCATCGACAGCACGCCCCCTTTGTAGCGAGACCCATAGCGATGGCTTGGCCGTCGCTATCCGGGTCTCGCGCATTATCTATCATTTTATTTCAATATATTGTACTGCCAGTATAAATTCCTTGTCTTAGTCATTATACACGTTATGAAACACTGACGGATATTTGGTAAAGTGTCTCATGATCAAGAAGGTTACTGCTGACATCTCTTTATTGACTAGTAGGTTTCCCCAATGACTGATATTAATAATACCTGGAAGAACGGTCTGGTCGGATGTGATCAGAAATATTGCTTATCCTGTAAACGTACATGAGCCGCCAGTGTACCAAAAGGAAACACCTGTCAAATACTCTTGTCTTGTTTTTTATTTCCGTGTCCCATTGTTCTTTTCCCATGTTTAATATTACGCTTGCTCCCATGATGTTTGTTAATCCTACAAATGTGTGAATCATCATATTTTATAGTTTCCTGCTACATTAGAGAGACAGACCATACTTCTTTGCACAGAGCCTTGTGACATTTATGGGGCATACAGAATAGGCTTCCTGCAGTGAGACAAACTATGGCCAAAACTGATGAGTGAGAGGCCATAAATATGTCCCGCAATGACACGCTACGTGCTGCGCGCTGTACATGTGACCATTCAATCTCTGCAAAAAGTCACATAAAAGTTTTAGTTTGAATTTTGCACAGAAAATGTGAGCTGAGACCAAACTGAAGTTCTCAGTTGGTAACTGGGGATTTATGACATTTATGTAGCACTTTCATTGTGGTATGTTCTGTATTCTGTGAAACACACGCACAGCACACACACACACACACACACACAACACACACACGCCACACACACACACACTTAGCCCAACTTTAATAGCTGGTAAGCTTGGTGGATATCTTACCTTTAATAGCCTGTGTGCAGGTAAGCCTCAAACCCGGAAGCATATTGTATGTTTAACATTAATATGATAGCAGTCACCAAGTTTACAATTGAGTGCTAGAGTAGGACTGTGGCGCAGATGGTCAGCTTAACAAATGTTGCAACAATTGAAACTAATATTCCCTGTTTATAAAGTATAAAGAATACATCTTAGAGAGTTTATAATGTATGTGATAAGTAGCAGTACGCTGAGATTAGAGATGAGCAAAGCCATGATGAAAATTCAAACGAGTTTCACATCGGAACAGGCTGCTTCACAGATCTGAACAGTTCTGGGGGCACAATCCTTGACTTTCACTATCATTCTGGCAGTTTTGCACTGTATTTGTAAATGTATACGTACAGTATTGCGGGATTTATAATGTATGAATGGAACCCGGGGCGACAACAATTCATTCTGATGTGTGGCCAGGTTGGACTGAGAAAAATTTAAGACCAAATCCCGCACTAAAATATGTAAACTTTCATTTTTAATATAATATAAGTTGAATATTGGGCTGAGCAGATTAGAAATTTTTGCTCATCTCTATTTGTGATACAAATCTATTTGTCCATTGTACAAAGCCCCACATGATCCTATTTACTGCAATGGTTCCCAGTATAACATTAGATCTTTATTGCCCTGGCCTTTTTCCAGTGACATTTAAGTCTTAAATAATAGTCAATTAGCTAAAGGCAGCCGACCCGAACATTTCAGAGAATCACTATAGCGAAGTTCCTCTTTCACAATCTCCAGTGCTTTCTCATATTCCATTCCCTATCTAACTGCTAAAGGTATCTCAGAGTCATTTCCATTCATGACTGCGGCCAACCTTCCCATTTTTGTATCATGTAGCCAGAGAATGCTTTCCATGGATCAGTTCAGAGCATTGAAATACACCAGATAATAGAACATTCAATTGCAGAACTACTTTTTAAAAAGACATAAAATTAAATTGTAGCCAGGGGGACCCAATTCCCATTGTTTTTGTATTTATAATATAGAAGAAAAATAATTGGAAGGTTGCACTATAAAGAACTGATCATGCTAACAAAAACAAATATACAGTTCACTGTCTTACTATTACTGCTCAATCGGTGGCCTAGAGGCTACGTGCTATCCACCAGTACTTAGGATTGGGGCTCTGGTTTTCAATATTGGTTTGTCGTAGTGCTGCCATTTGGATTCACAGCGATGCTATCTCAAAAAGGTAAAACAAATGTTTTTTGACTAAGATCAAGTCTCCTTCAAATTAAGAGTGAAATAACCAAATAAATGTAAAGTTCAGGACATATTCTATTTTCAGTGTGTTGGATTGATTTTATTGTAATCATTATTTAAATTTTAATTGATATTTGTCCTAATTCAGTATGGATCGCAACTGCGATTGCAATAGCGATTACGCGCGCAGTCTCACTGCAAAGATACGCTAATGTATGCAATCGCTATGCCATCGTAGCACCACATAAGGACGCCCACCCAGGGCCGGATTAACACGGGGGGGGCGACAGCGGAGGTCGTCCCTGGGCCCCCACACCCATCTGGGGTTAAAGTGGGCCAGAGGAAACGGAACCAGTTCCGCCTCCTCCGGCAACCTAACCCTGGCACCGCAGGGAGGCTCCATTTGCCAAGCGCCCGCTGAGATTGTAACCAGCTGGCGCTCGGCTCATTCCCCGCAGCGGTAGCTGGAGACTGGAGCTCACTAGTGAGCTCTGGCTTCCGGCTCACGCAGTGCACTAAGGGAGAGATGTCATGAAGTCTCCCTTGGTGCAGAGGAGGGTACTGGACGTGGATGGCAGCGGTCGCGGGAGTGGGGCTTAATGTAAGTATCAGCTCTTTTTCTTTTTTGCACAAGCGGCTTTTCTACTGGGGCATTATTCAGGGGGGGGGATTACTACTGGGGGCCTTACTCGGTGGGGCATTACTATTACTCAGGGGGCACTACTACAGAGGGAGCATTACTATTGGGGGCACAAATACAGGGGCATTAGTAGTGGGGGCATTTATACAGAGTGTACTACTACAGGGGCCATTAATACTGGGGCCAATACCACATGGGGCATGACTCCTGGGGGCATTACTACTGGGGGCACAACTACAGGGGTATTACTACTGGGGGCATTTATACAGGGGGCATTACTACTAGGGCATTACTATTGGGCACACACAGGGGGCATGACCACTGGGGGCATTACTACTGGGGGGCATTACTATTGGGGCACAACTACAGGGGTATTACTACTGGGGGCATTTACTTTATACAGGGGGTATTACTATTGGGGCCACTACCACAGGGGGCATTACTACTGGGGGCACCACTCCTGGGTGCACTGCATAAAGGGTACCACTACTGTGGGCTCTGCATACGGGACACTACCACTGTGGGCACTGACACTACTGGGGGCTCTGCATAAGGTCATCATTGCGCATATGTTCGTCACATTTAATAGAGGCCCCCACATGTATGTTGCTCAGGGGCCACCACAGACCTTAATCCGGCCCTGCGTCCACCTTACCTTGCACAAATCCGTAATACTTAGCAAAACTGCGAAACCATCGGTAACATTGAGAACAATCGCAGCCTCAAACACACTTGCACAAGGTCTGACCTTACTCAGGAATTGCTAACCTCATCGCACGCAGTGAGTACACAAGCAGCCAATCAGCTTCTGTCATTTATTTAGGACAGTCTATAAAATGACAGTTAGAAGTTGATTGGTTGCTTTGGGAAACTTCTCCACTTTAGAGAGTGTATCAAACCATTCTCTCTCAATGGTTTGATACACTCTCCCACAATATTAGCATTCCTTCACTGTCCTGCTAAGCAGAAGTACAGTACCTGACAGTGTCCCATAACTGTATGAATAGCTCAGCTCAGTGGTTCCCAAACTTTCTTGAATCATGGTGCCCTGGAGTGTCTGCATTTTTTCTACTGCGCCTCTAGGCCAAAGGTTTCTTATTGAGTGATGTGGAAGGGAAAAGGGTTCAAGGGTATGGCTAAAGAATTGATGGTTTCACTATAGTCAAATACATTTTATCATATATTAACATATATTACAGTAGTTTACCAGAGGATATACCATATACCATGTATCAATGCCTTTCCAAGAAACTACTAACCACAGCTACACCCAATCAGCCATTTTGTTTCTTACTTATAGCCACTAGCTGTAACTATTAAGGAAGTCATGTTGAACCGTGAAGATGTATGTTTTACTTATATGGTGTTGAGATTATAATCATGTGACATGTACTGATGTGCCCAGCTTTAACGTGGCATCACAGCGCTATCTCTCACGCCACGCATGGCGCGCCACACACCACGCCATGAGTCGCGCCACAAAGAAAGTTAAGTAGTGAAAAAAGTCATTACGTGTAATACAACATTTTGCCCACCAGATGTCACTTTTCCTAAACTACATAGCGCATGCGTCTGATTTCATTACGTGTAATACAACATTTTGCCCACCAGGTGTCACTTTTCCTAAACTACATAGCACATGCGTGTGATTTCATTACGTGTAATACAACATTTTGCCCACCAGGTGTCACTTTTCCTAAACTACATAGCGCATGCGTGTGATTTCCAATGTACCGTACGGTATGTTCTGTATCACCGCCCGATGATTGTTTCACAGAAGAGGTGATTCGGTACACTATACAGTATTACAGCGTTTTCCACATGGAATCAGGAATGTATGGTATAATAAAGCGGTAGAAGAATGTCTAATCCAGTTTGAAATCATTAAGCTCTGTATTATCCACTGACTGTGCGGTTGAAATCATACTGTGTTTGCGCAAATGTAAATACTGTCGGCAC
This sequence comes from Taudactylus pleione, assembly GCA_031769625.1. NCBI lineage: Eukaryota > Metazoa > Chordata > Amphibia > Anura > Myobatrachidae > Taudactylus > Taudactylus pleione. Next base: position 5,239,092 of record JAUIMM010000331.1, on the reverse strand, counting down.
TGTCCCAGACTTAGACATTAGACTTTACAAACTACAAAACTCTAATAATGGGTGAAGCGTGTGGCCTAGCGGTCTAATGCCTAGTCTCACTGCTTCTCCCCTCTTCTTGTTCCGTGGGTTCGAGACCTTGAAAATACAGTATGTTTTTTTTTTTTTTTTTAAATCTTCACTTAAAATATTCAGTATTCAAAACAGTACATGTGGAGCGCATGTCTGCCCAGTGCTTCGGGAGTCAAACAGCGAAAATAGGATTTTTATTATTGTACATACAGTACAGTACTGTACCTTAGAACGCAAACTTGCGTCAATGCCGGCGCTGACATGAACGTGGACATTATAGTGATTTATTATGACCATCAAGTGGCAATGGGCCCTGTTAAAGAGACTGGTTTCTGTATATCAAACTGACTGTTCGTTTAAACCGCAAAATTGCGTCAATGTCTGCGCGTGCCCAGTGGTCGGGTTTTAATCACAATGGAATGTGTGCTGCATATCCAGTGTAGCCAAGCCATACATTAAGTAGCACTATTTTATGGCGCATGCCTAGTTGTCTGTATTGCTAACAGTACTGTTGAATTTTCACACTAGTGCCATTTTGCACTGTCCGAGACTTACCGCACAGTATACACAATAGTAAATTCATGACTTCATAAGGTGCTACAGTAGTGGACTAACAGCAGTTTGTAGGGCAGATGCAGATGCAGAGCGCAAACTTGCGTCAATGAAAATGCTGTCCTAGACTTAGAAACTTTAGTAATTTAATATGTTTAGTAACTGATAGTTGACTGTGTATAAGAGAGGGGTCTCTATAGTACAAACTGACTCCACGTTTAAACCGCAATATTGCGTCAATGTCAGCACAGTTTGCGTTGTGGTAACTTATAGCCAGTTCTGATGGGTTACGGTACAAATAGGATCTCTGGCACGTGCCCAGTGGCGGGGTTGCAATGCATTGCCAGTGTTGCTGCGCCATAGCCATACCCTTGTAGCGCTATGTCTATGTACTGTACGCCATGGCGTACAGTATGGAATATCATACTGTACAGTAGCGGGTCATGATTCACACACAGTGAAAGTGTGTTATTATTATTACACTGACTGTGTAATAATAATATTAAAAATAAAAAGTGTAACCTTGACTGTCTTATAATAATAATGAAAAAAAAGTTTAAGCTTCCTGGTTTCGAACCCGGAACCGGGTTGTACAGACGTCTGCAATGTAGAAGTTCGATTTCTTACCTCTACGCTACAGACGCCTGAATACTTCATCGTATGGTACTGTAGATGTCACATAAAGTACTGTAGAGGACTAGGAGAGACTTGTGAGCAAGGGCTTAGGTGATCCGTCTTGCTTACACTTCTCTCCTTATGTTCGAGACCTTGATAATTTAATTTATTTTTTTAATGTTCACTATAGTACTGTAGTTCAGTCTTGTTATCCAACCCTTACAAAAATCAATATATTGTACTGTAGATGTGCCCAGCTACAGTACTGTAGTTTGTTGCTCCATACGGTACGCCATACAGTATACCGCATTGCTACACTGTGGCGTATTGAGTCTCATAGCACTGCGCATGCCCAGTTGTCTGTATTATACGGTACTTACAACTGTAGTTGTAAGTACAATACGGTAGACATTGCAGTGATTCCCTGACTCTAGGAACTACAGTACAGTAGATGCAGTAGTCTAGGGGGCTAATGCCTAGCCCTACTGCATCTACCATTTTCTTGTCCCGCTGGTTCGAGACCTTTAAAGTACATACTGTATACGGTAATTTTATTTTGTTTTAAATCTTCACTAATACATTATCCAGAAATTCTGGTATTTCTATGCCACAGTACTTTATGACAAAAAAGTGTAACCTTGACTGTGTAATAATAAAAAATAAAAAGTGTAACCTTTCAAGATTAGAACCCGCAAAAGGGTTGTACAGGCAGCGTAATGTATTGGTTTGATTATTTACCATTACACTACAGCCGCCTGCAATACCAAGGTTGCACCTGGCTTGAGTGTTTCCTACAATACTGTACGTCATCGTATCTCAGGCGCATGCCCAGATCTACTGTATACCCATGTAGACTTTTTTAAGTCTTCGCTACTTTTGTTCAGTATTGTTATCCAACCCTTACTAAACTCAGTACATTTTATATATTAGGGGGTAAATGTACTAAGATGGGAGTGCTATTAAGAAGTGATGTTGCCCATAGCAACCAATCTGATTCCAGGTATTACTGTACAGTATCTTCTAGAAGGTGCTACTGTAGATAAATGCTAAGTAGAATCTGATTGGATGCTATGGGCAACATACAGTACAGTAACTTCTTAAATAGAACTCCCATCTTAGTAAATTTACCCCTACAAGTTTCACTTTTTCCCTCCAATTTTTTTTCTTCCGCCCCCAAAATGAAAGTGAATTTTTCGTGTGTTGTGACTTTTAAAAAAAAAAAAAGTTACACAGTTTACACTACCTTTAGGGGACGTTGAAGGCTTCCTGCAACATTGCACCCCAATTCACCAAATTTTTCCGCCTGCTATTCATACAGTAGGGGAAACTTTTTCACATACTGTCTTACTGTACATTGCATTGACTTCCCGAAAAGGTAGGCAGAAAAGCTTTCAAATTGAATACAGCGATAATTTTACGCCTGGCGAAATGACGTAATCTCCGAAACTTTTTTTTAGCCAATCCCGTGTTTTTGCTCCAATGGGTGAAAAAGTGCCAACCAATGTTCTCCCAACTGTCATCTCACAGGCTGTGTTTGAAAAATGACAGTTGGGAGCTGATTGACTGACACCTTATCACTTTTTTATCACTTCTCACTGTCTCCTAACACTGCTTAGTACAGTAAATACACCCCTTGGAGTGAAAAGACCAGACCGGCTAAAAAAAGTAAATAGACCACCCCTAAATTGAAAACGTCCCTCAGTGTATAGAGTACTGTATGTCTACTGTACTGTATTCTACTGTAAGTGCCGGGCAGCTGTGAAATCACTGTGATGGGCAACAGGGATACTGTACAGTATATGACTGTGGGCGGCAACCCCATCGGCCGGCGCACCCCTGGTGAGTGAAATCCTGGCCAATAGGACGATACACCCCTGCATCTGTGTGTTATTGACTTTTTGTACCTTTTTAATGACAGGCGCACTTAAAGACTGAATTACATACAGTACAAACACCAATTGTATAAATTAATGACAATTTTTATTTAATTTACAGTAACATGCTTTACAGAGGGGGGGGACTTCTTTAGCTTTCCACCCCCGTAGTCCTCTACTGTCCCACGCTTCTTTCTTCTGCCGCTGGCATGTCCTGGAGTTCCAAGCTGGACACGGACATGACTACTGTACAGTACCTAGGAGGAAAGAGATGACGTGAGAACAGTCCTTCCTCATTGCCGACCGATACGCCCTACTGGACCGAGAACTACACAAAAAGATTAGGCTTTTAAGTAAAAATCATCACTGGCACTTTTGGCCTCAGATCCAGAGTTTCACCTATACCAGGTGCAGACTCTACCGTGCATCAGAGTGCAAGGTCCACTGTACGCCCTGAAGAAAGGAGGATAGGCAGAGACAAACAGACACTAAAAGACAGACACACAGGTTCTCACCGGAGATGCTCTTGTTCTTCATCCTGCTTGATCCCACACACCCTGTACTGTAGGAGAGAGAATACGCCATGCAGGGCCCTTTCCTGCTCTAACAGTGTCACACTAATCCACTTCTCCACATTAATATATGCCCTAACTAACCAGACTAACAAATTTATTAATAACTAATTTGTATTATAATTAAGCCTGGTGGTGAAATGCTGTAAGCAGTGCCCCTAGGCCCACAGCCCATAATATAACAATAAAAAAAAATAATTCATGAAACAAGACAGTATTTGGGTGCCCCAGATGGAGGTGAACACCAGCTGTCTGAATACGATAACAGAGCACTAACATTATCAAAAATGCTTTTCTCACCTTATCCTGATGTCCAAGGGACCGCCGCTCCAACCATACAGTAGATGTACAGTAGAAGCCTGTCTCTCAATGCACGGTGCACCCACTACTGTACAGTACTGTATGTCTGCAACTATGGATGTGGATGTTGAAACAGCCACTACTACTGTACTGTATATGAACTAAAGGAACCTGAAAACTTTAAACATCTGCATTACAAACGGCAACATCAAGCGCAGTAGCAGAAACTGGCAGTTGCAGCACAATCTGTGACGATGCCAATGTGTGCATTGGAACAGGGGGCAGTGTACAGTAAAAGTAGGTGTAAGGAAAAGAGGAAACGTATGATGTACACTACATAAGGTACAGTAAGGGAAAGTTATTGTAGATAAAGAGCTTATAAAATAAATTAGGAGAATACTGTATACTGTATAATGTAGGGACAGAAAGCACAAACACAATACTGTACATACAGTATGGACACAGTGTACAGTACTTAGCAGTCCGGATCACAAACTGAAAAGAGGAAGTTAAACCCCTCCTCCACATTACTAATTATATACAGTACAGTATAAGCTACATAGCAGTTGCTTGACCGTTTCTTTCGATGACAACTGGTAAGACTCTATGGAGATGATCAATATAATTGTTACACTGGGCACGTGTCAATACTGTTCTCCAAAACTTCATTATTCCATCCAAAAGTTCCTGTTTGGTTGTTGGCTTCACATCAGACCTGATGAACCTCTTCAACTGGGCCCAGACCATTTCAATGGGATTCATGTCCGGTGACCTACAGGAAAGTAAAAAAAAAATATTCAGTCACAGTACTGTACTTTAGTAAAAAGTGTACTAGAATAATTACTGCTCGGTACTGTACATACTTTTTGGTACAATAAACAGTTAATACAGTACTATAGGACAATACTCACTCTGGTGGTGTGCGTTCCCAATTTATCCCTCTCTCTTCCATGAATTTTGCTGAAGCCGAATGTTTGGGATCATTATCCTGGAATAATCGATGTCCTGATGGAAAGCATTTTCTCACAAATGGCACCATACAGCAATCTACTATTTTTTCTTGGAAGAAGGTCTTAACCATGATGCCTAAAGAGATGAGAAATTGTCAGTAACAAGCGTACACTGTACAGGACTGTAAATAATTTTTAGAACAAACATTACTGTACTGCACCTTCAAAAATATAGATCGGTCCTGCACCCCAACGAGATATATCTCCCCATACATGGACCTTTAACGGATGCTTAGGATGTGGTTTAAGTGAGAGATGTGCACGGTGTCGGAAGGACAGTCTTGAGAACCTCTCGAGAGAAACTGAAGTTTCATCTGTGAAAATTACGTCATTAAAATTCTCTCCACTATCTATCCACCGTCGTGCTTGTTCAACTCTCTTTACTTTATTAACATCCCTTATCATGGGATTTATCCTGTGGAATAAAAACAAGTTTTAGTTTACTGTCATGTAAAATCAGTGCATTATTAATATACAGTATATATATATATTACAGTATGTACAGTACCTTGTAGGGCCAAAAGTCCATCCCAGTTCCTTACGCATCCGTTTGATGCTGGAACAGGAGATGTCCAGGTCACATTCTGCTTTTAGAATACGTTGGATTTGTAAAGCTGTACGCTCATTATCCTCACAAGTCAATTTGTGCACAATCTTTTTGACGCTCCTACGGTAGAACACATACAGAGCATATAGCATTTATTGGACAGTTAGTGTTGAAATTGGAACACAATACAGTAGCAATCTAGCAACATACAGTATACTGTAATAAAAAAAGGTTGATGTAAAGTACCTACCATGTGCATTTAGAAGGAAATCTATATCTGGTCCGCGTTCTCTCAAATGCATGAGAGCGCACAGTCTGTAAACTAACAAGAACACCACACTCTTTGAGCCAGGCCTGGATCTGTCATGTTGTTTTGTGTTCTTTTTTCATGCTTGCAATTATCTTGCTGATGGCTTTGCTGATTTTTGCCATGTTTGACGACAAAATCTGTGTAAAGAACAAGAGAAATACGTTACAGTACTGTTGCTGAGTATTAGGGGTGAGCGGGTTCGGATTTCTGAAATCCGAACCCCCCCGAGCCCCCCCGATCCGAGTCCGATCCGAGTCAGGCTCGACTTTTCCCGCCTGACTCGGATCTGAAATCGAGGCAAAACGTCATCATCCCGCCTTCCGAGTCTCGCGGGTTTTGGATCCTATATAAGGTACCCGCGTCGGCGACATTTTCTCACTCGGCTGTGGACAGTGAAGAGGGAGGGTGGGAGTTAGGGCTGTGTAGTGTAGTGTAGTGTAGTGTAGTGCTGCTGTTGTCCACTACTTCAAAGTCCATAGGGGCTGGCTGTGTTGTGCTGTGCTGCTGTTGTTAATAGGGGCTGTGTCCACTACTTCAAAGTCCATAGGGGCTGGCTGGACTGTGTTGTGCAGTCAGTTCTCCATAGGGGCTGTGTCCACTCCAAAGTCCTGTGCAGTGTCCCAGTCCTAAAGGGGTGCTGTAGTGTTGTCCAGGGGGTGCTCTGTCCATCAGGGGTGCTCCCCCCAAGTGCTAAAAAAATAATATATTTTCTGTGTTTGTGAATTGTGTGCGCAGTAGCCGCACGTGCATCAACAAAGTAGTGCCAAGCGTGCGCCTGTGTCATAAGTAAAGGGCCGGCTGGCTTGACCGTTAAAGGGTGCTGTAACCCCCGAAAGTACACTCCAGTCCAAACCAAAAAAAAATTATTTTCTGTGTTTGTGAATTGTGTGCGCAGTAGCCGCACGTGCATCAACAAAGTAGTGCCAAGCGTGCGCCTGTGTCATAAGTAAAGGGCCGGCTGGCTTGACCGTTAAGGGTGCTGTAACCCCCGAAAGTACACTCCAGTCCAAACCAAAAAAAAAATTATTTTCTGTGTTTGTGAATTGTGTGCGCAGTAGCCGCACGTGCATCAACAAAGTAGTGCCAAGCGTGCGCCTGTGTCATAAGTAAAGGGCCGGCTGGCTTGACCGTTAAGGGTGCTGTAACCCCCGAAAGTACACTCCAGTCCAAACCAAAAAAAAAATTATTTTCTGTGTTTTTGAATTGTGTGCGCAGTAGCCGCACGTGCATCAACAAAGTAGTGCCAAGCGTGCACCTGTGTCATAAGTAAAGGGCCGGCTGGCTTGACCGTTAAGGGTGCTGTAACCCCCGAAAGTACACTCCAGTCCAAACCCCAAAAAAAATTATTTTCTGTGTTTGTGAATTGTGTGCGCAGTAGCCGCACGTGCATCAACAAAGTAGTGCCAAGCGTGCGCCTGTGTCATAAGTAAAGGGCCGGCTGGCTTGACCGTTAAAGGGTGCTGTAACCCCCAAAGTACACTCCAGTCCAAACCAAAAAAAAAATTATTTTCTGTGTTTGTGAATTGTGTGCGCAGTAGCCGCACATGCATCAACAAAGTAGTGCCAAGCGTGCGCCTGTGTCATAAGTAAAGGGCCGGCTGGCTTGACCGTTAAGGGTGCTGTAACCCCCGAAAGTACACTCCAGTCCAAACCAAAAAAAAAATTATTTTCTGTGTTTGTGAATTGTGTGCGCAGTAGCCGCACGTGCATCAACAAAGTAGTGCCAAGCGTGCGCCTGTGTCATAAGTAAAGGGCCGGCTGGCTTGACCGTTAAGGGTGCTGTAACCCCCGAAAGTACACTCCAGTCCAAACCAAAAAAAAAATTATTTTCTGTGTTTTTGAATTGTGTGCGCAGTAGCCGCACGTGCATCAACAAAGTAGTGCCAAGCGTGCACCTGTGTCATAAGTAAAGGGCCGGCTGGCTTGACCGTTAAGGGTGCTGTAACCCCCGAAAGTACACTCCAGTCCAAACCCCAAAAAAAATTATTTTCTGTGTTTGTGAATTGTGTGCGCAGTAGCCGCACGTGCATCAACAAAGTAGTGCCAAGCGTGCGCCTGTGTCATAAGTAAAGGGCCGGCTGGCTTGACCGTTAAAGGGTGCTGTAACCCCCAAAGTACACTCCAGTCCAAACCAAAAAAAAAATTATTTTCTGTGTTTGTGAATTGTGTGCGCAGTAGCCGCACATGCATCAACAAAGTAGTGCCAAGCGTGCGCCTGTGTCATAAGTAAAGGGCCGGCTGGCTTGACCGTTAAGGGTGCTGTAACCCCCGAAAGTACACTCCAGTCCAAACCAAAAAAAAAATTATTTTCTGTGTTTGTGAATTGTGTGCGCAGTAGCCGCACGTGCATCAACAAAGTAGTGCCAAGCGTGCGCCTGTGTCATAAGTAAAGGGCTGGCTGGCTTGACCGTTAAAGGGTGCTGTAACCCCCAAAGTACACTCCAGTCCAAACCAAAAAAAAAATTATTTTCTGTGTTTGTGAATTGTGTGCGCAGTAGCCGCACGTGCATCAACAAAGTAGTGCCAAGCGTGCGCCTGTGTCATAAGTAAAGGGCCGGCTGGCTTGACCATTAAAGGGTGCTGTAACCCCCGAAAGTACACTCCAGTCCAAACCAAAAAAAAATTATTTTCTGTGTTTGTGAATTGTGTGCGCAGTAGCCGCACGTGCATCAACAAAGTAGTGCCAAGCGTGCGCCTGTGTCATAAGTAAAGGGCCGGCTGGCTTGACCGTTAAGGGTGCTGTAACCCCGAAAGTACACTCCAGTCCAAACCAAAAAAAAAATTATTTTCTGTGTTTGTGAATTGTGTGCGCAGTAGCCGCACGTGCATCAACAAAGTAGTGCCAAGCGTGTGCCTGTGTCATAAGTAAAGGGCCGGCTGGCTTGACCATTAAAGGGTGCTGTAACCCCCAAAGTACACTCCAGTCCAAACCAAAAAAAAAATTATTTTCTGTGTTTAGCCGCACGTATATATCAAATCGATATAACATAAATGGAGGACCAAACTTTCTCCGATAAAAATAAAATAGAGAAAGATCAAGAACCACTTCCTCCTAGTGCTGAAGCTGCTGCCACTAGTCATGACATAGACGATAACATGCCATCAACGTCGTCTGCCAAGGCCGATGCCCAATGTCATAGTAGAGGGCACATACAATCCCAAATGGCAAAGTTCAGGAAAATGACCTTGAAAAAGACATTTAAATCAGCTGAAGAGAAACGTAAACTTGCCAATATGCCATTTACGACACGGAGTGGCAAGGAACGGCTAAGGTCGATCCCTAGTATGTTCATGACTAGTGGTTCAGCTTCACATGACGATGGAAGCCCTCCTCCCACTAAAAAAATCAAAAGAGTTAAGCTGGCAAAAGCACAGCGAAGAACTGTGCTTTCTAAGAAGATATCACAAATCCCCAAGGAGAGTCCAAGTGTGGTGGTGGTTGCGATGCCTGACCTTCCCAGCACTGGACGGGAAGAGGTGGCTCTTTCCACCATTTGCACGCCCCCTGCAAGTGCTGAAAGGAGCACCCACAGTCCACTTGCTGATATGCAAATTGAAGATGTCACTGTTGAAGTACAACAGGATGAGGATACTGGTGTAGCTGGCGCTGAGGAGGAAGTTGGCGAGGAGGATTCTGATGGTGATGTGGTTTGTTTAAATCAGGCTTCGGGGAGACAGTTGTTGTCCGTGGGATGAAAAAGCCCATCACGGTCATGCCTGGGCAGAAGACCAAACATTCCACCTCTTTGGTCTGGCAATATTTCTATCCAAATCCGGACAACAACTGTCTTGCCATATGTACCATATGTAAAGGTGAAATAAGTAGGGGTAGGGACGTCAACCACCTAGGAACATCCTCCCTTATACGGCACCTGCAGCGCGTCCATAAAATGTTACTGTCAAGTTCAGAAACTTTGGCTAAGACCGTAAGCAGTCCAGGGACACCTAAATCCCGTTGTCCTGTTGTATCCAAGCGCCTGCAAACCACACCGTCAACTCCCTCCTCGTCAATTTCCTCCTTAGTCAGGATCGGAAGTAGTCCTGCAGGCCATGTCACTGGCATGACTGACTCTCCTATCCGGGATTCCTCTGGAGGATCCTGCATTGCTACGCCTACTGCTGCCGCTGCTGCTGTTGCTGCTGCTGGGAGTCGTTCATCATCCCAGAGAGGAAGTAGGAACACCACTACTTTTACTAAACAATTGACCCTCCAACAGTCCTTAGCGAGGAGGATGAAGTACGACAGCAGTCATCCTGAAGCAAAACGTATAACTGAGGCCTTGACTGCTATGTTGGTGTTAGACGTGCGTCCGGTATCCGCCATTAGTGCAGTGGGATTTAGACAATTGATGGAGGTAGTGTGTCCCCGGTTCCAAATCCCGTCTAGATTCCACTTCACTAGGCAGGCGATACCGAGACTGTACAGAAACGTCAGAAAAAGTGTCCTCAGTGTCCTGAAAAATGCCGTTGTACACAATGTCCACTTAACCACGGACATGTGGACAAGTGGAACAGGGCAGACTAAGGACTATATGACTGTGACAGCCCACTGGGTAGATGTATCACCTTACGCAGCAACAGCAGCAGCGTCACCAGTAGCAGCATCTCAGAAACGCCAGCTCGTTCCAAGGCAGGCTACGCTGTGTATCACCGGTTTCAGTAAGAGGCACACCGCCGACAACCTCTTAGAGAAACTGAGGGAAATCATCGCCCAGTGGCTTACCCCACTTAGACTCTCCTGGGGATTTGTGATATCTGACAACGCCACCAATATTGTGCGGGCATTACATCTGGGCAAATTCCAGCACGTCCCATGTTTTGCTCACACAATAAACTTGGTGGTGCAGAATTTTCTGAAAAGCGACAGGGGCGTGCAGGAGACGCTTTGGGTGGCCCGAAAAATTTCTGGCCACTTTCGCCATTCAGCGACTGCGTGCCGAAGACTGGAGCGCCAGCAAACACTCTTGAACCTGCCCCGCCATCACCTGAAGCAAGAGGTTGTGACGCGGTGGAACTCAACCCTCTATATGCTTCAGAGGATGGAGGAGCAGCAAAAGGCCATACAAGCCTATACATCCACCTATGACATAGGCAAAGGAGGGGGTATGCACCTGACTCAAGTGCAGTGGAGAATGATTTCCGTGTTGTGCAAGGTTCTCCAGCCCTTCGAACTTGCCACACGTGAAGTCAGTTCAGACACAGCCAGCTTGAGTCAGGTCATTCCCCTCATCAGGCTTTTGCAGAAGCAGCTGGAGAAAGTGAAGGAGGAGCTAAGACGGAGCGATTCCGCTCGGCATGTGGGACTTGTGGATGAAGCCCTTCATTCGCTTTGCCAGGATTCCAGGGTGGTCAATCTGTTGAAATCAGACCACTACATTTTGGCCACCGTGCTTGATCCTAGGTTTAAAGCCTATGTGGTGTCTCTCTTTCCGGCCGACACAAGCCTGCAGAGGTGCAAAGACCTGCTGGTGAACACACTGTCAGCTGAAGCGGAACGTGACACGTCAACGGCTCCTTCTTCATTTTCTCCCGCAACTGGGGCTGCCAGGAAAAAACTTAGGTATCCTAAGCAACCCGCTGGCGGTGATGCAGGGCAGGCAGGACCAAGTTTGGACATCTGGTCCGGACTGAAGGACCTGGCAACAATTTCTGACATGTCTACTGTCACTGCATATGATACTGTCACCATTGACAGAATGGTGGAGGATTACATCGGTGACAGCATCCAAGTAGGCATGTCAGACAGTCCATACCTGTACTGGCAGGAAAAAGAGGCAATTTGGAGGCCCCTGTACAAGCTGGCTCTATTTTACCTGAGTTGCCCCCCCTCCAGTGTGTAGTCCGAAAGAGTGTTTAGTGCAGCCGGGAACCTTGTCAGCGAAAGGCGTAGGAGGTTGCTTCCACAGAATGTGGAGAAGATGATGTTCATCAAAATGAATTATCAGCTCTTCCAGGGAGACCAGCCTCCATAAGGTACAGAGGGACCTGTGGTGGTGGATTCAAGTGGGGACGAGTTAATACTTTGTGAGGATGAGGATGTACACACTGAAGAGGGTGAGGAATCGGTGGATGAGGAGGATGAGGATGACATCTTGCCTCCGTAGAGCCAGTTTGTGCAGGGACACATTAATTGCCAGCTTGTTTTGTGGGGGCCCAAACGAACCAATCATTTCAGCCACAGTTGTGTGGCAGACCCTGGCGCTGAAATGATTGATTTGTTAAAGTGTGCATGTCCTGTTTATACAACATAAGGATGGGTGGGAGGGCCCAAGGACAATTCCATCTTGCACTTCTTTTTTTTCTTTGCATTATGTACAGTTTGGGGCCTAGTTTTTCTAACTGCCATCCTGTCTGCCACTGCAGTGTCACTCCTAGATGGGTCACGTGTTTGTGCCGCCCACTCGTGTCGCTTAGCATAGTCATCCAGCTACCTCGGTGCAACCTTTTGGACATGAAAACACTATTGTGAGGTGTGAGGTGTTCAGAATAGACTGGAAATGAGTGGAAATTAAGGTTATTGAGGTTAATAATAGCATAGGAGCAGAGAAACCAACAAATTCTGTGATTTTAGCTGTTTTTATGCTTTTTAAAAAAAAAATACAGATCCAAAACACAAAACCCAGAACCCAAAACACGGAAGGGTGGTTTTGGCAAAACCAATCCAGATCCAAAACACGAAGAAAGATCCAGATCCAAAACCAAAACACAAAACACGAAAAGTGGCCGGTGCACACCCCTACTGAGTATACAGACTGAGTACAGTATACAGTACATAATTTAATGTTCAGTATCTTAAACACAGGGGGGTATTACATTCTTACTGTACATCAGTCGTAACATGTGTACACCGGTATATACTGTACTGTACAGTATAACCAGCTAGTAAATTTCATTTTGCAGGCTGTGTTTAATAAATTATAGTTTTGAGCTAATTAGTGATATATATTTCCCAATTTAATCTCACATCAAGCTTTCATACAGTATGCCCCTAAATACGCAAATATGCATCTACCGTATGAAGGAGACAAACAGGACAATAAACACAGCAATATTGCTACTGAAACTAAGATGGCCACTGAGCAAAACAAGATGGCGACGGTCAGTCACGGGAGACTATGAGGGGCAGCGGGAGGCTAGGGAATGATCGTTGTGTGTGTGATAGTTACTCCATACACAAATAAGCCTCTAAGGGGATGGGTGGAGGACAGGGCATACCAGGCAGCGGGACATTAAACACAGCAATATTGCGACTGAAACTAAGATGGCCGACGAGCAAAACAAGATGGCGGCGGGTACAGGACAGTCACTCACGGGAGACTATGAGGGGCAATGGGAGGCTAGGAACGATCGGTGTGTGTGTGATAGTTAGTCCATACACAAATAAGCGTCTACGGGGATGGGTGAAGGACAGGGCATACCGAGGCAGCGGGACGATAAACACAGCAATATTGCGACTCAAACTAAAATGGCCGCCAAGCAAAACAAGATGGCGGCGGTCACTCATGGGAAACTATGAGGGGCAACGGGAGGCTAGGAACGATCGGTATGTGTGTGTGATAGTTACTGGATTCACAAATAAGCGTCTACGGGGATGGGTGAAGGACAGGGCATACCGAGGCAGCGGGACGATAAACCCAGCAATATTGCGACTGAAACTGAAATGGCCGCCGAGCAAAACAAAACGGTACCGTACTGTATATGCATTGAAACCTCGCTACGCAAATCAGCGTCTAACACAGCAAACTGCAAAAACATAGCAAGCTACCGTACTTACAGTACCAGCTAGTTGATACTGTATGAAACAGCTGTAGAAGCTCAGGGTACAGCAACAAAGGTGACTCGGAAGTCAGGCAGAGTTGCAGAGGTAGATCACGGTAATGAGCAGCAACAACAGCGACTTAGAAGTCAGGCAGTGTTGCAGGTACAGTAGTAGTATCTCAAGGGTTCGTACTGTTGATACGTGACGATGAGACAATCCGAGCAGCAAGTCCGTAGGTCTGAAGAGAGGAAGACCCATGTGAAGAGAAAAGCGGAGGACAGGAGAGGACTACAGGGGTGGAAAGCAAAAGAGCTAAAGAAGTTCCACCCCTCAAAGCCTCTTCCACCATAACAGGTACCGATAGGCCCTCTGTGAGGCCAACTGTACTGTATATTAATTTTTTATTTTGTTAGGCTGGTGAGATACAGTAGGGCTGATATTAATGTTACAGTAGATTAGTGTGACACTATTAGAGCAGGAAAGGGCCTTGCATGGTATATTCTCTCTCCTACAGGGACCTCTGTGTGGGATTGAGCGGGCCGAAGAAAAAGAGTATCTCCGGTGAGTACTGTATGTACCATACGTGTGTGTCTGTCTTTTACTGTCTGTTCGTCTCTGCCTATCCTCCTTTCTTCAGGGCGTACAGTGGACCTTGCACTCTGATGCACGGTAGAGTCTGCACCTGGTATAGGTGAAACTCTGCATCTGAGGCCAAAAGTGCCAGTGATGATTTTAACTTAAAAGCCTAATCTTTTTGTGTAGTCCTCGGTCCAGTAGGGCGTATCGGTCGGCATTGAGTAAGGACTGTTCTCACGTCATCTCTTTCCTCCTAGGTACTGTACAGTAGTCATGTCCGTGTCCCATTCATAGCGGCACACTAGTTGTCCTAGCAGACGGGGGATGGTGTCCTTGGCAATGGTGACAATTCGTAGCATTTTTCAGGACACTAGGGCAGAGCTGACTGCTTACAGTAAATGGATTAACAAAGCTTCCTTTATTATGGTAAGGTGAGGCTCTTGCTTGCTTTGGGGGAAGGGACCTGATGCTCACTGTGTATGACTCTCGGCCCCACTGGGCATGCACCAGAAATCCCATCGCAACCCTCCTACTGGGCATGCGCCCGCCAGAGATGGAAATGCAACAGCATACAATACTGTACCGACTGCTGTAATACAGCCAACTGTGCATGCTCAGTGATAGCATAGCGCTACATGGTGTATGGCTTGGCGCCACAGATCCCATTGTACCCCCCTCCATTTCTAATCCATCGCAGATGGCTGACAGCCACCATAGCGCCAACCGTGTAATACAGAGAGCTCTCTCTCATACAGATCCCACTACTACCGTACTTAGTGTGCAAGGTTGGAGCAGCATCACCAATGTCATAAGTTTGCAATGCAACGCTATTTTGCGCTTCAAACGCACAGTCAGCTTTGAACACAGAGCGCTCTCTCACAGACGGAAACCACTCTCAGACACAGTCCAAGGGACATAGCCATAGTGCACAAGGCTGAGACGGCATATGCGTTGTCGCATGTTTGCGTTTTGGGCGCACAGTTTGTGATACAGAGCCCTGTCTCTCATTCTAGACAGTAGATTCACTAGCAGTTTCTGCAGTTACAGTATGAAATCACTATTCATTGAAATACAGAGCCCTCTCTTGGCACTACAGATCCCATTGTAAACCCTCCACTGGGCATGCGCATGAAATCCCATTGCAACCCCTCGAAGCAGACAGCCACCACAGCGCAGACATTGACGAAAGTTTTGCACTATTGAAACACACAATCTGTTTGTAATGTCTTACTTTCAAGCAGCCTTTTAAACAACAACACTACAGTATTACAGTACAGTACAACACTATTAAAGTAGTTTCACTATAGTGTCCAGAGCAGACAGTGACAATAAAAAAAAATATACGGTACGGTATATTCTTTTCCAGGGATCGAACCCGGGACTATAATTCTACCAAAGTGATCATCTAACCACTAGCCCACACGACAGCTACAGTGAACCACAGAGAGTGGCCTCATCCTTGTGCACTCCTCCCGCTGCTGTTTTTTAATAAAAAGAAAAAAAAAATTGTCATACTGTAATGCATCCCATATCAGTGAAAGCTGTGCGTGCATCTCATTAATCTATAGTATCGGTTATACCGTGGCAACAACTCGGGCAACTTCTCTACTATTCAGTTACTGCACCGTACCGTATGTACAATACAGTATGTGCAGTGATTTGCATCCTGTTATAAGATGTTATGTACGGTACAGTACTATATACTGTATATGTATATTATGTGACTTTAAAAATACAGTATGGGTTGTGCGTACATGCAAATGCTGTGAATGTGATATCCATCAAATTTAGTGTACAGTAAGTTTAACAGTATGGCATTCTGTACAAGGCATTCAGTACAGTGGAGCACTCGCCACCCAGCGGTTAAGCACTATATTACATGCAATTACAAAAGTGGAGCACTCGCCACCCAGTGGTTAAGCACTGTATTACATGCCGTAGCATATCCTTCGTTGAAGAATACCACGGTATTCCACAAGTCCATGGCGCGACTCAGAGGCCTGCACGCCATGCCACAAGTCCATGGCGTGACTCACGCCACGCCATGAGCAACAAAATAGCTGGGCAGATCTGTATGTGTAATTTGAAATATAAAAGTTTGTATAACGGTCATAGAGTGGGTCAGTTCTTATTGAACGGACATCTTTGCCTATGTTTCATTTTTTGCACTTGAGCTATTTTTGTGGACATTTATAATTAGATCAATTTATATTTCCATATCATGAAAAACTCAAAACACAAAAATGACATAATTGTGCTTATCTGTCATTGTTATGTTCAGGTATGTGGTGATGGACGGGTTGTGCTTCTCTTTGTCCACATATATAATGATTGGCAGCCACCAGCACTGGTTTTGCCTATCACATTGACCATAAATAATTTGATTTGGTACTAGATAACCAACCCCTGGGACCCAGGGTGCCACAACACTCAGTTTGGGAACCTTTGGCGGTTACTTTAATATTGGTCAAAATAACAATTGTGCAGTGCTTTGTGTTCATCTCAACTATATTTAACATACATTCAACATACTCTCTGGTTCTCTGAGAAGCAAGGTATGTGCTGTTCAGTATTACATGATGAGGGCCATGTTCACAGCCTCAGTGCAAACATAATGGTCTTTACTTCCTGTTCCAATTGCATTTGATATATTGTTTGATGGATATGTTGTTATCACATATTGCAGCATTGCATTTTTACAATATGCAAATTAGACCATATTCAATATACAAACAGAAACTTAAACACTAAACATGCAAAATAAATAAATTGTATCCCACATGAGTTCTGTCCTAGAATGTTCTACAAGTTTTAATGCTCTATAAATAGTCAGGGGAAGAATATTTAATATGTAACTACAGAAGCAAAATTAATCTCAATATCACATGAATACTAACTACCAGCAAAACCCTGAAAGCCCCCAAAACATAATCAATATTAACTAAATAGGAGAATTAAAAATTCTAATAAAGTGAATAATCATTATATTTTGGTGGTTAAACACTAAAGAGAGAAACGTGTTACAATATTATTATATATTCTCTGCTTAGTGTATTATTATTTTCTCTTTTTTAAATGAAAAACGCAGATACAGTACTTTTATATCATTTGTGAGAGAATCAGCACTTTTATTCTCTTTGCCTACACTTGACAAATGATCACTGTAATTTTTTGCATTGCTCGGGACCTCATAAATTGTAGCGTAAGCTGCTTTGGACAGTTCCAGCGTTTTGAGTGATGACTAGTGAAACATTTACTTCAGTGAACGCAAACAAGCCACCAGTCCTATGACTGATTTCATTTGTCTTTTGATCACATTCATTAGTCCTGCATCTTGCTCAAGTTTATACTCCTCAGTAATCTTGATTTGATGTTGGTCTGTGAGTACTTTATACTTACAATTAGAACTAAATTTCAAAACTGTTCCATAAAAGATTTGCCTCATTACACATTTAGCAGTGGAAATCCTGATCAGCCTGGTTTTGTTGTCACTGGTGGTCCGTGCGGAGTTTATAATCAGTGCTGGTTGGCATTAAGGCTGCATTTTGGCCTTCGTCACTTTCCATGTGGAAATAACCCTGCAAACATCGGCACCTGTGAATCAGGCCACCTGACACTACACAGGGCCATAATGAGCTTTGTCGGGCCTAATGAATGTAGGAGTGCCATGCCTCCTTTAAAAAAACAAACATACAATTGTATTTGCTACACTGATGTACCCCTTCAGAAAGGCAAATCCAACGGGGGGGGGGGGGGGGCGGTGGCGTGAAAAGTGTGATCGCTCCCCCCCGCACAGGCAGAGAAGACTGCTGCTGCTGATTAGTGGTAAAAGCCTTCCTGGTCCCACTGAGCAAAGCAGTGTATGTTGAGCTGAGTGAACACTGCATACTTGCCATCTCTCCCTAATTGGGGTTGTGTATGGGATCCCGGCAGTCGAGATGCCTCTGGTCAGAATACTGACAGCGGCATCCCGACAGTCAGAATCCCCACACCATTAGGTAATTATCCTACCACTAACCCTTACCTCTACCCTAGCCCTCGCTCCCCAGTGCCTGACCCTAACCTCCCCCTCCCTGCACCTTAAACCTCACCCTCCCCCCTTCGTGCCTAACCCTCCTCCTAGTACCTAACCCCTAACCCTAATTCTCCCACTAATTCCTGATACTTATCTTCGGGATTCCGGCGGTGAGGATTCTGAAGCTGGATCCCGATGCTGTCAGGATTCTGGAGCCGGAATTTTGACCGTCGGCATCCCACTCGCCAGGATGCTGACTACATCTCCCCTGATTGTGAGAGAGACTGACAGGCAGAGCAGAGCCAGGAGCCGGCCCCAGTGATCAGCTGTGTGGTCTAAATAGACCACAAGCTGATTACTGCAAAACAAAAATAGTTAAAAAGAAAAACAGTTACTTGCATCCACGGACCGGTGATCGGTGCTCCGGTGATGTCCTCTGGGGCTCCGGTCAGCTGGTCTCCCAGCTTCTGCACTGTGACCTGAGTCAGCTGCTGCATAGAGCAGCAGACCAGGGTCACAGTGCAGGAGCCGAGAGACAAGTTGACCGGAGCCCCAGAGGACATCACCGGAGCACCGATCACCGGAGGTAAGTGTAAGCTAAGCATGGGGGGGGGTTCGCAAGAGTGAGTTGCGGTATCCGGCGGCAGACACATTAAAAATACAGGGAGAAGTGTGCGGAGGGGATTTGCAGGGACAGAGCTTTTTCGCGATTATTTTTTATAAAATTCCTGTAATATTTCCTAAATTTGCAATGTGAATCTAGTCGGAAATATCACACTACAACCACATTTTATATGCGGATTGTAGTAAATAGGGCCCATCACACAAGTCTGTGCAGACTTGTCGACTGCAAAATAGTGGCACAGTCCCTAATATTATATATCTTTTTGCATACATTTGTTAGAGATACATGTGTAACAATCATCCTTACTTCTCTAACTTTTACATAGTAGTGTCATTTTTTTAAACTTAATATATAAATGTATATAAGGGTTGGCCGACACCAGTTGCACCTGTAGCACCTTTGCAACTTTTTTTTTCTAGTGTACTCATCACATAGGGGCATATTTATCACACTCTGCATTTAAAGTGGAGTGATATTTTTATATGAATTGACATGCAGGGACATAGATTGCGAGAAAGCTCTGTCCCTGCGAATCCTCTCTGCATAGTTCTATGGGGATTTTTAGCAAAAAAATACCCTTAGAGTGTTCCTCCAACTCCACTGTAAGGTGTGGAACGTCTCGTGGTCATTTACCCACCCGGAACAACATTATAAGTGGATCACTTGTAATGGAAAGAGAAGACAGTAGAAAAACTCTGTTGACTGTGAATAGGCATATTTAAAATGTAGCACTTTTTAGAACACATTTGCAGCCTAATTTTACCTCCACATTTTGCACAAGTTTTGAAGCTCCAATCTCCGGAGTGAAGAATCAGCAGTGGCGGGCTAGGCCGGGGGGCAGGCTGCCCCCCGGGCCACAGCGCCATGTGGGCCGCGGGCAGTCTGTGTCTGTGTGACCGGACGGAGTTTGGTCAGCGCTACACAGTTGCAAACACACAGCCGCCGGCGCCGGCGGCTGTGTGTTTGTTTTGAGTGGCAGCCAATGAGAGTCTGTCAGACTCTCACTGACTGCTGCTGCGCCCACTGCCGGAGCCGCTTCATCTTCCGGCTCCTGCAGTGGGTAATGGGAGAGACGTCATGACGTCATATGACGTCTCTCCCATAATGCAGAGCGTCCCGGCCCGGGAGGACAGACAGAGTAGCAGATGGCTGCGGCGGGAGCGTGGATTCAGGTAAGTGTTTTTTTTATTATTTATTACGTGTGTGTGTACTGTGGGAGGGGGGGGCACTACTGGGGGCACTCCAAGGGGGGGGTAGACTACTACTGGGGACACTACAAGGGGGAGAACACTACTGGGAGCACTACAAGGAGGATTACTACTGGGGGCACAACAAGGGGGGCTACTACTGGGGGCATTACAAGGGCAGGATTACTGCTGGGGGCATTTCAAGGGGGGGACTACTACTGGGGGCATTACAAGGGGGTGACTACTACTGGGGGCACTACAAGGGGGAGAGCACTACTAGGGGCACTACAAGGGGAGCGCACTACTGGGGGCACTACAAGGGGGGGCTGCTACTGGGGGAACTACAAGGGCGGGAGACTACTACCTGGGGGCACTACAAGGGGGAGAGCACTACTGGGGGCACTACAAGGGGGGACTGCTACTGGGGGCACTACAAGGGGGGACTACTACTGGGGGCACTACAGGGGGGAGAGCACTACTGGGGACTCTACAAGAGGGATTACTACTGGGAGCACAACAAGGGGGGGCTACTACTGGGGGCATTACAAAGGGAGGACTACTACTGGGGGCACTACAAGGGGGAGAGCACTACTGGGGGCACTACAAGGGAGGGACTACTGGGGGCACTACAAAGGGAGGACTACTACTGGGGGCACTACAAGGGGGAGAGCACTACTGGGGGCACTACAAGGGAGGGACTACTACTGGGGGCACTGTATAGGGGGTACCACTACTGGGGGCACTATATAAGGGGCTTACTACTGGGGGCACAAGAGGCATTGCACAGGGGGGACCACTGCTGGGGACACTATATTAGAAGCTTACTACTGGGGGCACAAGGGGCACTTCCCAGGGGGGACCACTACTGGGGGCACTACAAGAGGGAGAGCACTACTGGGGGCACTACAAGGGGAGCGCACTACTGGGGGCACTACAAGGGGTGGACTATTACTGGGGGCACTACAAGGGGGGGACTATTACTGGGGGCACTACAAGGGGGGACTACTACTGGGGGCACTGCATAGGGGGTACCACTACTGGGGGCACTATATAAGGGGCTTACTACTGGGGGCACAAGGGGCATTGCACAGGGGGGACCACTGCCGGGGGCAATGAATGTATAAGGGCATGTATATGCCTCTCCTGGGGCACAGGGGGCACTGCATATGGGCACCACTACACGGGGCTGCCCCATATCTTTATTTTTACTTTGCATTAATTCCATATGGACCCGTCTCCTCCCTGGAACACTTGGGGGGGCGCCTAAGCACGCATGTGCTCCGGGCACCCTGGCTACACGCTACTCCTCTGCCAGGGCCACCTGCATGCATTTGTCCCCCAGACTGAAAGTTGCCAGCCAGCCCCTGAGAATCAGTTTGCTATTATGCTATTGTGGGTGTTGCCACTGTTTGCAATTTAAAAAAAAAATTATAATTTCTGTGTCCTTTGGTACATGACCCAAAATCCATGTGCATTCTCTTTTTTATATCTAAAAATGAAGCATGATACAGTAGAAGCTATTTTATGACACAACATACTTACAGTATATGTATTTACCAAAAAGATCCTGTGTTCGACAGGCGGGCATCACATGCAGAAGAAAGCACTGATCCAGGGCAGTAAGATGAGGCAAAAACTCTGGCGTTGTCCTACATAACACAACCTACTGTACTGTTGTAAAACCCTACTGTACTGGGCACAAATATCTGCAGTGTCTTGGTGTACGATGCACCACACTTACTCTGTTTCGGCTGGTCGTGGGTAAGGCACAGGTACCAGTGGATCCCATGAATACTCAGGTGTTTAATTCAGGTGTGTTGTGGTAGAGTGGAATATAGGTGTCAATACAGTGCAGACAAATAGGTTTATTTTAAATAAGCAGGATAAAAGCAGGGATAACTTCTGAAAACTTACTCCTCTCCTACAGCACAAAGCACAACGGTTAGGAGGATGCTTATGTCTCACCAACTCCTCCTGAACATTAATCATATCGGTTACACAGGGGCATATCTATAATGGGTGCAGGGTGTGCGGGGAACACGGGCCCCTGGGTCCAGGGGGTCCACGCACACCCTGCACCCATAATATTACTTACCTCTCCGGAGTCCCACGTCGGCGCGGGGGTCCGGTGCTGTAAAACGACGGGAAAATGTCCGCGGCGCCAATTTTCCCGTCGTTTGCGCATGCGCAGTACAGGGAAAATGGCCACCACGGCCATTATCCCGGTGACCTGTGCATTCGTTATAGATTCTGGGCACACTCTAGTGCCCAGAGGCTATAACTCTGGCGCTGGCCGCACACAGCTCAGTGCACCGCTGGCCGCCGGGCGGAGAGGAGGGGGCCCATGTCGGAAACTGCACACGGGCCCCCTCCTCTCTAGAAACGTCCCTGCGGTTACATCAGAGCACAGTAGGACACCTCCTCCAACACAGCACTTAATTGCAGTGGTATAAGATATAAGATATGATGAACAGCAGTACACACTAGAGATGTGCGGTTTCGGTTTCCTGGAAACTAAACACACCTGAACTTAGGGCCCCCGAGTAATTCTGAGTCTCAGCTCGGGTCTTCCCGCCAAGTTTGGATCCCAAAACGAGGCAAAGCATCATCTTCCCAGCATCAGATCTTGAGTGTTTTGGATTTCATACACAAGTCCCTCGCTCATGAGAGGGTGTGGGACTGTGAGCTTCAGCACTGTGAGGCACTGTGTTAAAAAAAATAGCTTTAGCAAGCCATCAGGGCACCATAAGGGTGCCATTAGCATTAGCTTATGAGTAGCTAGGTCTAGGTTTAATACTGTATGTAGATCTGGATACAGGAGTAGGTGCCTGGGAAGTGTTACTGCAGGCAGGCACCATTGTCACTTGTCAGTGTGTGTGTTTGTCACATACACTGCACACGCACACTCACACGCTGCAGTGCAAATAGGCTAGTTATTTTCTATGTTGCTTTTGATTGACTTTTATTTCTTAGGCCCGTATTCAATTAGAAGCGAAAAACGAGATCTGTGAAAAAGTATCGCCGATCACGGCTTTTCGTGTGTCGGAAACATATCCTCCGTATTCAATTCCAAATGCTTTTCACGTACGCGGAAAGTCAATGCAATGTAATAGGTGAAAAATATTTGCCTTTGAATAGCGGGAGAAAAGAAGTGCATCTTTTTATTTTGGGGTGCAAAGGTGAAGAAACCACTCAGAAGCCTTGGGACAGGCCCCCTAGGATAACTGCGTAAAAAAAAAAAAAAAAAAACTAAAATAAAGTGAGGAACACCCCAAAAAAGTGCTTTCATTTTGGGGGTGAAAAAGTACAAAGTGGGGGTACAAGCATAAAAAGTAGCGAAATAGACTTTTTGGGGGTCTGCAGGGATTTGTCAGGTGTTTTTTTGATTGCAGGTGCATTTTTCACGATTTTTTTTTTACTTAACTTTACAGACTTTAAAATATGCTAGCACCCATTTTCAAGTACCCCAAATTTGACAGGACTAATTATTTTCACCCAAAAATACTGCTTAATGCCACTCTTCACCACTTGTGCAAAGACGCTAATAAGAAGCTATTGAAACAACTTAAGTACCCCAAATAGCTATATTAGGACTATTTGGGCACATCTACATTGATCCCCAATTTTAGTGCACCTTTTTGGGGGGTTCAGGCTGAGTTCCCCATTTCTGACAGAACTTTCTGCCTGTTCCAACTTCGCGGCTTGCCGTTTTCGTGTAGTTTGAAATTGAATAGGGCAAATAGCAGGGGCGCGCATGACAAGTTTCCACATCCAAAACACGCGATGTAGGCGGAAAGTGGACGCAAAACTAATTGAATACGGCCTTAATGTGAACCTGCACCTTTATTTTCAGCAGTATATTTATTGCTTTTCTGTCCAAAAACTACCCTACTGTGTTTGAGGCCGCTGCATCCCAAGAAGATCTCTTTGTTTTGAAAGTTGTTTTTTCAAGTCATATATAAAAAAAATAGCAAAAAAAAATTAAATATATATATATATATATATATATATTTATAATTATATATTTCTGTTTAAAACAAAAAACACTGCAGTCTTCTAATTGAATTTAGCAATTATTTTGTGGATTTCAATAAGTGTGTGTTCATGTGTTCAGTTCAGATGAATGACGCAGCAAATATTACTGTTCTGTGTGCGTTGGTGTGCCCCCATTAATCTGCACCCCAAAACAATTATCACAAAGACCTACCTCCAAGTTCGTGCAAACAATTGCCAGTGTTTTTTGTGTAAAAAAACAAAGTCATTAGTGCAAAAAATGTGCATAATGTGTTATCCTTCTCGTCTAAGCAATGGTGTGTGTGGTGGTATACCCCAATCATTTGCACCCCAAAACTATTTTCACAAAGATGACACAACAATGTCTCTTGCTGCAGTCTCTCTGGCAAATGCTGCTGCCAGGAATAAACTGACCTTTCCCAAGAGACCCACTGGTGAGAAGGATGAGACACCTCTAACATGACTCAATAGAATGGTGGAGGATTATTATAATGACAATGTGCAAATTAGCATGTCACACAGCGTCTTAAATACTGGGAGGAAAGAAGACAATTTGAAGTCCCTTATACAAACTAGCTTTGCTTTACCTAAGCTGCCCACCCTCCAGCGTGTACTCTGAAAGAGTGTTTAGCACAGCTGAGAACCTTGAGAGCAATCGGCGTAGGAAGTTACTTCCTAATATGTGGAAAAACTGATGTTTTTTTTTAAATGAACTAAAAAACTACTAAAATGAGGAATACTTTTGATAGAAATTACAACAAAGTACAGAGACTTCTGTAACAGTGGATTCCAGTGGGATGAGCTAATAGTGTGATGATGAAGTTGACAACACTGATGAGGGTGAGCATGAGGATGATGACATCTTTGAACTTTAGAGATGATTAACAACACTTGGCCTGATTCAGACATGTACGCTAAGCATTTGGGGGACAGTGTAGGGGCAGGGACAGTCTGCGATCCCGGAAACAGGCTGGTGTCGCTCCATTTTCTGGGAGTGCTAAGGCCAGGGTCTGCTGCCAGGACCCAGTCAGACTGCGGTAAGCTTCAGCTACCTCAGCCTGGCCAAAAAGATAACAATCACGACCAATGGTCGTGATTGTTCCAATGGTGATCCCGATGGTGATCCCAGGCTGCGATCTCCTGCTGAATTTGCATTTGAGATGGACGGCATTGCACAGTCACTTGTGTGCGGCTCTACAATTCCATCCATCTCTAAATCAGGCCCACTGTTAGCCACATTAAGCACACTGGTAGCTTATTTTCTGGGGGTCCAAACAAACCAAGAACTTCAACCACAAAAGTGGCAGTTACTGTCGCTAAAGTTCGTTCTGCTCCTGATGAAGGTGCCTTTGCACAGAGAAATGCGTTGAGCCACGAGTTATACATCCATTATCTCTGTTGCGCTTCTTACTTCACACACTACATTGGTTGCTGTTAGCATTGGATTGTGACTATTTACGGAAACAGCTGAGTTCCAAAAAGCTGCAACAACAAGTTGCTCTTCAGAGGTGGAGAGATCCCAATGTGATCGTGAATACCAGAGGTGTCACATCGCTAAGACATCCATACCCCCCAGCATTTCTAAGTGGGCAGCTGCAGCAGACACACACTCATCCAGCCGGTGATTAACAAACTGCCGAGAGAACACCATCAGTATTACCTTCAGCATTTCCCACCACAACTACATGGATACCATCGGCTGTTACTCCTTGGACCTGTGACTTGTATTCAAGGTACTACAAACCATAATTCTACTTACAACGGGACATTAGTTTGCAATAAGCCCCTTTTACATATAGGGCATCTCATTTAAACAGGCCAAAAAATCTCCGTGGTTACTTCCAACATATTCATATTAGTGTGGAATTCATTTAAGAACAGCTTCTATCGGCATACCATAAACTGTGTAATTAGTTGGGATGTACGCCGACCCCCGTCTTTTGGTTTTGAATCTGTATCTCCTCGTGTTTTGGATCTGGATTTGGTTTTGCCAAAACCGCCCCTGCTGTGCTTTGGTTTTGGATCTGTTTTGTTCTAAAAAATTTCCAGTCAATGTTGACCACCTCACAGCTCACAATATTGATTTCATCTAGTTTAGGCCAAAAGGTTGCATCCAGCTAGCTGGCTGACTAAGCTAAGCGACAGCAGTGGGCGGCACTAACATGTGGCAGTTCAGCTTCCAACATGGCACAAAGTGGCATTGCAGTGGTAGACAGGATGGCAGTTTAATAAAGTATACGACCCCTAGGAAGTTTAAAAACGAACAATGTTTTCCTTAACTAGGTCAGAGGCCCGACGGAGTTGGAATATGTTTATGGACTGAAGACAGGGAAAGGATGGAAGAATTGATTAGTTTGTAATTTATTTATTTTAATGTTTTAATTCTTAAAAATAATTATGAGGGACGATCAATCTAGGATCAAGTTCTTCAGTTCCTAAAAGACATCTTTGATCTGGAGGAGGTATTTTTATACATCCAATAGATGTGTGGACAGACCACCTGCAGAGTCACAAATACGTGAACGATAAACTGTGGTGGTGTCACAGAACAATAATAGCACAGCTAAGTTGCTAACGCACACACACTCAAAAAATGGAAAAAAAAAACACTTTTATTTTTTTTTACACTGGGGAAGAGCACCCCTAACTGACAGAGCACCCCTTCTCCTGGACAACACAGCACCCCTTTATGGACTGCAGCCCTAGCCTGATGGACAGGATAACAACACAGCAGCAGCCACAGTTAATTGACAGGAAAAGTGACACAGCAGCTGTAGCACCCACTGAAGGAAGCCCACCTTTATATAATGCAGCCCAGCCCCTGTTTGGACAGCACAGCAGCAGCCTCAGCCCAAGACCCCGACTGGACACACACACTGAGTGACTGACAGCTTCTCTCTTCACAGCCGGAGTGAAAATGCGATCGCAGATACCTTTATATAATCTAAAACCCGCTAGAATCCGACAGCGGGAGGATGACGTTTTGCGTCGTTTTGAGATCCGAGTCAGGCTGGAAACCCCCAGCCGGTATTGGATCCGACTCGGAATTGCAATGTTCGGGTGGGTCCGGTTCTCAGAGAACCAGTTCGCTTCATCTCTAGTGACAGTGACATTATTTTGCTCCCTTTGGCTGCTTTTCATTTCCTCCCAGTTTACCATCATAAAAGTGGATTAGTAATATATGGACAAATTTTTTTGTTTTCCATTTTTTATCCTTTACATACCATGCAATTTATAATATCACAATTGTAGTGATATTTGTATCTCTATTTATATGTGTGTAGTTTTTACTATGTTTATGTCATTGTGATGATTACATGAAAGTATGCTTTTTGTAAAAAAGTTAAATTTACCATATTTGACTTATCTTGCTTTGGTGTATGATTGCAACGCACAGCCACTACCTCTTGTTTTTATATTGTGTTGAAGAAATATACAAGTTCTTCTTTGTGGCAGCTGCGACAAATCTTATTTGATCTAAGTAGCGCAGAGAGCACCATAGTCAACAATACTGTTTATGTCCTTATCGCTAAAGTGCTTGGTTTGATAAACTGTGCGTGTCGTCTTTAGTACTATATATAGTACAACATAAGGTTTGGGTAGGAGGGCTCAAGGACAATTCCATGCACCACTTTTCATTACGGACTTTACCAAGATTGTGTGTGTTTGACAGGCAGTGTATATTATTAAACTTTACTAGGGCATTCATGTTGTTTTGTAGATTAGCCAGTATGCTCGCTGCAGCTTTTGGCCAATATGGGTGAAAATAATATTGTGAGCTGCAGGGGTGTAGCCAGAGGTATGGGGGCTGCATAGCAAAATTTCCTCTGGGTCTAGGTCTACCTATATAGTGCCCCTGTAGTTGTGCTCATTATACAGTACCCCCTGTAGTTGTGCCCCTTATGCAGTGCCCATTTTATAATGCCCCCTGTAGTTGTGCCCATTATGCAGTACCCCCTGTAGTTGTGCCCATTATGCAATGCTCCCTGTATTAGAGCACATTATGCAGTGACCCCTGTATTAAAGCCCCTTATGCAGTGCCCCCAGTAGTGCACATTATGCAGTGCCCCCAGTAGTGCCCATTATAGAGTGCCCCAGTAGTGCCCATTATACAGTGCCATCAGTAATGCCCCTAGTAGTGCCCATTATGCTGTGCCCTCAGTAATGCCCCTAGTACTGCCCCTTATGCTGTGGCCTCCTTCCCCCATGCAGTACTTACCTCTCTTCATGCTCCAGTCCACGCTGTCAGCTACCCGTGTAGATGCTGCCGCATGCTTGCCGATATTCAGCTCCCTCCTTCCGGGAGGGAGCTGAATGTCTGCATACAGCGGGGGTCGTGGCCGGCGATGATAAAGTATTGGGGGTGCGATTGCGTCATCATGGCCCCGCCCTCTCTACACAATGCCAAAATTAACAGCATTGTGAAGCAGGGGGCGAGGCCATGATGAGGCGATTGAGAGCGAATCGCGTTACTGGCCCCCCTGCTGCGTTGGTTTCTATCAAAACTGCAGGGGGGCTGGACAGGTCGGCGGCCGCCGGGAGGCTGGTCTGCCTTTCCGGGGGGCCAGGAGTGGCACCCGATATTCGGGAGGCTCCTGGCCAAATTGGGAGGGAAGGCAAGCCTGCACTGCCGCTGACTGGATCCAGCAGCAGGCTCCTCTCATCGCGGGTGATGAGGGTGACATCATGATGTCACAGCGCACCCACGCACAGCATCACTGGGAACGCTGGCCTCTGAAGCAATCAGAGGTGTCTTTAGTCTCTGATCGCTTCAGAAAACAGCTTTCCCAGTTACACCAGCAACTTGGCCGGCCATGCTACAGAGGGTGCAGGGGGGACGCTTGCTGGGCTGGCGTGTCCCCTAAGCCGCTGGACCCCATATCAAGCGCACCCCCTGCACCCACTATAGTTACGCCACTGGTGAGCTGTGAGGTAGTCAGGGCCGGTACCACTATTAGGCAGCTTTAGACAGCTGCCTAGGGGAGCTGGCCACTGGAGGGCACCGCACGCAGCCTGTGTATAGTCCTTCCTGAGTGTCAAAGCAGCTCTGGTGTGAGCCTCTCCTGAGTGTGTACTCTGCTCAGCTGAGTCTCTCATCTGAGTGTTCACTGAGTTATACAATGAGTCTCTCCCTCCTTACTGTACTTAACTAAATGTGCCTCTATTTCCTTAGTGTACACTCAGTTCTCATTTGAGTCTCTCCCTCCGGAGTGTACACTCAGCTCTGCCATGAGTCGCACCTCCTTCCAGGCAGAGCCTCGTCTTATCTATCCCCCAGATGTGTGTGACCGGAGCCCGGTGCTGCCGTCTGTGATAAACTGCCGCCCACAACCGCTGCTGCTTTCACTCGCTCAGAGACAGACACCTCGGGGAGGACCTGGCACGGTTGCAGGCTGCCCGCACACATGCCTGCTAATTCCTTCTCACACTGACTGGCTGCAGGGAAACAATCCACATCGGACACAGGAAATCCACCGCGCTGCCTAGTTACCTCTGTGTTTACTATGCATTGTATGGAAACGTCTAGCAAAATTATGTTTCAGTCAGGGTGTAGTTAGAAACTGGCGCTATTGGTGGCAGCTGTGCAAGGACCTGGATGATAATGGGAGTTGTAGTTCACAGCCAATATGTATGTATATTATTCCTGGCTTGGCACTGGGCAGTGATTCCATTTCCAGCAGCAGGGTTGCTTCCTGAGATGCTTTCATTGTGCAGTCAGTATGTAGCAGTGAGGAAATGCAAGTACTGCGAGACTTATGGTGCATACACACGGTCAGACTTGCTAGATCAATGATGAATGATTTGAACGATTTGACCAACGATTTCGTGAACGATGAACGATTTCTGACAGTATTAAAAAGAATGAAATCGTCCAAATCTGTCTACAAATACAGTCGATGCTAGATATTGTTATCTGACATGCGGGAACGCGCATTGTTCATCGATGCTGCCATACATGTCAAAAATATGAACAATTGAACGATTTTTACAATCGTTATCGTTCATATCTGATAAGACATCTGACCGTGTCTATGCACCATTACTAACTAGTAACTAGTAGCAGAAATATATAGGTAAGTCTTATGCCTGATATTCTCTCTCCCATTATTATTTGCACCTGTGTCTCTATTGAGGGTCATTAATATGTACCCTTTGCACATATATTATATATATTAACAACACATGTATTTTGAGTGTCAGTAAGTGTAATGGGGTGAGGAGAGCGTAGGCTGAAGTTCTGCTTAGTTTGCCAGGAAACCTCGCACCGGCCCTGGAGGTAGGGAAAAGTTACTGGAAATGAATGTAATTGATGTTAATAATATTGTAGAAACAAAAACAGATTAAAATTACATGATTTTAGCTGTTTTTATCAATTTTAAAGAAATCCAAAACCAAACCTGAAACCAAACCAAAATATTTGAGGGTGGTTTTGCCAGAAACAAAAACATGACAGTGATTTAGAACTAAAACCCGGTGGTCTCCGCACATCTCTAATTACACATTTCACATATTGTGATAATTGTGTAAGGGAATGTAATTAATACACATCTGTATTGAAACACTAGATTCTGGCCACTCACTAAAAATAGTTCCTGAACCACAGTTGTGGTTAATCCTCTTATATTTGCATCATACTGAAGCTAGGACAATTAGGAGCACTTTGGTCAGACAAATCCGCTATGCCGAGATGGCGGGGGGGGGAGTGGGTACAAATTACCTGGGCCCAGGCTTGCTGGAGGGGCACTGCCCCCCCTCCCTTCTACACCACAGTAGCCCAGCGCACGCTGCTGTGTGCTGGGCTGCAGTGGGAGACAGTCTCCTATGTCTATAGGGGGAGCAATCACGCTGATCGTGCCTCCCCATTGGCTGTGCACCGGGCTGAGGGGCTCACAGCACCCCCCTCCCAGCGAAGCGGCGCTGCTATAATGCTTTTTTTTGCGTTTTTTTCCTAAGGGGGCGTGATCATGCCTCCCTTGATTAAGCCACAGCCCCTGTCGCGCGGCTCTCGAAGGCCCTGTATATATAACAGCTTCATAATAGGGGTAAGGTGCAATCAGGGAGATTGCTAGACTCTTCAGGGAGTCAGGGAGATTACTACTATTTCAGGGAGTCTCCCTGACAATCAGGGAGAGTTGGCAAGTATGACCTAGTGATAGCTCCTAAACTGCAATGTCCATTGGCTCCCATGGAGCCAGGGGTATAACACATTGTACAGACAACACAATATCATATTCATTCATTCAGCCTATTTTGGCTTGGATGAAAAGGAGATAAGCTACCAAGAAATTGCTTATGGCATACCCAGTCCTTATCCCCAAGAATTATATTTTAGTATAACATTTTGACTTAGAGATGGCCGTTAATCAGGGCAGTATTCAGAATGCATGATCTTTTTAGGGTATGCAGTCGGGAAGCCGGTGGACCTAATCCCGACAGCCGGCTTCCCGACTGTCATATCCCGGCAAGGGTCTAAAGACAGGCGTCGATATGCCGACGCCTGTCATTAGACATATGCCGGGAGACCAACGCCCGGCATCACGACCGAAGGGACACCAGGCGCCGATTGCGGATAGCCGCGCGGGTTTAGGTTTAGGGTTCCTGGGGGGGACTTAGGGTTAGGCACACCCCCGGGAGGTTAGGGTCAGGCACTTAGAGGGGGGATTAGGGTTAAGTACTGGGGGGGGTTAGGGTTAGGCACCCCTAAGGGAGGGTTAGGGTCAGGGAGTAGAATTAGGTTAGTTGTACTTACCTTAGGGACAATCGGGATTTCCACTGCTGCCGGGATGCTGGTGTTGGAATTCCAACCATACCGATTCCCTTTTCTGTATACACTCTTACCTTAGGATGCCTGCTGTTGACTTTCCTTATACAGCTACAGTACAATAATAAAAGTGTCCAGAAACATATGTTAGGAGGGCTATGCTGGAAACCAGAGCCATAGCAGCGTGATTATGCACTCGGGCCACCCCCATCCTGTACATGTGACATCACAAAGTCACCAGGGGGAGCCGGCACGCTACTGGCATCAGGAAATTGAGCTCCCAGTACATCCTATCGATGCACAGGGAAGCTCTCCAGTTGATGCATAAACTACAGGATGCCGTTACAGGCACCCTGTATGCCAAATACACGTGTCACAGGACAGCAACCTGATGTCCCCTGGGCCTGATGGTGGCATTGCTCACATTTCCTTTGTAACAGCCCTGCTGGAAACACTCCAGCCTATCAGACCATGAGATCCAACCATAAGATCCACATGATTCAGTGTAGTTGCATTTCTTCCAACATCAAAGAAGCCAGCAAGAGATGTTGGATGACAATCACAAATACTAGCCAATGGCGGTCATCTTCCAAACTCATCTTCCAACACCTGCTAAGTATTTTTTAGAGATGTGCGCGGACCCCTGTGTTTTAGTTTTCAATCTGGATTCATCTTTGTGTTTTGATTTTGGTTTTGGAAAACCACCCTCAAGTGTTTTGGTTTTGGATTCAGATACAAATCGATAAAACTTGATAAAAAAAAAATCGATAAAGCAGCTAAAATGTCAGAATCCAAAACCTAAGTTCGGTTTTTAAATCCGATTTCCGAACTGCAACTTTGTTCGAACTGGGACACAAAAGTGAATCTGAACCTTTACCCGGTTCTACTCGGAACCCCTAAATTCGGGTGTGTTCGGATTTCAGAAATCAGGACCTGCACATCTCTAGTATTATTATAATAAATTAGTAACATCCTGGGGCCACATGTGAATTAATAATTGTCAACTGTTGCTGGTGACATTGCAGCATATGGTTTGGAGCTATTATTTTTTTCCCAACCAGGGCACTACAGTATGTGTGTGGAGTTTACATGCTCTCCCTTCTCCCTGGGGGAGATGTACTAAGCTCTGGAAAGTGATAAATTGGAAAGTGACAAACTACCAGGCATTCAGCTCTTAACTGTCATGTTATGCTTGAAAAAATAACAGGAGCTGATTGGTTGGTAGTTTATCATTTTCCAATTTATCACATTCCAGAGCTTAGTACATCTGCCCCCCCTGTGTTTGCATGGGTTTCATCCCACAGTATAAACACATACTGATATGATAGGTATGATAATGTTAATGCATTTATCTGGTCAGTTTCAGTGGGATGATGTGAATGATTAAAAAAAAAAAAATTCTGTATAGCACTGTATAATATGATGTGCTATATAAATAAATGCGTGGGCAAATGTTAGAAATCAGATATGTAATATATTAGTCACTGATGCAACCACCAGCATCTAAGAAATATTTTGCACAGACCATTTTTGGAATAAGAAAACATGAAGTGTGTTTGGCCTTTTAGTCCTGATTTCCAAGTGTTTCTTAGCCATCTGTTTCAATGTTTTACTATTTGTTTCTCTTTTAATTCGCACAACAGATGAGATCCATCTTTTCCTTTTGTCTGTTTTGTGTACAACCATTTAGATTTTCCTCCATCTGCTTTATTTCCTGTCAAATAATTTGTAGCGATGACCGAGGCAGACGTGTGATGTAGTGACGTGACCTCGGCCCTTCCTGTCTGGTGGCTGACTGCACAAAAGACGGCAAATCTGGAAGAAGTTTTTTAATGGGATGATTCTGACATGAGCCCATCTCTGGTGCTATCATGGGAAAATGGATCAGAATGAAACATTACACTAAATTGCGCTGCTCTCTGCTGAAGAGCACTTAAGTACGAGTGCGACTCGTTGCTACGTACCTTCCTGCCATTAAATTTGATGTGTAACATAAGTTCATGTTCAGTAGAATAACATGTATTTCTGGAGCAGCCTGATTAGTCCTGAATCACATCCTGTATGTCTGCTTCCTATGTGTAATCCACAGACTAAACAGCTGAACGTTGTAGTCAGCTAAGTTCAGTGCAAGGATCTGTAGGCCAAAGATTTCCCCTTGAGAAACAAACAAGGAACATGCTGCACAGGAAGGTGAAGAGGTTCACTCAACATAAAGGGAATTAGTATAAGCCAGCAAGCTCATCCAAACAGCACACCCCAGGGACTGTTGTGCTGTGTTCAATCTGCAACCAGTTGTACTGTAAGTTATTACTAAACATATTTATAGGTGGCCTGTTCACAGCACTGTCACTGATAGAACACAAATGCGGAAATTGGAAAAATGCTGGAAGTGTCAGAATTAATAATTCTTAGTACATGGTTATCTTAAATAAATACTGTTACTGTGTGCTGAAGATGTTGTATGACTTAAGCGGCTTGGTAGTCATTTTAATGTACATTGGGCCTGATTCAGCAAGAAACGCAAGCGTGCCAGTGCGTTTGAACGCCGTTGCATGGGTGTGCATAAATTAGCCACTGCGATGGCATACGCAGCTTGAGCTCTCACTGCGCCCAGAAAAGTTAGCAATTTAGTGGTAGGGTCAGACCTGCCTTAAATGTGCAGGTGGCTACGATGTACTTCGATGTTACCGATGTTTTGGCAGGATTGCAAGGTATTACGGATGTGCAGGAGGGGAAGTGGGCGTCTGCATTTTATTTGTGCGAGTGCTTTGCGATTGTAAATATTAGCATACTTTCGCAGCAGAACTGCGTGCGTGATTGCAGCCGCATTTGCATCAGCGATCCTTGCTGAATCAGGCCCATTGGCCACAGCGATTGTGACCAGATGGCTGCTGTAATGTTTGAACAGGGAATACTTTGGTCCAGATAAAATGTTTAACTTTATTGCAAGTTGGAAATTGGATCAAATTGGGCTGATTCAATGGACTTACTGTGCGATCATTATTTATGGAAAAGTTTGGTTTAAAAAGAAATAAAATAAACTATGAAATGATGCTTGATAGAACTTAAAGGGCTACATGCACTAGCGCATGGAGGGGGGGTTTGTAAGTAAGTACCCAGAAACCCCCCCTGACCCACCAATTTTTTTTTCTTCAGAGATGGAGACAGCCTTGTCCCCATCTCTGCACCATCCCCAGGCCACACACGATCGGCGCTGCCTGTTCACGTTAGCGTTTCCGCATCAGGTGCTTTCATATCACCTGACGAGAAAGCGTTGGCAGCTGAATCGGCAGTAGACGGGCAGTGCGCCATGCTCACAGCCCTCCCAGAGGGAGCTAGATGGTGGGAGGCACTGCCAGAGCCGGGCTCCACCTTACAGCTCCCGCAGTGGCTGATGGGAGAGACGTCATAACGTCTTTTTCGTTGTGTATGTAAGGGGCACTGTGGAGGAGGCACATCAGGGGGGAACCACTGCTGGGGAGAGGCACTACTGGGGACACAGCTGGGGGGGCACTATATAAGGGGCACCACTGGGGACACTGCAAAAGGGGACCACTACTGGGGGCACTGGCACTGCTGGGGGGGGCACTACTGGGACACTATATAAGGGGCACTGCATAGGGGGGACTACTACTGGGGGCACTGGCACTGCTGGGGGGGCACTACTGGTGCACTATATAAGGGGCACTGCATAGGGTGGACTACCACTTTGAGCACTGCATAGGGGACTACTAGTACTGGGAGCACTATATAAGGGGCACTACATAGGGAGGACTACTACTGGGGGCACTGCATAGGGGCACTACTGGGGGCACTGCATAGGGGGGACTACTACTGGGGGCACTATATGAGGGGCACTACTGGGGGACTACTACTGGGGGCACTATATGAGGGGCACTACTGGGGGACTACTACTGGGGACACTATATAAGGGGCACAACATAGGGAGGACTACTACTGGGGGCCTCCATCATGTGCACCTACTTGGGGGGTGCTCTGTTGTTTAACTTGCCCTGGGCTCCAAATACCCTAGTTACGCAACACACACACATATATACACATATATATATATATATATGTGTGTGTGTGTGTTTGTAGACATATATAATGGAAACCCCTCTCTGAGAATCCTGCGTTGCCTCTGACATTTCATAGCATTTTATTTTTTTTGTTTATTTGAACACTACTGTTCAAGTTCAAAGTTTGAGTTCACAGTTGACACAGAAAGCTATTAAATTACTACACAATGTAAGCATTTAAGTGTGAACAAGCTGAAATACCTGGCTAAATCATGTTGTAAATTAAAGGGTTGCAGCTGTAAGTTGTTTTGTTGCATGCAGGCAGGGATGGTGCTAGAGTGTTTGGCGCCCATCTGCAAACTATAAATTTGCTCCCATCTACAAATATGTTCTCTTGATATGTCTCATATTTACCACTTTTTCATGTTATGCCACACAGAAAAGCCCCTTATACACATTATGCCACACAGTGAAGCCCCTTTTTCACTTTATGCCACACAGTGGAGCCCCTTATACACATTATGCCACATAGAGCCTTTTATTCATATTATGCCACAC
Source organism: Taudactylus pleione (assembly GCA_031769625.1). Lineage (NCBI taxonomy): Eukaryota > Metazoa > Chordata > Amphibia > Anura > Myobatrachidae > Taudactylus > Taudactylus pleione. Next base: position 5,202,737 of record JAUIMM010000331.1, on the reverse strand, counting down.
AGTAGTACCTCTTATACACATTATGCCACACAGTAGTAGTGCCCCTTATACACATTATTCCATAGAGTAGTACCCCTCATACACATTATGCCATTATGCCACACAGTAGTACCCCTTATACACATTATGCCACAGAGTAGTACCCCTTATACACATTATGCCACACAGTAGTACCCCTTATACACATTATGCCACACATTAGAGCCCCTTATTCACCTTATGTCACACATTAGAGCCCCTTATTCACCTTATGCCACACAGTAGTTCCCCTTATACACATTATGCCACATTGAACCCCTTATTCACATCATGCCACACAGTAGTACCCCTTATACACATTATGCCACATAGAACCCCTTATTCACATCATGCCACACAGTAGTACCCCTTATACACATTATGCCACATAGAACCCCTTATTCACATCATGCCACACAGTAGTACCCCTTATACACATTATGCTACACAGTAAGGGCCCCTCTATCTGTTACTAAAGAGTGTGCCTAATGCCAAACCACTCACCAGGGGTTAAGGCTATTGCCTGCCTACCTTAGGGCACATAAAGAGACTCGGGCATAATGCCCAGAGTCACTTTTACTTGTGGCATGGGCAATCTGCCTGCCTAACATGCCCCACAAGCCTGTGGCCTGATTGCACCCACAGGCCTAATGCCCGAAACCTAGTGGACTAGGGAGGAAGAGTGGTAGATTACCAGTGACCAAGGTCGTCTATCAGTAAATTGGGAGAGGCTGCAGTTGGGAGCATCATTAGCTCATTGTTTCCTGCAACCTGCGGCATCTTCCGGCCTATTCGGTGGCAGCCGGTCCACTTAAGCGACGTCCTCTTCTATTGACCGCCGTTGCCATACTAAAGGCGCCGCTCGGCAGCATCTGACGTCAGAGGGCGGAGCTATGACAAAAAATATCACATATCAGCAAAATAATTGCAAGTAGGTGTGATGTATTTTGTAAACCTGCATCTCCCAGATGTTCCATATTCGCATTTACAAATTGTTTAACATTGGCTTATATTCTGAACAAGTAGTCTAATGAACACCCATGTAACATTGAAAATGAACTTGTTTCAAACAATATCTGATGTGTTGTAAGGTTTTTTAAACATACATAGTTATATGCATAGTATCTAATATAGACGTCTTAGTGGTTATTTGTATAACCCGTGTGTGAATGGTTGCGGCTTTACATATGTGTGGGAGAGAAAGATATGTCAGTAGTCAGGGCGAGCGCACTGCGACCTTGTTGCTACTGCCTCCTTGTTTGTCAAAGACAGTGGACAAGATGGTGAGAGCGCAAGGTGTCTGCACTTTACTATGAATGTAGTAAATGAGTGAGTGGATCTGCTGCTGAGGATATCCTGAAACAGTGGGCCTGATTCAGAGCCGAACGCTCTGACCAGAGCGCTCGCTCTGAATCAGGGCCCTCCTCCTTCAACTTGGAGCGGCCCCATGGACACTCGCATAACTGTGGGTTACCACCCACAGTTATAGCGAGCATCCATCGGGCTTGCGACGAGACCCTGCGGTAGGGTCTCGGTGACCTCAAGCCCTGGAGTGATTTTGGCTCTATCAGAGCCAAAATCACTTCCACTGACATCACTATTGATGTTAGTGGGGCCGGACTCAGACGGTAGGCGTTCCCATGGGAATGCCTCCGTCTGGCAGCCACGCCCCCGGCACGCCGACCAAAGGGGGCGTGCTGTCAGTCACCATCGACAGCACGCCCCCTTTGGTGCGAAACCCATAACGACGGCTTGGCTGTCGTTATTCGGGTCTCGCGCATGCGCACGACGGAGCTCCCTCCGTCAGGATTCCCGTCAGCGGCAGGCCGACATCAGCAGAGTTCCGAGCAGCGGAAGCCCGACAGCGCTGGAAATCCCGATCGTGGATAACTTCCCCCCCCAAGTGCCTAACCCTAATCCCCCCTCTAAGTGCCTATCCCTAACCACCCCCTTCCCCGCTGCCTAAACCTAAATCCCCCGGGGGGGTGCCTAAGCCTGTCCCCCCCCGGGGGTGCCTAAGCCTAAGTCCCCCCCCGGGGGAGCCTAGCCTAACCCTCCCGGGGGGGGTGCCTAACCCTAAGTCCCCCCCGGGAGCCCTAAACCTAACCCTCCCCCCCCCGCGGCTGTCCGCTCGAGGCGCCCGGCATCACTACGATCGGGATGCCGGGCGCCGGTCTCCCGGTGTCAGGGAAATGCGGGCGTCTACATCTAGACGCCCGGCATTTCACCCTTACCGGGATATGACAGTCGGGAAGCCGGCTGCCGGTATTTAGGCAGTGGGCTTCCCGATTGCTTCCCCTCCGTCGTGCGCATGCGCAATTCGGCACCATCGACCCACTTGCGAGCGTCCTGCGCTCGCGAGCGGGTCTGAATCAGCCCCTGTGTCCTGTTAGCAATATGCTAGCACACGGTTTACACTGTTCATGGTTCCAATGAGAGTCCTCTCGAAAGAAGAGATGCAGAGAGAGGTGTGTGGGGGATCAAAAAATACTGTGTCCACAGTTATGTATCTCTGATCTTGGCTCCATTTGCCCGGGCCTTGCACAGACCAGGACCACGGTGAAGATGCTCTTTTCCCCATTCTCAGGCTAAAGGCATGTCCTCAAGATTGGGTATCCATTATTGATGACACGGATATAGGATAAGTGTGACCTTTTGAGAGAACAACCGTTATATGAGAAATTATCATCTTTAACAGCGAGAGCAATTACAAGTCCTTATTTTCTTTGATTTTTCTCCCCAAAAGCTCCATCTATGTAACATCAACTTATTACAGGTTACAAACTATATCATAAAATTATAATTATATCCCCCAAGTCCAAGTTCTTATGCTGCTGAGTACATTTTGAACCAATTATTTGAGAAGGAGGAATATTTGTAGATAATTTCCCTAACTACAGACCTAGTCCTTTTTCGGTGTATCTTGATATATACAGTAAGTGTTCACTTTGTGATTTAATTAATGATTACAATATTTGTGATATAATTATTACAATATTTGTGATATAATATGTGATATGATTAATACATGTAAGGATTACATAGACACAATGAATTGTTTTAAAATAATTTATTGGGTGGGATGTACTAAAGGAAAAATGCGGTAAAAACCCAATTTTCGGGGTTTTTACCGCATTTCCATATGTACTAAGCCCCGGCCACTCTTTTATCGGTGCGGAGGGTAACGCAGGAAAAACCTGGCGTTACCTTATAGAAGTCTATGGGCTTCTTACGGCACTGCACACCTAATGCTTCGCCGCCCCACTGCCACCCAGCACTGGCCCCCACTCAGCTGCTCTCCATGGTTGCCATCCCATGCTCCTGCTTGGTTCTCCAATTCCTCTTACTCCTAATCTTCTTCCGGGTACAGGGAGGAGGAGGAGGAGGAACCTGGGGCTTCCTGCACAGGTCATCAGCAGGAAGCTCCCGGGGTTCAGAAGGGGCGGGCTCCCACGGAGACCCCCTCACTCGGCATCTGCTGCTTCACAAAGGGCAGCTCTTATCGTAAGAGCTGTCCTTTGCGATACTAATCACATATGTTAGTACATATGCGATTAGTAAGGTTGCGGTGACTGGCAGAATGGTCACCGCAACCTTAGTACATCCTGCCAAGTTCATTTTCAAACAATAATGTTTTTCTTATGAGTGCACCAAAAAAGAGTTCTCTTTCTTTACTTTAGCAATCCTACTGACATTGCTGATTCTATGGTGCACCTCCAACAGATAAGTAAAAATAGGCAGTTGAATTTGCCATAATGTATGCAGTATAGTTGGCATCTTTATCATTAAAATAATATTATTTATACTACAAGACAGCACTGGTGCGGAATCACCCCTCTTGTTTCTACATTAATATGCAGGATATGGTAGGGTCACCCCAGAGCTGTACTGTGGCGCTTTAACACAGTGCCAAGATGGCACCGCTCATGTGCTGAAGACCTAATAGCGGCCATCTTGGTAAAGGAGAAATGCTTCATTAAAGGAGCATCCAAATACCAGAAAAAGCTCATAAACTTTTGTATAGCTTCCTACAGTACATTAGGCCTATATAGTTCTGCAATTTACAAAGCACTACAGTGTATGTCAAACCATTATTTATTTCCTGTATGACTACTTTTTGCTAATTGCAATATCACTGCTTGCCAGTCTAACCCTTTGAGAGCAATAAACATTTTATTCCTTATTAAATGGATCAGTCTGAGACTGCCATGTACACATATAACTTGCCTCTAGGGGCAATCTAACCACTCCAAGTCTGATGCTGGCTCTGTCTCATGACTGCCGTTGTGTCTCCCAGTATTCCATTTTATGGGGTGAAAATATCAATGGTCTTCCTGAAACTTTAATGGAAACAAAACGTTCCAGAAATCAGTAATGCTCTATGGGCTGATGGTTACTCCTCATAACAGCTGAAAATAGTACAATGTTTAAACATTTATAGCGATCCAACTTTTAATAAAAACCTTCTGAAACATGATTTTACATTCTAATTATCATTAATACGATTGAATACCTTAAACGCTAGAACAGATATTATATTCATTGTTCAGTTGTTTTGATCCTTTTTGTTTTTAATACAGTAGAATGTAGGTGCCAAGGAAGATGTATATGGGGTATATATACTAAAGTGCTTTTTTTTAGAAGTAGAGATATTGGGGGTCATTCAGACCCACTCGCGAGCGGCAGTCCGCTCACAAGTGGGTCGATGGTCCCCGCTGCGCATGCGCACGACGGAGGGAGCTCCGTCGTGCGCATGCGCGAGACCCGGCGAACGAAGGACTTTCCATCGCTCCAGGTCTCGCACCAAAGGGGGCGTGCTGTCCATGTGGGCTTTGGTGGGCTTGCCGGGGGCGTGCCTGCCAGGCGGAGGCGTTCCCATGGGAACGCCTACCGTCTGAAGACGGCCCCACTGACATCACTAGTGATGTCAGTGCCAGTGATTTTGGCTCTGATAGAGCCAAAATCACTCCAGGGCTTGTGGTTGAGAAACCCGACCACAGGGTTTCACTCGCAAGTCTGATGGTCGCGATGGTCAAGACCATCGCGACCATCTTGTTGCACGCTCGTATATGCTGTGGGTGGTGACCCACAGCTATACGAGCGTCCAGGAGGACGCTCCATATTAATGGAGGAGGGCCCTGATTCAGAGCGAGCGCTCTGGTCAGAGCGTCCGGCTCTGAATCAGGGCCATTGCCCATAGCAACCAATCATATTCTATTTAACATTTATCTAGCACCTTCTAGAAGATAATAGCTAGAATCTGATTGTGTAGCCTGGATTTAAACCTAGGCTTAAACTATCGAGGCAATAGGGATCACCCTATCTAGATAAATAGGATTAAACCAGCACTATTATAGACAATATGTTATTCACTGTATATATTGTAATATATATGTACCATGTGAAGTAAAAGTGTATATTTATTCCAGTAATGTAGTATAGGGGAGGTAATAATTGTATGTATATTGTATTTATGGATTCTGTAAGCTTTACCTGGGACAGGTATGCCCAGGGGGTATGCAGTCGAGAAGCTGGCGGATGTAATCCCAACAGGCGGCTTCCCGACTGCTTTATTCCGGCGAGGGTTAAATGACCGGCGTCTAAATCTAGATCGAAGTGATGCCGGGCGCCGCTGCAACAGCCACCCGGGGGGGGGGGAAAGGTTAGGTTTAGGGCTCCCAGGGGGGGACTTGGGGTTAGGCACTCCCCCGGGAGGTTAGGGACTTAGGTTTAGGTAGCGGGGAAGGGGGGGTTAGGTTTAGGCACTTACAGGGGGGATTAGGGTTGGGCACTGGGGAAAGGTTAGGGTTAGGCACCCCTAAGGAGGGTTTGGGGGGGAGGTTAGGTTAGTTAATACTTACCTTGGGACGATCGGGATTTTCAGCCATGTCAGCCAGCCGCTGTTGGGATTTGAACCGATTCATACCGATTGCGCCCAGGGTGTTTAATTTCCACAGTGCATAGTATATTAATGGGTAGATGGGGGGACTCGTGCTGTGAGAGAAGTTTCTAGTATTAGAGACATGAGTAGTGTCAGGTGGGCAGGCAAGTGACAGTTGAAAAGCGGAGCAGTCATTGGGTAGAGCAGACTGGCATTCCCCCTTCTGTGTCCCCTGCTGTTGTCCTAGGCGCTGTGGCTGAACTATAATAGCAGCCGCCGGGTGACGGGAGATAGTGTTGCCTTTGAGTGTAAATCATTAGGACGCATAGCGCTGGTGAGCTCTGCACTTACCTTCAGAGGGTAAAGGCGGACGCGCTGGCTGCAGATTTCCAAGTGGTCCGGGGGAGTTGGCTAAGAGGAGGGCCTGTCTCTGGGGAGGAGCTACGCAGTGTCCTGAGGTGACTGTGCAGAGGCCATTGACTGACAGTACCAGCGCAGTTCTACAACTAGTATTTGACCCTCTTTCCCCTTGGGACCTTCAAGAAATAGAAAATCAATGCATATGAGATCCATTGGACCAGTGCTGCTTATATTCACTAGGGGTGCTGAATGAGTTGGCAGAGTCTTTCTTAACAAACAATTTTCACAAGTCTTACAATGGGTTTCTATATCACAGTTCATATAGGGCCAGTAGAACCTATCCACAATTAATGTTGATCTTACAAAGCGGTTAGAACAGTCTCTTGATATTTGTAGGGTAACACAAGTTGAAATCTGTATTTCCCAGTAGTGAGTTGAGTCTTGCGGTATAAAATGTTTGACTTTAATATGAGTTTGGTTCGTTGTTTGTACAGAACTTTCACAATCTCTTTCCTTTCAATTGAGATAGGCCGAGAGGGCTTTCCTTCCATGCTATCGATGACATGGCTAAGAGGTGGGTCTCTGCGTTGGTCCTTTGCCATCTTTTCTTTAGAAAGAATTTCCAGCCCCCCTAAATCAGCCTTAGTCAACTAACAATACTCAGCAGCTCCAAAAGCACTAATTATTTCTTGCTCGGCAGTGGAGAAGCAAGATATTTGTTGACATAATCCTTGTACAGAAGCTGCAGGTATTTCAATCCACTCTTCATTCATGGAGGGAACTTCCGAATAGGGTTGTCTTGACAGGGCATCCGCATCCACATTATTTATGCCTGGCTTATACTTAAGGTGAAAGTGATATTTAGACAAGGCTGCTAACCACCGATGTCCTGTAGCATCCAACTTAGCAGTAATGCTAACATAAGTTAGAGTATTATTTTTGGTATGTACTGTAAAGGTAACTCCATACAGATAATCATGAAATTTGTCCACTACAGACCATTTTAGAGCTTAAACTTTCAATTTGTGCACTGGATATCGTTTTTCACTGCAGGAAAGTCCCCTACTGACATACGAAATAGGTTTCACGTGATCCTCCATCTGTTGATATAATACTGCTCCTAATCCTTTATAGGAAGCATCTACATGAACTTCATAGGGAAGATTGGGGTTAGCATAGGCCAATACTGGTGCTTCTGTGAGGAGCTGTTTTAATTTTTTAAATGCCTTGTCACACTCTGCATTCCACCTATCTCCAAACTCCGTTAAGGGTTTGGCAATTTTAGAGTACTGAGGAACAAATTTCCTATAGTAACCACAAAACCCCAAAAATGACCTCAGCTCTTTAAGGTTAATGGGACAAGGCCAATGTTCACTTCATGGCGGGTTGACAAAACTTGCTCTTATCAATGGACAACTTCAACCCCCGATTTTTCAATCTATCCAAGACTTTAAGAAGACGGATATCGTGCTCCTTCAATGTTTTCCCGAATATGATAGAAAAATGCTATTTAGCAGCTATTTTGCCCTTCTGCTCCACGGGAGGTTTCTGTCCTCCCTGAGCTCGCCTTAGGACACCTGCATTACGGTTTGTACCGCCCCAGTCAAACTCCCCACCTGCCACTGTCCCCGGAGCGGGTCGCGCGCAGGCCGGGTGAAGGGCCAGTCGCTTGGAGCAAGAAGCGAGAGCCCTCTTAGGGCGATGATGTCATCTAGATAGACTAACACTTCTCGATAGCACATGTCGCCTATTGTTTTTTCCATGGTACGTTGAAATGTAGCAGGGGCCCCTTTTATACCCTGCGGAATTTTCAGAAATTCAAAGAAACCAATAGGACAAATAAAAGCAGTCTTCTAGCGATCATCCGTATTCATGAGTATTTGGTAATATCAACACCTTAGATCCAAAACGGAAAACCAGTTCCTTCCCTGTAAACAGTCGAGAGCCTCGTCCACTTTAGGCACAGTATACTGGTCCAGGATAGTGCAATTATTCAAGGTCCTATAGTCGATACATAATATTATTTCTTCGGATTTATTTTTGGCTACAACAATGGGAGAGGCATACGGACTTTCGGAATCTGCTATCACTTGATTTTCTAGCAATTTACGAAGATGTTGTCTTACTTCTTTGAAGTCGAATGGCTCCAGTCTACAAGATCTTTCACGAAAAGGAGTATTATCGATTAGTTTAATATGGTGTTCTACATCAGTCGCAGTACCTAAGTCCCATTCCCCTAGGGCGAAAGCTTGTTGCCGGTTTTGAATCTCATGTAACAACCATTCTTGGTTAGGTAGGTCAGTATCACTTCCTTGAAAACATGGTTGAAGTAACTCTTTGAATGAGTCTGAGGCCCTCATAAAGAGGCGGTCGGAAGATGCAAGCGGTCGCTCAGAAACTGGGCGGCCGCTTGCATCCTGACCGCCCGCCTCTGTTTCGGTCGTTAGGCTGTGAGTTTACACCAACAGCTCTAACGACCGCTAGGGTGATGGTCACGATGATCAAAGACCATCGCGACCATCGGGGCTTACGACGAGACCCTAGGGTCAGAGCCGGAAGCTCTCCACTGACATCACTAGTGATGTCGGTGGGGCCTCCCCCAAACGGTAGGCATTCCCATTGGAACGCCTCCATTTGGGCTGCCACCCCCCCCGGCCCGCCTTCCAAACGGGGCGAGCTGTCAATCAACATCGACAGCTCGCCCCCTTTGGAAAGAGACCCGCTACGACCAGCGCTGTCGGTCGTAGCGGGTCTCACGCATGCGCACGAAGGAGCTGGCTCCCTCGTCCGCATGCGCACTGGACAAACATCGAGGCGGCCGTGCGGTCGTAGACCATACGGCCGCCTCTGAATGAAGCCCTGAGTCTTTTCTGTTCCTTTTACAACTCGTAAAGGCTCATCGGTCCCAGAGATTTTATTACAAATGCCATCCCTCTCTGAACAATTGTCTATCCTGTCATTTAACTGTGTATGAAATTGCTCTCTACACTAATTTTAATGTTAAATAAAAAAGTATTTGTTCCCACTATAACAGATACTTCTCCTCTGTCTCCTGGTGAGGTAGGACAAACTAGTGCAATCATGGGGATAGCGTTCTTGAACATATTTGCTCCATTGGAAAAACTAATATTTGTGATTACATATCCCAGGTAGGGATATTTTTGCTCACTTAGGGCCTCATTCAGACCCACTCGCAAGCGGCTGTCTGCTCGCAAGTGGGTCGATGGTGTGCACTGCGCATGCACACGACGGAGTGAGCTCCGTCGTGCGCATGCGCCAGACGCGACGAGCGAAGGACTTTCCTTGGCTCGTTGTGTCTGATCAAAGGGGGCGTGCTGTCGATGTTGATTGACAGCACGCCCCCTCTGGTGGGCGTGTCGGGGGCGTGCCTGCCAGACAGAGGCGTTCCCAAGGGAACGCCTACCATCAGAAGCCGGCCCCACTGACATCACTAGTGATGTCAGTGGGAGTGATTTTGGCTCTGATAGAGCCAAAATCACTCCAGGGCTTGTGGTTGAAAAACCCGACCACAGGCTTCTGGTCGCACTGGCGATGGTCGCGATGGTCAAGACCATCGCGACCATCATCCTGCACGCTCGTATGTGCTGTGGGTGGTGAAGAACGGTGTATATTTTGGATGAAATCGTTACAATAGGTAAACCTTATAACTCTGTGATAACAAAATAATTATATTTTTCTGTCTCTTCCCTGTAGATATCATTACTGTACGGCGGGGTTCATTTTCCATTTCCAGGTAAGTTCTTAAATAGTATAAACAAACCACTCTTAAATAGTATCTTCTGAATGTTATTTAATATTAGAAAGGTATATCATCACCCAACATTTAATTACAGCATCAAGTAGTACGGGCTATATAGAGATACAGTAAATACCCAACCCAATCACATTTCACTGACAAAACGGTATTACAAGCTTAAACAGTCAGAATTAATATTTTAATAATAGAGCAGTGTTATACCTTCAACTTCCTCTGCTCTCTTAATGTGGTAACTTATTTAACAATACAAAGTTATAATTTATTCACACATCACTTTGCACATAAATTCATATATTTAACACTTTTATACAATATTGGCAATCCGGGGAACTTATATACTATAACAACCTATGAAAAGGGCTATATTAATAAATTAAATTAGCTACTTGTAGTCCTACAGTATGTAGTACACCCTCTATTGTCCTTGTATTGGTGGAGTACTAGTATTTCAAGGGTAGTACTTCTGATAATGCTACTGGATCAGAGGCGTAGCTATAATGGATGCAGGGTGTGCGGGTAACACGGGCCCCTGGGATGAGGGGGCCCCGCACCGCACACCCTGCACCCATAGTATTACTTACCTCTCCGGAGTCCCACATCGGCGCAGGGGTCCGGTGCTTTAAAAACGACTGAAAAATGGTCGCTGCTGCCATTTTCCCATTGTTTGCGCATTCACAATACAGGGAAAATGGCCATCGCGGCCATTTTCCTGGTGACCTGCGCATACTATATAATCTATAGGCGCACTCTAGTGCCCAGAGTCTATAACTCCGGCGCTGGACGCGCACAGCTCAATGGGCTGCCGGACAGAGAAGAGAGGGCCTGTGTCGGAGACTGCACACGGACCCCTCCTCTCTAGAAACGCCCCTGTACTGGATGGTGAATAGATGACAATTTATCCAGGATTGGAGCAACTTTACATCTGAATCCACATTGCTGTCTTTCTTTTGCAACAAAAATGTCAATGTCTAATTAGTCTTTTCAGATACACTCTCCCTTATGTCAGTTATTAACTGTTTAAGATGGATACAACTTAACAGACACTTGCTTTCCATAAACAACTATGCCAGGAGTGTGTAGCAATGAAATCCTTCTCCCTTACTAGCAAATCCAATGTCCTAGTCTCATTTGTCTGTATCACTATTCCACTGCTGTGTATACACTCAAAGGGACCGAAGCTCTTGAGTAGAATTTGTCACTATATCATACCAAGCAGGGGTGGGTAACTGAAGCATTGTTCACACTATACTGACACCCTCACTTAGGTCAGCGGTAGGGCAGTACTTAGTATTGATACTTGACTGGCTGTGTCTCTCTATGGTGGTCCACTCAAAGTTTATTATGGTAATGAGTGGGCCTCCGGGCATAGGAAATTGACTTTAGCAGATCCCTAATTGGAGTTTAGTATTCTCACCACTTCAGACTAACCAGGATTTTACCCACGGCAAACCAGGCAGCTTGGACCTTCTGATCAGCGCTGCGCTGGTACTGTCAGTCAATGGCCTCCACACAGTCACCTCAGGACACTGCGTAGCTCCTCCCAAGAGACAGGCCCTCCTCTTAGCCAACTCCCCCGGACCACTTGGAAATCTGCAGCCAGTGCATCTGCCTTTACCCTCTGAAGGTAAGTGCTGAGCTCACCAGCGCTATGCATCCTAATGATTTACCCTCACAGGCAACACTATCTCCTGTCACCCGGCGGCTGCTATTATAGTTCAGCCACAGCGCCTAGGACAACAGCAGGGGATACAGAAGGGGGAATGCCAGTCTGCTCTACCCAATGGCTGCTCCGCTTTTCAACTGTCACTTGCCTGCCCACCTGACACTACTCATGTCTCTATTACTAGAAACTTCTCTCACTCAGGGGCAGAACTATGGGAGACAATGGAGGTGCCTGCCACCGGGCTCCAGTTCTGAAGGGACACCTCCTCCATTGTCCACAACATATTCACCCCACTTAGGGCAGTTACTATGTACCCGGACAGTACTGTCACGGCAGCCCAATACATGGAACCCCTTCCCGGCACCTGAGAAGCCACCATATACTAGTGGAGAGCTCCATGTCAGACCATCAGATGTCACCTTTGTCTGTCTATAGCCTGTCTACATGCAAATTGCTACATTACAGTGTCAGCAGCTGTGACGGAAGGGGGGCACCAAATTATAACTTGCCTCCGGGCATCTGGCATGAACTTACGCCACTGCTCTCACTGCATGAGTTCCCCCATCTACCCATTAATATACTATGCACTGTGGAAATGATACACCCTGGGCATTCCTGTCCCAGGTAAAGCTTACATAATCCATAAATATACATACAATTATTACCTCTCCTATACTACATTACTGGAATAATACACTTTTACTTCACATGGTAACATATATATTACAATATATACAGTGAATAACATATTGTCTATAATAGTGCTGGTTTAATCCTATATATCTAGAAAGGGTGATCCCTATTCCCTCGATAGTTTAAGCCTAAGTTTAAACCCAGGCTACAGTTGTTATGAGCAACATATTCACTTCTAAAATCCTGCAATTTAGTAAATATACCCCTATGTGTTAAAACATGCTAAGGTCATATATGGCCTGAGTCTGAGCTGCATGCAATGCCAATGTTCACAGAGTTGAGCGATTGTACGCAGAGTTGCTACTGCTCGTACGCAAATATCCCTAAAAACTCCTAATAATAATAATAAACAATATTATCTATGTAACAGCCTTTGTGTACACTCCTATAGAGTATGCTGGTGTAGAAGCGATGTCAGGGGCGTCTTAAGAGGAGGGGGCCCATGTTCATTCTCCATCCGGGGCCCCTTCCTCTCTCCCTGGCGGCCGGCAGTGCACTGACAGCAGCAGTAGACTCCGGGCACTAGTCTGTGCCTAGAATCTACTACGCATGTGTAGGTCACCAGGATTTCCCCACTGCGCATGGGCAAAACGCTGGGAAAATGGCCTTCTGTAACACTGTCTGCACTTTTTAATTATAGATCACAGAGGATATATGTAACAATGGAAAAGTCACTTATCTATGCTGTACTCCGAACACAAATATTAGTATCCTCTTTCTTGCTTGAAGAACCCTCAAAGACATTTACCCAGAACTGGAGCCAAACTTTTAGTTCAGGAACTAGTTTGAAAATGCCCAGGGCCGGTTCTAGACCATGTGGAGCCAAGGGCGAAAATTTTGTTTGGCAACTGCTCCCTCCTGCCCAAAAAATAAATAAATAAAGACATTAAAATCTCAGGACAATGCTTTCAATGGTGTGCCTCTTCCACTAAAATGTCACTCCTTAAATTAGAAAGAACATATTTATGTATGAAAGTAACAACAAGCATTGTACTAGGAGAAAATTGGTAAAAAAAAAGGAAAAAGAAAGCGATGGCCATCACTGTCACTCTTTTTTTCTGACTCACCCCTGCCCTGAGTTTTTTATGGGGTCCCCTCAAACAAGGTTTTGTCACTTGAGTGCCCCATTTTTTTATATATTTTGCAACCCCTGTATATTTCCTGTGCATGAGAGTCTTTTGTTACCCATACAGTATATGGCAGTTTCTCTGCAATAGGAAACTTCTGAAGAAATTGAGCCTCCATGGGCAGGCAGTGTCTTGAGCTGGTATTCAGTTTGCAAATAAGAGATCATTTAATTTGGATGTCAACTGTTTGTGTAGGAAAATATGTTATCTTCATACAACAGAGGTTTAACAACATAAGACATAGTAATAAAAGTTTTGGGGCAGGGTAAAATGTGAGTTCCCCAAACATCCTGGAGAGATCGTCCCATGTCTCTCCAGAGGCAACCCTCTGCATCTCTATAGCACCATCCTCCTGCATCTCTCCAGTACTATCCTCCTGCATCTCTCCAGCTCATCCCCCTGCATCTCTCCAGCTCCCCTTTTGTCACTCCAGCTCACACCCTTACATCTCTCCAGCTCACACCCCTGTATCTCTCCTAGCTCACACCCTTGCATCTCCCCAGGACCATCCTTACTCTTCTCTACAGCTCACACCACTGCATCTCTCTTGTTCACCCCACCTGTATATCTCCAGCTCACACCCTTGCGTCTCTCTTGTTCACCCCCCACATCTCTCCAGCTCACACCCCTGTGTCTCTCTTGTTTATTCTCTTCCCTCCTGTGTCTGTCTAGTGCACTAACCAGTGTCTCCCCAGCCCCCCTCTCACCTTCTTGTCTTCAGGCCATCACAGTGACTGGTCAGGTGCCCCCTGCTCCTATTCGCAGCAGCGGAGCTGCCGGGACCTGATGAGAGAGAGGCAGCTGCTGCCCGACAGAGTACTCTAGCACCGCCCATTTTATCTACTGCTGTCAGGTAAGACAGCGCTGGCAGGGTGGCTACAGCTGCACCCACAGGCCACAGAGCCCTGGGCAATAACCCTGCCACTGTTTTGTAGAACAGTCCCAGTCGCCACCACCATGAACTGTTTGTAGTTTAAACTCCAACTAAGTTTAGAGAGTGTCTAGCATAAGGAGAAGAAATTACAATTTATTTACTCTTTGTGCTAGCCTGAACTCCATTAATCTGTCCTGCTAAAGTTGCTCCTTCATTGTGGCACTGACTCTGGTATTGTTTTCTGTCAATTTAGAGCCTTTTAAGCTCTTTCAGAAAAAGCACTAGTTATTTCTTGCCCTGTCTTCTTATAAACTTCAAAGTAGTTCATGAACCATTCATAAATATTTTATTCACTTTCATCTTCTTGATATAAAACAAATCTGAAAATCATTATGTTCTGTTCTGTCTTTGAACTATCTGGTGCAGTGACAAAAGAGATGTAAAGACTTTTTTTTTCTTTAAAATATTTTCAAAACTTTATCACGAAGGTGAATGAATGTTGGGCTAACCACAAAGTGGAGTGGGTACATTTTTATTTTCCTCTGGCCATTTTTCCCGTAAAACTTACATACTCTCTTATAAACCGGTTACATTTTATGAGGAGTTTGTCCCCTCAAAATACTTAGTTACTTTAGACAGTAGAGTTTCTTGACCCAAGAGTAGACCATTTCACATACAGAAGTGGCTCTTCTCTGCCACTACACAGTAGCAGTCACACAAGTTTATTCACTATCAGCGGGAACCAGGTGCCCAAATTTGGTCTTCAAGAACCCAAAAGCTCAAGCTTACAGGAATGCATTGATAATGCACAGATGAGCTAATCTATGAGGCAGGGTTAGTAATTGTCCCAGCTGTTTCAACAGGCAGAAATCCTCCACACATGATCAGTTGTGGTTGGGCATTAGGATTGAATGTAAGCTCTTACGAGCAGGGCCCTCTACTTTCTTGTGCTTCTCCCTACTTTAGTTTCATCTACTTCTTACTCACCACTAGGACACCTAACACTTGGCTGCTTATGCTCTGTTGCTTATCTGCATGTTACGGTCGCTAATGTAGCAATATATATTATCCATGTCCTGGTCCTGTAGTGTATTGTTCTGCAAGACGCTTGTCTACAACTTGTTTATGTACTTTGTAAGGCGCTGTGGAACATTTGTGGCGCCATATAAATAAATGATAATAATAATAATTGGATATGTTGAACAGTGATATACAGTAATGGGTTAATTCAACCGGGCAGCATTTAGACATGAAAATCAAGTTTAAAGAAAGTAGAGCAGGTTTCGCTGGGTTCAGAGTTCTTTTGCTGAGGTCTTTTCCTCCAGGCACCTGATGTTGGATCCTGTGAACACTGTCATACACATCCCCAGAGACATCACTCACACATTAGAAGAGACATCACTCTGCCTCACTTGGGCTAAAGTGTCATTACAAAATTTTTCCTATACTGTATGTCCTCCCACAGTGTAAACAAGTTTGCAAGAATTATGAGATCAGGTATATTGTTACTAATTGCGACGGCAGTGCGTTGCGCTCCAGCATTCACTCACGTCACAGGGCGGACACTGGCCACATTGGGCTGAACGAAGGAGGGCGAAGGAGCAGCTGCAGTGAACGTCATTGCTCCTCTCCCCTACTGAGAGCTTCAGCTCATATCGCCATCTCCAGATGGCAAAATGAAATGGAGAAGCAAAACGGAAACATGACATTTCCATTCTATTCTGGATCACTCTCCCCATACTAGTGTAAGAGGAAGAGACTCTAACACTAAGGGGCACCGCTGGAGAAATCTTAGGCTTCTCCATGGTACAGCCCTTCTTGAATATGAGGAAGCAGTGAAAAGTCCTGTTTTCTAAACTGCTTTGTGAAACAGGGCTGTTCACTGCTGCATGAATAGACACCTAGAGCTTTCATCTTGGCCAATCTCACATCAAACAAGAGGAAAGAATAAACCATGCCTAGTAGTAACTAGCAGTATCCTTATTGACACACCATAACAAGACCTCTAATATTGCCCTTTGGATGCAGTACAGGTAATTGCCTTCATATATGTGTCTAAACACTGGTATGCAGTTGGGAAGCCGGCGGACCTAATCCTGACAGCCGGCTTCCGGACTGTCATATCCCGGCAAGGGTCTAAAGACAGACGTCGATATGCCGACGCCTGTCATTAGACAAACGCAGGGAGGCCGACACCCGGCATCCCAATCGAATAGACGCCGAGCGCGGATAGCCACGGTTTTAGGTTTAGGGTTCCCGGGGGGACTTACGGTTAGGCACCCACCCGAGAGGTTAGGTTTAGGCTAGGGGAAGGGGGTTTAGCGTTAGGCACTCCCGGGGGGTACTTAGGGTTAGGCACCCCCCAGGGGGACTTAGGTTTAGACGGCGGGGAAGGGGGGTTAGGTTTAGGCACTAAGAGGGGGGATTAGGGTTAGGCACTGGGGGGGAAGGTTAGGGTTAGGCACCCCTAATGGAGCGTTAGGGTTAGGGGGTAGAAATAGGTTAGTATATACTTCCCTTTGACGATCGGGATTTCCTCCTCTGCCAGGATGCCGCTGTCGGGATTCCAACCGCCGGGCACGGGTCCGGCGGTAAATCATACCGATTCCCTAAAAACCTGTTATCACTTGCACGTATAGAACACACAAGCAGGCCGCACAAGCAGGCCGCAGGCTGCTGGTGCATAATATTAATAAGTGCATAATTTTACAAGTGCACTGTATCCATATTTTGGCGTTAGACCGGCGTTAAACCGAAGTCAAACAGAAGGAGACTACTCTAACCTGAACCCATCAAAAAAACCTTACCATTTGGACAAAGTATAAACAAGATATGTAACTTCACAATCTCTTCTCTACAAGCAACTGCTGTCTGCTCAACCTGGACAATAATCACTGGACTCTGTTTGCTCACTCTAAGAACTTTACTTGCTAATATTTGGGCTGGCTCTCTGATTTCACAAATATTTTACAGCATAATGTAATGTATCTGTGCCAATTCAGTTTATCTCTAGCTTAATTATTTGCCAAGCCTGTCATCTGTCTTCTAACACAGTTTACTTTAATAATCCATTTTTTCCCTGCTAAATCTCCATTTTTCCTTCCCTCAATTATATCCTTTTATCAATACAAAAATACACCTTCTTCCACTGTACTTTTACTTGATTCTCTGCAAATCTTCTGCACTTTCTCTTACATATATATTCCTACATCTACATTGCCTCCCCAAACTCTACCCAGCCACACCATGACCATGTTTTCATCCAATTCCTCCTCCTATCAGTGTATACCCGATCCACTGCTTTGCCCCTTCTTCCACCTTTATCATTTCCCCCTTATCTCCTCCACCTCCTCCTTCCTTTATCTCCCCTCCTCTGTCTGCCTTCCTCCCTCTCCTCTCCCATTACTCCACATTTGTTCTCTTCTACCCCACCTGGGTCCTACTACCCCACCGTTAATCCCTCCTCCAAGCCTCCTCTCCATGCCATGCCACCCCACCTCCACCCACATCTCATTAAACTTTTAGAAGAAGAGGAGGTAGGATATATGCGCACTGAGAATGGGTATGGTTGGCGAGCTGCAGTAAGTGGTACAGCTGACACTGTAAAT
Source organism: Taudactylus pleione (assembly GCA_031769625.1). Lineage (NCBI taxonomy): Eukaryota > Metazoa > Chordata > Amphibia > Anura > Myobatrachidae > Taudactylus > Taudactylus pleione. Next base: position 5,184,735 of record JAUIMM010000331.1, on the reverse strand, counting down.
AGGCAAATGGATAAATAAATATACGTACTGCGCTCAGCTTAACCTTAATCTAGGCTAGGAAGATGGTCTCTTGTGGACTGATATATAAACCATGAGAATCAATATGATTATGAAACAACGAGTGGTTTTAATGCAAAAAACAGGGGGGCATATACAATTCATATGTATACATTACAAAATGTACAAAAACAAATAAATTAATAGGGAAGGTGATAATATATATCACTATTTGTAACAAAGACAAATAGATGGGTAGATAAGTGATAAACATTAATCAAATACAATGATCAATAAAGATGGGCATGCATAGGAGATCATGAATGAGATATACTGCTGTTTGTACAGATGGTTCAATATCAGAGCTCAGAATGTGTCCAAAGTCATGTAGTTGGACAGATCGGTCTTTAGGAATGGGGTTGTAGCGACGTCCCGCTTGTAATATGGTATAGTCTAATGTAGCGCTAGATGAGGTGCCCGGGTGAAACTTCCTGAGGAAGGGAGTACAGAGAGATCGGCAGCCAGGGGGTTAACTCTAACCGACTGCCGCTGACTCTCGTGCAGGTGCCGGCGGTGCACCTGTTCCCAGGCGTCCGCCGGAGCCGCAGTCCGGAACAGCGGCTGACAGACAGTTGACAGACAACTCCTTGAAAAAGGCCATTGGGCTGAAACACATTGGAGGACAACTAATCCACCATAAGATCATTACAATTATTCTACATTCAGAGATCTTCATGAGAAATACTGCTACTTCTGTGGCCGCAGCTCAGATAACCCCCACGTGACCATAACCAGAAGCGGAGGAGAAACACACAGAGGAGAAGGGCCCGATACATGACCAGACCAGGAGACCAGGCAGAACGAAGGGCAGACAAGCACTGCAGACCAACACAGCCGGCAAGAGGAAGGAGCGGTCAGCGGCGGTACTAAGGGAGGTAAGTCTCTGATGTGAGAGGGACGTATGGTCACTGGCCACACAGAGTCTGACTATAGCATCTCTCACACCACGGCAGCAGCTGTTCTGGACTGCGGCTCCGGCGGACGCCTGGGAACAGGTGCACCGCCGGCACCTGCACGAGAGTCAGCGGCAGTCGGTCAGAGTTAACCCCCTGGCTGCCGATCTCTCCGTACTCCCTTCCTCAGGAAGTTTCACCCGGGCACCTCATCTAGCGCTACATTAGACTATACCATATTACAAGCGGGACGCCGCTACAACCCCATTCCTAAAGACCGATCTGTCCAACTACATGACTTTGGACACATTCTGAGCTCTGATATTGAACCATCTGTACAAACAGCAGTATATCTCATTCATGATCTCCTATGCATGCCCATCTTTATTGATCATTGTATTTGATTAATGTTTATCACTTATCTACCCATCTATTTGTCTTTGTTACAAATAGTGATATATATTATCACCTTCCCTATTAATTTATTTGTTTTTGTACATTTTGTGATGTATACATATGAATTGTATATGCCCCCCCGTTTTTTGCATTAAAACCACTCGTTGTTTCATAATCATATTGATTCTCATGGTTTATATATCAGTCCACACGAGACCATCTTCCTAGCCTAGATTAAGGTTAAGCTGAGCGCAGTACGTATATTTATTTATCTCATTAAACTCCCTCCCTGCCCATCTCCTTCAGGTTCTCTTCCCAACACTGGTGCCCGCACAATCTCTCCACTACATTCATTTCGATCACCCAAATTAATCTCACCTTCTCGTCACAGCAACCCTGATAATCTTATTCACATCTCTCCCATAAACACTGTCCCTCTATCTTGTGCCCTCTGGAATGCCAGATCAGTCTGTAATAAACTGGTTCCCACCCATGACCTTTTAATTTCCAAAAACTTGCATCTCCTAGCCATTACTGAAACCTGGATTTCACCCTCTGACACCACTTCCCCTGCAGCTCTCTCTTCTGGGGGCCTCACCTTCTCTCACACCCCTCACCCCAGGGGTCGCCATGGTGGTGGTGTGGGGGTCCTTCTGTCCCCAGGTTACTCCTACCAACTCCTACCCTCTGAACCATCTCTTACTTTCTCTACATTTGAGGTTCATGCTATTCGCCTCTTCCAACCAGTACACCTGCGAGTAGCTGTCATTTACCGTCCCCCTGGCCCTCCCTCTAAGTTCCTTGACAACTTTGCTTCCTGGCTCCCTCACTTTCTCTCCTCTGACCTCCCCTCCATTATCCTTGGTGACTTCAATATTCCAATTGATATCCCCACACAATCCTCTGCCTCCAAATTCCTTACCCTCACATCTTCATTTGGTCTCTCACAATGGACCTCCTCACCCTCACATGTGAGTGGGCACTCACTTGATTTAGTCTTCACTCACCGCTGTAATATTTCTAATTTTTTCCAACTCCCCATTCCCTCTCTCTGATCATCACCTTCTCTCTTTTAACCTCTCTCTCTCTCCCTCCTCTCCTCTACCTCCGAAGGCCACCATCACTAAGCGTAACATTGAGGCTATCAATGCTGTTTCTCTATCTTCCCTGCTTGACTCTCTTCTCTCACCTATCCTCTCTCTCCCCTGCCCTGAACAAGTTGCTTCCCTATACAATGCCTCCCTTACTTCTGCTCTGGACTCTGTTGCACCGGCAATCACTACTCACCCTCGCAGATCCACACTACAACCCTGGCATTCCAAATGCACCAGATATCTGCAAAAGTGTTCAAGAACTGCCGAGCGACAGTGGAGAAGATCACGCTCTAAGGCAGATTTTCTCCACTTGAAATTTATGCTCTCATCCTACAGTGTTGCCCTTTCCCTATCTAAACAGTCTTATTTCAAAAACCTCATTTCCTCCCAGTCCTCAAATCCCCAGCATCTCTTCACCACCTTCAACTCCCTCCTCTGTCCACCCCCTCCCCTCCTCCCCTCCTCACTCACTGCCATTGACTTTGCTACCTACTTTACATCCAAAATCGATTCCATACGTCAGGACATCACATCCCACCAGTCCCCCTGCTCTACACCTCCTTCTTTCCCTGATCACCCATCTCCATCCATTTCACTGACTCTGACATCCTTCTCCCCTGTATCTGGAGAGGAAGTCATGGCTCTCATCTGGTCCTCCCCCCTTTCTACCTCCCCCCTTCACCCTATCCCTTCACGTCTCCTCCGCTACCTCTCTCCTTGCACCTGTTCCCATCTTGCCCACCTCCTCAATCTCTCCCTCTCATCTGGCACTGTCCCCTCTGCATTCAAACATGCGATAGTCTCCCCCATTCTTAAAAAACCTACCCTTGATCCCAACACTCTCTCCAACTACCGTCCCATCTCTCTCCTCCCTTTTGCCTCTAAGATCCTTGAGTGTGTTGTTTACAAATGCCTTACCACCTTTCTTTCCTCCCACTCCCTCCTTGATCCTTTTCAGTCTGGCTTCCGTTCTCTCCAGTCCACTGAAACTGCCCTCACAAAAGTCAGCAATGACCTCCTTGCTGCCAAATCCAAGGGCCACTACTCTCTGCTTATTCTCCTTGACCTCTCTGCTGCCTTCGACACTGTTGACCACCCTCTCCTGCTGCAAATTCTTCACTCCCTTGGTTTACGTGACCCTGCTCTCTCCTGGCTGTCGTCCTACCTCTCAGACCGGTCCTTCTCTGTCTCCTCTCAGGACTCCTCTTCCCCACCACAGCCTCTTACAGTAGGTGTTCCCCAACGTTCCGTTCTTGGACCTCTACTATTCTCCCTCTATACGTCCTCTCTAGGTGAACTCATCAGCTCATTTGACCTCCATTATTATCTCTATGCTGATGATACTCAGATCTACCTTTCCTCCCCTGACCTCTCCCCCTCTCTCCTCACTCGTATCTCCAACTGTCTCTCTGCTATTTCTTCCTGGATGTCCCAGTGATTTCTTAAACTTAATATGTCTGAGACTGAGCTGATCATTTTTCCACCCTCCAACATAACCTCACTTCCCACTATTTCTTTAACAATTGATGGCACAACTATCTCTTCTAGCCCCAAAGTGCGCTGTCTTGGAGTTATCCTGGACTCCTCCCTCTCCTTCAAACCACATATCCAGAGCCACTCACAGTCCTGTCGCTTCCATCTCAAAAATATTTCCAAGATTAGACCCTTTCTCACCCAGGATGCCACCAAAACCCTAATACACTCACTGGTCATATCCAGATTGGACTACTGTAACCTTCTCCTATCTGGCCTCCCCAACTCCCATCTCTCACCTCTCCAGTCTGTCCTCAATGCTGCTGCTCGACTCATCTTCCTCTCCAAATGCTCTACATCTGCCTCCCCTCTCCTACAAGCCCTCCACTGGCTCCCCTTCCCTTTTAGAACCCAATTCAAGGTTCTCACACTTGCTTACAAAGCCCTCACCCATTCCTCTCCCATTTACATCTCTGACCTCATCTCCCTCCACTCTCCTGGCCGCCCCCTTCGATCAACCAATGCACACCGCCTCTTATGCCAACTGATTACTTCTTCCCGCTCCCGCCTCCAAGATTTTGCCCGTGCTGCTCCCGACCTTTGGAACTCTCTCCCTCTCCCTATCAGACTCTCCTCCTCTTTACAATCCTTCAAACGGGCTCTCCCACTACTTCATCAAAGCCTTCCAGCTCCCATCCTAACTTGCTGCAGCATGCTCCTTCCTCCGTTTAACCCATCTGTGTCACACCTGTTTGTCTGCCCCTACCCTTTAGAATGTAAGCTCTTACGAGCAGGGCCTCTACCCTCTTGTGCTTCTCCTTACCTTACTTTCGCCTACTTCTTACCCCCCTCCAGGGCACCTAACACTTGGTTGCTTACGCTCTGTTGCATATCTAGGTGTTATGGTCACTTATGTATCAATGTATATTATTATTATTATTATTATCCTTTATTTATATGGCGCCACAAGTGTTCCGCAGCACCTTACATAGTACATAGAACTAATAGGTGAACAAGAAACAAGTAACTTACAGTACATTACAGTGCAGGACAAGGACACAACTAATATACATTGCTGAAATAGTGATTAAAGCACTCACAATAAGCTTCCGGGAGTTGGCAGTCCCGTGTTAGGTGCCCTATGGGGAGTAGAGAGTAGAAGAAAATGTAAAGAGAAGCACATGAGGGAAGAGGTCCCTGCTCATGAGAGCTTACATTCTATTATCCATGTCCTTGTCCTATTTTGTACTGTAAGTCAGTTGTCAAATTATTTGTTTATGTACTTTGTAAGGCGCTGCGGAACATTTGTGGCGCCATATAAATAAAGGATAATAATAATAATAATAGCAACCAATCAGATTCTACTTAACATTTAACTAGCACCTTCAAGAAGATAATAGCTAGATTGGTTGCTATGGGCAACATCACTTTTAAAACTCACTTCTAAAAACTCTCACTTTAGTAAATTTACCCCTAAAGCTCTTAGGGCCTGATCCAGCAAGGAACGAAACTGTGAATGCAATAACGATTACGCACGCAGTTCAACTGCGATATAGTATGCTAATTCAATGCAATGCCACCTCTGCACTACATAAGGACGCCCACTTTACCTTACACACATCCATAATGTTTAGCAAGACTGCAAAACCATCGGTACAATGAAGTACCATCCAGTGGCGGATCTAGACTTTTCTTTTAGGGGGGGCGACTTAATAATTGATCTCGATTTCTCCGCTCTCCTGTCCTGGCATCTCCCCTTTCTGGTCCCAACTCCTCCCCTTTACCTGTGTTTAAAAAAAAAAAAAAAAACAACATTATTTTTATTTTGGTGGTCACAAGGATTATTACAAGATCTGGATTTCTTATTAGCAGATAAAAAGCTGATCTATAGACCATTGGCCAATGCATGCAGGGGGAAGGAGGAATCAGAAGGATCCCTCTCCTGGGATTTCTGTGGAAGAAGGCCATATATTTCTATAGACAATCAGATGCGTGAAATTCCCCCTTCACAATGCCCAAGACAAACAGCACTGGAACCTGCTCAAAGTATCGACAGGAAGGTGCCTATAGCCATGTGCCAGCCCCGGCCGGATGCTTAAATCTGCAGCCACTTACCTGGATGAGGCAGGCCAGGGAGGACATATGAGTGTACAGACTAGAGAGGGTGCCTTGGACAGGATCATGTCTGCAGTTGCTGCTGACTGTTATTACAGGTCTGCAAAGTGCAAACTGCAGCTCAGCCTCAGCAGCTCTATGAGCTGAACGTTCAGCAGCTTCTACCCCCGAGATCGGTCTGGCTGCCTTGTGTAGGAGCTGTGTTGCCTTAGCCCAGTCCTAGGCTGGGAACTCAGCTGGGTGCACACAGTCAGGGCCGTATTTAGGGTAGTGCGATTGGTGCCATAGCACAGGGCACCACAGGTCAGGGGGCGCTGTTTGGGCCTGTCAAATTTCTGTTTATTATCATTCTTGCTTTGTAGCTTCCTCTTATTTCATCCCCAGCATCTCCTGGCCTCCCCTATCTCTTCCCTGGCCCTTCCCCATGAGGTCATGGCCCTTTTTTGGGTGCATTATGTCCCTTTCAAAAATGAGGGGGGCACCAATGCTCTTCCTGGCACAGGGCACCAAATAAATCTAGTTACGGCTCTGCACACAGCAATAACTTTCTAGACAGTAGATACTGCAGCCTTCCCCCACTTGGAGCTCCGTTCAGCGTTCACACTACTGCACAGCCTAATAAATCAAGCAGACTCGTGTCTCCGTCCCCGTAGATGTAACTCCAGGGGGGGGGGGGGGTGTATACACACTGCGGTAACTTGTTTAGGGCAAACAGAGATGATCAAAGACCGACTTTGCTAGGGGGGGGGCCATCGCTCCAATCGCCCCCCCCTGGATCCGCCACTGGTACCATAGCAGCCTCACGCACACTTGCACAAGCCCTGACCTTACTCAGAAATTGCTAACCTCATCACATGCTATCAGGCCTCAGGCTGCATAGGGCATCGCAGTGTATAATTTATGCACGCCCCTGCAGCGGTGTCCAAACGCACTGGCACGCCTGCATTCGGCCGACCACCCATCCCCCCCATTACACCCACAAACAGCACTTCCTGTCAATCACGCTGCGATGGGTCTGCACAGTCATTGCGATCACAGTCCAGATCGCAATGGCTGGTTCGTGCACTGCGATGCATAGGCATGTCCAGTACTCGACAATCGGCCAATTACGTGCGTTTTAGCAACTGCGTTCCTTGCTGAATCAGGCCCTTAATCCGTAATGATGAGCCAGATCACAGTTTCATGCAACAGGGTGTGTTACTAGACCTTCCTCTTTTAAGGCAATTTATGTTACATTATTTTTAAAGCATTTTTCTTCTTTTTCAGTTACTGTTTCCCAGAAGTTTTTGTGGATCACCTTGGTCAAACAACATTAAACAATAGACTTTCCACTTTAAAACAAGCGGTCTTCCTAATAAAGTTGAAATATAACCTATGTTAGGGCCTCTTCTATATCAGAGTGTATTGGTGGCCCCTGTTCTGTGGACCCAATGGAAATGCCCATTATATAACCAGCCCTGTAAGTGAAGACATGAGCATGGATTTTGTTTCATGCAGGTCGGGAGGGTGCCAGCAGAAGTACATTTGCATATAAAATAATAAGAATATTAAAAGTTACAATATTGAATTACAAGTTGCATTTGGGAACTTAAAGGGAAATCTGTTGCCCATGAAACTGTGCCAAATTAGGTCCTGTAAGTGCCCTTTACACAAATCAATAGTCATTTTAATGCAAAATTAGGTACACATATTCTAGCAAAACAGAAGACATTTAAGATGTAACCATAGAAAACCCTTTGGGAGCACCAAGAGTCCTTATATGATAGTAGGATAAAATCTGTTCTTATCTCAGGGCCTGATTCACTATGGATCTCAATATTGCGTACGCACACAGGAGCTCATTCAGACCCGCTCGCTATATGCGTTCGCTCGCACCCAGCGTATGCAAACCCTGCGCACGCCCAGCAAGGCAGGCGATTGCACGGCAAGCAGGGCTGCCATCAGAAATGGTGGGGCCCGGTACTGACAAATTAGGCAGGGCCCCCCTCCCCTGCGATATGGGGCAGAAGTGGGCGGCGCTGTGGATGTGGGTGGAGCTACTTTGGGGGTGAGAGACAGGGAGGGCTGGACCTATTGGGGGCACAGATTAATCGTTCGTAAATTCTGTTATATTATTTGATGTGCTGACATTTCTATTTGCATGTTTTTAATTTAATATATCTAAGCACAAGATGTATTGTGTGTGTGTGTGTATGTGTATATATATTAGGGGTGTGCACCGGCCACTTTTCGTGTTTTGTGTTTTGGTTTTGGATCTGGATCTTTCTTCGTGTTTTGGATCTGGATTGGTTTTGCCAAAACCACCCTTCCGTGTTTTGGGTTCTGGGTTTTGTGTTTTGGATCTGTATTTTTTTGAAAAAAAGCATAAAAACAGCTAAAATCACAGAATTTGTAGGTTTTTCTGCTCCTATGCTATTATTAACCTCAATAACCTTAATTTCCACTCATTTCCAGTCTATTCTGAATACCTCACACCTCACAATAGTGTTTTTATGTCCAAAAGGTTGCACCGAGGTAGCTGGATGACTATGCTAAGCGACACGAGTGGGCGGCACAAAAACGTGACCCATCTAGGCGTGAAACTGCAGTGGCAGACAGGATGGCATTGAAAAACTAGGCCCCAAACTGTACATAATGCAAAGAAAAAAAAGAGGTGCAAGATGGAATTGTCCTTGGGCCCTCCCACCCACCCTTATGTTGTATAAACAGGACATGCACACTTTAACAAACCAATCATTTCAGCGCCAGGGTCTGCCACACAACTGTGGCTGAAATGATTGGTTCGTTTGGGCCCCCACAAAACAAGCTGGCAATTAATCTGTCCCTGCACAAACTGGCTCTACGGCAAGAAGTCGTCCTCATCCTCCTCATCCACAGATTCCTCACCCTCTTCAGTGTTATGTACATCCTCATCCTCACAGAGTATTAATTCGTCCCTGCTGGAACCACAGGTCCCTCTGTACCTTCTGGAGGCTGGTCTCCCTGGAAGAGTTGATCATTCATTTTATGAACATCATCTTCTCCACATTTTGTGGAAGCAACCTCCTACGCCTTTCGCTAACAAGGTTCCCGGCTGCACTAAACACTCTTTCGGAGTACACACTGGAGGGGGGGCAACTCAGGTAAAATAGAGCCAGTTTGTACAGGGACCTCCAAATTGCTTCTTTTTCCTGCCAGTACAGGTACGGACTGTCTGACATGCCTACTTGGATGCTGTCACCGATGTAATCCTTTAACAGACAGACGCACGCTTGTCGCTGCTGCTTTGAGGATTCAAGTGCGGCTACAGCCCACACAATTCACAAAGACAGAAAAAAAAAAAGAATATTTTTATTGTTTGTGGAGCACACTTTGAGGGTTACACCACCCTCTAACAGACAGACGCACGCTTGTCGCTGCTGCTTTGAGGATGCAAGTGCGGCTACAGCCCACACAATTCACAAAGACAGAAAAAAGAAGAAGAATATTTTTATTCTTTGTGTAGCACACTTTGAGGGTGTCACCACCCTTTAACAGACAGACGCACGCTTGTCGCTGCTGCTTTAAGGATGCAGGTGCGGCTACAGCCCACACATTTCACAAAGACCGAAAAAAAAGAACAATATTTTAATTGTTTGTGTAGCACACTTTGAGGGTGTCACCACCCTTTAACAGACAGACGCACGCTTGTCGCTGCTGCTTTAAGGATGCAGGTGCGGCTACAGCCC